>CM042019.1:20920000-22120000 GCA_023525975.1 Smallanthus sonchifolius | reverse complement strand
AGGGTAAATACCAAAGGACTAAATTACACACGTATAGGCAAGTACACCTATCACAATATAGCAGTGGTAAAAACTGGATATCAATATGTGGATACATTGGCACCTGATACTAAATCCTCTACCAATATTTAATTGATGTAAGACGATTTGATTAATAAACTAATGATTGAAAAAGTAAACAGACAACGAAATAAAGAAACTTGTGAAAATCATATGACAGAGATAATTGTTTAGACTTTTTCTTATCCAAGATGGAATGACTGACAAGATCGATTTTACTTATGAAAATTGTTTCAAAGATTTGTTATTAAGAACAGAACAATGTGTGAAGTGCTGGAACATATTAGAGCCTGTTAAAGTTAATCCCACTAAATCAGAGAGATAATGTTATAGGCATACACTAAAACCTTAATTTCATGAAGCAAGTTTAATTACCATTCCTTATGACTTAAAGCCTCTTTATTAGTTCTAGACAGATAAGTAACTTAGCAATTTACAACCCGTGAACATATTAACAAAGAAAACCCCCTAACAAGTTTATAGACCTTTTTTATTCAGATCTGCTCCTAAGGCAGATCACACGTTATGCCAATTATATTTCCGATTTGTCTATTACCAATTAAGGTGTCAAGCCATAGATTAATGATCAATATATAACCCGAAGATAGTATGAATTGAATCTGACATGCCTAACTTTATAGAAAGAACAAAGAGACCACACAAATCAGATCTAAAACCAACATCAACATGCAATCATATACATCATAAGATCAAAGTAGTAAACTTCACTAAAATCACACAATCATAAGCAAATAAACCATAAAGTAAAACCAAACAAGGAATCATCTCAATCTAAACGGCTATAAGAGTTTAGCCTGAAATGGTAATGAAGTACATAGCAAACTCATATCTAAACATAATCATAAAAGTGTTGAAAGATGAAAATGAAAGCAAACCAATCCAATCAGCGCACATAAACGCTAACCGAAGTGTCAGATCACCAATCCACATGCGGGGTTATACCGCGAGGCGCGTGACAAACCAGGATCATTGTCATTAGTTATATTGAACGACCACTATATGAGTTTTAAAAATACCAGTGTTGCTCATAGTCACGAGACAATACCGTTAAGTTTGAAAATATTGCGGAAGCATAAATAAAAACCAAGTGCAAGAATAACCAAATGCGCAAATAAGGCGCCCAAAACCAAAGTATGAAAACATGTTTAAAATCCATGCAAACTCTGATGCATCCTATTCCTGATGTGTACCTTAGCGACCTAAGAAAGACATGCTTAAAGTGTCAACACAATGGTTGGTGAGTTCACAGTTTTGTAAGTAAATAAATGTTCAATGTTTGCCAGATAGTGTAAATAATGTATATCAATAGATAGCTAGTCTATGTTATGCTACTACAAGTGTTTCGTAACTGAAGCTGGCTGTTTGGTTTGTTTGCCTTCCGCCATGTCTACTGAACAACGGCTAAATGTCTAGGTCAATATTACACACGTTCGACCTCCAGTCTAGTTAGCGCGACTAACGCGGGTGACCTTGCTATGTTACAATACTAACGGTTCGAGATGTAAGGACTTTCATGGTATGTTTGCACTTTAGTACGCAAGTGATGATACAATAATACAAGATCTAAAATGTTTGTGGGCATGCTTTCTTCCCCAAAAAGGAAAGTAAGTAAAAGAGAAGTGCCGTGAAACTCACCTCAGAGTATATGCTAGAATGACAAGTGAAAGACAGGTGACCCGCTAACGGCTACCTATATTTCATAAGTTTATGAGGGTGTGTTCGTGTTGGTTCGTAAGACCTTTGCATCCAAACAATCCCATTGTTCATGTGTTTTGAAAAGAGTTTACAAGTTTGACTCATATTTAACCAAGTTTGACCCACGACCCGTTGGTGACTCAATGTATGAATTACTGTTTGATTAGCATAATACTAACATATTACACACATAAGATCATGCAGGTAACACTTAACAACAAATCATTATTGTTCTAGTATGCTAGCACAGTTACCACATTTATAAAGTTTCCATAATTAGTAAGTTTCTATAATTAGCAATTTTCCATAATTAGCAATTTCCATATTTAGTAAATTTCCATAATTAGCAAGTTTTTTCATATTTAGCAGGTATGATCAAGATTCACGTTTCCTAGAAACTATCATTACTAACATGTTAATTAGATCAATCTAACATGCCCTAGGTCATCACATCACATATCATACGCCTAGAACTCAACATGTGGTTCACCTTCCAAATTAGGGTTTCCTTTTAAGTAAGTTAGGCATACATTACAATTTACATGATTTAGGGTTCCTAGCATGTTTCTATGTTTATCATAGCATATAAGAATTCATCACGTTGCATCAAACATGTTTAGAAATCACATTCTAAATTGATAAACACAAAAAGTTTCTATTTATAGTAAGCTATGAATATCATGCGTGATTTCTATGATCTAATGTTTCATAACATGTTATTATGTCTTAACTAGCATATAACTATCATCACATACCAACATGCATGTCTAAATAGTAAGCTATTAATATTCTTGACAATTAAAGTTTCCTTATTTAGAAACTCTATAAAATCGGACTAAGGTATACAAAATCTACTTTCACAAATCACATAATCATGCATCAACTACCCTATAAACATCATAATATCACATACATCATGTCTAACATGCAATCTAGAATATCAATAAAGTTTCCATAAATAGTAACCCTCGGTTTATGCATCTAGGGTTTTACAAACACATTAAATCTAACAAAATCATAACAGGACTCGATTAACGTTAAAGTTTGCATCTTTATTGATCAAATAATATTGTTTGGATGAACTCAGGTTTTACTAAAACCTGATTTTTGAAAATATGAATATAAAACAAATAAAAACTCTTAATTGATGTGTTAACAACAATGATTGGTGCTAAGATTGATCAAAAACACCAACGATTGTAAGATGGAAGTTGATTTGAGAATGGATTGGAGAGGTGGAGATGAAATCGATTCAAGAGAGGTGTGGAGGCTGGGATTTTCGAAAAAAAAAAAGTAAATGAGGATTAGTGTTTGTTAAATCCCTTATATAGTCACTCCATGGGCTTTAGAATGGGTTTGAACAAGTTTAGGAGGCCCGGTTATTCATTTAAAAGGATTTAATTATCTTAATTAATTCTAACTAATTGAAATACTTTCTAGTAATTATTTTTATAAAAACCTTTTTATAAAAATTACTAATGCAAATATAAATCATGCAATTACTCATAAACGTACGCGATTTCACGAAAGTTCACAAATTAAGCATAAAATCACATAACACGTAAGTTCATATAAATTATAATAAATATAATTTATTAATTGCTCAGAAGATTATTTTTTATTAATCACCAACGTTAGGGGCCAGACTTGTGTGACTCGGTAATTCTCCGAATTACCGTTACGTGAGTATTTGTGCGAATACTGACACACTTAATTAGCCCTAATTAAGTGTAATGCATGAATAAATGTTTGAGATAACAGAGTTTGTGTTAACGGAGTTAATCTGAAAATGTAGGGTGTCACAAAATAGGTCTTCACAACCATTGGTTCTCGATCTCCTCAAGATTGGCCGCAACTTTTCTTAAATAGTCACAAAATAAGGTATCTGTTCTGGCCGACAAACGAACCGTGCAGACCCTGTAGAGGTCGTACCTTGTTCAAATGGGTTGCAACGTTGGAATATTCGCATATCGTACTGACTCAATGAGAACGTGCTCCTTCATGCATGTACGGGTCGTACTAGGGTTTGTGTAAGGTTCATACTCTCCTTTTGATGTTGACTTTTCTTCAACTCTCTTCTAATCAGCTTCGATTCTTCACAAATCTCTTAATTTAGAATCAAAATATGCAAATCCAAAGTAAACATGACTATGTACCAATTCTTATCAGAATTGTTATAAAACAACTCAAAATGTAGGGAAATGTGTGTAGAATATATGTGTAATTGGAACACATCACTCTCGTTGGCGCTGACCCCTCAATAGAAAGTAGATCGGGGAGTCCTCTCGCTGACCCTAATGCTTCCACCCCTGGTGCGTACCATCGTCTGTATGAATCCACAACATACACAATAACCAAGTTTCAAACATAATCACACATTTACATACACGCACTAATGCAACTAATATATGCACTCACACTAAGATCATCATATACACACTAGTATAACTAATATATACGCACATAAGATCATGATACACACACGTATAATTTCAACACCAAGTTACTACACAAAGCTAATTTCAAACCAAGTTACTACACAATCAAACACATTCCCTAAATTAACAAAAACCCAAAGTTGAAATCAAGATTGCAACCTAAACTTAAGATCGTCATACACACACTAATGTAACTAATATATACACACATACTCGCACTAATATCATCATACACACACATATAATTTCGAAACCAAGCTACTACACAAGTTACCACATAAAGCTAATTTCAAGCCAAGTTACTACGCAAAATCAAGTACATTTAGTAAACTAACCAAAACCCAAAATTGAAATCAACATTGTAACCTAAACTCAAGATCATCATACAAAAACTAATGTAAATAATATACACACACTAAGATCATCATACACATACATATAGTTTCAAAACCAAGTCACTACATAAAGCTAATTTCAAACCAAGTTACTACACAAAACTAATTTCAAACCAAATTACTAGTAAAAGTTAAACACATTCACTAAACTAACTGAAACCCAAACTGAAATAAAGATCGTAACCTAAAGTCAACATCAAGCTAACCCTAACCTTAACTCAAAACAATAATTCAACTCAATGTTAATCTAATCCTGGATTCAACTCAAAACAATAATTCAACTCATAGTCGAAATCGAGATACCTAAATGTGGCGGTATACAACGGTGAGGAAAATGGTGGCGGTGCAACGGTGGAGGTAGTGGGTGGTTGTGGTAGCGATTGATGCGGTGATGGCGGTGGTTGTGTTGTGATGCTTTTGTCGAGAGAGAAAGAGAGGGAGAGGGAAATAAAATTGGGTCCCTGGTGGAAGGTTTTGCCCTAAATACACCAACGGAAAATCCATCGGAAATTTAAATTTTCCGACCGCATTAGCGAAGAAAATATTATTAGTATTAATATTATTCTTTTTATTATTATTATTATAAATATTATTATTATCAACATCATTGTTATTATTGCTTCATATCAGAAATCCTTGGTAATTACCGACGACTAATAAAATTCGTCGGAAATTACCGACCGAATGCACTCATATATACTCCAACAAGACCTTAACGGGTCTTGTAATATGTTAATGGTTTGGTTAGAGCATATGCTCATGATAGCAAACTAATTAACAGAGAGTACCAACAGATTACTATAAATGGCATCCTTTTAATTGGGTAATTACCAACGGAATTCACTATTAACATACAGACTATATATATACATTACACGAAGCCGCAAAAAATACTATACGGTGTTGGGCCTTTGATGGCATGTGTCATGCGTTAGTGTGTTGTTTTGGCTACATAGACCCACATCGAGTCATAATTCTTATTTCCAGTTCCTACAAATAAATTACGTTATATTTTGTAAGTTTTACAAATAAATTACATTATATTTTCGTATATTACACATAAATTACATCACATTCTTTTATCTCTATATGCGGGCTCATGTGCGTGCCTATGGCTTGCCGCGGGCACCCGTGCAATGCTTTCCCAACTTCTCCTAAATAGTGCCCACAAAGCCCGATGACTAGACGCTCACATCGCATATATAAATAAAGATCTTTATATTTGTGCACATGCCATATACAACATTCCGAGCCTTTCAATTTCAGGCCAATCTAATGTGTCCTCAGCACATTACGCACACATGACAAAGTACTTAAATTCCGAGGCTATCAATTCCAACAAAACCGCTAACAATGATCTGTCATATTAAATATTCCCACATACCACACCCATATTTTGAAATACCGGGAGGTTGCCATTTTTAGGCTTGAGAGACCCGACATGTATCACATTGGCTATTAATATAAAATTAGCGAATATTATTATTATTTTTTGTTGATACTTTTAAGAACTGTCGATTGTTGCTATTTATAGAAAGTTTACCAATGATAATCCATTGGTAAGCGGGCCCCACATGCAAACAACTAGAAAAGTCTGGCGGGAATATTATAAAAAATCCTATATGTAAATGTTCCAACGGAATAGCGATGGAATGTCTGTCGAAAATACTTTCAAGAGCGGGAATCTTTTCTGAAAAAGCTTGCGTGTGGGAGTTATTGGCTTTTAGTTACCGACGGCACATTAATTCATCAGAAATTCACTATTTGATCACCGACGGTTCCCCTCAAAATCCAAAAAAAATAATTAAAACCTGGATTTTTGTGGATTTCATCAGTAATCCGTTGGTGATTTTCTGACGAATTTACTATAATACTCAAGTTTTCTAGTAGTGATCTTTGCCACGAGAGAAAGCATTTGATAAAACCAAACGAATAATCATTGGTTTAACAACAGTCTTAAATGTTTCTGTGTAATCAATAGTCTTTGTATGTTGAAAACCTTTCCTCTAAGGAGAGATTTGTAAAGACCCAACTACAACCAAAAACATAAGCCTGATGATGAGCACACGTTAACAGTACCAAGTAATGTTAGAGTACAACATTTTTTTGTTCCCATGACATCCCACCATGCTTGTCAATTTTTTTTTTTCTTAAAAGAAAGTGGAACGCTCAGAATCAGGAGTTGAGGAAACATTATTAGAAAGGTGTTTAGGTAGATAAATATGATAAATTGATAATGAGAACAAATGAGACGAATGACCACATGATGAGATGGTATGGGCGGTGGAGTAGAAGATGAGTAAGTAGATTCACACAATGTTTTAAAACCTGTTTTTAAACCTTACCGGTTGGGCTCAAAAATGGCTTAACTGGTTGTATCGGGCGGTTCAACCGGGTTGACTAGTTAACCCTATAATTCTATAAAAATACAACTTCAACTCAAAAAATAATCCAAAAGTACATGATTTCATAATAAAAAATAATCCAAAAGTACATGATTTCATAATAAAAAATAATCCAAAAGTTAATCCCTAATTAAAAAAGTTTTTTTAAATAAAAATGTACAATTGCTTTATGGCATTGGAATGTTGAATTCATCAAGTTCACGATCGCTTAAAAGATGAAATTCACTATCATCGTCATCTTCATCAACAAGAGCATAACTATTTTCGTTTCCTACAATATTAAATAAGAAGTTTTAGTTACCAATAATTATAATATACTAAAATTATGTAAGATAAGTAACATATATAACTTAACGATCTAACCCGGTATTATCGGTAATACTAGAAGACGTTCACCGATGGACCAATCCATTGGGGATCAATGACGGATGAAACAAAATACCAAAAATAAAGAAATGAATTTTTTTAATGTTCGATAGTGATCATCGATGGATCACCGTTAGAGAAGGCATTTTACCCGACTAAAAAAAACACTTTAGTCTTAAACATGTGTTAGTTATCTATCGGAAAACACCTACAGATATCCGACAATCATCTAAAGAACATAAAATATTAAAGAAAATAAATGTTTTTAGCCTCGTTGGAAATTTCCAAAGATTTTGTACCAAGCTTTTCAATTTTGCAACTGACGGCCCGTCGGTGATCCATTGCAACTGAAGATAAGATTTGCTTCCCTTTTTTTATGAATTTGTCAAAAATGCTTATTATTATTATTACAAAGGTTGGTTTGTAAAGAAAAATCATAAAAACAATCGGTAAGAACACACTTAGACATAGAAATCCTGTCGAGACTCAATATTACAGATGAATGGACACGATCAAAATATTACAAATCAGTGGATTTAATGAAGAGTGAACCGGTGCAAATGGTTCGTCTGGGTTGGTTTTAGGCCTTACCTTAACCAAAACCGAAATTTTGGTTATAAATTGGTTTTGGTTATTCCGATTTCGATTAATCAGTTATGACATTGATTCGGTTAACCAAATAATGAATTTAGGCCTACGAAAAAAATAGTCAAAATAATGTGCATATAAGCATGAAGAGAAGAATGTTATACTCAATGCCTTCTGACATCATAACATTCTTGTTCAGATTTGGGTCTACTATTCTCATGTTCAGTGTTTGGGTCTACTAATTCTCGAACTCGACAATCCTAAAGCTGGATACGTATATCTTCAATTTGCATATACTATTTTCTTAACATTTTATGAAGTCGATCGCACCCACACGTTTAAACTGTGTTTATAACTAAGGGTTGATTTACCAACTCGAAAACAAGTGGTAAATCTTCTAACGCTATGTTTCGATCTAAAACTACAGGTTATTCACAAACTAAAGCTATATATGATCAAAATATAATTCTGGGCACAGGAAAGCAAGACCAACAATGAGAAAAAATATATATAAAAAAAATAATTTAAACAAAAGAAGGAAGAAAAATAACTACAATGAAAGAATGAATAGTTAGGAAAAGAAAGCAGCTACGAGTCGAGTAACATAAATTTTTAATGTGTGATGATGCAGCAGAGCATTGAGCTCGGGTTCTATTCCCCTCGCTTTCTAGCCCAGCAGCAACAGCAGGAGGAACAGTGTCGGTGTTCAACGGTTTTGATGAGACAGCGGTCGAATTATCAATGTCATAACCTACAAAACAATAGTCAGAATTATGTTTCGTTGTTGCTTACGCCTGTCACAAGAAAGTCAATGTTTGACTTTTGAGATACACGTTAAATGTGTGACCATAAATTTGGATTGTAACGGGCACTTACAACCAGACTTCTTCCAGCCAAGAACGAATTTCTCTCTATCAAATACGATACGGTATCCAGTCATGAAGTTCTCTGTGTGAGAAAGGAGTAATAAAAGCGTAAGAAATAATATTGCAAAGGAATTGGTATATAATTATGACAGTCATATGATTAGCTTGACCCGCGAATCATTATCCTAAAATGCATAAAATAACCCAAAATTGAAAAAATAAATGATACCTACGAAAGTTGTCCAACTATTAGCTTCATTTTTTGCCTTTCAGCAATATACAAAGATTTCGTTTGCATCAAAACTACAGAATGACGGTAGGAGTGTGAATTTCTGACACTATCCGAAAACACGACACGAAGCTAACACGAAATTCGCTGGTTTGGGTTTAGTATAAACGGGTTCGGGTCGAACCCGTGAACCTGTTTAGCTAAACGGGTCGTGTTCGGGTCAACCTGACGGGTTTGCGGGTTGACCCATTCAACCCATTTATTTTTTAATTAATTTTTTTTTAAATGTGTTTTATGATCTTATCAAATCTTTTGTCATTTGCTTTATTACTAAATCACTAGTTATATTGTTTTGAAGACTATATATGTCCTGAAACTATGTGGTGCGCCTGTGGGGGTGAATTGTAATTTTGACTCCTAACTAGTGAACTTGTAAAATGTTAGTAAATCGCGAGCGCACGTGCGTGTGTGAGAAATAATTACTTTATGAATAATTAACAATTAAAATGTAAAGGGAAAAATAGTCATTTATTTATTAAAAGTTAACAGTTAAGGTGTTAAGTTGACCAAAAGTGAAAATAGGGACGAGAGCAGTAAATATATGTATATGTATGTATGTGTTGAATTTCAGTTTGATATAAAAATAAATAAATTACTTTATGAATAATTAACAATTAAAACATAAAGGGCAAAATAGTCATTTATTAAAAGTCAACAGTTAAGGTGTTAAGTTGGCCAAAAGTGTAAATAGGGATGAGATTAGTAAATAGTTATGATAAGGTATGATATCCATAACGGAACGAATCGTGTAATTTACCCGATAAGTCTATATAAAAGCCAATAAAAAGTTGTTTATACAAGAAATTAAAAACTTACGTCCAATTATGCTCATTTCTGCATTCTTGATAACAGCCAAACAGTATATAGCTTCCGGCTGCAATTCAAAACAATCATAATTACAGCAAGAACTTTAGGTGCTTTCAGATAATACAATTACAGAACTATAGATAAAAAGAAAAAAAAATTTATAAATTATGGATGTTTTCTGGAAAAGAAAATGAGGTAGTAATACAAAACATACGTGCGTAGGGAGCACAATTACAGGATTGTAGATAATAAATTGACGGGCCCCTTTGAAGGTCAGACATACATCAGGGATCAGACTAGTATTTGCTTCAGGACTACACATAAAGAGTCAAGGCACAAAATATACAACATTAAAAAAAAGTTGGTTTAAACTTAAAATAAAAATAAAGCAATGAAGATTAAAAATGGGACTTGAAAGTAGACCTCAGCGCATAACAATATTCAAAAGGGATCCTTTTATCAGTTAAACGCCGTGGAACTTTTGTTTGTGCATGAAACTGCAGAAGCACAAAAGATCATATAAAATTTACTAAAAATGTTGTAACACGTTATATTCCACATAATAATGATCTTAAAGTTTTGATCTTTTTGATAGCTTACCATCTTTGTCAGCCTTGTGTAATGTGGTTCAACAAGATAGGTGAAAGAGGTACCAGAATCAAAAAGAGCGTTGAAACTCGAATTGATAAGTGAGTCACCAACACGAAGATGTGTAGCGGTGATAGTATATGTTGGACTGCAAATATTGAACAAATTTAGAAAGTCAAAATCAGAGCCCAAATTTAGTAAATGCAGCATTTACAACCCATTTACTTATGAATGGGTCGATTCAGGTTTATGATTTATCTCTAAAGGGTCAAATAGGTAAAAGAAATGAGTTAAGGAAACGGGTCGAAAGTCGCCCAAAGTGTTGTTAATGCATACAGCCTACAATCATACTATTCCAAGTAGTATTTCTTCAATGAATAAAGTATGGGTTAATATCATAAAAACCAACATACTTATTTTTCACGAAAAAGTCCATCAACAAAATTTTTGCATATTAAAGTCCCTTAACATGTCAGAAAAACCCAAAAAAAATCCCTCAATCCAATTTTGCTATATTAGAGTCCCTAAACTTGTCTAAAATGCACTTGTGAGAAAATATTTAAAATAATGACTTGTTACACCTTAAATTAGTCAAAATTTGAAGAAGTGACATTCAACTTTTTTACACAAAATATTTATGTAATCTTATTTTGACCAATTTATGGGGTAACGAGTCATTATTTTAAATATTTTTTCCACAAGTACATCAGTAGTGTAGGGACTTTAATATAGTAAAATAAGGTTGAAGGACTTTTTCGTGTTTTTCTACATGTTGAGGGACTTTAATATGTAAAAATTGAGAGACTTTTTTGTGAAAAATAAGAAAGTATGTTAATTTTTAATGATATTAACCCATAACCTATTTATTATAAAATTGGATAGAAAGTGCTTTGGCTAATTGGCTCAAGAAGTCAACCCAACCCCCCCCCCCCCCCCCCCAACGCGATTCATTACAACCATACCAAAAAGTTACCCATTTTGGCAAACTGCCACCGTCACGTTTTAGAAAGAAAACAAGACAATTTACTACTTACTTTGAGGCATCAAAAATAAAAGGCGTCTCTTCCTGGTCGATGCTGCCTTTATCACCAAAACTAATCCTACCCGTCCCATCACGTCCAAAACACATTGAGAAAGAATCTGCTATGTAACCTTCTCTTGCTAATAAGCTAGGAACTGATATTTTCTCCATACCCAACCCAAAAAGACCATTTGGGGCTGCAACGTGTAGAAATGAACCACTTTGTACCTGCCCACACCTGCAAATTCCAAATACCATGTTTCTAATCAAGCACCAAGATTTAAAAAAGTACACATCTGTTGGAATATAGTGCTACAGTCAACATAAAGTCAACGGGTTAAAGTTTATGCTACTATTGATGTATCAGTAGTAATGTCTTGTCAGTAGCAACTTTGATCGTCGGTAGGAATGAGAAGGTCGGTAGAAACTTTGGTACTAATGTTAGCACTGATAATGTAGAAGGTTACTACTGATCAAGAATAAAGGGTTCGGTAGCTGATAGTTACTACCAAAATGTAACTAAAAGATTCTTTTTCGTTTATTCTGTTGTAACCGTTTGGTTTGCTAGATATGTGTACATAAGCGGTGAGGATGTATCTTAAAAAGGACTTTTTGGTAATACATTATACATCAGTAGTAATCCTAACTTTAACCCATTGACTTTATGTTAACTGTAGCACTATATTCCAACATCTAATATATATATAATCAAGATAAAACAAAATAGTTTGGTAATATATGATATTGTTATTGGAAAATTACCCGAATGTGACAAACGCATTGACAATTTTTGCATTGCTATCATCCGTTTCCAAGTGCAGAAAATCCTCTATCAAAATTCCAGAAGTTGAAGTTCGAGATGAGATGTAAGACGATGAATAAGGGCAAGTGCCGACTGTTCCACTTCCAGGACAACTAGCAGTACACATCCTGTGGTTGCAAGAAATCTTTTTGCTTGTTGATGATTTCTTTGGGTTGTATATGCTCATATTAAATTTCTGCAAATAAAATCAAAAATTAAAATCAAAGATGTATCAAAAATTAAAATCAAAGATGTAACCTTTTTATACAAAGAACTTGTTTCGGTTAAGAAATGATAAAATTACATACAAAGCTATAAGGTGTGTTGTCAATGGAGGCACATCTGCTGCACTCACATGGCACCCAAAATAGATCACTCCCTGTATCAAGTGCCACCAAAAACTTCTGTCCTGGTGTCCCCAAAGAAACCATTGTATAATGCAAACTAATTGAACAAAAAAGAAAAACACCATATAAATAATCAGCATTGCCAAAATGGATTAAAAAGAGGTAACTTTATAGAACAGTAACCAACTTTCCCAAGTGTCTCACTAAAGTCACTCAAAGTTTTTTTTGCTCCTCTAAAGTCACTCAACTTTCATTAGGTGTTCCAATCTAGTATAACTTCTTTTTAAAAAGTTTATTTTTTTTAAATTAAGTGATACAAATTAAACATATATGAATCTTGTTTACTATTTAGTGATTATCTTTTTACCAATTTGACTTAAACTAAACAATTATGAAACTTGGTTATTATTTAGTGAATTCTTTTTCTTCACAATTACCTCCTATTTTAAGTCAATTTAACAAAAATAATCACTAAATAGTCATCAAGATTCATATATGGTATATTTGCCTCAATTTTAAAAACTTAGGGAAAACATCACAGAATTGTAATCAAGTTTCACATTTGTTACAATTTAGTCACTCAAACTTTTTTTGTCTCGTTAAAGCCACTTAAGTTTCACATGTTGTTCCATTCTCGCACAATTACCAGGTTAACACGTTACTTTTTTTGGATTTCATTTTACGAATATGGTGAAAATGTTGGTTTACTCGTTTTGGATTTCATTTTCACTATATCCATATAATGAAATCCAAAAAAAGTAACATCCTAGGATCCCAGGCACAGCCCAGCGCAGCCTTGTCGCCTCGCTTCAAAAGCCCCATTTTAATGGCCCTCAGGCGCATTTTCCGGTCAAGTTCAGGACAAATTCCGGCTAAAATCTTCTAAATATGTGTGAAACAATTACACTAGCCCTAAACAAGCTTGGAATCAACCTAAAGCAGTCTAAACTAGCCCAAAACAAGCCTACAACATGTCTAAAACCCTTAAAAATGGTATTTTTATACTACGTGTCTCGCTTAAAAAAGCTTTTGCTTTTTAAGCCTCTTCTGCCTAGGTTCTAGGCGAGGCCTATGCGCCTTGACAACATAGAGTAACATATAACCTGGTAATTGCGTAAGATTGAAACAGCATGTGAAACTTGAGTAAGTTAATGAGACAAAAAAAAAGTTTGAGCGACTAAAATGAAAACTTGATTACTCTTCTGTAAAGTTACCAAAAAAATTATACAAGATAGTAACACCTAATAAAAGTTGAACCAGTCACTATTGTCTGAAATTTTCAGATTAAAAACAACAAAATTATTATTGTGGTCATTAAAGCTTATTAATTCCAATATATAAGAGGCAAATCATAAATCAATATCTTAAAAAAATGCATATTATGCAGCAATTTTGTAATCAAATTCAAATTGGGGATAAACCTACAACAGAAAAACCCTAAATCAAGAACCAAAACAATAGACAAAACAATTATCAAAACACATACTATCCCAACGACTTGATTCGCAAACTAGAATTCCCATCTGAAAAAGTAAGCCGTTGCTCGCCGGAATCCACAAGTCCCCGGCCCCGGAACACTCTATCATGGTCAGCCAACTGGGAATAAAACTCAACACTTCCTCTAGCCGGAAACTCAGCGGCGGAGAGCTTGTTAATACTCTCCGACCACTTCTTCACCGGGTCGGAGAACCGATGGTGCATCTTTAATGTGAAGACGCTTGCATAACATTGTTTGATGAAATTGTTGCCCCAAATTGAAAGGAAGGTGATGAAGAAGAGGAATAATGATTGCATTTCTAGTTAGTTGGTGTGGGGGTTGTCATTTAGTTGGAGTGGAATTGGGTGGGTGTTTGTTTGTTGAGATCTGTAAATCGTCGGAGAAAGGGGGTGGCGGTGGGGTAACGACGGTTGAAGAGAACGTTTGGTGGTGTTGTTTTGGTCGGGTGAAGATGGATATATTTCTGTTTTAGTTTTAGTTTATTAATTACCTTTAACATTTTAAAAGAATATTAATATAGTTTTTTTTCTACTTTAGCTTAATTTTGACATGTTAGCGTCCCTAAGTGAAAAATATATATACAATTTCATATATCCCTTTTAAACTTTATAAATTGCATATATATTAAGCCTAAAATATAAATTATAGAGTAAATTACACAAATTGTTCTTTAATTATATATGAAATCACACTCTATGTTATTTGAATTCAATAAGTACAGATATTGTCTTTTTTTATAAACGTTTGCACACTCTATGTCTTTTACACTAACTGGTGTTATCTTTTTCTATTAAGTCTTGACATATACGAGGGTATAATGATCATTTTATCTTCCTTATCTTTCTTTCATTACCAAACACACACACCCCCTAAACTCTCTCAAAGTTTTAGAGAGAGAGATAGATATGGGAGACAGAGAGGGGTTTCTTTTTCTGTTATGTCTCCTCTGCTAGCCCTACTCTCCGCCACTATGTACAAATTTGATGGAGAGTATAAATTTTTAGGAATTTGGATCTTCTTTTACTGTCAAAAATGGGATTTCTTGATGATGTGAAGGAGGACAAGCAGGCCACCGGCGACGGAGGGGAAAAGGCGAAGAAAAATCGATTGAGTCCTCAAACTGTCGTCCTCCCCGTCCCACCATCATCTATGCCTACTGTCTGACCCGTTTCTGTAGCTGAGAGACCCGACCGTGCCATCGCCGGCGATGCTAGGGCAAAACCATAGCCGCCCCTGCCGTCTGTAGCCGCTTCCACCATCTTCGCCGCCTGGCGCCGCTGTTTCAGGCCGTCGGAATGCCAATCTGTGCTGAAACAACCCTAGATCGAGCACCATAGTGAGGTTGTCGTCTGCCAGGCTCGGGTCTATCACCTGTACGGCCGCTAGAAAAGGCTGGTTTAAAACCCTAACGCACCGTCGTATCCCACTGTTACAAACGACCCTTTTTGGTCTCAAAACCATCATCACTGTCGTCTCTAATGGTTGTGGTCGCCGAAAAAGCGGGAGAACAGCCAGAGACTGGGATCGTCGTTGTGTAACCGTCGTAGGTGCTTCCGGAGGTGGGTCAGCCTCCTCCCTCTCACGAATTCTCTCTATCTCTCTCTAAGTATGGTTCTCTCTCTCTTAAATAAGAGGCTTCTTTCATGGTCAGCCTTCTCTAACAGTACTGAAATTGGGTTTATAGGGTAAGAGAACAAATGAAACAACTATTTAGCCCCCTCGTGTAAGAGGCACATGATGGGATTTAACAGTGACATTGGATGGGGGTTAACATAAAGGACATAGAGCGTGCAAAAGTTTTTAAAAAAGGACAATATCTATACTTATTGAAGTCAAAGAACATATGATGTAATTTCATACATAATTAAAGGACAATCTGTGTAATTTACTCTAAATTATATATATCCCCTTCCTAAACCAAAATTATCAAGAGTAAATTACAAAAAAAAAACATCTCTGAGGTTTGGACCCGTTTATACTTATCATACCTGATTAACACCTTGAGCCACCAAATAATCTAGTTGTAACAGTTTTCGTCCAATTACAAACGGCGAATTAGCGGTATGTTAAGCGAGGGGTAAAATGGACTTTTCTCCTAAAACCCTACCACCGAAATTACCACCAAACTTTCCCTTCTTTTTCATTTTCGTCACTGATGTTCATCGGCTACCCATCTCCCACCAATCCTCCATCCGACAACGCCATTTCCATCGTCATCGTCGAAATTTCGATCCTCGACATCAACATTTCCATCTCATTTCCATACCCGACATCTACATATGGCTAATCGGCTTTCCGTGGACCCTAATGAGATTTTTGGTATGTCGGTCGATTTCAAACACTTTCAAGCTTAAAATAGCATACAAGATCGCGTTTTTAAGTGAAAAAATTTAACTATTTTTGTTACATTTTGCATTATATTACAGAAAATGAACCTGATTTGTTGTGTTATGAGACATTACCTATTTGTTTGATGAAGGGAACTTGGATGATTGGTTGTATAACGAGGATTTAGTTGATTTGTTAGATGAACCTGATTTTTATGCTCATGATGTTCTGCCCTTGAAATTGGATGAGTGGTTGTGCCATGAGGATATAGCTGATTTGTTTGACAAAGGTGTGGATGGGGTGCAGATTGAGGTGCATGTTAAGGTGGAGAGTGTAGTTTAGGCTTAGTTTTCTGTAAATATATGTAGTATGTAGTTTTTTGGTATGTTTTAAGTTTTTGCATATGAATCATAGCCAAACTGAATTGCATAACTCAATTGAATTGGATATAGACCATAACTCAATTGGATTGCTGGTTTGATTGAATTGGATATGGATCTTTGCCCAAACTAAATTGGATGTAAACTTAAAAGTCAAACACCCAAGGATGATTTGCAGCTTGAATTGCAGGTCAACTCAATTAAATTTTAGCTGCTAAGGAAGCAACATGTTATATTGAATTGCATATTGATCATAGCCAAACTGAATTACAGGTCAACTAAAAAGTCAAACACCTTGAATTGCAACTACTAGGAAACTAATAAGTTAGATTGAGTTGCAAATGGATCATAGCCCAACTGAATTGCAGGTCAACCCAAAAGTGAAACACCCAATTGGACTTGTAACTTGAATTGCAGGTCAACCAATATGTTAGGTGTTTGTGTCAAACCAGTTGCATACGCTTGGATTGCAGGTCAACCAACAGGTTAGGTTAGGTATTTGTCTCAAACCAGTTACATATGGTTGAATTAGGTGCTAAGATTGGATGGTGATTATGTCAAACCAATTGCAATTTGGATTTTGAATTAGGTGTTCTATCAGTTGCAATCTCAAATTACAATTTGGTTTGAGATTGGATTTTGAATCAGGTGTTCCATCAGTTGCAACAGGTTAGATTGTTGCCCATCCAACAGTGGCTTTGAGATTTTGTGTCATAGTTCCGACCAACAATTGCAACATTGGTGGTGAAAGGGAGTTATCGAGAAGAAGAGTTTCAAAGGGAATGATCGAGAGGTTGAGACCTAGGGTTTTGGTAGTGAAGGGAATGATTGAGAGGAAGACGGGGAAACCAGACTTCAAATTCAGTGGTGAAAGGACAATTTTGCCCCTCACATGACGTGCACGTGTGCGTGGGTTAACAGAATCGTTAATCAATGTGACCCAATTGGACGAAAACGGTTAAAATCAGAAATGTGGATGGCGTCATGTGTTAAAAAGTTTCGAATTAGACGAAAAGTGATTTTTGTGCCAAACCTCAGGGTCTTTTTTGTAATTTACTCAAATATCAAATATACTTATTTTGATTTATTTCGTTAACCATTTTTTTACTAAAACTTAAAATTTTCAAATTTACCCATTTTAACTAATTTTTTTTACCTTTTTTTGGTTTTTACTTCTTTTTTCAGGTTTTTTTGTCTTTTTTTCTGACGTTTTTTTTATAACTTTTTTGGTTTTTCTTATCAGTTTTTACTTTTTTTTTTTGTAATCACCAAAATGTACAAAACAAGTGTCAAAGATTTAACACATTATGGTATCAAAAAACATGCCAAAAAACAATGTATGAAGTTTTGAGTTGGGTATATATGTAATTACATTTTAAAATAAGAAGATATATGTAATTTTCTCATAGACAAAAATATTACTCAACTAAATTTTGTATTTACAGTCTTTAAACTTGTCTAAAATTGACTTAGTGTTGAAACTTTTCTAAAATATAACTTGTTTAATATTAAATTGGTCAAAATAAGATGATATACACTTTTTTATAAAAATATTGAATGTATCTATATTAAATTGTGAACAAAAAAAGTTTATAAGTCCGTGTGTTTTGGAAAAGTTTAGGAATTTTAATATATATATACACTTTAATTTGTTTTACAAGTTGAGGTATTTCAATATATCATAATTATTGGTACTTGTTCATTAACCGTGTTAATTATGGTAATAACTTATTTTAGGACTATTTTATTTGTATTTTAAAGTAATAAATTGTTTTTTCGTCCTAAAATATGTACAAAAATTAAGATGGTGCAAGATTTAAGTTATGTAGTCCAATCTTTAAGTTTCATAAATTTTAATAAAGTTCACGATCGTAAAACTTGACTCGGTAAAAAAGATCAAAGAGTATAAAAGTGCCATCTGAGAAATCTGAGTAATGCCAGTCTACTAATAATATAAATATATATAATAATCTATCGTAGTAAATGTTTTTTTTACGATGATAATAATATATTATATTTATTCCTACCGATTAATTTGACATGTATATCCTCGGTTTTTCTGTGAAGTCAAATGAATTATAAACATATACAGTGATTTTCATTTTCAATATTTGATTACATCACTTATAAACTAATTGAAATATGAGTGGAATAACTTTTTAATTTTAATTATACATATTTAAACTTAAATATATATTATGATACATATGAAATAACGAATCACATGTACACATGCACTCCTTCCTCAGAATATGCAACTACTGCTATATAAAAACAGCCTTATATATATAGAACCTATAGTTCTAACCAATAAGAACTCGAAGTTCTTCCAAAGTATAATTTTATATATACAGGCATGTTTTAATACATGCATCTCTCAATTACAGATACAATGTCGAACTTGTCAAAACTTGAATTCGCGGCCCTTGACATCTCGGGTAACAACTACCTCCCGTGGACTTTTGATGCTAAAATTCATTTAACAGCAAAGAGTTTGGGAGAGACGATCAATGATGAGAATCAAACATCCCTTCAAGACAAAGCCAAAGCTATGATTTTTCTCCGTCATCATCTTCACGAAGATTTGAAGAGGGAATATCTTACTGTTGAGGACCCTCTTGAATTATGAAAAAACATCCAGGAACGATTTGACCACCAGAAGTTGGTCTTGCTCCCAAAAGCTCGCTATGAGTGGCTACATCTGAGGCTACAAGATTATAAGACTGTTAGCGAGTATGACTCTGCTCTCTTCCGCATCACCTCTGAACTTAAATTATGCGGAGAAAAATTAACCGACGAAGACATGCTTGAAAAGACTTTCCCAACGTTCCATGCCTCAAATATGCTCCTGTCGCAGCAGTATAGGGAACGTAAATTTACTAAATATTCAGAACTAATATCATGTCTTCTGGTCGTAGAGCAAAATAACAAGCTCTTACTACAAAATCATCTAGCGCGACCTGTTGGTGCAAGCCCATTCCCAGAAGCGAACGTGGCAACTTATCATGGCAGACGTGGGAGAGGGAGAGGCCGTGGGAGTGGACGGAACAATACTTGGCATCGGGAGTCTCATAAACCTAAACCCAGTAGTGGCGAATCAAGTCGACAAAATACAAGGCGAACTTCTAGGGGTGGCACTAGCGGGAAACAAAGCAATATATGTTATAGATGTGGGATGTCAAATCATTGGTCCCGCACGTGCTGCACCCCTAAACATCTTGTTGAAGCTTATCAAAACATGGTCAAAGATAAAGGAAAACATGTTGAGACTAATCTGATTAAGGATGCACCTAACTTCTCATCTCCTGCTCTAATATTCGACACTCATTTAGATGCATGTGATTTCATCGAGAATGTTCGTGATGTTTAAACATTATGTGTTACTTCTTTTATGGTTTTTGTTCACTTTGTGACTTATTATTGTTTTCATTTTAACTCTTGTAATGTTTCTGATTACACTCTCGTAATGTTTTTAATTATTCCTTTATATTAATTTATCTACTTTATTTCCTGAAGAAACATGTTTCCTAGCTCCAGTAGAGCTATCATTGGTGATGAATGTCTGGTTGATAGAGGTAGCACCAACACTATTATCACACCCCAACCGATGGCGGAATCATCGGGGCGAGACATGTAGACTGTTCATGAGCTCAAGGTTGACTAAATTGTAATATGTTAAATCCATTTACATCCAAACAATCATGAATCAAGTTCAAAGTACATAATGAAATACAATTTGTTTTTGAATTAAGATTAACTAGGTCCAAAGCCTATGTGTAGCATGTCTTGATCTACTCATATGAAAACACCTGAAACATGAATAAAATAAGGTCAACTAAAAAGTTGGTGAGTATAACACAGGTTTGTATATAGATAGCATATAGTTTGTAAAACAAATCCTTACATAACATGATAAATAAGGCATTTATGGGGAGCAGCTATTGTGTAACCAAGTACAATCAAACCTTTGTAACTAGCATGCAAGATTGTGTTGTCGGTATCAATCACCCCAATCTGGGTGGGTTTGTCAGACTCAATAGATCTATCATTGAAAACCGTTGACTTGAATAGTTAATGATTGCACATAAATTGCACACAAAAGTTAGCACACCTAGCACTCGGGCATAAAGCTCAAATTGCACACAGTGTGTAAATAGGATTTGTACTTGTGTTGTTTGTGTAAATGTAAATAGTAATTTGTATAGAGTTCACGTCTCACCCCAAAAGTATAAAAAAAGAGTAAAAAGAGGCTATGTATACTCACTTGATTCGAAGGCGTAGCTAACACGAGATACTAGATAGTAATGTGATCCTTGTATTGCACAATGTTAACCTAGAGTGTAATGTATATTGCATTAATAATGCACAATAGTCTAAGTCTATATCTAAAGTTAAATTGGATAAAGTTAGTGATTGGTACTTGAAAGTATTGTATAAAATGGAAGATTTGAAATGAATATTTTTAGAACATTTTTTAATAAGGTTTGAGTTTGAAATAATTAAATATGTAAATTAAATAATTACTGTTTATGAAATTAATGTAAGTGTTAGATGTAATTAAGTGTAACTAAATAAATGTTTTTGTTTAATTATAAATCAAATAAATAATTACTACCTTATTCATTTATTTATATAATGTAATTTAGATATTAAAATATTATTTAAGTGTAGGGTTTATAAATTAAATGTTGAACTTTAAATAATTTTCATTTATTTTAAGATTAAATATTTGATCTTTTCTAAATAAAAATAATACAGATTTTTTTTTTATAAATTCAATTATTTTTATTTTAGAAATTAATCTGAAATACTAATTGTTTAGAAATATAAAAAAATTATAAACATTCTGCCAACACACACGACCGTGCCTAGGATAGGGCACGATCGTGCTAGGGCGGGCGCGACCGTTCTAGACAGGGCGCGACCGTGTTGGTCAAACAGAGGACAACTAGCCAAACCACTAGGCACGACCGTGCCTTCGATAGGCACGACCGTGTCTATGCTTCTGGGGTACGATCAAGTCTAGCCAATGAGCATGACTGGGTCTGAGCAGGAGGCACGACCGCGCTGGAAGTCGACATGACCGCGTCTCCCGAGGCACGACCGCGCTAGATGATTAGCGCGACCGTGTCTCTTTCAAAACAGGAACGAATTGATTGATTCTTATATTGATAGTGCTGGAATGTATAGGGCTTTCATTCACAAGGTTAGTACGAGTCTGTTGGTGTATATTAATTGTGTTTAAAACATGTTTAAAGTTGGATTCGATTAAACCATTTTTAAATGAAACTTAGGATCGGGTTCGAGTAAATTTCGATATTGAGAGTCTAAATTGGATTAGGGATTTTGATCTATAGAGTAAATAGATAGTTTTGAAAGTTTCGATTACCCTGTGAGACGATGAATTGATGGCCTACGGTGGGTACGAGTTCCGGCTATAACGGGTGTGGTCTCCGGTGCTTTCTGCTGCAACTCCGGCTAACTCAATGTGTTCTGAAGCTTTAGGGAGGATCGAATGATGTGTTTGTGTGTTTGTTTGAGAGGATTGCAATAAAAACGATGGAATCGCTGGTCACATGGAGTATATAGATAGTTTAGGAGAGGGATCGACCAAAATGGGTTTATTTGTTATAATTAAAATGATTAAACTCTTAATTGGGTCTGTTAATACGAGAAACGGTTACGAAATCGAATGGTCTTGCGATTAAAGGCTGCATTTACGTTTCAACTGATGTGAGGCGCGACCGTGCCTATAAGAGGCGCGACCGTTCCAAGCTGAGGCGCGACCGTGCCAGGCGAGGCGCGACTGTGCCAAAACGTGGCGCGACCGTGCCTACTAGGGTTTCTGGTTATTTACAAAATCAGCCCTTGCAACTTCAGCTTTGACAGAATTAGCCTGGTTAGGATTTAACAGAACACCTAACGGGATTATTAACTGGATTAACTTTAGGATGTGTTACCACATGATTATGAGTTCTAAATCTTTGAATTGAATACGATCGGCTAACGATTAATGAGGTGTAGGTTTGAACAAGTATATGTTTTAATGTCGTGTTGTTATTTTATTAGTTAAAATAAATTTAAAATAGGGTTGGAAAATCAGAAATGTTACAACTATTCTCAAAGATAAGAAATTTTTCTTAGAGCTATCTCCAACAGAGACACCTGTTGGCACAATCTCTGGTGTTAGTAACCTTATTGAAGGCTCTGGTAGAGCACATATAATCTTATCTTCGGGTACCAAACTGATTATCAATAATGCATTATACTCTCGTAAAGCCCGAAGAAATTTACTTAGTTTCAAAGATATTCGACAAAATGGTTACCACCTAAGAACTATATCTGAAAATAATACGAATACCTTCAAATTACCTCAAAAAAAAATGGTCAAGATATCATTGTCGAAAAACTACAAGCTCTATCCTCTGGCTTATATTATACTAATATCAACCCTATCAAATCATATATGGTTAATAACCAGAAGTTATTAGATAAAGATAAATTCAACATATGGCATGACCGACTAGGTCATCCTGGTAGCATAATGATGAGGCAAATAATCAAAAGTTCAAATGGGCACCCTCTTAAAAACTTAAAAAGTTTTGCTATCACAAGATTTATCATGTGCAGCATGCTCTCTGGGCAAACTCATTACTCGGCCTTCACAAACTAAAATCATACATGAAAACCCCTCACTTTTTGACAGAATCCAAGGGGATATTTGTGGGCCCATACACCCTCCATGTGGTCCATTCCGCTATTTCTTAGTCTTAGTTGACGCATCATCACGATGGTCACATGTGAGTCTTCTAGCTACCAGAAATGTAGCATTTGCCCGACTTTTAGCCCAAATAATACAACTGAGAGCTAATTTCTCGGATAATCAAATTAAAAACATCCGGATGGATAATGCAGGAGAATTTACCTCCCAAGCTTTTAACGACTACTGTATGTCGATTGGGATAAATGTTGAACATCCAGTACCTCATGTTCACACACAGAACGGTTTAGCTGAATCACTTATCAAACGATTACAGTTAATCGCTAGACCGCTCCTGATGAGATGTAAAATACCATCTTCTGCATGGGGAAATGCTATTTTGCAACTGCTAATCATAATTATTCCCCATTAAAATGGTTTCTGCAAGAGAACCAAGTCTGTCCAATCTTAAAATATTTGGTTGTGTCGTATATGTAGCAATACCACCACCACAACGTACAAAAATGGGACCACAACGAAGACTGGGCATCTATATTGGATTTAACTCCCCATCAATTATTAAATATTTAGAACGACTGACAGGAGATATGTTTACAGCACGTTATGCTGACTGTCAGCTTGATGAAACAATATTCCCAGTCTTAGGGGGAGATAAGAATAAAGAAAGACTGTTAACACAAGAAACTGAATGGAATGCATCATCATTATCAACTTTCGACTCCCGAATTGGTTAATGTGAATCTGAAGTCCAAAATATTATACATTTGCAAAGAATAGCAAATGAATTACCAGATACATTCACAGACACAACTAGAGTGACAAAGTCACATATACCAGCATCAAACACACCTGCTCGAATTGAAGTAATCCCAGAAGCGATTACTATACAGAGAAAACGTGGGAGACCAATCGGTTCCAAAGACAAGAACCCACGAAAACGAAAAGAGCAAAATAACGCAGTTGGTGAAAATTCATAAACGAATATAAATGAACCTCCAGCAGAGGTAAATATCCCAGAAGAGACTAATATAATTCCAGAGGAAAATGAAATTCCAGAAGAAATACCGGTACTGAACAAAAATGAGATCTCTATTAATTATGTACAAAATAGTACAACGTGGAACGGGAACAAAACCCGTGTTGACGATATATTTGCATATGCTATAGCAACGGATGTAATCAACGAAAACGATTACGTACCTAAAACTCTAGAAGAGTGCATGCACATAAATGATTGGCCAAAATGGCAAGAAGCCATAAAGGCTGAGTTAAATTCGCTCGAAAAGGGACATGTTTTCGGACCTGTAGTCCGAACACCCATAGACGTCAAACCAGTAGGTTATAAATGGGTGTTTGTAATAAAGAGAAATGAAAATAATGAGATTGTACGATATAAGGCACGACTTGTAGCACATGGGTTTTCCCAAATCCCAGGAGTTGATTATGAGGAAACGTATTCCCCCGTAGTGGATGCGATAACCCTTAGATTTCTTATCGGCCTCACAATCTCTGAAGGACTTCAGATGAGACTTAAGGATGTCGTCACCGCATATTTGTACGGCACACTGGAAATTGACATCTATATGAAAATCCCTAAAGGATTAAAAATGCCTGAAGCGTTAAAATCAACACCTAGAGATATGTGTGCTATAAAACTCCAAAGATCTTTATATGGTCTCAAGCAATCTGGTCGTATGTG
Organism: Smallanthus sonchifolius; assembly: GCA_023525975.1. Taxonomy (NCBI): domain Eukaryota; kingdom Viridiplantae; phylum Streptophyta; class Magnoliopsida; order Asterales; family Asteraceae; genus Smallanthus; species Smallanthus sonchifolius. Next base: position 22,094,686 of record CM042019.1, on the reverse strand, counting down.
GTACAATCGACTCAGTCAATATCTCAAAAAAGAAGGATACAAATCTGATATAATCAGCCCATGTGTCTTTATAAAAAGATCACACTCAAACTTCACTATAATAGTAATTTATGTTGATGATATAAACATTATTGGATCTCCTGAAGAGATAGAGAAAGCTGCTAAATTGTTAAAAAGTGAATTTGAAATGAAAGATCTTGGTATGACTAAATTATGTCTTGGTATTCAGTTTGAGTATCTGTCCAATGGCACATTTGTCCATCAATCAAACTACATCCAGAAGATGTTAGTACGTTTCAATATGGATAAAGCACATCCGTTTAGCATCCCTATGGTTGTCCAACCGCTAGATCCACATAAGGATCCTTACCGACCTCAAGAAGAGGGCGCAGAAGTACTTGGTCAAGAAGTATCGTACCTAAGCGCGATCGGTGCCCTTACGTATATTGCAAATAACACTAGACCTGATATTGCATTCTCTGTACATGTACTAGCAAGATACTGTTCAAATCCAACACGTAGACATTGGAATGGAATAAAACATATATTCTGGTATATTTGCGGGACTAAAGACATAGGTCTTTTCTACCAGAAAAATGAAAAGTCACAGCTTATTAGGTATGCTGATGCTGGATATCTATCAGATCCACATAAAGCACGTTCTCAAACATGATACGTATTCACATATGGTGGCACATCAATTTCTTGGAAGTCTACAAAGCAAACACTTACAGCAACGTCATCAAATCATGCCGAGTTAATAGCACTATATGATGCCGGTCGAGAATGTGTGTGGTTGAGATCAATGATTAATCACATACAAGAAGCATGTGGATTAGAACAGATCAAGAAGGACCCGACAATTATCTATGAAAACAATGTTGCTTGCATAGCTCATATTAGAGAAGGCTACATCAAAGGTGACAGAACTAAACATATTTCACCAAAGTTTTTCTCAACATATGACTTGCAGAAAGAAAGGGGAAATTGATGTTAAACAGATCAAGTCAAGTGACAATCTAGCTGACATGTTCACAAAATCTTTACCAAGAAGCAGTTTCGAGCAGCTATCAAAGAGGATCGGACTACGTAGATTAAAAGATGTTAGTTAAATTGAGGGGGAGCATTATACACGTTATACTCTTTTTTCCTTGACTAAGTTTTGTCCCACTGGGTTTTCTTAGTAAGGTTTTTAACGAGGTAGCATAACTGGTCCAGTAGCATCAGTTTTATCTTTAGGTCCTGAAGTACCGATTTAACAAATTCCTGAAGTATGTTGTTAATAATGTATAATGAATATAAATATATATATATATCTGAGGGGGAGTGTTGAAAATCAGATATATATATATATATATATATATAACTCTTTCTCTCTCCTGTAATAAACTGTCTTTGACAGTTACTTAACCACATGTATATATGACTATGATTTAATAAAGATTTATATTCTATTGCATAATTTTCCTTCTGTTTCATATCAAGTAGAACATTGATTAAAATAATTTAATCCGGTGTGTTACTATGGGTGAAAGGGGTGCAATACCCGGGTGAAAGGGGGGTTGACCTAGTAGGCCGGGGTACACCGCCCCCTTCAATCCGAGTTACCCGAGTAGGTTGAATCGAGTAGGTGGATCGAGTAAAATTACTCGGACGAGGGGAGAGAGCCGTTGGAGGGTGTCGATTTAAAAAAAAATTCCTATATATACCCATACTCTACAAACATAATTTTCATCTCATTTTTTATATATCTCTCATCTATATATTTACACTTCTAAAAAAATGGAAGGGTCATAAAAAAAACAAAGCCTAGAAAATTTAGGCTAAAAGTTCAATCTCAACTGCCACCCGAACGAGCCCAAGCCGCTCCCCGACGAACCCAACCACCTCCTTAACGACCACAACCACATCCTCAACGACCACAACCACCTCCTCAACCAGTTCCAAGCTATTTCCCACAACCACTATATTACTACCCCTAAAGTTCAACCGATCCAAATATAATATCTCAAGATATGGATCCAAATTTTTTATCTCAATTTTCGCTTGATATGGATCCAAATTTTTTATCTCAATTTTCCTACTAATACCAAAACCAACCGTATCGTGATCCAAACGAGATCATTCGTTCGGATTCCGAAGATGAAGGAGAAGACGAGGATGTTGAAGAAGAAACGGAAAATGAGGATGTTGATGAGCAAGAAGAAATTGTCGTCGAAGTTGAAGAAGTTGTCGTCGAAGATGTTGGCGCCAAGCCGAAAATACAACACAAAAGCCGGTTATCACCAATGAAATGGTCCGAAGAAGAAGAACTTGCGTGGTCAAAGCTTATATTCATAAGAACCAAAATAAAAGAAAAGGAAATCAACAAAGAGGGGATTCGTTTTGGAAGAAAGTTTTAACGCATTTTACCTCTTTATTTGGTCCAAACGATTGAACCGTTGACCAAGTGTCTTGGAAAAGGAAGGATCTTAATAAAAAAAATGACCGCCTTCAACGGATGTTACCAACAAATGGTAAGAGTTATTTTCAGATTATATATATATATTTAATTTTCTAAACTAACGTTTCAAATTATATATATATTTTTGTATTTATAGAAACAAAGAAGGCCAAGTGGTACAAATGATTTGGACCTTGTTGAAGCGGCTTTAAGCCATTACAAGAAAAGTGTACAAAAAGGCATTCACCAACTTAAAATGTTGGGAGGTTGTACTCAACAATGCTAAATGGGAACCCATAGCATTGATGGGTGAGAATTTAGAAGGAAGTCAGTTCTCAAAAAACACAAAAACTTTCGAGTCGAGAACCCCAAGTGACCCGGAGGGTTTTGCAAACCTCTTTCCCGACATAAACATGAACGCCGAACCGCAAGACGACAAGACACCGACAAGGCCAAAACATTCGGGGAAGAAATCGGCCGAAAGTTCATATAGCAAGGGAAATTTGGTAGACATAGTCGAAGAATACAAGACTATGAAAGCGTTGGAGAAAGAGAAAAAAGAAAGTATCCGGGAAAAGATAGCGGAAGCAAAACTAAAAAGATAACAAACGGCGATTGAGTTGATGCTTGAAAAACAAAAGGATCGTGACATCAAAACGTTCACCGAATCGCATGATCTTCTCGTAGAACCGTACTTGTCGATTTTATTGCAACATAAACGTGAAATTGCCGCAAAGTATGGATGACAATGCACCTTTTAGATTTTTAATTTTTATTAGCTAGCTTTTATTTATTTTGTTAATTTTCTAGTTTTTAAAATTTTTTATTTCTAGGTTTTTTATTTTTAATTGTATAATGTTTATTTTAATTTAATGAAATTGCCTTTTTTTATTTAAATGTTTATTTTTTTTAAATGTTGGTGAGTAAAATGAGTAAGGTGTTTCCAATGAAATCTGAGTAAATGAGTAGTTTTGAGGTGGGAATTGGGTGTCTTGACATAAGATATTTATGGACTTTAAACCCATCCCCTTTAGCTGATTTGTTCACGAGATCTCTTCCTAACCCTTTGGTTCGATGATCAGCTAAATTAAGCTCGGATCTTACAATTCAACAGATATCACACCATTCATGATTAATTCTCTAATTATACTATGTCTAACACCTAAGTGTTAAGACTTTCCATTGTACACTTGACTATGCGCCTTAGCCAATGTAGCTGCACTATCATACCTGATAGAAATAGATGATATCGGTTTTGACCATAATGGAATCTCATAGATTAAATACCTTAACCATTCAGATTCTTTACAGCTGCCGCTAAAGCCACAAACTCAGATTCCATAGTCGAATTAGTAATGCAAGTTTGCTTCTTTGAAGCCAAGACAATAGCCCCACCACTAAGTAGGAATACCCACCCACTTGTAGAAGAATGATCTTCCATATTAGTTATCCAACTTGCATCATAATACCCTTCTATGACCGAAGGACAACTTGTATAACACAAACCATAGTTCATGGTTCCTTTCAGGTATTTAAGCAGTCTGTTTACTGCTGTCACACCCCCAAATTCCACTAACGGAGTTTTACCATTTGGGAAGTGACAAACCAGGATCTCAATCATTAGTTACATTGAACGACTCTACATGGGACTCAAATGAAAAGATCATATTAATCAGAGTTTTAATGCGGAAGCGTAAAGAAAGTAAATGCGCAAAACACACGCGCCCAAAAAGTCCAAAAGTCCAACCTAAACATAATTCAAAGAAAATCCAAACAATTTAATAAAACATCAATCAAAAGGAGAATCTCATGCATGTCCTATGTGTGCACTTGTGCCTTATCTTAGCGACCTGAGAAAACATGCAAGAAAAGATGTCAACACGAGGTTGGTGAGTTCACAGGTTTCAGTATATAAATAAACGTTTACCAGATTATTAATCATTCAATATGTATCCATAGGTAGCTAACATATATTCATGTTTAACTTAAGCGCTCGCAATCGAAGCTGACTGATTGTTTATTTGCCTCATGTCAGGTCTATCAACCCCGGCGATGTGAGTAGGCTAACATTTCACCCATTCGATCTCCAATCGAGTTAGCGCGACTAACGTGGGTGGGGTTTGTCAAACCCAGTAGTACTACTAAACATTACCTCGCTAAGATCCATATTAACGGTTCGATGTGTGTTTAGGACTTTCAGTGATAACGTGTTACGCTTAGCTTTAACATTGATAACATATGAATTACGAAAATCTCAAAATAGTTGAATCATGTTTTCTCCCCCAAGTTAAAACAGTAAAAGGGGCCGTGAAAACTCACCTGAACGGCATAGGTAGTTCACACTAGAATACGATTGGAACTACGAGTGTTAGCCTGCAACGGCTTACGTATGCCCTAGAATTATACACATAACAATTAGGGATACAATAGGAATATGTGACGACAACACAGAAGATTGAACGTCCTAAAGGAACGCTCTAAAAATCAAGACTAGACGAACGTGTCCACGGGAATAGGAATTCTTTAATTAATAATTAAGATATATATACGTTACGCGACGAATGACAAAATACTACATAATAAATATATTCGAGCGTTTTGTCGTAAACTAGAAGTCTAGGAAAATAATATAATTCATTATATTATTTTTAAGTTTAACAGAGTAACACAAATAATTGACTTGCGTGACAAAAATAATAATTTAGTAATTTTATTCGAGGATATAACGAGTATAAATAATACGAATAATTATATTATTTATACTTTGTAATGCTACAAAAATGTTTATAAACGTGATGATAATAATATATATATATATATAAATATTATTTTTAGTTGGAGTTTTGGGTTGAAAATAATATAAATATTATTTTATAAATGAGTTTTTAATAATAAATATGGTTTACAAACCAAACCCGAGCCTACGGCTGGCTTCCCGGGCTAAAACACGTTAATATATTAATATAATAATGTGGGGTATTGATTTTATATTAAAATAATAATAAAAACGATTTTTAAAAAACAAAAGGGCGTGGAGAGACTCGAACCCGGGTCTCTCCCACACACGCACACAGCTTTAACCAGTCCCGCCCGCTAGGGTATCGTGACTGGTATGCTTCCGAATTGGTTTTAATGTTTCCAAACTCCAACCTTTTTCCCTTAATCGTGATCCGAACCCAAGATCATCACAAATTTGATCGATTACGATTTCAATTGAACCTAATGTCATAGGGGTTTTGTTAATTGGGATATGGCGAATCTGGGTATGACTTTAATTGCAAAACCATTGTGTTTAAATCGTTAAATCTCAGTCTCAAGAACCGAAACCCTAAAACAAGAACAAGAAATCAATTTGATAAAATTCGATGTTAAAAGACTTTGAATTCATAGGGCTTTTACCACATTGAACCTTGCGAATTTGTCAGAGTAGTTTAATTTGATGGAGAACAGGTTTAAGATCAAAAACCCCAATTCCGATTATGAATAAACCCTAGATTACAGACTGGGTTCAATTTGATGATAACGGGTTCAATTGATATGGGGCTTACAAAGATTAGATGTTTGCGAATCTAAACATATGATTTAATTTCATTGAGATCGAGTGTATGTAAGAATTCGATTAAACAAGAATGCGCATGAACACTAGATTTCGATCATGACAGATTCGATGTTCTGAGATTAAATTGATATAGGTTTTTCACTACACAGATGATTACGAGTCTAACGATATAAGTTAATTGGATTTAAACACGTTTTAAGGTAGGGTTCGATTAAACCGAAAATGATAAGAACCCTAGAATTCGATCTTGATCGGGTTGATGTTATAAACCTCAATAATGATAGGCTTTCAATATATGGATAAAAACGAATCTGTGGGTATGATCAATTACCTCTAACAATGTCAAATTGGTAGAGATCGGTCAGATGAAGGTCCGACTCCGAGTGTCTTGGTCTCCGGCAACTTCGACTGCGTCTCCGGCGAAATTGACAGGTGGTATTGCTCCTGGAGTGTCCGTCGAGCGTGTGCAGGGGGTCAATTTATGAGAATAACACAAGAATTCGGTGAATTCTTTTGATATCGGCATTGGGTCGACGGTTATGGTTTAATTACCCATAATTGGGATTAATTCGTGATGAATGCAGCTGTTAATTGCCCTAATGATGATCGTTAATGGCATGGTCGTGTGTTTCAGTTACAAAATCACATGAAGATTTGTTCTTGAATTTGAAGCCAAAAGTCACGATTTTGACTTTACAAAGTCAAACATGATTCAAACATCCTGATTTTGACTTTCAGAGTCAAAAGTTCAAGTTTTGGGACTTGGCAGGACTAGTCCCTGTTGTTTAAGATTAAACATGTGACATAATTAGTCCCTGAAGTTTTAGATTAGATTAACTGGGTTAGGATTTAACGAAATACTTAACGGGGCTGCTAACGGAGTTAACATGAAAAGTCGGATTGTCACATCATCCCCTAGTTGAAAGAATTTTCGTCCCGAAAATTAAATAAATAATAAAAAAAAATTCCGGATGTCACAACTGCTTGTCAGTGTTAAGCACTTAGATTACTAGTAAATCTTCTCAGCTTACCTACAACATAAGTTATGGCATGCCTTGTGCTAATCATAACATACAATAAGCATCCATTAGCCTTTAAATACTCTAATTGAGAAACTGAATCACCGGAATTAGGTATACGCCTGATGCTAGGATCTATGGGAGCACTAACAGGAGAATAATCAAAGTGATTGAATTTCTTCAACACTTTCACAAAATAATGAGACTGTGTTATGGCCATTCCATTGTTGCTCCTTTTAATCCTTATTCCAAGGATCACATCTGTCTCCCTATATCCTTCATTTCAAAATTAGAAGACAACAACCTCTTTGTCTTATCAACCTGTTCTTGGTCAGTACCAAAGATCAACATGTCATCTACATATAGATAAATGATTACTCATTTACCAGAAAAGTCAAATCTAGTGTACACACACATATCAGCCTAGTTTAAAAGAAAACCCATGAGAGAAGATCATCTCATCAAATATTGATGCCACTGTTTAGGTGCTTGTTTCAAACCATACAAAGACTTGATGAGTTTACACACCTTGTGTTCTTGACCAGGTAGTACAAAACCCTCAGGTTGTTCCATGTATACCTCTTCATCCAATTCACCATTCAAGAATGCAGTTTTCTTATCTGTTTGGTGAGTTATTAAGTTATGAATTGAAGCAAGAACTAGTAGAAGTCTTATAGAGGAAATCCTGGCAACAGGAACATAGGTGTCAAATAAATCAATTCCTTCCTTTTATCTAAAGCCTTGAATTGCGAATCTGGCCTTAAACTTATCTATGCTTCCTGATTGTGAGTTTTGATGTAGTTAAATATTATATAATAATATTTAGAGATTATCGTTTCAGGAGATTAGGTTTTAAATTTATAAAATGATAATTACTTTAACTTAAAAACACACACAATAGGCAAATGTACATATCGCAGAGTAATATAGTTTAGGTAAGAACCAAGTATCGAACCAATGGACACGGTGGAATTCCAATACCCAACTTTTGTTAACGTTTAGCCGGTTTAATTAGTGAGTGAGTTTTGTATGCTTGTGGAACAGGAAAGTAAATGACAGAAAAGTATATGGCGGTAAAGTAAATAGCAAAAAAGTAAAAATATGCGTGAAACGTGTAACAGAATTGTAACGAACAGAATAGTAAATAACAGGAAAGTAAATATGCCGGGAATGATCAGGTTACGAATAGTATTGCTTTGGGTTTCGAATCCGCTTGGTACGTGATAATGTTAAGTTGACTAATCCAGTGATATGACTACTACAAATGTGTGACCTAGGTCACCGCTAGAGCCTCGTCCTCACGACATTTGATTTGCAAATTTAAAAGCTTTAACAAGTGGTAATGCCTCCCGTTAAGGACAACAATTACCCTTAACCCTTCGAATGGTCATCTCCGGGTTAGTTTAAGACATCGAACGTAAAATGCTTTGTATTAGAATTAAATAGGTGATTATATTTTGCTCACCGGGAGGCGGTGTAACAATGGGACCAAGTATAAAGACGTATCGTTCCTAACATGAGTTCACCAATTCTTGGTCGCATAATAAGTTCGTATAAAGACGTACGATCTTAATAGTGTTAACCAACCCTTGACTTATCAATCTCTACTTGTATAAAGACATACAAGCTTCAAGAGAAGTTTGATTAAAAAGGTTTCACACTTTAAAAATCAAGAACACTCACAAATATAAAGACGGATTTAGTCAATAATAAAAGCCCACCAAAGTGGTGGTTTTAAGGACGAATAGCTAAAGAAATAAACACATCACTTGGATTAATACGTTAAACATTAACATGCACCAAACTTTATCTTCACCCTAGCAATACAAAGAGTCTAGCCACGAATGGCCATACTAACTAGCATAACGCTGAGTTTCGTAGGCTCCCCTATTGCGGAACAAGGAGGAAGAGCCCCTTTACTCACTACTACTACACTCTAACTACGAAATAAGCTTTCTATGGTGTGTTCTTGGGGTGTGTAAGGGATGCCTCAATGAAGAACTCAAGCCATCTATTTATAGACCTCAAAATGAGCAATGCACGACCGTGCATTGGATTGCACAGCCGTGCATTGGATTGCACGGGCGTGCAAACACCTCAGGAATCAAACAGGGTACAAAGGACAGTGTACCGGAGTCTGGGGAGGCCAGACTGGCTTTGCACGACCGTGCAAAGGGATGCACGGCCGTGCATCCCTCTGTCTGCTCCCCAGGCTCGTCTTTTAGCTGCTGGTTGACTTGTGTTGACCTGGTTTGACTTCTTGGGAGTCAATGCTCGGGTTTGGTCCTCCAAAAGCTTGATTTCTTCATGTTTTAGGCTAGTTTTTGCTTTGTTTATCTTGAGCACCGAATAATCTGCAATTGTGAAATATTAACGTTTTAGGTATCAATTGCGAGGTTAATAATCAATTAGTACCATAATATGGGGGATTATTATGCATGCAAAACATGTATAATTTAGGACATATCACTTCCATCAACTTTCATATTTCTTTTAAAAGATCCATTTGCAACCCAATGGTTTACAACTAGGAGGCAAATCAGTAAATTTCCATGTATTAGAATGCATAATAGAATCCATTTCTTCTTGGATTGCTTCTTTCCAGAAAACACCATCCCTAGATGCCATAACTTCACAACACATCCTTAGATCCTTTTCAATATTAAAGCAATATTGATAATGAGATTCTATCTCATTCCTTGCATGATCCTTCAACTAAATAGAGATGGAAATCAGAACCAAAAGACTTAGTTTTTCTTACACTTCTCCTAGGCTCAAACGATGTATCATTTATTTGGTCAGTCACTTGAAAATTACAAGAGCTTGGAACCATATCCTTAGGTCTATAGAAGAGAATCTATTCTCATCAAAGTCAATATTTCTTGACTTAAACACAGTGTTTATAGACACAGTCATTTGGTTTTATGGCATAGAACCTATAAGCATAAGAATGCTTAACATACCCAATAAAGAAGCAGTCTATACCTCTTTCACCTATGTTTCTCATATTAGGTTCAGTAAGTCTTACAACAACTCTATAACCCTAAATTCTTAGGTAACTTAATTCGAGTGACATTTATACCAAAGTTCATGAGGGACAACATAGTTCCTTTTATTAGGAATCCTATTTAGTGAAAAGATGGTTGTTAACATTACCTAAACCAAAAAACCTTCACTTAGACCTAAATAGGAAAACATGACCCTTATACTTCCTCTCAGATACACCATTTAGCCTTGGTTTTAAAGAGTAATGGTTTGATGAGTAATACCCACTGATAGAAAGTAACTTGAATCATAGTACTCACATCCCCTATCAGTGCGAAGTTTCTTAATCGAATCACTCATTTGAAATTCCACCTCAGTCTTAAATATTTTAAAATTATCTAAGGCTTCTACTTTTGCATGTAATAAGTACACATAGAAAAATCAAGTAGCATCATTAATGACATACATTTTATTACCCAAAGTAGGTGTTGAGTGAAGAACACATAACTCACTATGTCAAAAGTGAGAATCAAACCATCCTTAAATATATTAAACATATTCCTAAAATTCACATGACCAAAATAAGCATCCCAAAGCATAGAATCATGAATTTTAGATGTACTTGATGTCATAAAACATGATTATCAATAGTAACATATTTATGGTTCACATTCAATCTAGACATTCTATTCATGCTAAGATAGTATCCAAAAGCAATAAGCATGCCACATCGAGACAAAATATATTTATTCAATTAATAAACATGCTTTTATCCTTCATCACACCAAACAACTACAACTAGCTAGATGCATAAAGTTTTCGGTCATTTATAATCCACATGAAGATATTATTCAATCCACTAATTCATTGATAACTACTATATTCAATGGGTGATGATTGCATATATATATATATATATATATAATAAAATTTATTGAAACAAATTGAAAAATCGTCCTCCCGTGACTGATGTTTCCAAACAAGGATGAAATTGCAATCCAAAATCACAGACTAGAACTCGTAATCCAAATTAGAGTTCAGACCAAAATCAAATCACAAATTGATTTCGTGTAATCCAAACTAGGGTTCCAATTAGAAAATAAACCACAGACTGACCACTTTCAATTCTGGAAATAATTTCTTGTTGAAACAGAGATTAAACATCCAAATAAACTACCAATTTTGAATTAAAGTTCATACTCAGAATCTGGATGAACCATAGTCCAATTTCATCGTACAGGAACTTCCGAACAGGAACAATTCGCAATCCAAAAACCAATTGAACCGTAAAAATAGGTTTATCTTAGTTGTATTCCTGCACTAGAAAGATCTTATTGAAGAATGAAACTAACCTGGAAACTTGAATTGAAGTTTTCGAACACAATTTCTTGGCGTGATCTCTGAATCATGTAACAGTATCAGATAAACCTATTTATGGGTTACACACAATGGTTTACCGGACTAGACAGAGATTTTACTTGAAGGAATCAAGATTTGATGGAAAAACTGTGTGTTTTAATCGATGGAAACCATAACCGTATCTGCCCTTTTGTTTCTGTTGTTCCGAGAACACCCCAAAAGAACCAGCGATCTCTTTTGTTTATATGGCATATTATCTCCTTATTGTGGTTATAAGCCCAATACCACAATTAATGAGCCCATATCCAAAGTTAGTGAGCCATTATCCAAAAGTTTAACAAGCCCATTAACCAATAATAAGAAGCCTAATACCAAATAACACAACAAAATAACATTAATGTTAAACGAACCCGCACTCCCGCGTAACCCAACTCGATTAAACGTTATTACCTCGATCGACAAGTTAATCCAATATACTAAAATACATGTCGACAACACTAAAATTACCAACATTTCATCCCGTGATTGCCAACAATTGATATCAGAGTGGTTGTATAATCGATCAACAAAAAGACGGAAAAGGATTGCGACTTGTTGTATTTGGATTCCAAACATCAATCAGAAGAGAAGCAACAATTTTTTTTTTGCAATCAACGATCAATGGAAGGTGGTTGTTATCTTCGATCGGAAAACATCACTATCATCAGATGGAAGAACATTAGTCACGTTCTGGAACAAGTTGCAATCAAAAGGAATCGGCATAGGAAAAGCATCAAAATCAAAATTGTGATCAAGAGCATCATCAATAGGAATCAAATCGTGTGCCTCAAAGAATTAAGAAGAAGCTATCAGTCGAATGCAATTGGAAGGATCAATTGGAGGCAGGCATCATATTGGAATATTGAAACAAATCAGAAGCGTTTTGTAGCCATCATTCAATCAATTGAAATCCGATTTTTTCATAAGAAAGGTTCATGATCCGATTTTGTAGCCATCATTCAATCAATTGAAATCTGGTTTTAATTGTTTGATTTTGCTTTGTTGTTCTGTACTGTAGACTGATAAGGCATCAATGTTGGATGAAGCTATTGAATATCTGAAGCAGCTCCAACTGAAAGTACATGTATATGTTTCATTGTGTTTCTGTATTTCTTGTTTATCTCAGATGGTGTTCATCATTGTATGTTTGGTTTGATGGGAATTGAAGCATTAGTATAGCATAATGATAGTTATACCTCTATTTTGTGTTGCTTTCCTATTGTGCTGTTTTGTAGTTGGTGTTGTTTTACTGTTGTGCTGATTTTTTGATGTGCTATTTTTTGCTGTTGTGTTGTTTTCATGTGCTGATTTGCTGTTATGTTGTTTTGTTGTTGTGCTGTTTTGCAGTTATGCTGTTTTCAAGTGCTGATTTGCTATTGTGTTGTTTTGTTGCTGTGCTGGTTTCTTGTGTTGTTTTATTGTTGTGTTGGTTTGCTATTTTTAAATATTATGTTGTCTTTACCATATAAACATTGTTTGATGTGTTGTTTTAATAGAATACAACACAATTTCCATTAAAAGTGTTGTTTTCGTATTTTTTTAATCGCAATTTTTTATATAACAATATTATACTTGAATTAAAGATAAAAAAACGCTTGATTTTATGGTGTAATTAAAAAAAAACAGTGTCGTATGAAAAGGTTATGTACGTTTAAAAAAAATGAGAGAACTTGAAAATAGTCAACAATTATGAGTTTTCCAGAAATACCATCTGATCCACCTTTTTTTGCTGACTTGAATCTTAGCCTTTGATCATCAAATTTAGTGGCTAAGATTGTTTCTTACTCTACTTTGACAAAATCCTGTTTTTAAGGAACCTCCCTATATATATATTTGTGTGCTTCCTGATTTTCTCTTTTTATGTAAGATTTAAGTGTTGTGGTCTAAAAGGTGTGTTTTTCTTCGTGTAAGAAAATCGATGTATATTAAAATTCTTGAAAGTTTGATTTCTTCAAATTACTGATTTACAATGATCATGTATTTAACAATAACATTCGCTATGTTCCCAAGTCTTTTTTAAGAGAAAAGTGAAAGGAAGTGGAAAGAAACTGGAAAATGTTTGTGTTCGTAAGTTTTTTTGATGGAAGGAAGTGGAAAGAAGATTAATCTTCCCTCATAACTTTCCTCCCAAAGTGGACGGATTTGAAGAGAAAGTAATCAAATACAAACATAAGGTTTTGCCATTTACCGATTTTGCTCTTCCACTTAATATAAAATCTTTAATTTTTTTTTCTTTCCTTCCAACTCTGGAATACGAAATTACATTATATCTTTCTCTTAGCTCTCTTTCTTTTCTCTCATAAATTTCATTTCCTTTCTTTTGTTTCATTTATTAAACTCGGGAACATAGCGTTATTGTGGTAAATCCTAAATGTTTAATAATCTTTGTTGATAATATTAATACTATTTGCACTGAAATAAGGCTCTCCAAATCCTAGAATATTTTAGTGAAATACTAGTCTGATTTCATAATCACTGACCCTTCAAAAATGGTTTGCAGTCTAACGGTTAATCAACATTCTTGCTTACATCTTCTCACCAAAACATCCATGTAGTGAGAACATGATCCTTTTCTTCCTTTTTATGCATTTACAAGTCATGGAGAATTTCAAGGGTCTCCCCTTATTTATCTGTGTAATCTAATGGTTCGTCTTTCTGTCTTTCTATATTAAATGATACACAAATCATATTCGTCAATTGCATTTTGGTTAAAGGGGGTGTTTGGGATTACTTTTGGAATCTTCTTATGACTTTTGGAGAAGTCATTTCCAAAAGTAAGGAGCTCCTTACTTTTGGATTTTTACTTATTATCTCACATTTTACACCTACTTTTGGATTACCCAAACAGTCTTTTAACTTATTAACTTTTTAGAAAAGTTAATAAGTTAATAAGGAGGTTCCAAAAGTAATCTCAAACATGCCCTAACTCATCCGTAAATTTTTTTTTTGACTTCTCATATTAAATGATACACGAATCATATTTGCTTAGTTGACTTTCATATTCGCATATCTTCGTTTTCCAATATTAAATGATAGGTCAATGGAATTCAAGATCTATTTTCTATACCCGGTTACTCGTGGTTTTTATATTATTGTTAGACTAAAAAAACGATATGAGAGTAAAAATAGATATTCGACTTTGAAGTCGCATATGTCATGATGATTATAAATGTGAAATTATTCTTAAATTAGTAAATAACTGTAATTGTATCACATCCAAAAAAATGTGTATTTTCGTGATTTTCTATCTTCCGTTTACGAGAGTTAGTTTTACTAATTTAAGAATTAAGACCAGAAAAAAAGATAGTTTCTTGGTTGAAGGGTGGCTCAATGTGAATTTACCGGTTTTAAGGTTTCCTGTGGATCTAATGGATTGGCTTGATAGCTCAACTCTTAACTTGGTAAACAAAGAGATAGTGGGAGGGGGGGGGGGGGGAGTGGGGAATAATTTTCATTGCTCGGTGAGCTATTTGGAAGCTTCGGAATGACATGGTTTTTATGAAGATTCGACCAAAGGATGTGATTTTTTTATTTTTCATTTTTTTGGTATTCGAGTAGGAAGAATAAGTGCAAAAGAAATTGGATAGAGTGGTTAAAAACCCTCTATTATTCATGTAATATTTGCTTTTGCTGTCTAGCTTCTTTCTAGTCGATTTATAATATCCGCCGTTATAAAAATGAATTAGGACCAGAAAATCTAATTACTTTGACCGATAACTATTATAATATTATTAAATACTAATTTAAGAATTATAACCAGAAAATCTAATAAATAAGAGGATTAGAGACGTAAAAATGATAATAATTAACAAATCTATTTTGTTACTGATTCTCAACATATGAAGTTGATTCAATTGGGACAAAATGCAAAGTCGATACCACAAATCTTACTAACAATAATCTTTTACTTAGCACAAAGACAATTCATAAATCTTGTTATCCAACAATATATACAATTCACGTGTTATTTCAACTTGTTGCAATGAGACCCTGCGGCGGGTGAGTTTCATATACTGAAGTGTTAGAGTAACATTCACCTAATTATCTTTAGTCTGTAATATAGCCCGGTTGAATTTCCAGGTTATATTACCAATTTTAACCAGATTATATAACCCGCATATAGAAGTTATTTAAATCTTTATCCGTCCCTCTTTTTGGCAAGTAGGATGGATAGTTGTAAAGATAACACAAGTTCCAATCACAATAAGACCATGGGGTATACCACGTGAAAAGTTACCGTGGAGTGGAGTTGGTCCACGAACGTGAAAATGTGGAACACCACCAGGGGCGGATACAGGAATTTTTTTCAGGGGGTTCACTGTTTTTAGATGATCCAATTTCATAGGGCCGGACATAAAAATTTTCGGTTCGGTTCGATTGGTCGGGTCGGGTCGGGCAGGGGCGGCTCAACCATTTTTGGAGGCCTAAAGCGAAGAAAAAAACATGAAAATTATGCTTCAAATGTTCACAAAATCAACTAATTTGTATTTAAGAGTCATCTACTCATTTGTTTCTATCAATTTTTTATCTCTAATCATATGAATGCTCAAGAACACACATTTAGTTCAAGAAAGAGTTCTTAGTTTTATAGCTTCACAACCGGATCAAGCGAGCAGCAGTGGGCGGCGTCGTAAGAGGGTTCACCCTATAATATTTTAGGGGGTTCACCCCAGTTTTTTTACCTACCGTTACACTAAAATTTCAAAACTCGAGGGGTTCCTGTGCACCACCCCGCTTCAACTTACATCCGCCCCTGAACACCACGCCCCTATGGCGTAGTCTACGAAGGTGGAAAGATTTCGTGGAGATCTCCACATGTGGAAAGTCAAGTTTTGAAGGTTTTTAATTTTTAATTTTTTATTCAAATGTGTAAGCGTGGAACCAAGCCCCCAAATGTGAAGATGTGTAGAAAATTAGTGGAAACTGGAAACTGGAAACTGATGTGACAATGTGGAAAGGTAGGAAATGTGGAACCATACCGGATAGCCTAATTCCGACTATCTAACCGAGTATAACTTACGCTTAACAAGATATTGTAAATTGATGAAAAAAAAGTAACAATCAAGATTCATGATGTATATATTATTGGAACTTTCAACATTTACAATATACACTAAAATTTATTAATATCAAAGAGGGTAAAATTATATATGTGGAATGGACTTTTTACATTAAAAAAAACTTATATGATACTAAAATTCGCTACAAAAAAATACCCTAGAGGATACAAGTGTCGGTCACTTAGTTCTTTAAGGAAGCAAATGACGAAAAAACCTTCACTTGATTAATGAAATGTACATCGTGAATCAATGGGTTACCTGTTCGTTGTGGAGGAGATCCTGTGTAGTAACAAAGCGAATCCCGCTGCTCGGTTGTTTTCTAATAATGCCGCAGGGAATTACATAAGCACCATGTCGTCTTAAAAAGCTAGAAAAATCGTAACGAAAAGGCTATATGTATATTAACAAACCTTATCGGTAATGGTCATGTTGAGAATTTCACTTCTTCCATCAAGATTTTCTTGGCTGCAAACAAGAGAACGACATGCACACGCAAATCAGACCGGTATTATATAGAATATATTAATTAAGGTTTATTGTAATAATCTTTATTATAAGTGTAACTAGAAAATACAATTTGATTAAAAGAATCTTTATCGATTAACTATTTATAGCAGTACATACCATGATGATAATTACGAAGAAAATCTAATCAGATAATCATATCAAATATGTTAATTATGGTAAATATTATTACAATAAACATAAACACTAACTAATATATTATTTCTAATAACCTCGTTAGCAATATAGGTAATACTGGAAATGCCAAAGGAACTCCACATGAAATGAAAATTCAAGAAAGAATATGAACCAACCTATGTGCATTGGTGCATTTGAAGGGCTTAACAAGTTCACGAGTGAAGGTCATTCTGGGACGACGGGGCTTGGGGCAAACTGGTAGATCATGATTTCCTTCTCCTCCTCCATAACCATGCCTGGTTGTTTTACCTTCAGCAAGATTGTTCTTTACTACCAAATGATGCATATTTTCCTATTTTTATAAATCAAAACATTTTAACCCGATGGTTTCTGAATCGACCATGCATGCGCGCTATATATAGAGTTTACTTGATTCACCATAAGAATTGAATTTTAACAGTGGTGACAGTTTATGGAATGAGAGAGAAAGAAGATGAATGTTTAAGTTTAAGAATGGAGTGAGGAAGGTAGAGAGTAGAGGTAGCAATTTACTTGGTGAGGAATAGTTTTAGGGTTGGTCTTGACTTGGCTAAAGCTTCCTGGTTTTTCTGTGATGTACATCTTCAATTTGCCTTGAATTTGTTAAACTCATTTTGATCCAAGTAAATTTGCACTCATTTATAACATTTTCATCATGCTTCATTATGCTTCTTTCATAAGAGAATATCCTCTAATAAAGTATAATTTTATATAAAATATATTTTTTTAATTATATACACACACTCATAACTTAATTATTATGATATTGGTTCCTAGGTCTCTTTAAGTTAAATTTCTGTTTATTCTCATCTGATATCATCGTATAACAAAATTATATAAAATACATATATGTTTGTAGTTATATAGATATGTTTGACTTATAACTTTATCATTATCGTAATGGTACTCTTCTATAAGGTCCTCTAAGGTTTTCTTTTTTATTTATTTTGTATTGTATATTATTATAGAGTAAACTTCGTTTTTGCTTTTTGTTATTTGATCATTTTAACCCTTATGTCCCAATAGTTTGAAAATGGCTATTCTCCTCCCAACTTCGTCCATATTAGCTGTTAAATGCTACCCATGTGCTTCTCACATGAGGAACATTTATGTCTTTTCTCTTTCAAACATTATTTAACTAGGGTTTTTACATAACTCCATCACCTTCGAGCGTTTCAAGTCCGGTGGATCAAAGTGCAATGGCCGACGATATTGTGATGTGTTCTTGTGGAGCTCCAACCTTCTATCGCACTTTTTGGACATGAGCAAATCCGGGACGTAGGTTCTAATGTTGTGCTAAGCAGGTTATCTTGAATCAATTTCTTACTTTGTTAGCGTTGTTCTCCATTCTTCTTTACCTAATTTGCTTGCAGGGTGCAAGTTGTGGATTTGTTAGATTGTCAGAACCCCCTCCCTAATGTGTCGAAGAGCTTCAGATATTATACCTGGATTGTTGGAGAGGTGTAACAGGAATGAAGCTGTTGCTATGGATGTTGTCAATCAAAATAGGAAATTGAAGTGTCTGCTAGGGTTTACATGGTTGTTTGTTATCTTATTATTTGTTATCAAGCTGACCTAAAAATGTTGTGAAGGTATTTGTTAGGATTTTGTGACCTAGAAATGTTGTGAAGGTCATTTTGTTAGGGTATAATGTATGATGTATAATGTATCTTAATGTAATGAAATGAAATTATCAATGTTCTCCAACATTTTGAACAATGCAGACCAATTTGAACAATCATGTAGACGAATGCAATGTGAACCATGTGCAGACCAATGCAATGTGAATAATTTGAACATATGCAAACCAAATCAAGTTTCAAACAAATGTGCAGAGCCTTTGAACAATGTCAACTGCTTATGCAGACCCTTTGATCCAATTTGAACAATTATGCATACCATATACAACTTGCAAACAGTTATTATAAACCAGTGGAGACATTTACACATACCCTTTGAACAATTATACAAACCAATGTGCATACCTATTTGTGGACAAATTGCAAACAATTTTGCAGAGTGTAGAACAGTAGAGACATTTACAAACAATTTTACAAACCCTTTGAACAAATTACAAACAATTTTACAAACCCTTTGAACATTTACACAAACCAATCGGATGCAAATCAATGGGCAAACCAAACCAATATATTAAACCAAGCAAATATATTACCAAACAAAGGTCATTCCAAAACAATGATTACAAAATGGATGTTCAAATACATTGACATCAATAAAAGCCATGCATATAATTGTTCCAAAATAATGACCATACATAATACCATATACATACTAGTACCCAAAAAATTGCCAAAATACTGCCACTGTTTGCTACTGAATTAAAACAGAAAGACACCACACATGGACACACTAAACAACCGGCTATGAATCATTGACCTGTGAGACCTGTGACCCTTCTTCCTGACCCTTTCATGACCTCTGGTTATGGCCCTTTTTTCCACACTTCTTACATTTGACTGACTGACCAACTCTTGCCATCTTCCCTTATTAGAAACCTGTTGAGTCAATTCATCTGCACTCTTCTTCCTTTTTTTCTTGGTCTTCCAATCTATTTATAGTGCTTTGGTGGTATGAGAATTGTTGGACAAGCAGACGGTGTCCATATATTCCTACCGTTGATTGGGTCAACTATATTGGCATACACTTTCTTCCAAGTATCTAGCCAATACATATTAGAAACCCATGTCTACTTCTGTAAGACACCATACCAGGCATCCTACAGTCGAGTCTCATCACTAGGTGTTCTCTTTAAAAACCCTTTTCTCATTAAATTAACAATCAGCGAAAGTCTTAATTAAAAATAGTTTTATCCTTTTTACTCATTATCGTTCTTAACCTTACCTTAAGAATTCATACACACCACCCCGAGTAGCAACACTCCCAAGCCAAGATACTTCGTCACGTAACTCACCTGCAAAACAAACTAACGTACATACAAAGTTAGCTACGCTGAGTGAGTTCTAACAGTTTACATTAACAAGAAATATTTCCATCATAAATATCATTTAATTGAACTTAGGACATTACAGTCCTTTATAAAACGATTTGTTGTTTATTTACATATTGATAACCCACGTTATCTACAACCTCCCATAAGGGTTCAACCACCTAAGACTCAACCCGTACCCTTAACCCCGTAAGTTTCCCTGGCATGGACCGAACTTACCATCACACGTGTCAATACGAAATCGGTTAGATCGACTAACCCCTAGACATAGACCGGACTAGCCCTATCAATGACTCTCATAAGGGCCACTACACATCAGTCGTAAACATGAAATCGTTCCCAACACAACAACCAATCAAATGCTTAACACCGGAGCAATAAACCCACAACACAATAAATATCAATCAACCCATGCATGCAATTATTGCACACAACAATTACCTTTGAAGGATTTTACCTGCCACGCCACAACTGCCCTTGTTAGGGTTTTCATCATACTCCGAGCTCATCACTGCCCCCAAAGGGCATTGTCACCTGTAGTGACCACCCGAAGGACCCCGTTCTTCACATCGTCATTTGCCGTGTCGCATTGACAACGACACAAACACACACAACATCAAGCAAGTAATACACAACCGCACACTAGCAATTACCATGAATCGTTAACTAAGCATGAACCACATACGTGTTCTCGTACTAACACCTCCTAGACGTATCCTCCACAAGTCTAAGCTCCATACCCAACCATTCCTGCGTAAGTCATTACCCTTCACACAAAGACCATACCAACTCCTAACCCGTACGACCTAAGGTCCCCACATAGACCATTAAGTTTGTTAATAATCATTTAGCTCATAAATCACTTTAGTTTAAACCATCACCCATAAAGTGTTTAATTTATAAAACAAATCTTACAAATATATACGATAGCCCCAAAACAGTAAAAGTAGTAAACAGGGGATTAGAAACTCACTAGTTGCAGGAAATCCAAATCCTTGTTCTGCAACCCGTACTTCGCCCTCGGAACCCGAACCTTGGCTAGACGTGAGGTTCTCGCTCGAAACCGTCGTGGAATCACCTTCTCCGATCGTCCCTCTCCCCTCCTCTCTCTCTTGATGCCGTCGCGAGCTCCCCTAGGACTAATGGCCTAGGGTTTTCCCTTAACAAGGCTTTTAAACCTTAGTATGTTACGTTCGGGTCCCCGTGTTTCCTATAACGCGCGTTTTGATCACAAATTAGGCATAACACGGCTAACCGGGGCCCCATTAGCAACTAACTGTCTCCATTCGGTAGTAAATAGCATTTCGAACGACAACTCTAGCTAATTCTCCTATTTTATAGGGAGTTGAGTCACCCGCTAGCCCAAACCACCATCAATTAGATTTCCGGGATGTTACAAATTCAATCTCATGAGAAGCCATGTCCCACATCACAGCTACAACATGCTTACATGGCATTGCAATTAATTTCCACCTTCTAAGCATGTTTTTTCAACCATGTTAACAACATATTGTTCTGGTGAAGTTACACTAACTTGATACTTGTTTACACCATTCCACATGACATTCATATTAGTAGCATCATACTTTATCTTCTCAAATATCTTTGTAGCATTTGGGGTTAAAGGTCCTTCACACTTTGAAATCAACTTTTGCACAACACAATCCTCTTCATCAAGTATTTTCTAATGAACTCCAAGCATGTTATAATTGGTTTGTCCCTTCCACCTACTAACTGCATGTTGAATACTTCACCTAAGTTGTTTAGAAGCACGTCACTAGTTACCTTTCCTACATAATGCAAGTGGCAAATGTTTATAAATAACACTAAAATGCAAATGGGATCTACATACCACTAAAATATTGAATTGCAAATGTTTATAAATACCACTAAAATGGGATCTACACTAGTGCCTTGGTGGAATTTCTCTCAACCATTGATGTAGTGCTTGGTTAGTGGCTTCAACTTCCTTCATTGCTTTCTCAAAGTATGGCACAGTAGTTGAAGTAGCACATTTCCACAACAAATTCTTAAACAGCTGACCCCTCCATCTTGACTTCATGTTTTCATGCACATGACTTAAACAATACCTATGTTCAACACTTGGAAAAACCTGTTGTAATGCTGGTATGATGCCCTATAATGGACAACATATTAATGAACAAGACATATATCAGTTTATAACCTATTATAGTAATGAACAAAACATACATTCTGTCCATCACTGATGAATGTGAAGTTTGAATTATATGCTAGATCTAAGACATTCCAAGAACTAACACCAAGAACTTTTGGTTTCAGTTTCCACCAAGGCATAGGCCACATGATGTATACCATTTTTTGAAGCCCACTGCAGTCAACACATGTCCATGAAAAGGACCTTTCATGAAGGATCCATCCAAGCCCAATACATGTCTCTCACAAAGCCTAAACCCTGCCTTTAAAGCCCCGAAACAAATGTAGATTATTCTGAACTGTCTAGTTGGACTACTAGGGTTGCACTCACTCTCCACATCAATGGTCACAATTATTCATGGGTTAGACCTTATAAGTTCATCACAAAAGTCTCTTAGAGTTACATACTGAGCCTTGTAGTCCCCTTCAATCTTCTTTTTTGCCATTGTTTTTGCCCTAAAAAACCTTTTGCAGAGACAATTGAATCTGATGCTTCTTTTGAAACATATATTGGAGTGCTTTCAATGGAACATTAGGGTTAACTGCAACTGTGGATTCAAATTCTCTAGCCAACCATGAAACTGTGCAAAGCCAGACTTCCCTTGTTTGCAGACATGTGTGTTCATTAAGATATGTTTTCATAACCCAAGATTCTTCTCTATTTAAGTTAGATACATAAAAAACCCAATGACAGCCGGTTGTGGTAGATGTGGTGGTAGATCTAGTCAATAAAGCACCTCCTTTGGACCCACCACTTTTTTAGGAATCTACCTTTACCTATGAATTTACCTCTTTAGCCTTACTAGACCTAACACTATCAAATGCTGGTCTAACACCTTCACATATTACCATGAACCTCAATGGATCATTCCCAATAACCTTGAGCTACCTTCTACTATCCACAACCAATTTCTTCACAATTGGTTTGATTTCATCCCTATTTGCAAACTGTTGGCCAACAAAGAATGGTTCTATTACTGCATCTTTTTTCTTGTTCTATTTCTTCCTTTCTTTTCTCAAAATTTTCTTCAGGGGTAGGTAATTTTCCTCATCAGTTAGGCTGTCAAAATCATCTAGATTAGATTCCAATCCCATATAATCATCTTCACTATGCTTTTCTAAAGACTCTTCACCTATCTCATTGTCCACATTATTTCTGAATTCTTCCATATCAACCTCCAAATTAGAAATCATGTTATATTCATCAACAAGATAGTCTGAATCCTCATCAGTAGGTTCATCACCCTCAACATCACCATCAATAGGTTCATCATCCTCAACATCTACATCTTCATCATCATGATGCATAACATCTACATTTATTTCAGTAGGTTCACTATTGACATTGTTATCTAATGCTAATACCACATCATCTTGACTCAGTCCCACATCACCTTGACTAAGTACCACATCACCTTCACTAAGTCCCACATCACCTTGACTACGTGTTAAGATTTCTTGTGTGCGTCTAAGTGGTTGAGATTTTCTAGGCTCAGGATATATTTCCATAAGCTTATGGTCACCAACACAAGTCAGGAACTTAACACATCAGAGTTGTTTTCTAATGCCCTCAAACCAAAGTTTAAATCTTCATTAAAGAGCTTGAAGTGGTAAGACATGATCTCCTTTTCTGGGTAACCTAGCTATTTCATCATATAATCAAGCTCATGAGCTGAAAATTCATCTTTGTCCACACAATCAACATAGTGAACCTAATCGTTCACATACCTTCTACTAGGAAATTTTGTGAAATTACCCCCATGATGAAGCTTAAGTGAGAACAACGTAGGTACCACTTTAAAATGAAACCATAAACATATAATCAGTTTTAAACATATAAGTAAGCAAAATGTATAAGCTTTGGACTTCAAACTAACCATAAAGATTGTCAACATCTATTTGTTGTCCTTGAGGATGAATGTACCACAACGAAATTGCACTCTAAATCGATGATTAGCTCTTCACCTTCGTTGTTTAAAGCTTTGATTAGGGTTGATGATCGACAAGCGGATTGTGATTAGGTTGATGACCGAGAAGAGAATTTTGATTAGGTTTGATGAATGATTGTGGAAATGTGGGAATTTTAGGGTTTTAAGCTTTTAATTGTCGTTAAATAATGTTTGAAAGGGAAAAGACAGAAATGCCCCTCATGTGAGGGGCATGTGGGTAGCATTTAAAAGCAAATATGGACAGATTTAGGGGTAGGGAGTATATTGGGGTAAAAATAGTAACCACGGGGAGGAGAATGACCATTTTTAAACTATTGAGGCATAAGGGTTAAAATGGTTAAACCACAGGGTGCAAAAACGAAGTTTACTCATTATTATATAACACAAAACAATATAAAAATATGAATTAATTACACGGATGGTCCCTGTGGTTTGGTCAAATTACGGTTTTCGTCCCTAGGATTGAAAAATTACGATTTGGTCCCCAATGTTTGCCAACTTGTTGCACTCATGGTCCCTGACATGGATGGAGGTTAAATATTTCTGTTAAGTGGGTGTAAAAAGACGAAAATACCCCTAACAATTACAAGGGCCATTTGTGTATTTACTTAAATGATGAGATAAAAACATATTAATTTGTGCAAGGGCCATTCTAGGTTTACACAGAAAATACCCTTAAACCAACGAAAATACCCTTAAACCAACGAAAATACCCTTAACAACTTTTTGATCGGAGGCGATTTGAAGGTTATAATATGTTTCATCGGCCACCACCTGCACCGCCCCTTCACCTTCAGCCATCACCTGCACCGCCGCCTTCATCTTCGGCCACCACCTGCACCATCCCTGTCTCCTTCAAAAACCCCAATTTCCAAACCCTAAAAACTCGTTCGCCGGAATCGCGAGCACCATAACACTTCGTTCGCCTCTGTTTCTGTCGTGAAATCACCATTGTCGCCGGATTTGCGGTGTGTCTGTTCCGGATATCCACGTCCCGGATTTGTGGCCCTCACCACCGGAACGCCTTTGCCGCCCTCTCTTGTCTCCACTCGAATGCCGCTGCCGACGAAAGGGAGGGACGCCGGAAACCCTGTCGATTTTGTGTCTAGATCAAGAGCGCCATCTGATTGATCCAAATCAGTGGTTTTTCTCCCCCCAATCAGATCGCTAGATCTGTGGTAGAATCAAGGGGAGGGGGCGGTGACCTTTTGAAGAAGAAGAACCATCTCCGGCTAAGACGGCGGTGGGGTGAGTTTGTGATACCGACTCTCCGGCTAAACCTCCATCTCCGGCTAAGACGGTGGCCACGGTGGTGGCAGCCATGGTGGTGATGGTGGGGGTGATTGTGGGGGGTGTCTAGGGTTTTAGAAGAGGATATATAGTTTCAGTAAATACACAAATGACCCTTGTAATTGTTAGGGGTATTTTCTTCTTTTTACACCCACTTAACAGAAATATTTAACCTCCATCCATGTCAGGGACCATGAGTGTAACAAGTTGACAAACAGTGGGGACTAAATCGTAATTTTTGAATCCTAGGGATGAAAACCGTAATTTGACCAAACCACAGGGACCATCTGTGTAATTAATTCTAAAAATATTCATGGTATTAAAGTTAAAGATATTTTTTTTTCTCTGAAATACCTTCCCGCACACCACCATAACACATAGATATATAAAAACCTTTACTATATGCCTCCTTAAAACCTAATACATTATACATGCATAAAAAAATATAGGTACTATAGCCCCCATCATCAAGAATTATCCTAAACCAAGGTGTGTAGTGCATGATAGTACATTACGTAGGAACAAGTGTATTCTCCAATTTTTATTTTACTTTGCTCCAATTTATGGGTGTAATTTTACACATATGTGACTTTTTGTAATAAAATCTTGGCTCCTGACTTTTGGGATGTAAGTAATCGCTGAATATTTGTAGATCTAAAATTTCTCACCAAAAATGTTTTGAGCAGGTTAAGGTGTCATGAAATCTGCTTTTACTTACCAAATAAAAACAGAAAGGCCATATTCATATGGACCCACATATCTCTTTTGTGAATAAATTTTTCTACCTCACGAAAAGTGTGCAATTTGTCGGAGATCTAAAGATTTACCTACACTCACAAGTAACGATCATGCTAACATTTTCCGATGAAGAGACCGAAATATAGAACCCGAAGGTTGCAGATAAGAAAAGGCGCATAAAACATGAGGAAGCGCTGATCTGATTGTTGAACATTAGAAATTGATTGCAAAACTCGAAGGTGTACGGATTTGGATGCGCAGATTCAAAAATCACATAATCCCTTTAGGATGGCCCCGATCCAGAGGTTATTTGTCCAGAATTCGAGTATGGTGCTCAAACAAGCACAACTCTGAAGGTTGGCATGACGAAAATGAGATGTGATTGTTGCCAGTCCCACGGATGACGCCGATGTTGAAGCAAATTCCGGTCGCTCGGGGTTCTAGGCAAATGTTCCAACGTAAAGGAGAAGACAACCTCATCTCGAATCATCGGTGGATTCAGTTCTTCATACCCATCTCGTTGTATTCATTGCATCCATATGAAAACACTTGTTAGAGGGCCAAGGATCCATAGGCTCTAAGGACATTCCGATGCTCAAGTCAAGTCGAGGCCTCATAAGTGTGTGCAATAGTATAGTGTGAGCTAGAGATGGAGAGAACAACCTAGTTATGTTGGAGGAGACCCTTTTATTTATAGAAGGAGAAAGACTTAACCCTAATGGGCCTTCAACTTGGGCGCTGAGATTGGGCTCATTCATTGGGCCTTGGTCAAATTAGGAGTGTAACTCTACAGTGTCCAATCAGTGGTACCCATGGGTTTAAAAAAAGATTATGCAAGGAATCAAGCACTTAATCCTTACCTATAAGTCTATGTGTAATGGTTCTCGTGGGGAGGGGCGTGGGTTGTCGTGGTGGGCGTGGAACACCGCACCACCCATCCATGAAGGGGGGATGAGAGGGGGCCGTGAGTGTGTTCACGACTTGCCAAAGTTCTCTTTGTATCTCTCGGCGTGGCCCAATCACAAAAGGGCGTGGGGACGTGAAACCACTACAGACAGCCCGAGTATTGTTATATTTCATTATAATTCCTTTCTTAAATTTATCGGCTAAACCCTCTACAAATTCTCATTGAAATTAATTTAATTCCTTAGAATTCTAATGTCATTGAAATATTCCAATTAATTCATACATTCTATGAACAAAACAACGCCTAAAAGATAAATTTTGATGCACAATACAAAACTTAATGAATGTAAGATTTGGTCCATAAATGTGAATATATGTATAATACGCAAATACCAAAAAGGCTATGGTGTAGTTAGTATAGAGATCATATGTATAAACAATGTTTCATTGCATCGTTATCCCTCACTCAATATACAGTTGAACATTTGATATACAGTTAAACATTATATATGTTCTATCTAGACATGCTAAAATGAAGGATCAAATGTCACCACCCATGCCAACACAATCGAAATTCATTTTCGAACAAAGTACATATGATCGGTTCCTCGTTGTTTTTGTCACATGCCACCACTCTCCTCCACATGCCTTAATGTGATGAGGAGATCTTTTTAATTTCTTTTTTAGATCTACGTTGGACCCATGACGAGTTGGGTGAAACCTGATACCTTAGGACGTATAATACGTCTTGTGTTTATTATAATGTAAAATCCACATGTTTGGTTGTGTTATGAAAGTGAACTAAAAGCTAAATTATAACTTAAAGAAACATAACATAACTTAAAAGAGGTTATAGGGATAATAAACAAGTAATCACTTCTCGTTATAGTTTTGTTCAAGAGTTAGAAGATTGTTCACTAAATGTTACCCTTGATTTAGATTAAATAGACATAATCACGTGTTGCATGTCAAATTAAATGGGATAAATGCCCTACCACACCTAAATCAAATCATTTGTAGTTAACTAACTATATATATTTATTTATTAAAAATAATTCATGTGAATACATATGTAGAACTAAGTTGTAGTATTTTATTGGTTATTTTGTAAAAGTAAGACTTAGAACTTAGAGTTCTATGTCGTGCATTGAATTTCATCGCAGTGCATCATAGTTTGTTATTGTGCACCATAGTCACACCACTACAATTGAAAACACGTTCTTCATCCTCTAAACAACAACTACATCCGTAATACATAACATGGCATGAAACGACAAGAATGTCATAATAAAAACCCATACCTTAAAAAAAAACCTAAATATTCGCTCGTAACCCTCAACGAATAACATCTTCGTTGAAGATGGTAGATTGTCGGATATCGATATTTATTTTTTTCCCTCATTTCTTCTTGTTGTGAGTATAAACATGTTGAAGTTTAATAGAATAGAAATAATGAAAACGTTTAAGATAAAGAGGCACAGTGAAGAAGAAGAAGAAGACATGCAGAATAAAGGTCATGTAACGACACCAAATTCCTTGTCACTTTTCTAATAAATCAAAGGTTATATATTTAGACTATATTCTCTCTTTCTGTGCACACTTCCCCCGCTCTAAGTTTATAGATTGAGCTTCAAGTTAAGCTTTGAGTTTGAGCTTTTAACGAGTTGAGTCTAAATAACTTTGGAAGTAGCAAGACACTTTTATAGCCAACCCTAAATATGACGCTAATATAAAGTTGAGTTGTTTAGAAACCATATGTTCGTTTCTTGAGTCACACAAGACCACGCTAGTGACGCAGATTGTTTGAATTAGGGTGTCTATAGTCTAGTTTGGACTATTTTTGGCCAAACCATTATAACGGGTTTTAATTGTTATAAACTAAAACCAAACTGTTCACAATTAAAACCGCATAAAATTGTTACTAGTAATTTGACTTTGGTTTGGTTGGTTTGAGCTTATTACTCTGAAAAAAAGATGACAATCTTATGATTTAACTTGTTGTTGGATCTATGTGCCTTAAACACAACATGCACACAATTTATAATAGCAATGCAAGTGACAAGTGATCCTATTGAATCACCTATTGAGCAATTTCATGGAGAAAGCGTTTAAATGTGATTCGAACGTGAATAACCGGGATGTATTTACATGTATCATATATATTTTGAAATAACATGCTTGTAATATATTATTGTCCTAAATAGTCGAGAGAGAGAGAGAGAGAGACATATTGTTTAAAAGAAACAATAATACTCACAAGAATATATGTAATATGTTGATACACATTTAAGGTAATAATAAAGATATAACGTCAAATTTGACTAACATTTTGACACGCTATCTTTTATATATTCATATTTATGTAAAAGAAATCTTGCAAGTATATAATAACGTATATAAAACAATTTATATTATATATATATATAAATATTTGATTTTTATATTTATGTGTATATGTATATATATCAATGAATAAAATGATGACGCTATGACTTTTCTAAAATAATATCCACTACCTTATGACATTGGTTAAACTCTCTCTTGGTATAGCCATCCCAAAGAAAAGCATGGTCCCCTTTTGGTTCCCGCACAATGAAGGAGGCAAGAACTTTTTCTAGTGGGGTCATTAAGTTTCGATGTTCTAGATTTACAATTTTTAGGCTTAGAATGTGATCTTAAAGACATAACAAAAGTAACTTATTTTAGCTATTTTTCAATGTTATGATAGTTATTTTGAGCTCCTCAACAATATGAAATCTCAATAAGATATCTAACTTTACTTTTAAGCGGATACATTTTTCATAAGAAGTATATTCTAACCTAATTTATGTTTGTTTTCATATTCAAATTTTCTTTAGATTTCTTATATAAATCTCATAACCACATAAACACTCCTTAGAATCAACAATTATAGAAAAAAAAATTAAAAATTTAATGATGAACTTAATTAGTTCTACTAATGTTCCTATCATTGATAAAAGCCTTGTATACTTTGACTTTTTCATGCCAAATATATATTTCTTACATTAAAATTGTTTGAATAAAATAACAAGGAACATCAAAATCACACAAAAAAATATTATTTAAAAGCAGATTTTAACTAAACCATTAACATCTTGTTTGAAATAGAAAAACATAAACAAAAAGCAAAAAAAAGAAAACCCTGCTCTTCACTGTCTTCAATTATCTTTATCTACCCATTTCTTCTTGCCCTATTTCTCTCTCAATTTTCAATCTGCTCACAAGAAAATATCCCAAAAGGATATACATACATACATATACGTATATTTATGCATAAAGTTTGGATTTTTGATGGATCTGCAGATCTAACCTATCTAAACCCACATGGGTGTTTCAGATCTTCATCTTTTTCATTGGGTATGATTCAGTAGCTTCCCAGAAAACATATGCAACTGTAAGTCTTGAATCTTGATTCTTTAGGTTGTTTTGGGTGGCTAATCTTTATTGCTATATGCTGTGTCTTCTTTCTTTTACTTGTTCTTACTGGGAATTTGAAAAAAGATTTGAGCTTTCTTGATTGATTTCAAGATGTTAAATGTTGACTGATGTGATTGACCTTGTTTGACCTCTAATTTTGCTAACCCTGTTAAAGATCCAGCTTAATTAGGTCATGATTTTAAGCTGTGTGTTCTTATTTCAAAATTGTAGGAAAAAAGGGTTTTTTTTTTTTTTAAATAATATGATCATATTTGTGCATATGGTTTTTGATTCCTTATGGTCTGCAGGAATTTGGGAACCAAAAAAGATTATAACTTTTGGAGGAGATTAAAGATTTAGGGTTTTATAGTGTTCTTCACATCCAGTTTTGGATGTTGAGAAATTGTTGGTAAGCTGTGGTGAGAATTGAGATGAGGGATGTTATCAAAATTGATAAACTTTTTGAAGGCCTGTTGGCGACCGTCGGACCGTTATTCGTATACGGGTTCGGATGCAACGGGCCGACAAGACGGGCTTCTTTGGTATAAAGACATTGGTCAACACTTGACCGGTGAGTTCTCAATGGCAGTGGTTCAGGCCAATATGTTACTTGAGGATCAGAGCCAGATTGAATCGGGCTCTTTGAGCTTGCAAGATTCTGGCCCGTATGGAACGTTTATTGGAGTTTATGATGGTCATGGTGGGCCCGAAACTTCCCGTTATGTCAATGATCACCTTTTTCAGAATCTCAAAAGTGAGTCAATACTCAAATGCACCAAAGTCAACAACATATCATTATTCCATGAAATTTGATCTAAATTTCATAAATTGGATTGAGTTTTTGTAATTTTGCAGGGTTGGCTTCAGAACAACAGTCCATGTCGGTGGATGTTATACAAAAAGCATTTAAGGCGACAGAAGAAGGGTTTTTATCGATTGTTGCCAAACAATGGACGGTGAAACCGCAGCTGGCTGCTGTTGGATCTTGCTGTCTGGTTGGTGTTATTTCCAATGAAACACTTTACATTGCAAATGCTGGTGATTCGCGTGCTGTTTTGGGGAGAGCGGTTAAGGCTACTGGTGAGGTTATTGCGATCCAGTTGTCAACTGAACACAATGCAAGCATAGAGTCTGTTAGGCAAGAACTTCATAGTTTGCATCCTGATGATCCTCAAATTGTAGTTTTGAAACATAACGTGTGGCGCGTGAAGGGCCTCATACAGGTAAATTCTTTCTTTTTTTAGTTCATGGTTATTGGTACATTTGTATTTTCATTAATTTGATTTTTTTTTAAATCTTTGTTTTGCAGATATCTAGATCTATAGGTGATGTATACCTCAAAAAAGCAGAATTCAACAGGGAACCTTTGTATGCTAAATTTCGGCTTCGCGACCCTATTCGGAGGCCGATATTAAGCGCTGTCCCATCAGTCTCAATGCATGAAATCCAACCAGAAGATCGGTTTCTCATATTTGCATCTGATGGTCTTTGGGAGCATCTTAGCAATCAGGAAGCTGTTGATATAGTGCAAAATCACCCTAATAATGTAAGCATCATTCTTAACTAAATATATTATTTCTGTATTTTAGGCATTTGCATGTAGCATCTCTCTAATAACGCATAGAGGTTTTTCCTGACTTTGAACCGTGAAGGTCTAGCCTTTGCAGAGTCACGGAGTTTTGGTGCACCGATGTCACTTTTTTTTAATTCCTGCTTATGGTTATTTTTAATGTACTAAATATGGTTAAAGAAACTTCTATGAAAGTAATGATCTAATCTTGTCAATATATCAAACCAGAAGGTTGTAAACACGAGTATGCTTTCTGCAACTTAATATTGGTCGGTTTATTTGAGCCAATCTTTTAGTTCTTTTTTTTACCAATTTGACCCAATGTAAATAGACTCAATTCAATCTTTATGCATTCTCTCTATTCATTAATTGTTACCTACTTCATACAAGAATTCTGTGATAGGACAAAGGTAAACCAAACTAAACAAAAACTGAAAATTGATAGAATAGAGGGGGAGTGATTTCATCTCATTTATGTAAAATGTGGTCAATTCATGCTATATTTTATTGCTATTTAAAAATAGTTAAATTAAACAACTTCATCGAAAAAGGAAATAGCTAGAGCATATTAAAGGTTGCCTCAAGGCCCTCAATTATATTCAAGTGTTCATAGCATCCTAAGTTGCTTTATCTAAAAGAATATATCATTATTTTAATAATAATTTTTGCAGTTATATTAAATATATTACTTATTTAGGAACATAATAAAAGGAAAATTTTTTGACATTTTATTTTCGCTTAAAGATTTACATGTCTTGACCTAAAATCATTAAGTGTATTTCTATGCTATTTCATTAGTTGTCCGATATGTAAACTTAAGCCTATTCTATGTAGTTGGAAATTGGGTGTGTTGTGTAATAATAGCTTCCTATATTTATTACTCATTTACTCTATCTCGTTCATTTTTGAGAAAGTTGATACCATAACTAAACATCACATTCTTAGTTTCAAGATGCTAGGCGAATTTTCAAATTTTCCAAGTTTGGGCGTTCGGGTATAGTCAAAACATGGATTTGCCTGACAAACCTGATTGGTTTGGTCATCATCTCCATGTTACCTTGGAAAGTCCATCTTCACTACCCTTGGACGATAAGTATACTCGTTGAACCATGATTGTGGTTTGATGTCGTAAGTTCTTCCTTCAAGCTAATGAACACTTGTTGTGTATTTTCGAACATCACTTGAAATCTCTAATCGTGGTGAATAGAGATGTCATTAACTAGGTATACCAAGTGAAAATGCATTGAATTTTGAAAAATATGTTGTCACTATCTTTCTTCATTTTGGAGTTTGGACACCTAATTGGTTGCTTCATTGAATCTTTATTCAAGTTATTCTAACAATAGGAACGATCCCCATCTCTAAGGTTTTACCAATACCTTGTTTTTTTTAACTGCAAATCCCATTAATGGACTTTAAATTCCCCCTTAATTATGAAATTTCCACCCTAGCTGCACTAGTTGGATTTGTGGAGCACATATCTTAACAAACGCACCACAAAAACCAATATTCACCTGGAATTTAGATGGCGATGTTTCGTTGTGGTATCACCTTTTCTCAAAGATGAGCAAGAACACAAGCCCATCCTTGCAGATCCAAAAAATTATAATGCACCAAGGTTGCCTTTTTTATTCTATTGATTAACCTTAAAAAAATAGGTTTTCATTTATTACTCACTTTTTTCCAATACAAGTGCTACGCATTCGTTTTTAGTATAGGTGACAAAAATGTTCTTTTAAGAAGAAAGGTAAAGTTTTTGTGCTGGTCGGCTATGTCGACCCGTCAACACTTTTTCTGTCCATTTCTTTTAATTTTGTAAATGATTAATATATTATTTTGGTTACAAAAACTTCTATAGTAATGATATGTTTTTTCTTAATAAAGCAATTAAGAATGTTATAATTACTTTGAGTATAGAGTCAGTCCATTTGACATGTTCTTTTTGTAGCTAAATCTTTTAGTCATAAATTATAGGAAAAATTGCATAGGAAGGTAACCTCCAAAATTGACAATATGGGTTATCTATCATCAAAGAGGATTCAGGGATCCATATTTGACATTTAGCAATCCATATTTGACATTTAGGGATACATTAACCGGAAACTAAAAATGTAGTTATTGCCCTACCCCTCAGTCCATGCTTAGTTGATGATGTCATCGTCCACATCATCTGCTTTTACCACATCAGCAACCTTTTACCTTTTACCCTTAAACAATAACCGTTTCCGTTTCCCTAAATGTAATAAATTGGATTTCAATCTTTTCTGATGAGGGAGAAAGTCAAATTTGGTATTTTAATTGCTTTTCTTGGCAATTTTCCCTAGAATATAACCCAATTTACATGAACAAATTGAAATTACCAACTCTAGTATTTATTTTAATTGCTTTGAGTTGATCCGTTTGACTTGTTTTCTTTTTATCATTGTTGCAGTCAAAAACCTGCAAACACTTTTATCATTGTTCTCTAATTTTTTTTATAAATTTACGCGTTGAATATGATTACAAAAAGCATAATGTATAATATTAATCCAACTTGTTTTTTACAAGTTGAGTTTTATGCATTTGAATGCTCTATGGATGATTTTTGACCCGTTTGACTTGTTTTCTTTTGAGTTGAATCTTCGAGCTTAAACCCATTTTGACCTGTTTTACTTGTTTTCTTATTAGTTGAATCTTCTACGTTAAACCCATTTTGACCTGTTTGACTTGTTTCTATAACATAGGGAAGTGCTAAAAGGCTAGTGAAAGCAGCATTACAAGAAGCAGCAAAGAAAAGAGAAATGAGATATTCAGATTTAAAGAAAATCGAACGGGGAGTAAGGCGTCATTTTCATGATGACATCACAGTTGTAGTCGTATTTCTTGACTCGCATCTAGTGAGTAAAGCGAGCTCATGTAGGGGCCCCACACTGTCTTTAAGAGGTGGGGGTCTCAACCTACCTGCAAAAACATTGGCACCACTATCAACCACCACAGGACTCAGTAGCACCACCGCCTGAGTTGTCAGTCGGTTTTATCAGTCTAATTTTAATTCTTTGATGTACAAGGTAACATTTTAACGCGAACCCTTCTGTTATTTTGTTTCTTGGGAGATAAAAGAACAATGGTAGAATCTGCAAAAAGTTAGAATCTTGAGTTTTATGTCGTTTTCGTGTAAATGCTGTAAAACCATGTTAGAAATCCATAATCTTTCTGTCAGTTCTTGTCAAGAGTTTTGTGAGTTCTGTGAAGCGCGTGTTGTGAAGATGTGAAATTTGCTTTCTAGGATGTGGTTGTGGTAAAGTTTGACTTTTGATGTTTGGCCGGAGATGGGTGGGTGGCTGGAGGTGCTCTGCCTGTCTGTGGCGGCTTTGTGACGGTGGATGGTGTCTGTGGAGGACTTATCGTTCGAACAGACGCTGACACAAACAGTTGGTACTATAGATACATGTTTAGCAACAAGCGCAGTCAAAAGACCAAATGAGCAAGTATAGTTAAAAGAAGACACCATCTAGATCTGAAATAATAATATGTTTTTCTTGGTCTATGAAGAGTTCATCGAGCATTTATGATTTATAAATGGGCGTGTCGGATTAGGTTCAGGTTGTGTTTTAACTCAAACATGTGAAACGAGGATGCGAGTCAAAAGTTAGTTAAAGTGTACTTTTTAATACATACAACTAAGTAAATTGTTTTGATTAACAAACTAAATTGCATAGTAATTATATTTAAAGTGAGGGTTGAGTACAAAAATCATAAATAATGTAAGAACTCACGAGAATCTATTAAAATCTTTTGTTTACTATTAAAAATTATAATGAAAAAGGTTTAATTGCAAAAGATTAAATACTTGTGTATCTAATTGATTACTTTCGTTGCTTTTACCGTTTCTCGTAACAAATTTCGAACGCACGTGTAGACGAGAGAATTATAGTGAATTTAGTGTATATACTTTTAATATACGAATGCACACATATGCATATTTCAATTCAAGTATATTCACATGGCATGATGTATTTTAATAGTCATGTTAGAATCTTAGACAAATACACAATAAACAAATAATTTTGATTAATTTGTCGGTTTTCATAATATTTGTAGTTATGTAAAGAATCATTCCCTTATATTTATACATAAACTAGGTTATAGACACGTGATTGTATAATAGATATTATATAAGTGAGAAAAATAAAATAACATTTAAAAAGAATTACAATAACATGTAGAAGTTACATATAATAGAAAAATAATAAAAATCAAACCATAATAAAGGCTCTGTGAGACCATCATCAATCTACATACAATAAGATAACAATTCACAAATTAATTTAGCCAACACATTAACATTGCTGGCTTAGATGCACTTATGAAGAAGACATGATGAAATTTATCTTTTACTTGTTAAAATGCTCATATTGTCTGTTGCCAAGACCAAATATTCCATATTGAAGCTTTTTAAGCCAAACTCCTTTCTCATCTTCGTGCACACAAATTCTTAATCAAACCAGATAACATCTACATAACTTAATCTACAATGCATACAATATTTACCTCGGTAAGCTATTTATAAAATCTGGCAGCAATATCAGTTGCCTCACCATCTCCATATCTACACAACATGCAAAATTAATGTAAGATATTATCAAAGATTTGACGATACTAAAGTAAAGATGTTCATACCCAATAACAACAATTAGAAAGATTCCAAGAGCAGTTCTATCGACTACGCTTACAACTTGACTTTTCTGTTAAGGTGTTTGGAGATCACTCGAAACGTTGGAGCCTATTTTCTTCAAGTTCCAAAGATTATGTTTGATATAATCCTCACACCAATAATTCAATATTAGCGACCTTTGGACTTACAGGAGGAACACATGCTCATAGAACAATTGGAGCAAATAGTGAGAAATCATACATGTTAGCACAAATGTAACTGGCTAAAGAGGTGGTCACCATTGAAATTTCAAATAATTTCTTTCTATTTAGTGTGTAGAGATGACCATCTAGTTTAATGAGTTGATAATTATTGAGATCTCATACTTGTTTTGTTTGGTATGTAGAGTCTAATTATTTTATAAGCTGTTGTCATCAATGTATTTCTTTTTGAACTTTGATTAGTTAGTTTATTTACTTGTATTTTCAGTTTCATGTAATTTACTGCTTTTATTAGTTTAAGTCTGGGTCATCGAAACTATCTAGTTTCGATAGATAGTATAGTTTCGACAGGCTTTTCACACTTGTAAATGCTTCACCGAAACTAGTAGTTTCGGTAAGCATAGTTTCGATGCCTTACAACTTACTATAAATAGCCTAGTTTAAGAATTTCTAGGGTGTGGATAGCGGTTGTAACCCTGAATTTCTCTCTTTCACATTTTTGTTGAATCAATACACATTTGGAGCTATTTCATCTGTTGTTCTTGCAATTTCACATCATTATTGTGTTGATTCTTGTGTGGTTTGCCTGTTTATCTTCACCAATTCTGTTTCTACCCTCTGTTTCACCACCATACACACAGATTCCGCCTGTGTGTGTGTAATCGATTTGTTAAGTGATTTCTGATTGAAATCTGGACCTACAATTGGTATCAGAGCTTTATGATCTTGATTTATGAGTATATTCAGGTTATTTCGATCGATTTTAGGTGTTTTTCGGCTATTTTTGAAGTTTTTCTGCATCGGAGTTTTGAAAGCACCGTTTCATCGTTTTTGGCATTATTTCTTCGAGTTTCTCGGATATGAAGATTGGTTTGTGTTCAGAAGATTATTTGGAAGCTTTTCGCTGGATTGGATTGTTGTTTCTTCGTTATTGATTATTGAAGCTTTTCATCAATGGAGTCAGCTGAAGCTTGAAGAAGGAGGTATCGAAACTACTGGGAGACAATTTCTGCTTTTAGTTGATCATCGAAACTTTTTGTTTGTACTGTTGTCTGGAGAAGGTATCATCGAAACTAGCTTTTTATCCTGTTATATCGAAACTAATCTTTGAAGATTGTTCACCCGAAACTACTGGAATATCGAAACTAGTCTCAATCGAAACTTGTAATTTCTTCTGAGTTTGCTGGATTTTCTGCCAAGTCTTCTTCATCGAAACTCGTTGTTTCTGGTTTTTGTTTCTTTAATCGAAACTAGAAGTTTCGGGCAAGCCTTGTTCTGTCGAAACTAGTAGTTTCGATCAGCCTTTTCTCTATCGAAACTAGTTGTTTCGTTCATCCCTGATTCACCCGAAACTAGCTACTGTTTGTTCTTTTAACTTCTCTGAGTTATGACATCTTCAAGCAACAGTGAATATGATGGAGGAAACAAACCACCTATCTTGGTGTCTACTAGAGACTTTGATGATTGTACCAAGAAAATGAAGACTTTCTTTCAATTCCATGACCACACTCTTTTGTAGTCAATCACTGATGGTCCACACAAGCCAATTACTACCACTTCAGATGTTCAACGTCCCAAGATTGTGTCTGAATATGATGATAAGGATATTGCCTTAATTGCCAGAGATAACAAGGCTTATGGATCTATTGCTTTGGCTCTTCCTATGGATGTGTTTAACATATTTGCTGAGTATACCACTGCCAAAGATCTTTGGGTTGCTTTATTTACAAGGTATGAAGGAAGTGTTGAGGTTTGAGAAAGCAAGAGGGATTTAATCAAGAAGCAATATGAAATGTTTAGCAGTGTCCCTGGTGAACCCATGTCTGAATTGATCAAGCATTGTCTCTAAGTTGAAAGTTTTGGGAACTGAGTATCCCACTGTTGAGTTAAACAAGAAGCTGCTTGATTCACTACCCGAGGAATGGAATATGTACCGGATTATGATCAAGAAAACTGAAAAGCTAAGCGACCTGTCACAGCAAAATTTTTCATCATTTTGGAGTCATATGAGCTGGAGATAAAGAAAGGTGCAGTCACCCCAACTAATCAATCTGGAAACACAACTCTTATTTCAGGTCAAAGTTCCTCCACTTCATCCAACAAAACCACAATGGCTTATTTTCAAACTGATGTCCCACCTTCGATTTCTGGAGTTCAGCCTACTCCTTCATCTAACTCTTAGAAGCCAACCACTATGATTCCCGATGAGTATCTACCAATCATGACTGATTTCATGTCATGTTATGATGCCCTAATTTCTGGAAACTTAACACCTGTCAGCTTTCAACCTGATAACTTGGAGCAGATCAACCCGGATGATTTGGAAAAGATGGATATTGATTGGTGTATAGCTATGCTGACCTCTGAGAGCAAAAAGATTCATCAAGAGGACTGGGATGGAAAGATTCAAGCAAGGAAAGACTTTGGGGTTTGACATCAAGAAGGTGAGATGCTACAACTGTGACCAGTTAGGTCATTTTGCAAGGAACTTGCAAGGAGCCATCATCAAAGAAGCAGCATGAGAAGAAGAATTCATCTGGAAAGCAAGCTGTCATCTCTCCCAAATCCACTACAACTTCCAGCTCAACAGCTCTGGTCTGTCAAGCTGATGGGCACTATCATTGGGGATATCAAGAAGGGGAAGCAGCTGACAAGGCACTGATGGCAGACATTGAAGAAAAGGAAAAATGTGTCATGATTGAACCAGCCAAGGATCTCACCGCCGTACCAACTGAGTTAATTTACAGTGCTAAATCATGTTTAAATGATATTAAGAAATATAGATTCATCAACCAGGCTTTGGTCGATGAACGAGATTATATAAAGGTGATGTATGATTCTGTGGCTAAAAATGAGAAACTTTACTTAAAGAAAATTCATGATATTTCTGGAGAAAACCGATCTTTGATTGTAAAACTTACTACATAAAAAAATAATAATCAAATTATAACTGAAAGACTTCAAAAGGCTGAAAAAGCAAATTTTCAAGTTGAACACATGGGTATGGATCAGAAAATTCTTTTTGGAATCATTGACAACTAAATTCATAAAAAAGTCACAGAAGGCATCGGGTATAAC
Organism: Smallanthus sonchifolius; assembly: GCA_023525975.1. Classification (NCBI taxonomy): domain Eukaryota; kingdom Viridiplantae; phylum Streptophyta; class Magnoliopsida; order Asterales; family Asteraceae; genus Smallanthus; species Smallanthus sonchifolius. The sequence goes on along the minus strand of CM042019.1, from coordinate 22,054,575 downwards.
TCTCACCCACCTCCATATTCCAAGTCTAGAAGATTTGCTGATATGTCAGCTCCTCATGTCCCCATACCTTTTGTTTGTAATTTATCTGCTGATAATTATATCCAAACTTCAGATTCTGACAGTTTTGCTTCCTGTGCAGAGTCAGATTGTGTAGGTTCCGAAGATGATTGTGATGAGAGTTCTAGTAAGAGAAATGTTTTAAATGAACTTGAGTCGGATAAACGTAATAATATGTCCGTGTCAAAACTAGATATTTGTGAACACATTAAAAATTTGTATTTTGGTTCTGTGCCTTCTAAGCATGACAGTTTGAGAAATGCTATTTCTAAGTTTAAGAATGCTTTGCCTTTTGTTCCTAAATCTGTAAATGCTATGAGTTGTATTGCAAATTTTAAAAGTGCAGGAGTTGTTGTGACTGACATTCCACAAGAAACAATGAGCAATCTGGAATTTTTCAGATTAAAGGAAGATCAAAGTCTTCAAGAAAGAAATATTGAAGAAAGAGTTGCCTCTAGTTCTGATGTCTCAACATCACAATCGTCTTCATCATCCTGTGATGACAATTATCAGGCTAAGCCAACATGTGATAAAGTTTGTTTTAGTTGTGGGGAATCCAATCATGTTATCAAGACATGTAAATTATCTACATATCATTTCAAAGAAGAAAACGTATCATATGTTGTTCAAAATTCAGTTGATTGTGCTTCAACTGTTTTATCTAAATCATAACATAGTAGAACTTTGCGACGTAAAAGGATTAAAAATGCTAAAAATTGGTCGAAAAGGATTTGGAAAATTAAGAATAACGATCTTTTTGAGAACACATTAAAGGAGGATTCTGACTATGACTTCCGAAATGCATCTTGTAAAATTAAGAAGTTCCAAGTTAGCAATGGGTTGGGTACAAATTTCTAAATGATTCATTTTATGTAGGGACAATTGAGGAGGACTGGAGACAATATCTGGCATGTCGACAGTGGTTGCTCAAGACATATGACTGGTCATTTTTCTTTATTGCAAGATTATCATCCAATGGACGGAGATTTTGTCGCCTTTGCAGGCAATCCAAGAGGTGGAAAGATTGAAGGTCAAGGAACTGTGTCTAACGTTGTAAATAGCTTGGAGAATGTCAATTTCGTCCCACAGCTGAACTACAATCTGATGAGTGTATCCCAGATTTGTGGTAAAGACTTTCATACCCTCTTCAACTCCAAGGAATGTTTGATTTTAAAGCCTGGGGTGGTTATTCCTGAAGATCTTATCCTCATGTGTGCTCCTCGAAGATTCAATACTTACAGTCTGGATATGAATAATCCATCAGGAATCGAATCCTACTTCCTTTCAAAAGCTTCAGAAGATGAGTCCTTTCTCTAGCACAAGAGATTAGGACATGTGAACTTCAAGACAATGAACCGCCTTGTTCGAGGAAACCTTGTCACCGGTTTGCATTTGAAAGATTTCTCCCCCACATAACATTGTCTCTATTGTTCAAAGGGCAAGCAACACAAATCTACTCACAAACACAAAACCACTAATTCCATTGACTCTCCCCTTCAATTGCTTCACATGGATCTTTTCGGTCCTGTGAGTGTCATGAGTCATGGAAGTAAATCTTAATGTTTGGTATCTCGGTTTACTTGGGTATTCTTCCTGGCAAAGAAAGATGAGACGCCAGAGATTCTGAAGATTCATCTACAAATCGAGAACTTGTTCAATCTAAGTGTGAAGACTATTCGCAGTGATCACGGCACAAAGTTCAAGAATGCCACTCTAGATTCTTTCTGTGAAAGTAAGGGTATCTCTCGGCAATTCAGTGCACCTCGTACTCTTCAACAAAACGGTGTAGCTGAACGAAGAAATCGTACGTTGATAGAAGCAGCAAGAACTATGATCGTTGATTCAAAGCTTCCCGTCACATTCTGGGCCGAGGCAGTTAATACAACATGTTTTGTGAAGAATCGTGTTCTCATCACCAAAAGTTGCAACAAGACTCCTTATGAAATTATGTACAAGCGCAAGCTTGTTATTGATTTCTTCAGGAAATTTGAGTGTGTTTGCACAATGTTGAATACTTCTGATCAGCTGAACAAGTTTGAAGCCAAAGCGGATGAGTGCTATTTCGTGGGCTATTCCTCTAACCAAAGAGCTTTTCATGTTTACAACAAGAGACGAAGAATTGTGTTGGAGTCCATTGACATCAACTGGCATGAAAGCAATCATACGGACGCTGGGGACGGTCCTGATTGGCTTTTTGACGTCGATTCTTTGTTTAAATCATTTAATCTTCCTGATTTCACTAACATATCTGTGTCAGCTAATCCTCTTATGTCTGTGAATATCTAAGGTACCTCTTCTGCCTCTGCCTCAAGCTCCTCTTCATCACCCACTCCGGATTCTTCAGACTCTGTAGCAACAAGTGAAATAGTTGAGGAAGAAACTCCTCCAATAGTGGATGTTGCTCCATAATCATCTGCTACAGACCCTATTGTTGATGAAGTTGACCTTTCTGACAATAGCATTACCAATCTGGATGATCAATTGGAAGAGGAGGCGATTCCACAGTTGAGAATTCACAAGGATCATCCGACAGACAACATCATTGGTCCATTCAATGTGGGAGTCTGAACTCGTAGTACCACCGAAGCAATGAATGACGGTCTCTTCTCTTGCTTCATATCTCAAATCGAGCCTAAGAATATCAAAGCCGCTTTGCTTGAGAACAATTGGGTGGAGGCTATGCAAGAAGAATTGCAACAGTTCAACAAGTTACATGTGTGGAATCTGGTGAATCTTCCAAAGAACAAAGTCCCAATTGGCACTCGTTGGGTATTTCATAACAAAAAGGACGAAGGTGGAATCATGATTCGAAACAAAGCCCGCTTGGTGGTTCAGGGGTTTTATCAAGAAGAAGGAATTGATTTTGAGGATGTCTTTGCACCAGTGGCTCGCTTGGAAGCCATCAGAATGTTTCTCGCATACGCAGCCTATATGGACTTCACAGTTCATCAGATGGATGTCAAAAGCGCATTTATGTATGGAAAAGTTCAAGAGGAAGTCTATGTCAAGCAGCCACCGGGTTTCATTGATCCAAGCTATACTGACAAAGTTTACAAACTTGACAAGGCACTGTACGGTCTTCATCAAGCACCTCTTGCGTGGTATGAGACGTTATCTAAGCATCTGCTTGATAATGGTTTCACACGAGGAGCAATTGTCCAAACTTTATTCAAACGGAAGGATGGTGCAGATACCATTTTAGTGCAAATCTATGTTGATGATATCATTTTAGGATCCACAAATCCTCGGTTATGTTAAGAGTTCGAGGAAGTGATGCAATCTAAGTTTGAAATGATCTCTATGGGGGTAATGAAGTTCTTTCTTGGGTTACAAGTAGATCAGTCTGAGTCGGGAATTCTTATCCATCAAGAGAAGTATGTCATAGAAATTCTGACCAAGTTCAAAATGACTGAGTCTCATCCTTACAAGACTCCTATGGAAGTTCGACATTGTCTGTCTCCTGATTTGAATGGTGAAAGCGTTGATCAGCACCTTTATCGCTCAATGATAGGATCTCTTCTGTATCTCACTGCTAGCAGACCAGACATCATGTTCGCAGTGTGCTTGTGTGCACGCTTTCAAGCTAATCCTAAACTCTCTCATTTAATTGCTGTCAAACGTATTTTAAGATATTTGAAGTACAAGCCAAAGCTTGGGCTTTGGTATCCCAAAAATAAATTGTTCGATCTTTTGGCATACTCAGATTCAGACTACGGGGGATGCAACTTAGACCGAAAGTCCACTTCTGGAGGTTGTCAGTTCCTTGGCAACCGCCTCGTCTCCTGGCAATGTAAGAAACAAACCACCGTTTCCCAATCCACAGTCGAAGCCGGATACATTGCCGCAGCCCTTTGTTGTTCCCGGGTAAGGTGGATCCACCATCAAATGCTTGATTACGGGATCACCTTCCATGAAACTCCCATCCTGTGTGATAACACCGCTGTTCCCCATATCACCAAAAATCTCGTTTAGCATTCTAAAACCAAACACATTGAGATCAAACACCATTTCATCTGTGATTGTGTCAAAAAGAAACATATCAAAATCATTGAAGACAAAACCAATAAGCAAACCGCCAACATCTTTACAAAAGCATTTGATTCTGCCAGATTTGAGAAATTGGTGGAGATGCTCGGCATGATCAACTTTCAGTAACCCCTGTGCATATTATCTTTTCTTTTTAAACTTGTTAATCGGGAAGATTTCCAAAAGGATTTTACCTTTTATGTATAGTTGTTTTCTTATTTACCTTTGAAAGTAAAACTTTTGGGGGAGAAATTAGAATTTGCAGTTTGAAAGAAAAAGATTTGCTTTGTATAGTCAAAAAGGAAAGAAAATATTTGATTTGTTTATTGTTTGCTTAAGAAAAACTCACTGTGAGTATCATGTTTTTGTTTCAGGAAAATCAGATCCGACCTTGTGAGAAATGATAGAGTCTGATCACACTTCTTGAACATGGAATGGACCATAAGCGATGGTGCTTACTGAGTAATAGCCGGTAGGCCCAATATACGGTTATAACTCTTTAGTAGTGTGAAAATCTTATTCTCTTTCGTACACGTGTGTTTGAACCCAATTTTGAAACATCTAACCCATTTTATAAGCTAAGAAAACCGATTCAATCAGATAAAGGCTTACGTGTTGGATTCTGATTCATGCGCCAGGTGACCGTCAAAGTAACGAGAATTACCGCCAATGACACCGTCTGTTTTACTTACGCAAAGATCTCGGGAGTTCATCTTTTTCCCATCCAATTGAATGATTTGACCCCGTCTGTTTTGCTTATGCAAAGATCTCGGGTGTTCAAACTTTTACTATCCACTTGGATAATTTTACGATTTCTTCTGTTTTGCTTACGCAAAGATCTAGAATGTCCGTACCTTTTAATATCCACTTGGGTATTTTTCTTTTTACAACCTCTTATATCCAGTTGGATTTTATTTTTCTTTTGGCGGTGATTTTGACTTACCAAGATGGTACCTTGGTTAACCTGTAAGAGATGATAAGATGAATAAGGGTATTTCTTGAGGATTGATATGCTTTCAAAACCATTTTATTTCAAAATGTGGGGTACGCCGTGTTTCATACTCAAATGGTACCTCTTAATCACATGAAAACATTGTACAAGCAAATGTTCGGGTTTATCTTGCACAAATATCGGCTATCTTTAGGGATTCACAGTAGCTGAGTGCAATATGAAGTGTTTCAAGGGTTTGACCAGACATGATCTCACGTTGGATATTTTCCAAGGCTAAGTGTTTATATTTTTTTTACTGTTTCACTTTTACTTTTTCTTTATAAATTTCTTAATCTTCCTTATTAGCTTGTTTAAATTGTGTACATATGAGTGTTTTTCTTTTGTTTATGTTCAAGTATCTCCTGGTCACCCGAAACTTCATTTTATCGAAACTACCATCCACCAGAAACTACTGTGCTCTATCGAAACTAATAGTTTCGACATGGGCATTTTAGTCTTTTGTCAAGCTCAAATTGAATGTCTTCATAATCAGATTATTCTTCATGCTTCGTTCACTCTCACTCACCCAAAACCATTTTCACCTTCATTTTCACACACAAAAGCTCGATTCTCCGGTCTAAGATTGCAAAATCAGTCTCCCTTGTCTGATTCCTCTGTCGTCGTCTTCATCAGGTTTGATTACTCAATATTGTCTGCTACTGTTTTATATGGCGACGACTAGGGTTACAGTTTTTACTCTTGTTGCGATTGAAATAGCGTGTTTTGGGTCGTTTCTTTCTTAGATCTTGTTTTTGAACTTCTCAATGCTAATATCTCACCATTCTATTGTGTATTTTTGCAGATTTTCTCAAATATTTCGGTAAGATGGAGTTTTGACATCTCAGGCAACCTTGTCTTGTTATTTCTATTCATTTTTGGTTTTTCTGTATATAACTTTCACTTAGTCTTCTTTGTTTGTTAATACTTGTGTTTCTGTTCAGATTTCTGTAATTGAAACAATTTGTTTCGATTAAAGGGTGTTTTGTCTTTAAAAAGGGTTTTCAGAATTTGAACAGGTTTTCCATCGAAACTAGCTGTTTCGATACCCTTTGGTGCTCGAAACTATGTAGTTTCGATATACCTTTTTACCCGAAACTAGTAGTTTCAATCTGTGTTTTATGAAATTTTTCTAAGTGTTGGACTGATGCATAAAATTCTCTTGTGTTGCTTCTGTGCAGATATGGATCTCCTATTTGTCAAAGGGCACAATGTGTGTGCTGTGTTGCATACTACTGATCCCAAGAATGCAGACTTTCTACCTGTGCTTGATTTCCTGGCCAACTCCAATGTCAGCTTTGCCATAAGTCACAATGCCTGTGTTTGAGACCACTATCAGGCAATTCTGGAGTATTGCAACAACAAAAATTATTAACAATGTGGAGTATATCAGGGCCACAGTCCATAATCAAGAAGTTCTCTTTTCTGAAGCAACTATTAGATAGGTTCTACACTTTAATGACAATCATGAGGCACCGGTGGAATTTCCAAGTTTCTATGTAAAAGAGTGTTTCAGAAGACTGGGGCATCCTAATGAATTCAAACATGGACATATTGTCAAGAATTCCCTTCCCCCTTTATGGAGATATATAGTACATGTCTTCATACACTGCCTATCCATAAGGAAATGTGGGTTTGACTCAGCCAATGCCATGATGGCATCTGCTATTCTTGAGTTAATCAAGGGCAGGGATTACAATTTCTCTGGTTTGATGTTTAAACAGTTGAAAGAAAACATTAATGGGGAAGTTAAAGAGAAATTTCTTGTTTATCCAAGGTTTCTTCAGATCATCATAAACCATCTTCACCCAGAGATACAATAAGAAGGGAATGTATTTGTCTTTGATCATATGTCAGCTAAGACTTTAAGCTACATGAAGAGTACCAGCAAAATGACCAACAGAGTAATTGCTGATGTTCCTCTGTTTGGGCATATCTTAGGTGAAGAAGAGGAGTTTGTTCCTGATATAGACCCTGCATTGGCACAAGATCAAGAGGAAGAAGAACAAGAAAAAGACAATCAGGGTAACCAAGAAGCTGAATAGCCTATCTTGGAGGCTCCTTTCATGGATCAACTGATAGAAAATCTTGAGCCTATTATTGAAGAGCAACATGTGGAAAACATAGAAGCTAAAGAAAATGTTAATGTTGAAGTTGAGATTCCAGCAAATATGGAGATGGCTGAAAATGTTGAAGCAGAAGCTGATTCTAGTGATACTCTGGATGAAGGTATATACGGCACAAAATATGATGTCTCTGATTATGAGACTGACACTGAAGAACAAACTGAACCTCCTGCATCATCATCCAAAAGGCAAGCTAACTCAAGTTCAGACTATGAAAAAGAAGAACCCCTTGTAAAGAGAATCAAGACTCGGTTGGAACCATTGTCCTCCTCTTCTGAGTCACTGTTTTCTATTCCAGAAAAACTAACACCAATTCAGTCACCTATCCATGTTTCTGGCACCCCACAACCAACTCCTCAGCCAACACCACAACCCTCACCACATACCTCTCCTGTTCATGAATCATCACCCTCTGTTCCCCGGGTGAAAACCCTAAGTCTGGAGGTGAAAAGGTTACAAGACAAAGTAACAGAACAAAATAAAGTGATAGAAGATTTGAAGTCCGAGTTGAAAGAAAGCAAAGAAAAATTGAAAGATCTTAATGTTGAAGTTGGAGGTTTGCATACCCAACTTGATGTTCAGAAAACTCAACTAGAAACCCAACAAAAGACAATCTCTCAGCAACAACAAGAGTTCAAGGCCTTATCTGATGTTGTTGAACAAATCAAAGCCTCTTTGACTAAGTCTTCTCAACAGGAAACACCTTCCTCAGCTTAGGGGGAGACCACTTCTGCTGGTGGACCCTCTTCCCCTTCCCTTGTGTCTAATCCTCAATCTGCTCTAACTATCTTCACTGGCCAAGCTGGCAAGACAAAGGATGCTGTGGAAGTCAAGATAGAAGAAACAGGTTATGATCTTCCATCTGTCAGTGAAAGGAGAGCATTAAGAGAAAAATGAAAGAGAAAAGATGCTGATATTGAACGTGTGGTATTAGATGAAGAAGAAATTAGATCAGATCATGAACTAGATGAGCTGCTAAAGCAAGTTGATGACTTTGGAACAATTGAAGATTATCATGAAATTATTACCTTAGAAGAAGATCAGGGAGACAAACTCAAGTACTTTACTGAAGAAGGAAATGAATTTGATGCTCCAACAGACTTTGAGCTAGAATATCAAGACATCACAGTGACATTCGTTGAGCCTGAAAACACTGCTGGGCCAACAGGCACATCTACAGAAACTCTAACAGCTACTCCATTACCAACTGTCACAGGATCCAATACTCCATCTGTCCAGGCCTCAGATCCTAGAAGGTCTTGGTTCAAAGACATACAAGCTCAGGAACCACCAAAGCACTATGAATGGTTCGCAGAATACCAAGAGCTGAAAAGGCCACCAGTCGGGTGGAAAAGTACGACAAGGAACGTTCACTTTTTATTGTTAAAAGATACAAAGGAGGAGTGGAGCACTTCAAGTCTCCTCATGACTTCAGCTCCCTCCCTAAATATGATTTAAGAGCTCTTGCCAAGCTACCTCTACAAAATCCAGGAAATGTGGGCATTGCAAAAGACTTTGAGACCTTCTTGAGAAATCAGGCCTTCAATGATTTTAGATCCATGACCACTGCTAAGCCAAGAAGAGTTATCTTAAAGACAAGAATCCATCCTAGAACTCAAATGCCTTGGGTAAGCCTTAGGTACAAGTCGACAGAAACTGTCAAATCTATCATATTGCCACAATTTGTACCTCTGCAACTTCAGAACTTTAGAAAATGGTTTTACAACCCTACCATTGGAAGTACAGTTATTGAGTGTGAAGGAACGGAGGATATCAACATTTTTGAGCCCATGGAGCTACTAAAATTTCAACCTGAGGATCTTGAAGTGTTATTCAACAACCCTATTGTGACAATCCGGACTTTTCCAGTTAACTCAATTAGCAAATCCAGTTAAACTTTAACCTAATTAACTTAACTCAAACTTCAGGGACTATTTCTATCATTTCTAAAACCCTACTTCACACTAAAACTACAAGGACTAATAGTGTAATTAGTCAAAACATATTATGTTGACTTTTGAATAAGTCAAACTAACAAATTCTTAACCTAGTTAGCTAAGTTCAAACTCCAAGGACTTATTCTGCCATTTTTCAACCTTTAGAACAAGAAACCACAGGGACCAATTCTGTATTTTATCCAATCTCAATCTCGTTGACTTCTGAAAGTCAAAATCACATTCTTGAAGCTTGAATTCGCGATAATTCAATTGTTTGTAACTGTCGTTCACGATTATCTTCATTTAACGACATTAACGGCCATCATCACAGCTTTAATCATCGATTTTATGTCCAATTAAACTCAATAATAGGCATTTAAACTATAACTGTCGACACTATGTCATATACGATCGAATTCGACTACAACTGGTTACCAATTTGCAAACCAATCCACTGCGCACCTAAATCGAGCCCCTCTGAAACCTCTGTGCTCATCAATTTGATCGGATTCATAACAGAAGTCATCAGGAATCGAACCAGTCATCGGGAATCGAACCAGTCATCGTCGGACCTGTTTTTAGTCGGTCACTACCAATTCGATAACATTTCAGGTAACTATTTATGTCCCCAGCTTCGTTTTTATCCATAGAATGAAAGCCTTAAACCAATTAGGGCTTACAATATCAATTCGATCAAGTTCTTAAATCTAGGGTTCATACAATCCCTGTTTAATCGAACCCTATTCCCGATCCATTCTAAATCCAATTAATATACACGATTAGCTTCGCGATCCTCTGTATATTAAAAGCCCTATGTTAATTTCACATTTTATTATCGAATTGATCATGATCCGTAATCTAGGGTTTGTTCATACAAAGATTTGGGGATTTTGGTTCTAGACTCAACTAAAATTCAATTAAATTATATGGCCAGTCTCGCAATATCCTAATTTGTAAAAGCCCTATGATTTCAACGTGCTTTATCATATAAATTTCTCAAATCGAATCTGTGTTCATGAGCTAGGGTTACGGCATTTCAAACCATCAATTAACAAGCTTAAACCCGATACTTTTGCAATTAAACACTTCCACAGGCTCGCCAACACCCGATTAACAGAAACCCTATACTTTTGATTCAAATCGTGACCGGATTTATGGATTTGGGACTGGGTTCGATCTTGCGTGCATATGGGTGGAAGACTCACTAGAGTTAATGATTAAAACTAATTGGATCCAGATACTTTTGCGAATCCCTAGCGGGCATGACTAGTTAAGGTGTTGGTTTGTGGGAGAGGAGGCCCGGGTTCGAGTCCTCCAACCCCCTTTTCTTTTTAAAACAAATTTTTAAAGATTATTTAATATAAAAACTTAACACTATATTAATATATTGATATATTAAAGTGTTTTAGCTCGGGAAACGACCCGTATGCTCGACTTTCAAATTATAACCCGTTTTTATTATTATTCCCACTTTTAAAATAATATATTTATATTGTTTTCAAACTGTGACTTCGAATAAAATAATATATTTATATTATTTTCAACATCACGATCTCAATTAAAAATAATATACATTTTTATATTATTTTTGACACATTTATAAACTTTATGAAACGATTCAAAAATTATAAATAATATAATTTGTTATGTTATTTACCCACGTTTATTATATCAAATAAAAATAATATATTTATTATTTTTCCACATAAATGATTATTTTGTTAATCATACGACTTAAAAATAATATATATAGTTATATTATTTTACTAACCGTTTTAGATGACAAACGTACTAATTTATTTATTTACTTAATGTTATTCGTTATTAACGTTTGACACGTAACACATTATTCTTAATTATTATATTAAGAAATATATATTTCCGTAGACGCGTTCCTGTACTCTTAAATCCTTAGAATGCAATAAGGCGTTCAATCTTCCGTGTCGTCGTTACAAATCTCATGTGTCCCTAATTGTTATGTTTATAATTCTAGGGCATACGTGAGCCGTTGCAGGCTGACACTTGTGTACCAAATCTCTTACTTGTGTGATACTACCTACTACGCAACGCAAGTGAGTTTCACGACCCATTTTTACTTGTTTTCCTATTGGGGGAGAAACATGCATATACACAAACATCATTTTACATGTTATCCCGTTGGGGAGAAACATGCATACAAACAAACAATATTTTACTTGTTTTCCCGTTGGGGGAGAAACATGCATATACACAAGCATCATCTTACTTGTTTTCCCGTTAGGGAGAAACATGCATACAAACGAGCATCATTTTACTTGTTTTCCCGTTGGGGAGAAACATGCACACGAACAGACATCCGTTACTTGTCTTCCCGTCGGGGAGAGACATACACACAAACGGACATGGATCACATAATATTTCACTACCACTTGTGTACTTAAGCGTAAACACTATCATGAAAGTCCTCACATCGAACCGTTAATATGGACTTAGCGAGGTAATTTGAGTAGTATTACTAGGTTTGAAAAACCCCACCCGGGCTAATCGCGCTAGCACGATTGGAGATCGAACGTGTGTAGATTGGCCTGAACATATTAGTCAGAGTTGATAGACCTGGCTGGAGGCAAACAAACAAACAAACAGTCAGCTTCGGTTGCGAGCGCTTAGAGTAACTTGTACATTGTCTAGCTAGCAATAGGTGTGACTTACGTATGTGGATCCTGCATAAAAACAAACAGTTTATTTACTTACAAACCTGTGAACTCACCAATCTCGTGTTGACATTTTTTCTTATATGTTTCTCAGGTTGCTCTGACACAAATTGCACACTTAAGACATGCATGAAATCCTACTAATATATGAAGAAAAAATAACGTAAAGATATTCAAATATATAAATAGGGATGAGCTATTATTAAATAGTATATTATTATTAATTTAATCATTAATTAATTAATAAATTAAAGTTAACCGATAAGATTAAGAGTGAGAAACTAGCAAATAAAGTTTTATTTGAATTTCACAAGTCAAACACTATTTTGATAAATATTTTAAAGATAATACATTTTTGATAGTAACTACACTCATTTGAAAAAACACTCTTGAAATGAGTCTACTACTCTCTTTCATTTATTTAGAGGATAATTAAGACACAAGTTTAGAGAATGTATTTTATTTTAGTATGATCCCTAGTAACTTTTAAATTACATTAGATTTACTACAATACAATTAACCATATCAAACAAAAAAAAAATTATATAAAATGTATTTTTACATAAATCTCTCATATATCTATTTTTACATATCTGTATAATGAAAACTACAATTCAAACACAAAATAAAAGGTAAAATGTTAATTAACGTTACAATTACTTTCATTTACAATAGTAACTCTACAATAAACTAATAATAAAAAGGTAAGTATAAAATTAAAAATGATAATCGATATAACAATTATCATTGAACAAAATAATATAAATAAATGAAGTTAATGATTTAAATATATTGTTTTATCATGTATTTTAAATTAACTATAAATATATAGTATATAGATTTAACGTACATATTGAAGCAAAAAAATATCCAATATAAGCATATTCTATAGGAGTGTAAAATATTAAATATTAACATATAATATCAACAAAACTATGTCATAACCGGACAACTCAAATAAAGGCTGCTTAAGAATACTTAATTGAACCGGTTATGTATATGGTTCTCGATCTAATTACCATCCAGCCCAGTTTTATAATCTGTCAGTTAAGTTTAGTGTTATTTTAATGATCAATCAATTAATTTTAGTGGTATACAAATCAATCATTTAAACCAATGGGATATTTACATATTTTTTCTTGCTAAGATCATTAATTATATATTTTTTCAAGCTAAAAAATCAATTACATATTTTTCCTACTTAAAACATATATATTACATATTTATCCATTTCATTAAAATTAACTTATTGAATAACTAATTTACCCTTATTTTTACTAAAGGATTTTTACACATTTACATATTTACCCTTGCTAACATAATTGGTTACACATTTTTCCAAGCCAATAAATCATTTATAAGGAATTCACATACAAATTAATTTTTGTAGTGTAACATCACCTCCCTTATAAGGTATTCGTGTAGATCAATACATTTTTTTTAAGTTGTCAAAATACATTTTACCAACTTTTAACCAAAATACAAATCTAAAACCAGAAGTGTTAAACGGGTCACGTTCGAGTCAAACCCGACATGAACTCGAAAATTTACACAAACCCGAGCAAGACACGAATCAGAAAATCGTGCCAGGCACATGAACCCTAAAACGACATGCGTATTTGAGGATTGATATGAAAACGACCCCTTTAACCTGAAATTTTTGTATTGTATTTTTTTATGTATTAATACTCTAATATTACAAATTTACAACAAAAAAAGATACAAATGTGTATAAAATATAAAGAGTAAACTGCAGTTTTCGTCCCTGAGGTTTGTTGTTATTAACAGGTTCAATCTCTCCTTAACAGTATGAGTCCCTGATGTTACATTTCTTAACAGTTTCCATCTCTGGTCTCCGTCCAAAGTTCCGTTAGTTTCTCCCCACGTGCCACGTGAGGGGTATTTTCGTCATTTCGCCTCTGTTTAACCTTTAATAGTTATCTTTAATCCAAACACTCCCGGTCTTCTTATGTAACCTTTAATCCAAACACTCCCAATCTTCTTACTGAAACTAATCCTTAACACCTCTTAAACTAATCATTCACTCTAAAACTAAAAATAGGGCTTGTATGTTGATGGATTTGTGCTAAATCAGCCATCGTCTTCGTCATTTAACTCCCAAAATCCAATGCTAATCCTTAACACCCCCAAAATCTGTCGTTTTGCAAACCCTAACTCGTTCAAACCCTAACGGTATTCAGATCGTTCGATGGTGTAAAATCCAATCAAATCAGCGACCACGGCGCTGTCTCCACGTCAGAATCGTCTGCTAGTTCCTATTTCTTGAGAATTTCAGTTACGGATCCACGGAAGAAACACGATCTAGCTAACTCGGTTGTTTCCGGCCGGGAGAATTACTTGACCTACTTGATAACCACATGGACAACCTTGTAGAGTTTAATGGCCACGAATGTGTGGCAGCTGTTGATCATAGCGAGTTGGTGCATCAGGGGAAGGGAAGGAGGGATATGATCAGGATGTTCAAGGAGTTGAGGCAATCAGTTACATATGGTTGGGGTGGGACGAAGCCCCCTCTGGTGGAAGAGGATAGGGATTTCTTGGAGAAGAAGATGAAGTTGCAGGATTTTGAGCTGCATTTGAGTAATTTGATTAGCATTTTGTCAACATACACCAAGAAAGATACTTTAAGTTGTAGTTAGGTTGGGGATGCGTGGATAAGGTTGGAGATTAGAAGGGTGAAAGACAGAGAGAAGTAGGTGAGGTGGTTTAAAAAGTTCAACTGATAACACTAAAACACTGAGAAAATGAATAAATAATGGTAAAATGACGAAAACACCCGTCATGTGAGAGGCACGTGGGGGAAAACTAACGAGACTTTGGACGGACGTTAGGGTCAGGGATGAAAACTGTTAAGAAATGTAACATCAGGGACCCATACTGTTAAGAAGAGACTGAACCTGTTAATAGTAACAAACCTCATGAACGAAAACTGCAGTTTACTCAAATATAAAACATGATACTTAACTTTTAAGTTTTGATTATGATATAAAACACATATTAAAAAAATTATAAAAATAAACGGGTCAACCACCGAAACATTAGGTTGACAGAACCCGACCTGTTTAGCTAACCCGAAAATGACCCAAATCCGTTTAGATTAAACTCAAACCCGCGAATTTTTTAACGTTTTATTCGTTTAATTTCATAAGACGAACAGATACGAGAAACGTTACAAGTCAAGATGGGAAAAAGTGAAAATTTCAAGTGGGAATATACAGAAAATTTTAATTTTTTTAAAGAAATTTAAAGATCCCTTCTACATAATGGGCAAGACCCATGTCTCACCAACCATTCATCAATGCAAGGTAGGTGAAAAATGTGATGACATTGTGGCAAACTCCTCACAATTTCTCCAAGTTGAAAATCCTGCATAAATATCATACACCAAATTATGAAAATTAAAGAAAAAATCAAAGTGGGGTCTACCAGTATTAAATTGTAGGGAAATGTTTCACTGATAATAGTAAACAATCAATCAACTTTGTCACTGGTTTTAATACAAATAATAAAAGATAAACTAGAAGCTTTCACTTGATCCAAATGGAGTTTAACACTTCTCTTGGATAAGAAAATGGGCATAAACGAGTTTAGTCGAGCCCGAGCTTGTTTAAGTTTGAGTTTGGTTCGTTTAACTTAAGCGAGTTCGAGTTCAGGCTTGGCTCGTCTCGAACTGTATTTCTAAAACTCGAGCCTCACTCTTTAGTAAATTTCCAAGCTTGAGTTGGACTTGTTTATTATTTATTAATATGCATATATAATTATTTTAGATATATTTAAAATTATATATATATAGCATAATATATATTATTTTGTTAATTTTATCATAGTTATATATAGTAAGATTTATTATGTAGTTATACGTTTATTATATCAAATAACTATACATTTGTCATATTAAATAAAAAATGTTATATTTAGACAAATAAGCCCGTTTAGACTCACGAGCCTAGTTAAGCTCGATATATGAAGCTCCGGGTCAAGCTCAAGCTCATTTATACTCTGCTCAGTTGAAGCTTTTAGCGAGCCGATCTTGAATAGCTTACGAGTGACTCGGCTGGTTTACACCCTAGCTGGTAATATATTAGAGTCTTGAAAACACTTTGGGCGCCGATACATGACAATAGAGAAAATTAACTATATTACCTGAAGGCATACAGAACAAGAAATGCGTTCTCCTGATTCATCAACATCATTATCACGAGTAATGGCGATTTTAGGTATTTTTTCGACAGAAAACTCGCTCAAGCCTTTGGATCCTCCAATGTCAAATATGTTATGGACCTCATCAAAGCTTGTTTCAACAGCTCCCATCTATGTAATGGAAGACAAACAAGAAAGTTAGGATCTTTTAGAATTTTTGTTTCTTGTAACCATTTTAAATAACAAATTTACCTGACTTTGAACTGCACTCAACATAGCCGGGCCAATCCGTTCGCGTACAAGCCTTCCATTTAACAAGCTTACAATCACATCAATCTGGTGCAAGAAGTGTCATTAGTTTTAAGGGTGTTTGGCTCTATGTTTTGAAATTGATAATTCTTGAAGAATTGGAGTCAAATACTCTATAATCAGTTGCTTAAAAGCAGGGAATCCTTGCTTTTAAAACGGGTCAAACGAACAGTTTTAAAAAAAAAACCCGTTCTGACCCGAACCCATTTTGGACAGAGCCCGTTTTGAAAAGAACCTAGTTTGATCCATTTTTAAAAAGACCTGTTCCGACCCAAATTTATTTCAGTCAGAGCCTGTTTTGACCAGAACCCAGTTGGATCTCAACCTGTTACCCGGCCTGCCTGTTTTGCCAGACAAATTTGCATATATCTTGATGACCAATTTCTTACAACTTCTTATAGTTTCTCCAAATCCATTATTTTGAGCCTAAACAATCAGACAATATTCAGTCACTTTTAGAAAGTGGATTTATCATTTATGGGTGTTCTAACCAAAAACACCATAAAACTTAATCAAGACTTTATCTATTTAGATCAAGATTGCTTTGACCCACCAATTTTGAGCATTCTTGACCTAATTTCTTAGCAAACATCTTTTTTCTGCTTGATCTAGAGATGGGTTTGTGCTAAAAACATGAACTTTGAAGCATTTCTTGATCTATCTAATCAAACTTGTCAATGGCTATGAAGGGTGAAACTGAATTGCTTACCAGATAAAGAAAACAACCAATCCTAGATTCTTCAGATTTCCACAAAACAAGTGAAGATTCAAAGACTTCAATCGAAAAAACCGCACCCGAAATGGCTCCAATCGCAGCCCCTCTAACAAAACCACTTTCTGTTTCTTGGCCTATTAAAGCCCCTGTCATTGCTCCCAGTAAAGTTCCTACTGCACCACATTAACAATCATCATCATCATTCATTGATTTTCCTTGTTGCATTTGAAGAAAAAAGATGAACATACATGAAAAACCCTAACCCTAATTTCATATTTTTGATAAGCAAGAAAATGTCAAGTTGGGAACTAAGATCAAACATACAGTACAAATTACAGAAAACCCACATCAAATTACTAAAAAATATTAACACCCAACAAGTTCTTTCAATCAAATTCAAACACAAAAAGCAGAGGACCAAGAACAGAGCACATACCTAATGCAAAGAAGAAAGTGAGAATTGCAGAGAATACATTCCCAATAATCATGGAAAATGCAGAGCTAAGAAAGTCTTTAACTTTAAACACAAGATTTCTAAATGAAATTGATGAAATGTGTGAAATTGATGGCAGAAAATGGGATGGATAAGTGTAAACCTCCATTGATGGTGGATTTCAAAGAAGAAATAAATTTATGAAAATTTGTTTGATGTTGTAAATGGTTATGATAACACAAAATGAATTTGAATTTGATGTCTCACGGATTCAGCAACGTGGGTTGTTTGAATTGCATTTACTGAAAAATGAGCAAAATATTTGAGGAAGATGAAATCAAAGGAGGGAGGACCAGCAAGCATTTATCATTTATGGCTTTCTCAATCTCTTGTGGGTCAATGGGACATTTAGTAATATGATAATATGTTTATTTGATGAAAAATGTCATATGGCCTATTAGCACCTAGGAGAAATACGACTACTTTCTTGCACAAAAAAAAAAATTGTTTAGTCATAAAATCACTTTTTTTTAGTTTTTGATTTGATTTAAATGAACAACTCACAAATAGGGTAGTTTTCACATGTTTTTAGTGCATATGCTTTTACAATATTTGTTAGCACCGTAAAGACTAGGGTTGTTCAAAATCGGATATCCGAAAATTTTAAACAGTGGATTTCGCTATCCGTATCCGAAATTTCGGATATCCGAAATTTAGGATTCGGATTCGGATAGTGAAACGGATATCCGTTTTTCTATTAAACTTAAATATATTTTTTAAATTAAAATCTAAATATATAAAATATACTAAATAAACATCATCTTTATGAAATAATTTTAAAAAAAAAACAATTTTTGAGTAATTTACGAAATTACAACGCGAATACGTTTTAGTTTTTTTAAAAAATAAGAAGGCTAAACACATAAAATAAAAGGCCATATACTTCATATATATTGTACTAGGTTAAAATCCCGTATATTACACGGGTTGAATAAATATAAAATTTTATACTAAGTAATAAAAATTTTATTTTTTAAAAACTCATGTTTTACACAGGTTGAATAAACCCGTAAAATACAATATAATTTGTTAACATATACGCTCGTCAAAATATGTCAGGAGATTTATTAATATAAAGATTAGTATTTTGTTTAAAAATATATTTTATTATTAAAAGATAAAGGTGTATTTAATAAGAGAGAGATGCGGGAAAAAATGATGAGAATGAATGTGGAGGCGACACGTGGCATGAGAAACCTTTATTTATTATATAGTATAGATTTGTAACACTTTCTAGGAAACAATATATAAATTTGGCCAAAATTTTTTTTTTCGAAATTACGACACGAATACGTTTTATTTTTAAAAAAATAAGAGAGTTAAACACATAACATAAAAACCATATATTTTATATATTGTATCCATAACACTTTCTAAGAAAGATATCTTAAAAAATATTTTCAGATATTCGGATATCCGAATATCCGAAATTTTTGAAAAATGCTATCCGAATCCGAAAATTCGGATATCCGAAATTTTGGATATCCGAAATTTCGGATGGATAATTCGGATTCGGAATTTCAGATATTTCGGGTTCGGTTTCAGATACAGATACTTTTGAACACCCCTAATAAAGACCATCTCCAATGAGACGCTTGTGAGACGCACAATGCCCGTTGAGGGGGGGGGCTGTGTGTAAGGGTGTGCTCGGCAAGATGTGTGAGGGGTGAAGGAGAGAGGGAGAGCTGAATCCGTCCAAGACCCATGAGATGGAGGAGACAGGAGGTTGGGAAGGACAGGTAGCTATTGTTGAAGCGAAGGAGGGAGGAGCCACCTGTGAGCTCTCCCTGTTGAAGACTGTATTAAAAGAAGTTATAGTGTATAAGGTAAAATAGTTAAAATAATATTTTATGGTTTATAATATACAGGGGTGTGAATTTTTAATACGATAAAAAAACATGACATCAAACTGACATATAATTTAGGGGTTTAAATTTAGCCTAAACAAGTACCGGTTAAGTTGAAGCCGTGAACTTGGAACATTTTTATTTCTGATCTCATGTAAATCTTTATGTTAGCTTTCATTGGGAGAGCCTGCGAAATAATAATTCTTTTCATGTATGAAGAAGAAAAGAGATTTGATCTTTGTGTTTTTTCTTTCTTTCTTAATTGTCCTTGCAGAAAGGAATATTCACCTTTTTTTTGTAGATTTTGTTTGTGGAAGACAAATAAAGATTTAAGTGTTTTGTTGATTTTGTTTGTGGAAGACAAATAAAGATTTCAGTGTTTTGTTGATTTTGTTTGTGGAAGACAAATAAAGATTTCAGTGTTTTGTTTATGATGTGCAATTCGGTATTTAATTCTTAAAGATATCAAAATAAAACATCAAAAGTAAATTTTACTTTTCTAGTTTAGTGACACATGTGAACAAGTTTATATAAGTTGTTATAACAAAATGCAATAGCAATTAATAGATGTTTGTAACGTACAAAACATTATTATGGATTTTTAATTATCTTGTACATTGATGAACTTCATTATTGATGTGTCACACCCCGCCTAGGTGTAAACGCGAGGCGTAACGTTCACTGGTTTTCAAAGCATATGATTATCGCAAACACATACATAATGATTTGATACATAATCAAATTTAAGGTTTTACATCCCAAAATATCTATTTGAATTAACAAAAGATTAAGATTTCAAAAGTATGACCCATAACGATAACTTATACAAGGGAAATCCCCCAAAAAGTCGTATCCGTTCATGCATGCATGTAATCCTACATTGCTAACCATTGCGACCACGTTCAATTTCCTGAAAAACATACTTAAAAAGTGTCAACACGAGTTTGGTGAGTTCACAGGTTTTGATCAAATATTCTTGTAGTTCCAACGTCTACAAACGTTCAAATGAATAAGTTTTCCGATCAAATAGGACATATATATAACCAATGAATTTGAACATTTCCTGACCAATTGACCCCATTTATAAGCTTGCAAGGAATACAAATAATATGTAAATGCACGAGACCGTAACCAAACCATGATAATGAATGCCTCTCCCTCGCTATACCACGAGAATAGGACGATATGAGGTCATTTGGCCATATGGACCCTTGGTTAGCGCGACTAACCATGATCGGGGGCGTCACCCCCAATAGTACTATCCACATAATCTCAGGCTAAAACCATAGCTAATGATTACTAAATATGTTTGTTCCAGTCTGTAATTGTTCCCTCAATGCACACATAACGATCTGGTCTTTGTTCATTCATTTATGTGAAAATAGTTTACAAGTATATTTCCTCCCCAAAACCTTTTTAAAACTTAGAAAAAGGGGACAGTGCAACTCACAAGGAGTTAAACCAGAGTATCCATGTTTTTCCAAAACATAATTAGTTAAGTATGTTTCTCCACCGATGTTTACAAAATAGTAAAGAGTTAAAAGGGGACCGTGGAACTCACCTTGACAGAATGCTAGCAAAAACTTGAATAACTGTAAACCTCGCTTATCCGTACCCTAAATACACAAGGATACCTTACATGTTAAGACTAACCGTCTTAGACGCAAGTTGTTCACCCGACTTAACGAATCCCGTTAAGTACGTCTTTAATTAATAAAACTGTTTTATCGTGACGACTTGTTGGTGATTATTATTCCAGTCTAGACGCTTACTTATTTTCCGAGAAAATATTATATTTCCATATTGGTGACTTGTTATGTTTATAAAAAATAAATATTATTTTTGCATCATCTTATAATATATTCATATTATAGTCCACGTATAAATATATAATTATTTCTTACCAATAATTATATAATATAATAAATATCGTTCAAGTACGTTCTACGCATGTCCATTATCCTACGTGCACATAAACCAAGTTAACACGTCCACATGCAACTACTTGTTCCGAACGACATTTATTAATTTGTTTCTATTCCACATGCACTTGTTTCTATCAAATATGTGCACACAAGTGTAACCATATTTCAACATGCGCTTAACTATATTTCATGATAACATGCGACCATTTATTTATTTATTTTTCTACTTTATATACCCATGTCAACGTTCCATCTTATCAAATATAAACAAGTTATAAAAAATATATATATGATTTCCATTATTTAGTCATTTCATAACTCATTCCGAGTTAACAATTTTCCATCATTCATATATCATGACTTATATATATATATATATATATATATATATATATATATTTACATGCACATTATTAACCGTTTTCCAAGTTCTATAACTTATGATCATACACCCACATATGCATTTAATCTCCTTATATGAACACACTATTTCATACTTAACAATATTCCAAGTTACTAAATTTGAACACACACACACATATATATATATATGCACTTATATTTTACTTTTTCGTCAAATATTAATTTAGACTTTTTATAATCTATAACTTATTAACATACTCATCCAACATCAAGAATACATCCACACACACACACACGTATATATATAAATATATATATATATATATATATATATATATATATTAAATTAACCTTCTTATTCATGTATCCATCTATTTAGTTATTTCCAAATCATTTACCAAATCAAACATATATATATATATATATATATATATATATGCATGCATTTTCTACCTATATGTATATATGTATGTATATTCTAGTTTCTCTTTGCTTTAAAACTTTACATTATATGATCATACAACAATTTACCACAAAATGATCAAAACAACAAATTATGTATATAAAATCACCAAATTTTCGACCCTTATATATGTTTTTATACAAAAACCCTAATTTTTAAACTTAATAAAGTTAAGTTTTTATAAAAATTTATTAACTCTTTAGATCTCCTTGATTTTTATGGTGATCAACATGTTTTAACCGAGAATATGAAGATGAAAAGAAAGGATTTGAGTCGGGTTCTCACCACTAGTCAAGCTAAGAGAAGAAACAACGTGTAGAAGGTGATGGATGCTCTTTTGCTATCAAAACCCGACTTTTTGCTCCAATCTTCCTTGAATTTCTAATCTTCTAACTTAATCTTTCTAGTCTTGTGTTCTTGGGCTTGAAAGAGTGGAAGTGTGTGTGTGTGTGTGTATATCGTATATATGTATATAGATGGCAAAGAGTTGGAGTGCAAGTTCATCTTTCATCATTACAAGACAAGATGGAATGGAAATGTGATTTGACCTTTGCTTGTAATCAAATTGATGATGCATGGGATAGTATAACAAGGTGTAAGAAAGTTGGTAGTGGTTTGGTGATTGGGTGGCCCCACATGGTGGGTCTCGGCCGAGAAGGGCACAGGGGGGGGGTGGATTGGGTCTTGTTCCAACTTGTAGTTTAGGTCTAACACTTAGTTGATAGGTTTTTAGGTAGTATATACCCAGTATGTGATCTCGTCATTTAACACTCGGTGTACGAACTTTTAAATGTCAAAAACCCTATATATTTTTGTATCTTGACTATTTTTAGCAGTCTTACTAATTTAACCCGTCATAGTTAATAATTTAACTATAATATATATGTATACACACGAAAACAACTTGTCACCATGAAATAAACATTTTTGTGTCCACTTTTAATAGTTTTGTCACAAATATTTATGTTTTTATATTAAGACGTATTACTAGACTTCACTGAAATAAAAATCTTGTTAATCACCAAAGAACGCACCTTGCGGGTTAAAATTACTTATTTCCTAGTAATTCTCAAAAATCACAAAATATACTGTGTGTTCCTTTGCTAGCCCCTTGACAACACTATGTCAAAATAATAAACCAGGAAATATAAATCATGAACGTGAAATTATGCGATATGGATATTGACCTGAAATGTTGGGTGCCACATGATGTTTGTTGATATTGATATTATAAAATTTGAAACATTTGATATTATTAATACTAATTCAAAATTTAAGAGGAGCGAACTTGAGATGATTTAGATGAGAAAAAAGTTGATTTATTCTTAAGGGGTAACTTTGTAGAATACTAATCAAGTTTTAAAAGTGTTCCAATTAGGCCACTCAATACACATTTTACATGGTATATACCCTCGGGTATACTATGGTGAGTGACCTAATTGTAATACTTTTGAAACTTGGTTACTATTCTGTGGTATTTCCCTATTCTTAAATATCTCATGCATATTATTATCCAAATTTAATTATGTAGATTGCCTAGAGATGTTTTGTCTCTTCATGTATCAATTGTTGCTTTTTATAGATTCCCTAAAGATTAATAGGGTGTTTCGTGTATTTGTGATTGCCTGGATTCTCTGATAATTGCATAGGGTTCGCTTTCAAGTTGAATTATTTCCGTGCTATACACAGAATTCAATCGGATAAAAATCAGAGATTCAAGAACAAATACGTGAAAGTATGTTAGGAATTTCATGTGTTTGATACTGACCAAAAAACATGTGTATATGGGGTAAACAGATACACCGGAATGTTATGACAATTATTAATTGAAAACCACCAAAACCGTCAATCAATAACTGCTAAGTCATTCTACTTTGAAGAGGCAATTTACTCCGGGGGAGCAATTTTAATCCGGAGGAGTAAACTGGTCAGCATAACCAAACTAGTTCGGAGGACCATCCTTTAGCAGTTTTCACTTCCTGAATCATTTTCTGATGCAAAACAAAACATGAAAAGTAAATTTTTTCGAAGCTGACCTGGCAGCTTAACCCCAACCAGGGGTGTTGCCCCTTGGACCCCACTAGGAGTTTCCGCCCCTAAGACCCTACTAACCAAGGGCGTTGCACTCGGACCCTTGTTGTTCAATGGGCTTTGCCCCCTTGTTATAACAAGGTGTCTTTAGCACCAAAAGTTATAAAGATCATCAAACAAGTGTGCACCATACACTTACCAACTTATTTGATGTTTCATTATGACTTCTTATTTGATTATTAAGTAAACTCAATTAAACAAAAATAGTTAGATTACACTAAAATCACCAACATAATCTTGATCAACGTCGTAGTTCATTGACAACCCAAATTGTTATACATATGCAGTCGAGAATGTACAGGTTAAAATCCATATTTAATCAAATATTACTTCAAGATCTAAAATTGTGGCTTTAGAATCCTATATATATTAACAATGGCATAGAAAAAAGAGTTTTATCGAAGATGAGTTAAAAAAATCACTAATTTAGTTTCACATGCTATTCCATTTAAGTCATTCAATTTAACCATTTATAAAAAGATTTCATAACAATGTAACAATATTGAAAATTGAGTTATTTTGTAGATAGAAAAAAGTTTGAGTGACTTTAAAACAACAATATTTAAACTTGGTTAATATTTCATGATTTTACTCAAACACGTCTTAAAAAGGACATATTAACTTATTAAAGGGTTAAAAGGTTAATTTGTTTTAGAATTACTTACACGGATGGCACATGTGGTTTACCCAGATTTCACTTATAGCCCCTATGAATGGGAAACTACAAGTTTGGCCCAATAGTTTGCACGATTGTAATACCCATGGCCCCTGGGTTGGATGTCCGTTAAATGAGTGTAAAATAACCAAAATACCCTTTACATTAAAAAAATAAAAAAACAAAGATTATAAATCATAAACCCATCCCAAACACCCCCTTTCTTCATCCCCAAACTCCCACCTTCCTCCACCACCACACTTCATCCCCAACCTCCACCACCACGCTCTTCTCGGTTCCACCATCTCAATCCCATGAAACCCTATATCATCAAACTTGTTGCCTATCAATCAACAGATCCCCTCCAAAACCTATAACCAAACAGTCCCCGGCGATGTTTGTCCATTTCCGTTTCCGATTTCTTAAGACTGCATCTTCAACCTTTGATTCTTAGGTTTGCGATGGAATTTAGGGTTGGGTTGGAATTTTTTTAGAGATTGTGGCCGGAATCTTCAACTTTGTTGCCGAGGTGTGCGATGGATTTAGGGTTAGATTAGGATTGTTAAACGGTAGTTGACGGCGACGGCGATGGCCGGGATCTCGCCGGAGAGTTTGTTCATGGTGGTGGAGTGTGGTGGAGTGTGGTCTGCAACTTTGATGTCCTCGTACGAGGTGTCGTACAGGAAAACCCTAGTCTGGTCTCCGGAGCTAAACGGTAGTTGACGGCGACGACGATGGTTGGGATCTCGTCGGAGAGTTTGTTCATGGTGGTGGAGGAAGGGGAGAGTTTGAGGATGAAGAAAGGGGGTGTTTGGGATGGGTTTTATGAATTATAATCTTTGTTTTTTATTTTTTTAATGTAAGGGGTATTTTGGTCATTTTACACTCACTTAACGGATAAACTTAACGGACATCCGGCCCAAGGGCCATGGGTGTTACAATCGTGCAAATTATTATGCCAAACATGTAGTTTCCAATTCCTAAGGGCCATAACTGAAATCTGGGTAAACCATAGGGCCATCCGTGTAACTAATTCTTTGTTTTACAAACACACCTTGAAGATAGCCTTTTATAAACAACAAATTGTTTTTAATAATCTAACCAAACCCGGATCTATGTTCCCGAGTTCAAGAACACCAATTCCCGTAGTGTTAACCAATTTCGAGCACATTTAATTTCGAAACTATACCCACCACCACCCATGGTGATGAAGGAAGTTGACAATTGGACACATATGTATGCCCATTTGCGACACATTTAATTTTAAGACCATCAATTCCAACATGGTAACTATCACCGAATTAACAAAGAGATAATACATTTGAAAAACATAGAGGTTGTCATTTATAGGTTTGAAAGATATTGATGATCGGTTACCATATATAGTAAGTCTCGGTAACTATATATGGGAACATTTACCAACGGAAGTCCCTCTTGCATAATGATTTAAAAGTCTGAGCGAGAATCCTTTCTGAATTCTTATCTTTAAAAATGAGCGACGGATTACCGAGGAAAATATTCATCAGAAAATAATTTCCACGGACAACGACCAAAGTTGGACCTCTCTGTAATACGTTGTTCATAGTCTTATTTTCCATCCAGGTTTAGGCTATCCGTCGGTAATTACTACCGACGAGTATTTTTATTTTTTTACTATCTATTTTTTTGTTTTTAATATGATTTGTGACTAATCCGTAATAATAATAACCACCGGTGATACATCTTCGTTGATATTTTTATTGTATTGCCGCTAAGTGTTATGACTTCATTATATCACCTAGATAATAAACACTCCAATATTATTATATCTAAACAAAGCCCTTATTGTACCACGTGTAATACACGTGACATCAAGAAAACAAGAGGGACTTATTTCTATATTAAAGTTTTACATTTTTTATTGTTATAGAAAGATATTTTGAAGCATGATAATTGATAGGGATGGGCACCAACAATTGCAACACTTGTAAATTGTAAGTTTAAAGTTGGAAGTGGTCCACAAATGAACATTTATGATGACCGTTTTTGAGACCCATGCATCCAAGTAGCTAGTAATGTGGTAGTTGAATTTCATATAACTATTATATATAGTGTTTGTCTTTTTAATAGAATTCTAATAATTATAGGAACTACTTATAAGTTAGTTTATTTTTTAATACTCTTATATCTAATTAGGATTTTATAAAGAGAGAGTCGTCAAAGGATAGAAATTCGGGTGTGCAAGTTTTTCATAGCGTTCGAGCCACCATTTTGAATAAAGATTGGTCTCGAAGGTCGTGTAGTCGGGATTTTGTGGACTCGACCGTAACGGATTTTGGGTGAAATGTCTTCATCTTTTTTCTTTATTTTGAGTTTAGATGTGTTGATGGTTTATTCTCACGGTAGATGGTTGAGTTACTCTCTTAATAGTGACGGTGGATTAAGTCGTAACATTGTCATGGTTTTTACTCGTCTTGAGAGGCTTTTCGCGCTAAAGTTTGCTATCTTGTTTGTGTTCGATCTTGATTGTCTTTTCATATATGTTTTGGGAGGATTTGTTGCATTGTACTATATCATATTTTTTAAAAGTTCGTTCAACTTGGGAATTCTCTTTTTCCCAAATCAAGACTTTCCCAAACTTGTTAGTTTAAGTTTGTGTCATATTTTCGATTCGACGTGTTAGTCCATTTATGATATGATGGATTATTTGAAGCAAAAGGATCCATATCGGGATTTTAGAGATTGGGCGGCTTGATGAAGAATGATAACATGGGTGAAACATGATCGGATCATATAGGTTTGACGGGAGAACTATTAGGGCACACGGAGCACCCTTCCCGAACCCAATAGGTGCCGCCATTTTCTCTGGTACCGCAAGTAGGGAGACGGTGTTCCCATGAGTTCCCGATCGTTGCTTCCCTCTTCCTTCCCGCTCTCTCACATGATTTCTTCACCTTCGACAACCCTTTCCCGCCTCCTTCCCGCTTGACTCCTCCGTTTTGTCCGACGTGGCGGTTGATACCAAACCCAGTCAGGAAGGGTGCTCCGACCACCCTTAGGTGCAAACTCAAGTTGATGCCTATAAATATAGATTTCAACCCTAACATATATCCTTGGTGGGCTCGTTATTGGTCCCAAGTTTCTGTAATTTGTGAAGTGTAGGTATACAATATACACATAGTTTGTAGATATAGTTCGAATACAAACCTTTATTTGAACAGAAACCTTTAGATTTTGTAGGATAAATACACTACAACCTGCATCATGCAGTGTTTAAACTCCTAACTTTTTAGTTGTAGGACACACCGCTTAACCACCAGGACGTCCCCTTAAAGACAGTTCGAATATAAATTAATAAACACAATAGAAGTTTTTTATAACATTTATAATATTTCTTTATTGAGATAAAGAATTATAGTTTGTTTGTCGAAATCAAACAAACAATTAAATGACAAATTGATTGGATCAAACACTCCGATACAAACCCTAATAATTTCATATACACAAATTTACTAATGCTATTATATACTAACAAGTAAGCTCATAGCTTACCACTTATCTTTGTTAAAGAAGATACGTATTTACGTTTGATGGTAATTAATTTTACATGCTCATATAAATCTTTAGTTTTGTACCTAATTAATTAACATAAAGATAGTGTAAATATATTTTAAGCATAAAATATACATGATGTTATCAAATCCAGAGTAAACACAGCTCGACTAGAATTATAGAGTTTGACGAACAATCTACCCCTATACTTTATATATGCATGCCCCTTTTTATTTTTATTTTTTCTTTCTAAGGGATCTTTTTACATTTTAAGTTTTTCACCTTTTCTCTTTTCTTTTACAAGGAATAAAACAAATACAAATGAAATAAATATCTTTTTAAAAAAATTACAATTTTACGTGTTGGTTAAACAAATCCACATTTGCCATGTTCTTTTTGCATCGATGAACAATTTTTTTTTAATTGTTCCTAATTTGTTCATGTTAATTTCCTATACTTGTATCTTATAGGATTTGAACCCTTCATCTTTTAAGAAGAAGAAATATTAGCTCTGACTTTACGATGCCCCTTTGTATTGAAATCTCAAATAAATGAGATGCTTTGTGTCATCTTTCTCACGTTAAAAGTTAATCGATATAGGAATTTATCATCATCGTCAACTAACACCACGCTCTCATACCCGCCGTTAGTGTAGTTTCAATATGTTTCTAGCTTTTCATAACTTAGAGCGGATTTTGTTTCTCCAAAGTTTGTAGAAAAAGGGGCTGAATACAAACTAATATACACGTACTATGGCAAATTTTCAAGGAAAAACAAGAATTATAGTTTGTTTATAGGGCATTAGAGTCTCTATCTTTTATCTCCATCCTTAATATTTAGAGAAATATATAGTTTATCTCCAACCTTAATATTTAGAGAAATATATAGAGAATGGTAAAAACTACTTGCATTACATTTTCTAAATTCTAAAATAGAAAAAAAAAATTAAAGATGCTTCAATGAATCTCTAAATATAAAGATTCACTATTCATTCTCCATATGCATCTCTATAAATGTTTGTGAGCAGGTATGAGTGTAAGAAAGAGGAAAAAAATAGCATTAAAAGAATAAATAAGTATTATTTAATTGAATAGAAAGAGATATAAAGAATGAGACGTGAAAAGTTTTTATAAGGTGAACAAAACCTAATATTGATTGAGAACACACTCCAATCAAAAACCTAATATCTCTGAATACGCATTACAAACCAGAGAACTTTTACCGACTCTAAGATCCATCGCTAAACCGTCGGTGAAGATACCATCCGTGGTGATTAGTCGGTGAAGTTTCATGAGAAAAGTGGGTTTGGGTAAAGACTTGACCGTTGGATCACCGACATAACTTACAACGACGACACATTCATCAATGGAGCACAGCGGTAGGTCATCATCGATGAGAATATCATTTACAGATCAATGACGTCCTTGTCACCGACGAATATTACCAACAATGATAAATATTTTTAATAAAATAAAAAATAATGATGAATTCCTATAAATCGATATAACAAGTTTTAGAAAAATGCAATAAATAAAAAATATTCACAAAATGTATAGTGATTAATTTCAACCAATAATATACAAAATATATTTATATAAAAAAGTCTATATAGCTAGAGGCCAGCACATAAAAGCGTTAAACTGCTTATTGCTCAACCATGTTCGCAGTTAGCTCCTCGTGTTGTGTCACGAGGTCTTCGACATGCTTCCATGCACCTTGAGGTCTTCGAAACGTTTATGCTCAACCTTCAGTTGCGCCTGTAACTCATTCTCTTGTGCTTGTTGATCCCCTCCATTTTTCTTCTAAGCCAAGCATCCTGTTGTGCGGTGGATCCTCTCATAGACCTCTGAAGAAGTGAGGGTGTGCCCCCATGCCTCGGTTTACAACATGTTTACTTATTAGTTGTTAAAACAAATACAAATGCATGATAAATTTCAACAACTTACCATATATATGTTGATGTTGTGTGACACTTATGGACCCCCTCCCCCCCCCCCCCCTAAAAGTGCTTGCATGACCAGCACTGGACTGCAATCTCCAACCATGTGTGCTGCACACATGTTACAAAAATGACATATAAATTAGTATAAAACAAAATTCAAATATATCAGGTTACACAAAAGTAACACGTAACTAGTCAATCATCTCGTGTCAATGTTGCTCTAGGATCCATGGAGGATGGTGTACCCAGAGGGACGTGAAGTCCTCACCATCAAACACCCGCCCATTGATGTGTAAATGATCCTCATTTGGTCCCCGTACTGATTCTAGATAGTCCAAAACCATGTAGCTACATGTGTTCCTCAAGGTTGGGGTCACACCCCCTTGCACATACATTTAATCGTTGTTAATGTTAGAAATTAGATATCCAATAATTAAATTTAAATCATTGTTTAATTATGTACAAGTACATACACTAAAGCATTGATATATGTCAGCGCTTAGCCTAAGGGATGTCTTTTCAATGAGCCTAAGGACCACGGAACAAGGACCTAAATATCAAGGTGACCTCGGACAACATGTGAGTCTAAAAACCTACGAAGGTAATTTGTACATAAATTCAACTAACTAAACTTACTTGCCTCTTACGAGCATAAGCTCTGTCCGAACATTAGGATAACGAGGTGCCTGCCTATAGTGTTAGGGTCACACACCTACACCGAACTAGTGGGTTGGGAGCCATCACCATGAACTGTTGCATAATGTACCAATATGCCATAGTCTCATCGAGACAAACATCTCTGGCAGTCTACTCCCAGCCAATAGTCTCACAGCCCAGGGATTCAACACAAAATCATAATAACGAACAAATAAAAACACTGGGATGAACCCAAAGCGAATTTCTATTGCATAACAATGGGTTAATGATTACATACTCGATTGACTCTATTTATAGCCCTAATTCTAACTATCGCGACTGTTGCTTGTTAACCTCCATACACACAGTCAATCGTCGCCTCCTTGCCATAACCACCGTTGCGTTTGTTGCTAAACGACGTATTCTCCGATTGTGGTTTATAGGGTTTGATCTTGACACTTCTAACCCTCTTAGTTACAAACTTCACATAAACTATTCTAAATACAACTTTAGACTAAATACAATCTAGTCCCTAAACTTTAACTAACAAGACTTGGACAATTAGTGTCCAACATAGTCAACAGTCTGATCCCACACCCAACGGAGTTTTTGCCCCAATGTGCGTTAGAGATGGGAGTCCTAGTGACAGTGCTACCACCGTTGTTACATCGTTGTCTTTAAAAAGTTTAGTAAAAATATGGTTAAACTTAGTTAACCATGGCACATTAAATCAAACATAATAAAACTTGGTCATTAGGTCAAACATAGCCAAACTTGATCAATCATGACATATTAGGTCGAACATGATCAAACTTAATAGAAACAAATGCAAAACCAAAGACATAATATGATCATATCATAATTAGAACACCTTTAATATTCAATCAAATTTAATCGTATTTTAAGTAAACTTTCCATCCAGAAAGATCAAACTTAAGCTCATTTTCAATCCAACTCAACTCAACTTCCCTGCAAAATCAAACACGCATGTGATGAAAGACACAATAGGCTAGGGATGGTTCACCAAGTTACAAAAAGAGAAACCATTTTGTTGTTGCTAGTTTTCCTTTTTCTTTACAAAATCTTGGTTGGTCATTTGTTTGTACAACTCCAATTAAGTTAACCAACAAAATTAACTTTTGTTTATCTTTTCAAGTGTTTAAAATTCTAACTAACTAGTTTTAGTATTGAGTGAATTGGTTATTTAAATTATCGTATATTTAGTTTTGTTTCAAAGTAATTATTATTATTGCTAAAATTCTAAATTGATACGTGATTACACAAAATTTGTTTGGTTAACGTGATTGATAATTTGATACGATCAAGCTAGAGTACCCTTGAGCTAGAGTTTTATTAATTCGATTTTAATGATACAAGTTTACAATTACATTAGAGTATAGACTATAGAGGGCAGAGTAGCATTGGCGGACCCACCCTGTGGGAACGCCGATCATTCAACACCTATGAAAAAATGTTGTTTGTTATATATACTATTTAATCTCGAGTGACCCCCCTGGATTTTTTTTTACCAAAACGACACCCAAAAAAATAATTTAAAACTTTAAATTTTTTTAAATATAAACTTGTTAATTGTTATAAACTAATTAACAAACATAAAGCTATTATAAATAAATTACTTAATTGGAACTACCTATTAATCAATATAAACAATTAAGGCCACTATGCTAACAAGTAACAACCATTTAACCCAATAATCTTTTACCCTAAGTTCATTTATTACTTTCTAAACAATTAACTGGCCTTGTTAAACCCTCCCTCTCGTGATTTAGTGAAACGGAAACAAGAAACTATCGACTGAGAAGTGTCGCCCCACTGCCAAGTCGGCAGTAAGAGTGATGCCCCTTCATTCTCCCGAATCTGGTTTCAAAAGACCAAATAACTCTAATTTATGTATTTGTTTTAACTTTTTCTCTAAATTTTACTTTATTATTTAATTATTTGCTAGATTATTTATTAGAATATTATATTATTGATTGATTAAATGAATGTTGATTCAGGTAATTGAATTTTCATGTTCAATCTATAGATTGGTATTTGAATGTTAATATGTTAGACTTGTCCGTCATTTGATTTAAATTTTCAATTTTTGGAATATTGTAAAAACTTTCAATTATATGAATTTATGAACCGAATCAAAAACTTTAGATCTATACACAAAAACTAAAAATATTTCAGTGACCTAACTTAATTCAGTAAAAAAAAGTTCGAAGACCTGACCCGACAAAAATCCCTTTTAATAGACACCAAACACAAAAATCACCCATGAAAAAATTCTTGAATCCGCTACTACAGAGTAGGGTAAATAACACTCGATTGCTTGTTTTCTAACACCGTCTTCAAGCTGACTTGAAGAACCAGGTCTTGTTTTCCATGTAACTTGCTTTCCAAGGCTACACCTCAAAACTAGGGATGACCATTTTATACCGAGTACCGGTACCGTATCGATAGATTCGGTACAGTATTCGTTACCCACTTTTCCATAATTTCGGCATCGGTATAGTACCTGTACCATATAGGGATAAGCATTTTGTAACGAGTACCGGTACCGTACCGATAGATTCGATACGGTATTCGATACCACTTCTTCAGAAATTCGATTCGATACCGATCTCATCCCTATTCAAAACTCCTTGTGTCATGATGGATATCAAGCCCCTCCAACAACCATCACATATCTCAACTCAATAACCGGTTACTATTATTATTATTATTTAATATTTATATATATATATATATATATATATATATATATTGTTTTTGAAGGACACAAAATCCACAACAAATTTGTATACTATATACAGTTACACAAATTAGTATACTATATCATAATATCATATTAAAAAACACATGCTTTAGTTAGATTAATATCTATTAACTATGTATTACTATAGTGTTACAACCCGTGAATTATACGGGGGTCGAGTAAATGATACAATGTGAAATGAATATGCTGAATATAATTTATAAATCTGTAAATATTTCTTTATATACAACGTTGAATGTTGTATTTGTAATTTTTTCATCCTCACCTAAGATTAAAAGTATTAACCCGTCTTTGTTTTTAACTCTGAAAAATATCACATACAGTTGCCCATGTGTGAAACCGGTTGTCTCAAGAACAAACCAACCCTTGATATTAACTGACCCTAGCTCTTATCTATTGTCATGGCGAAACAAACAGAGAGTGGAAACTGTCTTCTTTGTCTCTTGAAAGGAATTCGTTTGTCTGAATGTGTCAAATTAATTCTTGGAATAAATATGCGAGAAAAATATTACCTGTATATTACACGGTTGAATAAATGAAATATTAAATAATACTTTGTAATAAGGGAAAAAAATAAAAGAAATAGTTGAGAAAGAAAATATTAAATAAATGAAATATTAATAAAATAAATATTAATAAATAGAATATTAAATATTAAGGCATTAATCTTGACCCGCTAAAGATAAAACATAACCCAAATCGACTCGTTCATAAGAAAATGGGTCGAAGTTACCACATCCAAAAAACATATATAAGCATATGTAAAAAGCTAAAATAAGCTATGATGTAAACTCAACTCAAGAAAAGCCTCAAGTGTCACTAAGGTGTATATATTCTCCGTCAAAGTATTTAAAAACCTAGTAACCCTCTTCAATTACATGAAGATTTCGGATACTGTTGACTTCAGTCTAAAAATTAAATTAAAAGTGGATTTTTATTAATTTAATCAGTCGGTATAAAAGAATTTCTACTTATAATAAAAATGATCAATTGTTAGATAGAAAACCTGAATTAGAGTTACGTATAGTTTCATATGTTGGGTTTATCTTGCTACATAATTATCAGTATTCTCAATCTTTCAAGTAAGCATCTTTTGATTCAAATGCCGCCTAAAGATACAAATTTTTTATTCATTTGATAAATTCTTTGTTTTATATTTTTGATCTGTTAGTAATGAAACATAACCCAAATGGACACATTTTCACATAATAGGTCAAAAATGACCTCCAGTTTTCATATGCGGAGAGGAGAATTTTCAGTTTTACCCTTTTCACCCGTTAGTAATAGAACATAACCCAAATTAACATATTTTCACATAATGGGTGAAAAGTGACCATCTAATTAGGAAGATAATTTTCTGTATTACCTTTTTGACCGGTTAGTAGTAGAACATAACCAAAATTGACATATTTTCACATAATAGATAAAAATGACCTCTAGTTTTCATATGCGGAGAAGAGAATTTTTAGTTTTACCCTTTTCAACCGTTAGTAATAGAACATAACCCAAATTAACACATTTTCACATAATTGATGAAAAGTGAACATCTAATTAGGAAGATAATTTTCTGTATTACCTTTTTGACCGGTTAGTAATAGAACATAACCAAAATTGACATATTTTCACATAATGGATAAAAATGACCTTCTAAATGTCATATATGTTGAAAGAGAAATTAAAATGTAATTGAGTTCCACTTACTTGAAGTGATGATAGGGTTATGACTCATAAAATGTAAATGAAGAGTATGGTATATTATAATGATGAGAGCGATTTGCCGATTCAACAGAGGGTTTCGTGTGTTGAAAACAACCGATCTGAGTCGCAACTTATAACGGAATTGATTATAAATCACTGGCAAAAATCATAGAGGTTGTTATCGATAAGGAAGGAAGGCTAATTCATAATGCAAGAGAATAAACTTTTTAAAAAAATAAAAATAAAAATTTTGATCTCTTTTTAATTGCCTATTTTATTTTATTTTTTTAACTCCTAAATTGATTCATTAAAATTTATATGCTTTCATATTTGTTATGGTCTCAAAATTTAAATTTTAAATCACGGGGAACAGTTGTTGCATAAAATATGTCTCTTCTTTAATAGAATTAGGACAAAAAATTAATTATATTTTAGAACATTTTTTTTAAACTTAATTTAATGAATCACTCAAAATGAGAATAAAATGAAATAAATTACTTAAATACTTTCAACTATGATAATATGACAAAAAAACACCGTAAGATACAACAAAATTATAACAAATATTAGATCATTGAATATGTAAATAATTAATTGAAATTTATTTAACTGGATCCTACCTATCTATAAAATTGTTTTCAGTTTGTAAAATTAATAAAAAGAGTTAAGTGCTTTTTTCATCCTTGTGGTTTGCTAAAAATTGTCATTTAAGTCCAAAGGTTTAAATTTTGTCATTTGAATACAAAGGTTTCAAAAAAAATTGTCATTTGAATCCATTTGACTACACCTAATTAACACTGTTAACATTTTCCGTTAAAACTTCCCCACTTTAGGGGTATTTTAGTCAAAACAATTACAAAATAAAGAACCAACCCCACATGAGGTTTTATACGTTCAATCTCTTTAGGTAATCACAAAAAAACGAATTCCTAACCCCAAAATCAATCTCTTTCGTCCTCATAATCAACAACAAACGACGTAATCGCAATCGCAATTTCTTTAAGATCGAAATATTATATGTATTATATGTTCAATCTCTTTAGGTATTTTTTTATATTTTTTTTAAGATCGAGAGACAATGAGACAGATTCAAAATATTATATGTATTATTTTTATTTTTTTCCAATTCTTTCATATATTATTTATTATTATGATTGTTATTAATAATCTTATTTTAAACGAGCTAAACGAGCGAGCCACGATCGATCCAACGAGCCAGTTATCGAGCGAGCCGCAAGCCGAGCCTATGAGTTTTTTGAACAGCCCTAGTCCCCATATGGCTTGCTAAAGAGATTGAACACACAAAACCCTTCATGTGGGGCTGGTTCTTTATTTTGTAATTATTTTGACTAAAATACCCCTCAAGTTGGGAACGTTTAACGAAAAATTTTAACGGTGTTAATTAGGTGTAGTCAAATGCATTCAAATGGCAATTTTTATGGAAATTTGGATTCAAATAGCAAGATTTAAACCTTTGGATTCAAATGACAATTTTTAGCAAACCACATGGATGAAAAAAGCACTTAACTCTAATAAAAATATGATTGAACAATTTAATTGCTATAAACAAAATTTTTAATTAAAAAATTTGTACATAAAAATTGAAACGAATTATTAATTTAGTTGCCTAAAATAATGAAGTTGATTATTAATAGAAGAGAGGGGCGGGAAAACCAATTCT
This sequence comes from Smallanthus sonchifolius, assembly GCA_023525975.1. Lineage (NCBI taxonomy): Eukaryota > Viridiplantae > Streptophyta > Magnoliopsida > Asterales > Asteraceae > Smallanthus > Smallanthus sonchifolius. Next base: position 22,017,456 of record CM042019.1, on the reverse strand, counting down.
CTAAGGCCCTACAAAGATGTCATGATATAGATATAGATAGATTATATTTAAAAGGAAATAGTATACATTGCCTTTGAAAAACATAAATTGGATAAGAATCTGGACAGAATATATATAAAATAAATAAAATAAAATAAAATCTAAAAACTAAAAGATAAAACAATGTAAATTATTGATGTCATAAGTTAATTTGTTCAAACACTGACTCGTATGTTTCTCTTATTTGTATACAAATAAATTATGAAACTATATAAATTTGATGTCAGAAAATTAGAGTATAAACTATGAAAATTGATGGATATGAATATATGATGTAAAAGAAATTACATGGAAATGAAGGATGAGTACATCAAATATACTGGGCTTTGTAAACACTTGATGTCATGCTTGAACACATTTGTTACAACATTCAGAACCTGCAAAAACAGATTGAATCAGGGGCAATCATATTAGTGGAATAAGTGAGATTGAATCGAATTAACGGTTAACGAGTACATGTTTTGATACATATGTGGGGTTTGCACCGGTTATTAAAAATAATAATAATAATAATAATCTAAAAAATATTTGAACCAAATTGTTGCAAGTAGAGATGGCAAGATGGTTGGGCCGTGCAGGTTAGGTAATGAGTCAAAACAAGTCAGGACGGGTTGGGTTGACGGGCAAAGATTTTTTGTCTATTTCTTTCTTTTTTGTTAGTATGAGTTCAAATGTTTAATATGGTTACAAAATTTTTAAATAAAATAATTTAGGAGGTTGTATACATTGAAAATAAACTATGGATGACTTTCAAACCATTTGACGGGTTGGGTTGGGTTGGGTTGACGGGCAAAGATTTTTTTGTCTATTTCTTTCTTTTTTGTTAGTATGAGTTCAAATGTTTAATATGGTTACAAAATTTTTAAATAAAATAATTTAGGAGGTTGTATACATTAAAAATAAACTATGGATGACTTTCAAACCATTTGACTCACCCATTCCCTCTTAGCTCATTATTTTGATTTGACCCGTTTAATATAAAACACAACCCGACACAAATCGAATCCTCTAGTTGTGAGTTTGAGTCTATTGTGTTCTCGAAACCGTATATACAACAATTTAGGGGCGTGAATTTCTAACACGACACAAACCTAACACGAAATTCACGGGTTTGGGTTTAGTTTGGTTCGGGTCAGTGTTGGGTCGAACCTGCGAACACGTTTAGCTAGACGGGCCATGTTCGTGTCAACCCGACAGGTTCATGGGTTGACCCGTTTAACCCATTTATATTTATATATATTCTTTAAAATGTGTTTTATGTAATAAATTAAATTATTTAGGTGCTTTTTATGCCAACATTCTACAGTAGCAGAGGAGGTCGTTTACGGGAATACCTTTTGAAGAAACTTTAAACCTTATACTCATCAACATGAATCCATTTTGTAGAGGACCATTTGTTTCCCTTAATAACAGGGCACCCACCTACAAATCATGAAAAGATATGCACAGAAAAGAGTATTAGATAAGATGATCTAAAAAATTGGTTAAATGAAATGGGTCAAATCGGTGATAAGTCGCCTAAATTGTTATTTTAAAGCTTACAACTTACAAAATAATTTATTTAATAATTAGATTATTGTTATAGTTATAATAACATACTTTTTCTAATCATATTTAACGCGTCAATATTTATAAAAAGAATAAAAATGGACAAAAAATATATGTTGGTTGACAAGACTCTTTCAACCAACACTAAAACTTATCTGTTTCAACCCAAACCGTTTTTTACCCGTTACCCAACCTACCAGACGTCCGGAACTATCCATTTTGCCACCTCTAATACAGAGCATAAATGAAAAATAACTAACCATGCAAACTTGAAGAATCTAGAGATGCATCCGGTTTCATGCTCCAGAAAAGCAGCGCATCCCCCATTTTGGGCTTAACAGATAGCCCGTCTTTGCCACATTCGGACAGCTCGTTCCACCAAGGCACGGCACTAATGTTTCCCTTGGCAGATGGGAAAACTGTCTCACCCCCTTCTTCAACATCTGAGCTGTAAGCAAGAGTAGAGAGATATCAATGATAATCAAAATACATGAATGGAATTCAATGACAAAAACAAAAGCATCACTTACAGGTACATCAGAACTGTAGCCATTCGTTGACCACCATTCTTGGTGTTAAACGGATCAAGGAAGTAGTCATAGTGAGGCTCGTATTTCTGGCCGACTTCATAATGCAGAACTTGCAGTCCTTCCCCATTTTCTGGACTCAGTTCACCAGTTTGTGTAAGCGTAAGAAGTAGCCAAATAGGGTATGTTTGGGGTGGGTTAATGGGTTCTAGTTGAACGGGTCATTTTTAGTATGTGTCAAAACGGGCCAGGCTAGGTTGACCCGTAAACACTTTTTTGTCCATTTTTGACTCTTTTTATAGACATTTAATGTGTTAATTTTCAACCAATTTGACACTTTAACGGTTCCCTTTTTAGGTAGATTTTTATAATTTGACCCGTTTGAGATAAAACACAACCCAATTCATAAGTAGAAGGGCTGGAATTCCCACCTCTATGTGTAGGTGTTTAGAACCTATGACTAGAGTAAAAAATGCATACCTACAGGCAAGAAGGTGAAATCTGCAATCCTCTTTTCAATGGCTTGGATTGTTTCATCAAACCCTCTCGCCAAAAACGTCCCAGAACTTGTACGCACCCTGAATGAAAGACACGGAAAAAATACTAATAATATTAACAAGCTTACAAGCTAAAAAGAGTCAACTGAAGTACATAAATCATGGAAGGTAAACATAAGAGAAAGCATACCTACTATCTTTGCTCTTGCCAGTATCGTTATCAACAACTGTTGACTTTTCCATATGAGGTTTAGCAAGATTAATCAGATGCTCACATTCATGCTGGGACTGCAGTTAAAAGTCAACTAAAATTATTTTGGATAATTTTTGCAGAATGAAACCGAACCAAACAAAGACTCTACCAATTAATTACTTTTTTGTTTGCATATACTTATGGTATTTAGAATCTTTATAGTTGTGTTCATTGGCGGATGGAATAAGGACTGAGAGGGGGGAGAGGCACCCCCTCAACAACAAATGTGTAGGTTAATTTTGGGTAATGAAAATTTTGGGCACCCTCCATCTTTTGTCAAAAGCCCTTTAAAGGCACCGTGTACCCAATGAAAAATTAGTCTAACCCAAAGTAAGTAAATATTTAAAGGAATTAGCCCAGTAACTATTTTAACCGCCACCGTTCGTTTTCTACACAAATTATCAGCGGCTTTCTGGTTCAATATAATACTTAATTTGGAAGTGAGGAAGTGGTGCAGAGGAACCAAGAACGATACGACTATGTACAATCATGTTGTAAGATATTGAATATAAAGACCAAATCAGTCGGTCATCCAGACCCCATCAAGTTAAAATCAGCATAACGTGTTTGTATTCATAGGGCCCATATCTTGCATAAACACAAAACACAGAGGCAGAAGTTATGATTATATTTTTGATAATTTTAGTCATTTGATACTTTTTCTAAGTTGACCCGTTTCGACCCGTAGCATATTTTGTCAAAACCCATTCTGACCCGGAAAAAAATTACTTTTATCTAAAGCGACCCGTCCTGACCCGAACCTGTCTTGACCCATTACCCAACCCGACCCGCCCCCGCCCGTCTTGCCTGGTGTATCTATGACAAAAGATTCAGCATTGAAAGTAAACGATAATGTGGACCGGATGAGGCTAGTTAACTCATTTTCAGTTGCATTTCAAGATTTGTTAGAATTTTGGTGGATTCTGTATAATAATTCAAAAATGTGTTACATCTTGAATTTTGAGAAGTATATCATATGGAGAAATCAGGAGAAACCAAGCAAGGATCATGAATTGCAAGCTCAAGGTGTTTGTGTTTGGTGTGAAGATTGTATTCTTGACCATGGTTCAAGGTGTGTCTTTCTACCTTTTCAATTATAATTCTATGAAAACACCCCCCAAACTTGTCCATTTACTAGTATTTGGGGTAACTTCACACAATAGCAACCAAGTTTTCCTAGTGTTCCATTAAAGTCACTCAACTTTCATTAGGTGTTCCAATCTTGTATAATTTTTTATAAATGTTAATTTTTAAATTAAGCGACGCAAATGAAACACATATGAATCTTGTTTAATATTTGAAACAAACTTAGTTATTATCTAGTAAAAAACTTTTACACAATTACCTCATATTTCAAGTTAGTTTGAGAAAAATAATCATCAAACAATAATCCAGATTCATATATGTTACTTTCGCCTCACTTAATTATAAAAAAAATTAACATTTATAAAATAATTAATACAAGATTAGAATATCTGATGAAAGTTGAGTTCCTTTAGAGGAAAAAAAACTTACGTGACCTTAGTGGAACAATGTTTTCAGAACCGGACCGGACAGCAAACCGGTCTTCTAACCGGTCAACCGATCGGACCAGATTTAGGAAACGTCATAAATAATTAAAAAAATAAAAACTATTTATATATATAATTTAAAACAAAATATGATAATACTGTATGTTTTTTTCGGACCGGCGAACCGGCGGTTCAAATGGAAATAGTCAAATAGGCATAGCCGGACGGATTCCACGCCTGGTTTCGATCCGACCTACCGGCTTAATTTCTGGTTAATTTTCATAACTTGAACAACACAATCCCCCTAAATTAGGGTTTGACAATGCAATTGAAATAGAATTGACTCAATCAAAAGGTCCTCACCAAAAAATTATGATAAACAACAGCCCTAGGCTCCCACGAGATCGCTTCAACCCACTGATCAGCTCTATCATCTCCACTCTTCCTGCTGCATTCACCACAACCAAATCAGATCACCACAACAAATTCGCACAAAATTCAACATACCTTTCAACAGTACGGTGAACGATGGAGTTGACTTCACGAGCCTTGGGAGAATCATTCGAACCGTTCGGAATCGAAAGGATTACAAACGCGAGAAGGATTATTACGAAGAATGAGCAGGTGATTAGTACTGAGAAGATGAGCGTTGACGATGATGATTTCCGGAGGGAAGATCGAGGATGAATTCTAGCTTTGGATGCCATTGTTGAGATCAGAATCTGGTGGAGATGGTGTTGGTTTGTTTACATGCACCGAATCTGTGATTTGAAAAATGAGTCATCAACGGTAGATTGGGTTCTTCAACATGTAATGGAAGTGGTTTCTGTTTTTGGGCTATTGGTATTGTAGTCCTTTTATCTTTGGTCGTTTGTTTTGACAAAAATGAAAAGAAAGCGTGTAATGTATATTATTATTAACAGGTGAAAATGAGGTTACGATGCAGCTTGTTGTCTGTTTACCTATCACTTTATTGTAATCGTTTTTCTTATTCAAATATTACTATCTTCATTAAGGCGTAACATGCTAAGAAATATTGACACTTGTTTTATTATGAAAATGAGTGTGTCGTTACTCGTTATAATGATACGGGCATTATTCATCAAGTTTATTTTTTATAGTAATACAATAGAATAGAATGTATTCTTGTTTGTATATTATTTGTGTTATAGAGGAAAAACGTTACCATACTAACATCGAGAAAGATCTGAACCGGATATGTCACGTTCTTGTACTGCTGCTCAAGTCCCGGTTATAGCTCTGTGGATTTATGCAGCAATGAAACATAAGACGGTTTTTTGGCTGCATCTCTCTTAGTAAACGTGATTACCTTTTATGTATTATGTATAAATGCTTAGTTAGATGTTTAAAACTAGTATTGTATTAGGTGTTATTTTCTTTTATGGATACAAATATGAAATGTATCATATATGTTCCCTTAATTTTGTCAAAATGAGAGGTTTCACTAGAGATTAAACTAATAGAAAATAATGAAGGAGATTTCACCTTATAAGGAAGCAACTTTCACCTTACATCTAATTAGATTTCATGGCTATAATTATGTAATATTTTTTTTATTAAGGATGCCTATTTTTGTTTATTTATTCAAATAAGCTAGGATGAACCGTCAAGAACAACCATTTCATGACTATTTTTGTTTTTTTTCATTAAGGATGGTTATTTTTGTTTTATTTATAGAAAAACCAATTAATTTTTATAATGTGTTCTTATAAAATTCAGTATTTTTAGAGGTTGTAAGGTTGCAATTGATTCATCTTTACATTTTAAATCTCAGATGGATTGAAATAAGTTACTTAGATTTTTATTTATTAGGAAAAACTAGGTGATTCCCTTGTATTACACATGCTGAATCATGAAAAAAAAAATATAATAAATAAATATCTTATATATTAATAAATTATTATTAAATTTTAGAGGGTCAGTCATAGTTAGCAGATGACTTAATTTTATTAAACTTTGTAAAAGAAAATATCAATCTAAATTCTATGTTTATTACTGATTTAAAAAAAATTACAACGAATATTTTGTTTTATTATTAATCAAATATTAAATAACTATGAAATATAAATTTGTTATGATATTGAATTATAAGAAATAATTTAGTTGCCTAAAATAATGGACTATAATGGTTTAGGCGAGAAAATGTAAATGGATAGGCTTTAGAAATACGCCATGTGTTCCCTATGATTTTCGCCATGTGTTCCCTACGATTTTTATTTATTAACAATTTATAATTTTTAATTTTTAATATTTCAAAAAATAAAAAAAATAACACCTTTAAATCTTATGAATTATAATGAATTAGTTAAATTTAATTATAAATAATGTATTTAAAAAATGAAATTAGGTCAACCAAAAGTTATCCTACATTTAATGTTAAAAATTTAAAATCATAAGAAATATGGAAACGTTTAAATATTATTTAATCAATTTAAGAGTTTAAAAAAAATAAATTAAAATAAATAATTGAAAAATGTTTAGGCGGGAAAATAAAGATCTAGACACTCTAAAATGATGACACATGATACCTCAAAACCTTTATTTATTATAATTTATAGATTATAGATTTATAGATATACATTATAGATTTATAGATCACAGATTATAGATATGAATAACTCCAAAAATATTTACCAATATAAGATATATTTTCCCAGGTATATTTACATGTTTATTAACTCTACTAGAAGTGTAGGTTTATGTGGTATTTTATGAGTAAAAAATTGTTTAAAAAAAGCAAATATGTTGTAACTTTACTTTTAAACATAGTTAATGGTTATTAATGGATTAATAAATTAAATTTAAAGTGTCATATTTATTTTATGGACAAAAAACGATAGAAACAAATAATAAATAAAGAAATTACAATTTATACCAATATGAGATATATTTCAAGATATTATTTAAGAAGTATACTAATAGTGATATTAATATTATATGAATAATATTTATTTTAAAATTTAGTATTATTTTTCTAAATAAATAAAAATTCATATCACATATTAATTTAAAGCTTTGAAAACTTAGACATGTCAATAATTACAACATATTAACATAATATGTTAAATTTTACAACATTAGAACACATTATGAAAGTTGGATAGTTTTTCTTATCATAAAAGATTTAAGTGTTTTAATGGAACATTTGAAAACTTGATCTAGTAGATCACGAATTCGTTCCAACTATCGGTCCATGAAATCATCTCATCCGAAATTTTTTTAAACCACAAATTCGCTCCCACTGTCGTTCCATGAAATCATCTCATCCATAATCAGATCATCCACTGAAGGTTATAATATTGTTCAATGAGAAAAAAAAGAGAGTGAGATAAACATAGTTTCATTAATAGTTTCTTCATCATGTAGATCCGATTAAACTCCAATATCTAAAGTTTTTGTGGTGATGTATGGATCTAACTCAGAAGCGAATCAAGACGGGTGATCGAGTAGATTCAGCTGATCCTAGTGAGGTATTGTCGGATTCAATTTTTGTGTTTTTTGTTCTCGAACAAGGTCCTAGAACATGTTCTCTCCCTAATAAATCCACACGAAAAACCGTAGTGTGATGTCTCTAGTCTCTAGATAACACTGAATCATGAAGTTGGCAAGTAATACCTGAATAATATAACCATTTACGATCCGATAAAATTTTATTTATTTTAAGAAAAATATAAAATAAATAACACCAACTTAAATTTCACAGTAGTTACATGAAAACAAAAACATAAAAAATTATGTTTATTAATAAAATGATGAATAATAAATAAATCAATAAATGGTAATAACTAATTCTATGAATGTGGCATGCATTTTTCAAAGTGTTTTAAAGGAAAAAAAAATAATATGTTTGTTCATTTAGAGATAAAAGAAAATGGTGGAAAATTTTAATTTGATTAATGAGCATTAAATAGAAACTTCAATTGTAAAATGAAATTCAAAACAAAGCTCGTAGTCAATTTTCATAAAAAAAAAGTAAGTTACTATTTTCGTACACGTTCAGTCCAATAGTTCAAACCTTATCAAAACGGTACCTAATCTTTCATTTTCATTTCAATTAAGTCCAACTGATTAGCACCGCTAGTTTAAATCTGTTACCTTGTTGTTAAATGACCAACATACCCTTTAGTAAAAAAATTTAACCCCACATACACCAAAATTAAAACCCTAACGCTGTGTTCCCGAGTCTCATTTAAGGAGGGAAAAGAAAAGAATGGGAAAGAAACCCTTGTTCCAGAGTTTTTTTTAAGGGGGGAAAGAAAGAAAATGAGAGAAAGAGTGTTCCAGAGTTTTTTTTAAGAAGGAAAATATAGAGAAATGAAGGAAAAACAAGTCTTATCTTCATCCTTCCAAATTAAAAAGATTTGAAGAGAAAGAAAAAGAATGAAAAAAAATCATTTATTTTCTTTTCTTTTCTTCTCTTTAGTAAACTCGGGAACGGAGCGTAAATTTCCCATTCTTCATCATTTGCTCATCTGATCATCACCTCTGCCCCCTTCTTCATCGACGTCACCTGCACACATACCAAAACCACCTAGCCACCACCATCGTCGGAGTTTGCCACCACCATAGTGGGCGTTTCCATGTCAAACTCACGCTGGTCATTTCCATTTCCAACATTCCGAACAACACAAGAAAATCACCCAAAATAAACTGCTCTGGTGTTGACAACTCTTAAAATCAACAGCAACAGCTCAATCTCTCTCTCATCCGTTTCACTTTAGGGATCCCTGGATTGGATGAATCTTATCTATCCAGATGGATTGGCTATGGTTTTGGATCTCTCCTGGTTTTGAATCACTTTGTGAGTTCGAATTTAACCACCGTAACCCCGGCACAGCTTGTGAGTAATTTATTGCAGTTCTATGTCACTCAGGTTTTTTCAACGATTCCATTTTTATTTGATTCTAGGAAACAACCATTAATGGAGATTTCCTCGAGCTCCGGTCTTCGTGTAACAGTGATTTTTTCATTCGATTGAGACTTTGACGACTCCATTTTTTATTTCTGGATTTTGAGTGTGGGGGTAAAGGTGGGTGGTGGGGTTAGTTTGCAGGATCTAATTGATGTATGCTCGATTTAACTGGTTATGTGATCGGTTCTGGAATGGATCGATCAAGAGAATTTTTCTTTGTTTTTGATCTTGTTCTTGATTCCTTTGGATTTTTCTTGTGAATCTGTGAAGTCAGATTGATGAATGTTCCCATCAGATGGTTCTTGAATTAAATCTGGTACACAGAATGTGTGCATCGAATTTCTTGATATTGGTTGTGGCGATACAGAGTATGAAAGGATATCGAATTATGTTCTTGATTGAATTGGAATTGTCGTTAAACTTTATACAAATACATGAATAATTAGGTTTTTTGTTTAATTTATTAAACATATTATGATTTTAATATTAGGTTTAATACTTAGTTTTTAGTTAACCATTTCAGTCCAAGGGTATTTTGGTATTTTTAGAAAAATTTAACAAAAAATTTGGATTGTGTTAATGGACTGGACTTGATTGAAACGAAAATAAAAAAATCAGGTACAGTTTTAATAAGATTTAAACTACTGGACTAAAAGAGTTATTTTGTACGAACTACAAGGACAAAAATAGTAATTTACTCATAAATAAATAAGACATCAGTATTCTTCGCTCTATCTTTGAGAAGGTGAATATATGAGGTGAACATTTTTAATCGACTAACTGTTTAATATTTAAGGAGAGTAAATTTCGGTTTTCGTCCCCGTGGTTTGCTCAAAATAATGCTTTGAGTTCAATAGTTTCAATTTCACTTTTTGAATTCTTGTGGTTTGTTAATTGTCCCAATAAACTCCAGATCTCTAACGTCATCCAATTTTTTTGTTAAGTTTTATTGAAAAGACAAAAATACACTTTATAAAAAATACAAAAAAATTAAAAATATTATTTCGATTGCCCCTGATTCTTCATCGCCGTTTTCCATAGAACCCTAGTTTCTTCATCCCAACTTTGTCACACAATCGTCACCACCACACAATCATTGTCATCAAAATCATTCACACCAACCTGCAAAATCAGCACTCGCTTATTCAAGACCCATTCAAGAACTCGTTCATAATCGAACCCAAAAATTGAAATCAATAGAAATCCAAACTTTGAATCACCGTTGATAGCCCCGTTTTTCTTCTGTCGCTACAGTAACATCACCAACATGTTTTTCTAGTTACATCAGCAGGGGGAAGGGATCAATCTTTGATTTCGTGTGGCGTTTGGGGTGGCTGGGTATTTGCAAAACCGATCTTTTCACACCAATCTTACCGTATTAATAATTTGAATAGGAATCGGAAACATGAACGACGGACCTAAGGCCACAGAACACAAACGACATATCTAAGGATCTGAGAACAAAGTATTGTAATTGCCAACCACCACTGCATACAACCACTGATAATAACAATGATCCCAAGAATCGGTGTTTAGAATCGATTAGCAGAATTGATGTTCGATTAAGGATTCTGGCGACTTCAAGAGTAGCATCACCAGATCTGAAGAAGTAAGGGTATTTTTGTAATAGTAAGGGTAGAACTTAATAGAAAAATTGGATGGCGTTAGAGACCTGGAGTTGATTGAGATAATTGACAAACCAGAAGAACTCAAAAAGTAAAATTGAAACTATTGGACTAAAAGCACTATTTTGAGCAAACCACAGAGACTAAAGATCTCAACATACTATAATGGATGAGTTGATTGAGAATCTCCAAATCTATGAAGTAATCATGGAAAAGATGACGAAATCTCTAAATTCAAGAAAGAAAAGAGTATATCAATTTCTCTTAAAGTCGAGCACTCAATGTAACATCCCAAACTCCTAAATGTAAGTTGGGACACGTGTCGATTAAGAAACGTGACCTAATAACTTAACCGGGTGCGTAACGGGAAGACTATTCGCCCGGAAATAGCCTAAAACTTCGCATAAGCATATCTCAGGCTAGAAAATAAGTTACGGGAGCCATAATATATGAAAATGAGGTGTTTCGACGAGGAGAATCTGAAAATGAGATATGTCGGACCGATATCCTAAGCATAACGGTCCGGCATGTGTTCCCGAAGAAATTCAGGAGGCTTTGACATGTGTTTTGATGACTCATCACCCACGTCGGACCGATATGCTTTACACGTCGATCTGACATGTGGATGTCGGACCGATATGATTTACACGTCGGTCTGATATGGGGATGTCGGACCGATATGAATTACACGTCGGTCCGACATGTGCTGCAGAAGCAAAAAAAGAGGTTTTGACGCGTGTCACCGACTTCAGCCGAAGTCGAACCGACTTGGCATGACATGTCGGTCCGAGATGGGTCCCATTTCAGCCTATAAATAGATTCTTGAGGCCGTTCAAATGAGAAAACATCACACACAAACACCACAACACACACAAACACTCTGAGAAGAAGTAAAAGACTCAGTGTGACGCGTTTAAGTGCGAGTGCGGTACATTACGAGTGCGGTTCGGATCTAGAGACACGTTTAAGCAAGGAACGAGCGTAGGAAATGACCTGAGACTATCGTAAGTACACTGAACCCGTACCTTAGATAAATGTCTATGTGAATTATGTGATTATGTGTTACGTGCTATATGTGGAACTAAGGTACGGGGAATTAAAGAAAGGTAATGGGGATTAGTCTAAACACTAAACGGGAATAATGGAGTAGCCACGACATATCCAAGGGGTGGTGGATACGCCACCGGTACTTCCTATATATAAATCTCTTGGGGCTTCGTGGCGAAACCATTATGAATTGTTTAGGGGTATAGACTAAAAGATAATAATGAAAATGTAGTAAACGAACGGGAGAACTTCCAACCGGTATGTAGTTATCCGACAAACGGAATGTTCTGTCTAATGAAAGAGTGGTGTATAAATCTCTCCTAGACCCGTCACTCTTTCCTGGGAATATCTCTGTTGTATGTACTACTCTGTAAGGACAATCACCACAGTTTACAATGTATGATAAGTACGAATAAGGGAAGGGCTTAACTGTAAATAAAGGAATATCGGTAATGTATTATAGGGGTGGTGGGTACACCGCTTGTACACCCTATATATAAACCTCTTTAATGCATCATAGAGACGCCTTTAGGAGGAATTAAAGCAAGGATTGGATAAAAGCATGAGGAAGTCATGCTATCAAATAAATGATAAGAAACGCTTAATCTTAAGCAAAGGAGTATTCATGAGATGTTAAAGGGGTGGTGGATATGCCGCTGGTACTTCCTATATATAAACCTTTTTAACATAACTTGACGAAACCTTTGTAAGGGATTAAAGCAAGAGCTAAGATAAAGGCATGAATAGATCATGCTATTAAATAAATAAGGATTAACAAGAAAGCTTAATTCTAAGTAAAGGAGTATTTATGGGACGTTAAAGGGGTGGTGGATACGCCGCTGGTACTTCCTATATATAAACCTCTTTAAGGTAACATGGCGAAACCTTTATAAGGAATTAGAGCAGGGATGAATATGAAAGTATGATAAGAGGTCATGCTATATGTGTGAATATGCAATGTGTATTAAATGTGAATATGTGAATGCATGATATACGATCATGCTATATGTGTAAATATGAATGTGTGATGGAAACGAGTCTAAGTCTTAAAATGGAATAACAGAGTACTCATGAAGTATTAAAGGGGTGGTGGATACGCCGCTGGTACTTCCTATATATAAACCTCTTTAGTTCATTATGGGAAAACCGTTAGAAAGTTTTAAGGTGAGGAATGGTTGGGAATACATTGGGAGGCTGTGAATCTATGATACTCAAGGTCCCAATGAAAAGAGATGTCCAGCCTAAGGGGCGGGTCTCAATAAGAAATGAATGAATGGAATGAGATGTCAAGACTACGGGGCGGGTCTCAGAAGAAAACTCTGACCGGAGGTACGTCCGAAATGGTCGAGAGGGGGTTAGCACGCCCATTAAAATATACGAATGGCGTGACCGGAGGTACGTCCGGAGATGGTCACGGGGGCGCCGAGAGCCTGGAAAACTTGAACAACAATAAGAACCAAAAGGGTTTATAATAAAATGAACGATGCAGTATACTTACTTAGCGTAAGGTAATCCAAAAACGTTTTCCAAACACTAAAGGTTAAGAGCACGTGGAATGAGGCTTCCTAAGGACGTGGCTGATCGGAGTTGAAGAATCCCTATGTTACATGATGTAATATTTTATGTAAAAACAATATTATAATAAAATATACCTTTGTCATTATAGTGACAAGGTTTTGAAAAATATGGGACCATTTTCCGCATTAAGCTCTGATAAAATAATATAGTAAAAGTAGGATGTTTCACTCAAAATTCTCAAGTGATGAAGATGATGAATCATCTAAGAGTAGTGATGAAGATGATTATACCATGGTGGTAAAAGAATTAAAGAAGTTCTTCAAAAGAAGAGGAAAGTTTGTAAGCCAACCAAGAGATGAAAAGAAATCCTACAACAACAAGAAAGCTTCAAATGAAAAGAAACGTTATAGATGTGGTGATCCAAATCACTTCATTGGTGATTGTCCCAAGCCTCCAAAGAAAGAAGGAAAATCTAAAGCATTAGTTGGAGGAGCTTAGAGTGATAGTGTTGATGTAAATGAAGAAACAAATGATAAGACTTGTTTCATGGCATTTGAAGTAAATGAGGTAATTTCCGACTCAAATTATTATAGTGATATTGATGCTAGTAATACTTACAGTGAACTCAATGTTCAATATGATGGCATGTGTGATCTTAGTTCGAAGGTTATCAACAAAAACAAAATTTTAAAAGAAAGAGTTAAAGGACTCAAAAAAGAATTTTTAGAATTTAAATTTTTGAAAAATAAAGTAATAGATCTTGAAAAAGAAAACTTGGCACCGAAAACTTTTGTTGTTGTTCTTATTCAAGAATCCAAAGACTTTAAGAAGGAAAATGATTCACCTAATGAAAAGATGAAAACTTTTCAACATCACAAACAAGTTTTTAACAAAAGTAGTGAAATGTTGAATGACATTATAAAAGCAAAAAAGTTATCAAGTGATAAAAGTGGCTTATGATTTACATCTTCTTGTGATATACCTTCAACAAGTTCTTTAAAACTTATCATCTTTGTTAAAGCAAAAATTGTTGAGGAAAATCAAATCAAGGTTGATGTTACTCCTAAGATTTACTAACTCCACCTGAATGAACTTGATGTTCTCTATATTGAATATGTAAGTTTTATAAGATCTTTAGCTTTAATGGTAAATTTGCAACTAAAAAGTATTAATTTTACAACTATTTTGAACATAAAAAATCTCTAATAACTACTATCATGTTGCGTAACATACATTGCCTTATACCTGGCCCGTATTGGAGCTAATGTATGGGACCCCGTGATATCGCAAACATCGTATGATAACTTATTTCAGCAGATAGTATGCCGGGAATGTGATTATACATGATTGAAATGTATAAGTGAATGTGAGTATGTGTAAATGTATGAAGGGGGCCTTACGTAAAACCCTAGAATGTTTAGTTTGGTTTAGAATAGTATGAGGTCTGTAAATATGAAACCCTAGACTATAAGTAGGGTAAATGAGCGAACGATTGAAACGAAACTCGTGTATCAGCAAAGATGGCTGAATGTCGGAACAACGAAGTGCGCGACGAAGGGAGTCATAGGAGAGCTGCGTCTCCACCTCATAATGAGAACGAAGTAGAACGAATTTCAGAGAACATTCGAAGACAGGTTGCATTAGAAGTTGGGAAGGCTTTCGATACAAACCTCCCAATTATGCAAGCTGAATTACAAAGCTCACTGGAAAGCTGGTTCGAAAACCATAGAAATATAGAGAAATCCCATAACAGAGAGGATGAAAATTCTAAATCGACTCGATGCACGTATAAGAACTTTATGACCTGCAAACCACTGGAGTTTAAGGGAGCTATTAATCCCTTAAAAAGTCAAAGGTGGATAACTGCAATGGAAACAGCCTTCGATACTTGTCACTACAGTAAAGAGGATGAGGTAACCTTTGCCACCAACCAATTGAAAGAGAGAGCCGACGATTGGTGGGGTGTAGTAAAAGAGAGAAAATGGTCGAGATAAGATTAAAGAGATAAAGTGGGAAGAATTCAAGGAAATCTTTCTGAAGCATTATTGCCCAAGGGCGACAATAGACAGAATCACCAAGGAGTTCCTTCATCTCCGTCAAACAAACGAATCTGTGGACGAGATTACTGGCATTTTCTTCGATAAAGCTAGATCCTGTCCTGCGTTGTTAACAACTCCTGAGATGTGGATGACACGATACCATCTCATTCTGAAAACAGAAATTAGAGATTTCATTCATCCGTCCAAGTGTGCGAACTTGGAGGAAATGATTGATTAGGCACGAGAACGAGAAACAGAGCTTAATAGACAGGAAGAAGAGGACAGGAAGAGGAAAGGAGAGGATTATCCATCTCCTATGCCTTTGAGGAGAATTAAATTTAGAAGACCTGATAGTAATTCCTCTCAAAAGAAAGAAATAAACGACTGTAAAGTCTGTGGAAGGAGGCATCCTGGAGAATGCCGGTTCAAGACTCTAAATTGTAGCAAATGCGGGAAAGTTGGACACACTGCCATACATTGTATGAGTTCAACTAGGCTATGCTACACTTGTTACAAGCCGGGACATTTCAGAAGAGAATGTCCTGAACTACGATCTCAGATTGAGAAGGCCGGTGAAGGGCCAAGAGTAGCAGACAACGAAATCAAAAGGATCGAGGCTCCGAAACCAAGAGGTAGGGCTTTCCAGATCACAACCGAGGAAGCAAAAGATGTCTCTGACATCGTATCAGGTATCTTCCTCTTGAATCCCTTACCTGCTGGTGTTTAATTCGATATGGAGACTAGTCGATTATTTATTTCATTAAGATAGGTGAATTCAAGAAACTTCAATGAAGTTGGCTAGAACATTAGAGGTTAAAATCGAGAGTGATAGAGACCGCGTAGTAACCAAAATATGTTAAGATTGCCAACTATTAATAGAAGGAGAGGAGTATCTCGTCAGGAATTCAATAGAATAGACTAGTTATCTTCGCATACTATGACGATTATATGCAATAAAAAATCGTGCGATTCACGATGTCTGCAGGAAAGGAAGATAGTGTCATTAACGAACGGTGAAACCATATAACGTTATGTACGATGGCTAAGATAAATAGCTATGAGAGACAAGGTCACCAAGCCTTCATAGCTTATACGGCCTATGTGAAGATAAAAAGGGAAAGAACCGGAGCAAGTTCCAAATTCCCAGGAGAATTCCAGACGATCTTCCAAGTGTCCCATCTAAGAGAAAGATCGAATTCGACTTAATTCCTGAAGCTAAGTCAGTGACTAAGGATCATTACCAATTAGCACTTAACAGAATAAAGGAATTAGTGTCACTACGAGAACCGTTAGGCAAGAGATACAGACCAATAGAATTTCAAAAAGGAGATTATGTTTTATGTCTCATTGGAAAGGTCAAATCCGACGTAAGAAACGTGGCAAGATAAGTCCGCGATTCATTGGTCCTTTTTAGGAACATTAAACAAATAGGAAGAGCGACTTGTCAACTAAATCTACCTGAAGAACTGAAACACGTTCCACATCTACAGAAGTGTATAGCAGACAACACTGCTCAAGAACCTTCGAAAAAGATAGAAGTTGACGAAAAAACTGACTTATGTCAAAGAATCTGTAAAAATTCTAGACATAAAGAAAAAGCAGTTACGTTACAAGACAACCAAACAAGTATTAGTGCTCTTGAGGCACAGAAAAAGATCAAAGATGATCTGGGAAAGTGAGGATGAAATGAAAAAGTTATCCTCAATTATTCAAAGATTAACAGATTTCGAGGACGAAACCTAAATAAAGGGAGGGAGAGTTGTAACATCCCAAACTCCTAAATGTAAGTTGGGACACGTGTCGGTTAAGAAACGTGACCTAAGAACTTAACCAGGTGCGAAACGGGGAAGACTATTCGCCCGGAAATAGCCCAAAACTTCGCATAAGCATATCTCAGGCTAGAAAATGAGTTACGGGAGACATAATATATGAATATAGGGTGTTTTGACGAGGAGAATCTGAAAATGAGGTATGTCGGACCGATATCCTAAGCATAACGGTCTGACATGTGTTCCTGAAGCAATTCAGGAGGCTTTGACAAGTGTTTTGATGACTCAGCACCCACGTCGGACCGATATGCTTTACACATCGGTCCGACATGTGGATGTCAGACTGATATGATTTACACGTCGGTCCGATATGGGGATGTCGGACCGATATGAATTACACGTTGGTCCGATATGTGCTGCAGAAGCAAAAAAAAAAAGTTTTGACGCGTGTCACCGACTTTAGACGAAGTCGGTCCGACATGGGTCCCATTTCAGCCTATAAATAGATTCTTGAGGCCGTTCAAATGAGAAAACATCACACACAAACACCATAACACACAAAAACACTCTGAGAAGAAGTAAAAGACCCGGTGCGAGTGCGGTACGTTACGAGTGAGGTTCGGATCCGGAGAGACGTTTAAGCAAGGAACGAGCGTAGGAAACGACATAAGACTATCGTAAGTACACTGGACCCGTACCTTAGATAAATGTCTATGTGAATTATGTGATTATGTGTTACGAGCTATATGTGGAACTAAGGTACGGGGAATTAAAGAAAGGTAATGGGGATTAGTCTAAACACTAAACGGGAATAATGGAGTAGCCACGACATATCCAAGGGATGGTGGATACGCCACTGGTACTTCCTATATATAAATCTCTTGGAGCTTCGTAGCGAAACCATTATGAATGTTTAGAGGTATAGACTAAAAGAAAATAATGAAAATATAGTAAACGAATGGGAGAACTTCCAACCGGTATGTAGTTATCTGACAAACGGAATGTTCTGTCTAAGGAAAGAGTGGTGTATAAATCTCTCCTAAACCGTCACTTTTTCCTGGGAATATCTCTGTTGTATGTACTACTCTGGAAGGACAATCACCACAGTTTACAATGTATAATAAGTACGAATAAGGGAAGGGCTTAACTGTAAATAAAGGAATATCGGTAATGTATTATAGGGGTGGTGGGTACGCCGCTTGTACACCCTATATATAAACCTCTTTAATGCATCATAGAGACGCCTTTAGGAGGAATTAGAGCAAGGATTGGATAAAAGCATGAGGAAGTCATGCTATCAAATAAATGATAAGAAACGCTTAATCTTAAGCAAAGGAGTATTCATGAGATGTTAAAGGGGTGGTGGATATGCCGCTGGTACTTCCTATATATAAACCTTTTTAACATAACTTGACGAAACCTTTGTAAGGGATTAGAGCAAGAGCTAAGATAAAGGCATGAATAGATCATGCTATTAAATAAATAAGGATTAACAAGAAAGCTTAATTCTAAGTAAAGGAGTATTTTTGGGACGTTAAAGGAGTGGTGGATACGCCGCTGGTACTTCCTATATATAAACCTCTTTAAGGTAACATGGCGAAACCTTTATAAGGAATTAGAGCAGGGATGAATATGAAAGTATGATAAGAGGTCATGCTATAAGTGTGAATATGCAATGTGTATTAAATGTGAATATGTGAATGCATGATATACGATCATGCTATATGTGTAAATATGAATGTGTGATGGAAACGAGTCTAAGTCTTAAAATGGAATAACGGAGTACTCATGAAGTATTAAAGGGGTGGTGGATACGCCGCTGGTACTTCCTATATATAAACCTCTTTAGTTCATTATGGGAAAACCGTTAGAAAGTTTTAAGGTGAGGAATGGTTGGGAATACATTGGGAGGCTATGAATCTATGATACTCAAGGTCCCAATGAAAAGAGATGTCCAGCCTAAGGGGCGGGTCTCAATAAGAAATGAATGAATGGAATGAGATGTTAAGCCTACGGGGCGGGTCTCAGAAGAAAACTCTGACCGGAGGTACGTCCGAAATGGTCGAGAGGGGGTTAGCACGCCCATTAAAATATACGAATGACGTGACCGGAGGTACGTCCGGAAATGGTCACGGGGGCGCCGAGAGCCTGGAAAACTTGAACAACAATAAGAACCAAAAGGGTTTATAATAAAATGAACGATGCAGTATACTTACTTAGCGTAAGGTAATCCAAAAACGTTTTCCAAACACTAAAGGTTAAGAGCACGTGGAATGAGGCTTTCTAAGGACGTGGCTGATCGGAGTTGAAGAATCCCTATGTTACATGATGTAATATTTTATGTAAAAACAATATTATAATAAAATATACCTTTGTCATTATAGTGACAAGGTTTTGAAAAATATGGGACCATTTTCCGCATTAAGCTCTGATAAAATAATATAGTAAAAGTAGGATGTTTCACTCAAAATTCTCAAGTGATGAAGATGAAGAATCATCTAAGAGTAGTGATGAAGATGATTATACCATGGTGGTAAAAGAATTAAAGAAGTTCTTCAAAAGAAGAGGAAAGTTTCTAAGACAACCAAGAGATGACAAGAAATCCTATAACAACAAGAAAGCTTCAAATGAAAAGAAATGTTATAGATGTGGTGATCCAATTCACTTCATTGGTGATTGTCCAAAGCCTCCAAAGAAAGAAGGAAAATCTAAAGCATTAGTTGGAGGAGCTTAGAGTGATAGTGGTGACGTGAATGAAGAAACAAAGGATAAGAATTGTTTCATGGCATTTGAAGTAAATGAGGTAATTTTTGACTCAAATTATTTTAGTGATATTGATGCTAGTAATACTTACAGTGAACTCGGTTCAATATGATGACTTGTGTGATCTTAGTTCAAAGGTTATCAACTAAAACAAAATTTTAAAAGAAAGAGTTAAAGAACTCAAAAAAGAATTTTATAAAGTCATAGATCTTGAAAAAGAAAACTTGGAACCGAAAACTTTTGTTGTTGTTCTTATTCAAGAATCCAAAGACTTTAAGAAGGAAAATGATTCACCAAATGAAAAGATGAAAACTTTTCAACATCACAAACAAGTTTTTAACAAAAGTAATAAAATGTTGAATGACATACTAAAAGCAAAAAAGCTATCAAGTGATAAAAGTGGCTTATGATTTACATCTTCTTGTGATTTACCTTCAACAAGTTCTTTAAAGCTTATCACCTTTGTTAAAGCAAAAATTGTTGAGGAAAATCAAATCAAGGTTGATGTTACTCCTAAGATTTACTAACTCCACCTAAATGAACTTGATGTTCTCTATATTGAATATGTAAGTTTTATAAGATCTTTAGCTTTAATGGTGAAATTTGTAACTAAAAAGTATTAATTTTACAACTATTTTGAACATAAAAAATCTCTAATAACTACTATCATGATGCGTAACATACATTGCCTTATACGTTGCCAGTATTGGAGCTAATGTATGGGACCCCGTGGTATCGCAAGCATCGTATGATAACTTATTTCAGCAGATAGTAAGCCGGGAATGTGATTATACATGATTGAAATGTATAAGTGAATGTGAGTATGTGTAAATGTATGAAGGGGGCCTTACGTAAAACCCTAGAATGTTTAGTTAGGGTTAGAATAGTATGAGGTCTGTAAATATGAAACCCTAGACTATAAGTAGGGTAAATGAGCGAACGATTGAAACGAAACTCGTGTATCAGCAACGATGGCTGAACGTCGGAACAACGAAGTGCGCAACGAATGGAGTCATAGGAGAGTTGCGTCTCCACCTCATAATGAGAGCTGCGACCGATTCTCTGTCCAGTCCAGCTATAAAAACACTATGGTCACGAATCACATACATATACCCAACTATAAAAACATTATGGTCACAAATCACATACATATACATGGATAGAATATGACAATAAAAGTAGATAGTTTACAATCATATATGCTAACAAAAGTAGATAGTTTACAATAATATATCTATCTCATGTTATGAAATGACTGTAACACATAACATATAAAAAATCACTACTTTCATAATTTTCTTTTTAAAAATATATTTAAAATAATAATGAGAAGTTACTAAATATTCATTTAGAAATGTTTAAGAATCTACCAACTCTTTCCAATCATCGTCAGCTCATTCAACTGGTTGAGATAAGGTACCCAAAACTTTATTAAAATGGGGAGGTCTTGGGTTCAAGTCACACATGTGACAAAAAAAGAGTTCCAGGTTGGGCCAGATGGTTTTCTCACCTAAGGTGGGTTTCCTCCTGAGGGTGGTCTCAGGTTCAGTGGCGGAACTTGAACAATTAAATTGGGGTCGAAAATATTACACCTAAAAAACCAATTTTTTTTTACCAAATAAAGACCACAAATAAAAAACAATTTTTACACATAAACGTAAAAGGAAGAATAATTACAACTCGGCCCGACGACCTTTAAGGTCTTTGTGAAACAGATTTAGGCTTTTGGTCTGGATTAAGAAGGGCCCAAAAACTATTACTAATATGAAATAAACCTAGTGGGTCGAAATCAATACTTCTGAGCAAAAAAATAGGGGGCGTCTGGGCCCCCTCTGGCCCCTTATATGTTCCTATCATGCTCAGGTTCGGGACTGATGGGGACGGACTGATGTACGAGTTTCCCTTCGGGGACGTGCCAACCTACAGCCCTAAAGTCCCGTACTCGAGTAATAGAGATAATCGGATGGACCAGTGACCCGTGAGTGATAAAAAATCTGTTAAAAAAATCTACCAACTCTTGATGAATTTGTCACTTATTTTGGACAACCATTTGGAAATAATTGGAATCCTTGGGCTGCCCACAGACTACAGATAGCAAACGATGTGCCGAATAAATTATTATTAAAAGTTTAAACCCTAAAAATATTATTATTTTAGAAGTCAACAACTATAAGGTCTCGGATTAGTATTAAGGTAATGAGGTGACCTTTTTAAGTTTCGTTGAATTAAAATTTATATATATTCACGACCCATAGAACCTCAAAACAGTATTCTATTTACTCCCATTTTAAGATCGAACAGGGTTTTTCAGTATTGAACCCATGTAAAAACAGTCCAAAATTTCAGTTCCGTTGTTTTGAGTTTGGTTTGGTCGGTTTCAACTCAATAAAAAAAATTTGAAAATAAACATCTGGCTTTTTCTTCGGTTTTCCCCAAAGTAAACATCGAAAAGTTATCTTCCACTTAATAAACACACCAAAATCGTCGAAATATTTATCTGATGGGGAAAAATCGTCGGCTTCATGCCTGCCATAAAAAAACTGACACGTGTTAAGGTTTAGACGAATTTGCCAGATTATGTAAAGGTTTTTATCTCTAACGGGTTATCACACCTATGTTTGTATACTTCACACTTTGGCTTAAAACACGAATTAGCCCTTCAACCTTCTAGAATATCTGCACAAGTCCTTCCAAGTTTCAGAACAACTACAAGCTCCCCTCAAGTATCCACAATTAGCAGCTTTAGCCCTTACAGTTACAATTTATCATTTAATCAACATTAAAATTGAAATGATTTACATAAACATTTTCAACAATAACCATTTAATTAAAGTATTATCATTAGATTTTGATCATCATATCATCACACTACACTTTTCAAAACCGTCTTAGTGAAAACCCTGAAACTCACTTGTCTAACTTAATATCGACCAATGTATAGTCTGCCTTGGTTAAAGTTGACCAAGTAAAATAAGTCTAAGATAACGTGACAATTGTTGACCGAGTAAAATATGCCTAAGATAACGTATCAAATTGTCAGCTTTTGCACACACTTATATTTTATTAAATATAAATCAAAACTTCATTTTAACCGTGTAAGTCCAACCATTATTGTTGAGTCTGATATATTGAGTTTATACGAGTGTGCACTCTACTCTAACTCGTATTATGACTTAACTAGATTCCTTTTGTCTAATTAAAAATCACGACGACAGTAAAATAGTAAAGTTGATAACACTAAAATCATCAATAAATTACCCATTATCCTTTTGTGAGGATCCTAAGTTTGTACTACAAATAAAAAGGAGATAAAATATTGTATAAATATTCTGTTTTGCTTTGAAAGGAAGGTCTCCCAATTTAAAACAAGATATCTAAAGTTGAAGTGACTTAACACATAACACTCAGCCCAGATACACACATTTTTTGGGGGTGTAGGTTATGGATGATAACATCATCCAATTTTGTGTATATCTACTCGATCCCTTTCACAATTCATATATAGAGATAAACTAAATTAACAAATCATATTATATATATAAAGGCCGGCTATCATTGATGTAGGTCAAATATCCTGAGTATAAGTGTCGGTTTTCGTATAGTCTAAGCGTTTCGATTTGTATATCGAGTCTACTTTACGTGCATTTGGTGTTTGTGAGTGTTATAGGTTTAAAGTGCTAAGTGAGCGAAAGATACAAAGTTTAAATCAAGAGGATAGCGGCATACACGGGCCTCGGAGAAGTCAAAGTCAACAAAAGTCAAAATTCTTGGAATTTAGGTTCTTCACGTCACGCGAAGACCCAGGGGAAGAAGTTCGCGACACGCGAGGGCCTTGAAAAGCCCACCCGACTAAATTGGATTTTACGCCACGCGAAGGATGGATAGGTTTAGTTTGCAACACGCAAAGAAGTGTATTTTCGGCAAATTTAACATAATTCCAATTATAAGCCATTGTGACTCCCATTCTCGAATAACCTTCTTTCCAGCCGTCCCAGAGCGATCTTGAGGCGATTTCCAGAGTTTTTTGGCCAATTGATCTTAGTTTTCAATGCTTGTAAGTTCTAGATTAATTATTAGGATGTTTGTTACAATCATGAGCGGCTAAGCTCTTCGTGATCCCTCCGGGTGAACGATTTATGCATGTATTCATATGATTTTAGTTGATAATCAGTTTGGATTGAGTTTTGTGAACCCATTAAGTTTTTTGAATTCAATTGTATGTTTGATTTATGAACAATTACATGTGTTTGATTTGTCACATCTATCATCGTTTCTTGGTTTTCTTGCATCGGGAACAATTTGGTTTTGTGATTGAATTTGATATTGTGTGATTGGGTTAAACAGTTAAACAAGGTTATATCTATGTAATCTCCTATCTGGTTTGAAACTAAAATTGTGCATTTATGTTGCTTAATCTGAAACCCGGAGTGGCCGTTTTTCTCTAATCGTTTTCTTAAGTCAAAGTTCGTTACTTTTTACAATTTGCATTAATTTAATTGATGAAGTTTTAAACTTTAGTAGTCACTGAATAGTTTTAATTTGAATAGCATTCTCCACGAGTTCCCTGTGGATTCGACACCCTATTTCCTATACTACAGTCTAAGTAGCTAAGAAGTAAGTTTTAATATTGTTTTTTTATTAGCCTTCGACCCACGATCAATCATACAATGGGCAAAAGGTGTACGAAGAATACGAAGCCACTAAAAGGCAATACGTGTACTTGAGGCAGGGGTAAATCCGTTCGCGCCATACTTGCGCACAAAAATTTACATAATTACGTACACTATACAATGATTACGCAACTATATATATAACTAATTACACACAAATATAACACAACATATATAAATAATTACACAACATATATAAATAATTACACAACTTATATAAAATAATTACGCAACTTATATAATAATCTGCAACATATGTTTATAATTACGTAGGATATACATATATCACATCACCTTTTTAAAATAAAGTCATTTTTTTGTAAAAAATAAGGTATATCAAGTCTATACTCAAATTAAAAGAATAAAATGTCTGATTTTATGATGTAAATTAAAAAAAATAACGTTCTATAAAAAAGTTATATGTATTTTAAAAAATGTGAAAATTTGAAAAAAGTCAACAATTGAAAAAAGTCAACAATTATAGACTATTTCAAATTACCATCTAAAGCATTTTCACATGGCATACATTTCATCTTAACAATTGATTTTTTTGATTATTGGTCCAATCTCCTTCGCAGCCTTTGTATAATAAAACTCCTTCATATTTAAATATTTTCTATATATATATACTAGAAGAAGGCCCGCGCGTTGCGGCGGCTTCCACGCGATAGTGCTAGCTTTTACCCATGCGCAGTACGTGCGGCGTGTTAAACCGTGGAAGAAATTAACGTCCTAGAAAGCTTATAAAATAAAGCCAAAATCTTTAGGTAAACTCACAATGCGTGAGAACAGTGTATAAGATTTATGGTTATAAATTAAAAAGTAAGAAAAGAACTGGCATGAGAGCCCTTAAAACCGGCCAAGGGTGTGAGGCTACCGGTTTCAAACCCGCGTCTGAGGTAGAGTCATAAAGCACTACAACCACTGGGCTAAGCCCATCAATTGGTTTTAGTTTGCCACAACTCAGTTTTAATATAACCTTAACTTTTTTATAGCTGCTAGTCAGAAGACATTCTGTTTGCTGACTACACATTGATACATTATCATGCATGATGGGACGTAGATATATATGAATATATGATAAGTATATTATTTTATTAAAGTTAATTTTCTAATCTATATGGATATTACATTCATAATTAATTTTGTGGATACTCATCTTGTTTAGTGCCTACCAAAAACATTGGTTCCAATCTTTTAACACAATATAATTTCATAGTAATCAGAGTTGCCAATTGTGTGACTCAACAAAATGATGAGTTAGGGGATTCTAATGTATTTGTATTTTTATACATATTGGGTAAGCCCGCACTTTGTGGCGGTTGTGAAAATGGCAGAATGCTTCTGCTTTGAAAGATGTTGCATTCACAAACTCTTTTAAATAATAGAAGACAACATTCTTAATGAAGACATCGAAAAAGACAATGTTTAGCATATCGATGTCTAATTCGTGTATATTACTTCAGAAGAAAAAAAACCAAAGTTTCATAACCACGTTTGAAATCTTTTTTGAAATCCAATACTAGAAACAGGTATTGAAGTTGAAGTTTAGAGGCCGAGTAAATTCATAGAATTAGCCTTCTCCTGCAAGCTATCAAGCAGGCCATCAAAGCTTTTCTTAAAAGAATCTACTCCTTCAAGCACGAGGTAGGACCCAACAGAAATCCAGTCAATCCCCAATTTCTCTAGTGCACTGTAAATTCCTTCGGCCTCTTATCATATTAGGGCCTGTGAACATAAAAAAAACATTATGGTATCACTTTTGATAACCATTAACAAAATGAAGATTCAACTGGGCTACAAAGCTATTATTACTTTTAATATTTGCTTATACTCATGTTGCAGTAATGTCATTTTATGCAGAGAGTTAAGTTCTAACTAATATGTATATTTATAGAATCAAAGAGTAGTCATATGCAATCAATATGATCTTTGCTTATATTCTTTAAATTTTCGAGGCCTGTTAAATAATTTTAAATTGTTCCTAACATTGCACTCTGTTGCCTTGGGTGTGCGCCTTTTTATGCCCTGTGCCTGGGGGACAGGCAAGCCCTTTGCACATTGTAGATTTGCCTACTATGTTCAATAAGCTGCATGGTATACCTTGTATATTCAGATATTATTTCATAGTTAGTGAAGCTATCCTCTTGTGATCCGAACTCATGCAAATACAAGCAATCAGGGTTGGTGCAAGGCTGTACAAACAATATTAAATTATCAAGAAACGATATAGCAAGAGGAAAAAAATACACCGCCCAGTTAAAGTTTTTAAAATAGTGGGTTAAAGAAATAAAGTACATTGGCAAAATAAACTTATTCATATAATATACCATGCTTCTCATCCATGCATGACAGTAGTACAGTACTTTGCGGTCCCAAAACAGGCTCTGCAATAGAACTCCAATAAATCAACTTAGAAAACAAAAATAAATAAATAAACCCAAAAAAATAAAAAATCTCAAGTCATGTTATTAAGCTCTAACCTCAAAGGTCTACCCTCCAAAACAAACCCATGTACTGACTGTATAATTCGAACCACTTCATCTTCCTTAGAGTAAGTGATGAGGTATAAGATCATCCGGTGTGTACCTGGTCCGATCACTGCGTGAACATAAAAAAACATTATGGTATCACTTCTGATAACTGTTAACAAAATGAAGTAGTGATTGCCATACAATTAAAATACACAGAATGGCTCATTCACCTGCTTCATCTAACTTTATTTTATATTATGAACTCGATAATTTATTATTAAAGAAAACATGAAACCACTACTAAATAAAAATATAAAACATGATAAAGAAATCACGATAAGATTCCAAGCAAAGTAGGTCCCAATACCAAATAAAAGTAATGGTTGCTACCCTGATTCATGACAACGAACCACAAACGCACGCCCTGAAGGATATCTATAGTTCACATATATAAGTCAGAAGTCCCAAAAGGGCAAAATTATCAAGGTTTTCTAACATCTGCTGACCTGCGCAGTCCAGGCTGTTGACTATCTCATGTGACAGGTGGGCCCACCAGTTGACCATCTGATGACTTGGCAGGTTCAACTGGTACACATGGACGCCAAAGGGTATCATTGCCAACATCCATCAAAGCAATCCCTTTTGATGTCAGATCACTTCGAATTTGATCGCCTAATTTGAAATCTTTGTTCCTTCTAGCCAATGCTCGGTCTTCTATATGTTTCTCAGTCTTCTATATCTTGCTGTATATTTTCTTCTGTTAATTCTGCTCTTTTTAGTTGCTTCAAAACCTGCACAGTATAATAAACACAAAGCCTTCAAATTTATATATAGGCATACATATATAAAGGGTATGTTAACACAGAACCAAATTTATACATAGGCATACATATATAAAAGTGACATGGTTACTATGAAAAAAACATTAAAGTTTCTAATATTTTGACCAGTTTCCTTAACCTTATTATATTCACCAATGGATTATTTATCTTTTGACCACTTACTATTAGAAAAAAAAAGTTTCAAAACGCTTAGCAAACGTCTTATTTTGTTGTTGACATGGATAAATCGTGAAATTAATATTTAATAGCTTCCTATTCAAAATAGATGAAGAAACATAGTGGATACTTATACCCAAATCATCTAAACCCATAATGTTAGAACATATCAAATGAACATACACCGCCTAAATCATCTAAATCAATAATGTTAGAACAGATTAAATAAACATACTCTGCCCAAATTATCTAAAAATATTTCAATTCAATTGCAAATAAAGATCTACTGTCAGCCAATTGACCAAGAATCCCTCAATTGTTTAACAACGGTGCAACTGTATTAGCCTAGTTAAATCAGCCACATGGTCAATACAATACAAAACTTTATCAAAAAGACCAAATTTTGAAAACACCTATAAAAATTCAAGATTTTTGGCATCACCTCCTTTTGAAAATAGGGCTCAAGATAGCTCAACCAGTGTTCTTGCCGGTTGCAAGGAGATATAACCGCGATTTCAGGCCCACCTTTCATGTTCCCTTTGTAAACTACAATATTCAATGATGACTCGATAATGTTGCTAAAATCTTCACAAGCAACTTCAAGTTCTTGTCAACTGTATCTCCTCACATCCTTTAACATATCAGTGTCTGCATACCCAAATAAAATTTCAATTTGATATTTGATTTAAATATAAAGTGACATTTTTCATAAACAACCAAGCTTCCTCACCAATAAAGATTTCCATATTTTCTTTCTCAGTTTTGGATTTCTTCCATGTAATGATAATCGGTGATTTGACTTTCCACCCGTGAGCGGTCGTGAGAAGGGCTACAAAGAAGATGGACCCCGCCATCACTCCAGCCATTACTTCAAGAGTTAAAATCTAAGCAGGTTTTGATGCATGCGGGTCAGGCTTTTGTTTATCTTCAGCAGGATGGTGTTTCATATCTTCTGACTATAGAGGTTTAGCTGGGGAAGCAACACCTACATCCAAGAAAATCCATCTTTGTTAAATTAGGATGACATGACACTACTTTATATCATATAATATAATGGCTCGTCTGTTTGTTACTAATTAATACTGAATTGTTCAGGAGCCCGAGGTGTGATATCTTTGTACATTATGCAGTTCCCCTGAAAGCCGGTCCTGCAAGGGAAGAACAAAAGAAAATGAGCATAAACACGAGCAGAGGTAGCAAAATGGGCTGTTTGAGCGAGTTAAGTAACGAGTCAAAATGGGTTTGGGTAGAAATGGTTTGACTTTAGTCCTGTTGAAACGGGTCAGTTTGTGTTGACCCGAAGACATCTTTCTTCCATTTTTTATATTAGCTAAATATTTTGGTTTGACTCAACCGGGATAAACCATAATACTGTTATGAAGCATAAAGAAAGGTACCTCGGTAGATATTCCAAGCATTTAGGTATATTCCCAACAAGGTAATTGAATGAAAAATCAGCAAATTTTAAAGGAGATGCATGACAAAACCCTAGAACATTTGTATTTGAGGCATACCTGAACCAAAACAATCAAAACCTTTAAAACAACTGAAATGTCTTTAACTTACATAAAGATAATAAAAACAGTTGAAATATTTCAAACTTACATTCCTGTCATGGCAGAAACATAATCTGTAACATTAGCACCCGGAACAATTCCTTGTAGTTTATTTCTGTCCAACCGAAGCTCTTGAAGGTTCTTAAGATTGTGCTTTAGCAGTCCAATTTCTTTGGGTACTGGACCAAGGAGACTGTCCCCATGTAGAATCCTGCAAGCATGGCCATTTCTTGATTTAATGACTATAATTATATTAATTAATAGAAAAGCTATGATTAGTAATATCATTGTTACATTGCTTTTTCATATTTGTCAGATCCCGATTCTGCATTATCAACAACATCCGCCCAAGAAGTTCTCATGATGTATACAATATCTCCTAAAACCACAACCACTATCCAATAATTCTTAACAAATGCGTAAAATAGTTACTTCAAATTGCTCAAACCACCAGTTGGATCCAAAAATTAACCCTCTACTCTACCCGAATGATATTCCCTGATAACATAAAAGCGAAGAACAATAACCAAAAATTAACAGTGTAACAATACATCGAGTTCAATCTGACACATTGACCTAAAATTTCAAAAACCGAGCAAAATCATGAAATCATTCAACAAGTCTACAGTTCTACAAAACTACAGGACTATAAATAGTTCATGCGATCAAGTACATAAACAAAAAAGATTCCATCCAAAAGTAAAGCTATAAACTTCTGATGACAAAAACAAGTTCAATCGATTCAAATGTGACGGTCATCTCGTTATAATCCTATAAAATTCAAATGTAAAACAATTAGCTCGAAATACAACGAATCTAATACGTATAACCACAAATTACATAGAGAAGTGACCTAAATTTGCTGAAGAAGGAGCGCGCAGAGAGAGAGAGAGAGAGTCTGCAGAAATTTAGGATGAATTAGAAACCCTAATAAAAAGGGGAGAGAGAAGTAAAGCATTAAACCTAACATACCTGCTAAAATTAGGCTATAAACGAAATTAAAACCATATGAATCAATAATTAAGGAAAAGGAAGATGAATCACCCATAGTAGCTAGGGCACGGTGAAAGCGATCGAGTACAGGAGAAGCCGCGGTCCGGATCTGCGACGTGAGAGTGGCCGGAGACTTCCAATCAACACCGTGACTCCAACGCTGAACGGATGACCTAACTGAACGGACGGAGGAGGAGACGCCGGTGTAAGATCGGAACTGAGCCGCGATGGGAGACGGTTGAGTCGTGGAGACGGTTCTGAAGATTGGAGATGGAGTTTTTGGATTGAGAGAGAGGAATGAAGCTGAAGATTGGAGATGGTTTTTGTGGATGGCGAGAGGCTGATTTTATTGGAGTGGTCGGTTACGAAGACGAACCGTTGCCGGAGAAGAGGCTCAGGCGTTATCGTCGGGAACCAAGAATCGGGTCCAGCGTCTTATGGAGAAACCTCCGACGTCTCATTAGCAGAGCTTTAAAAATAACATTAACTGCATGCGGTAAAAAGACATATTTACCCATTAAATATGTTTTATCTAAACTTTAAGTGTATTGGTTAAATGGTAATTAGTATGGTTTAATCATAGATAGAGTTTAGAAGTTAATTTTACACATTTTAGGCATTGTCAATGTATGCATTATGCATAAAAAAAGGTGCAAGGTGTCTTAAATTTTGTAGTAAATTACATCTAAATCCTTCCAATACATATTATATAGTAGTATAGATATAGATATATATAGGGTGATTTTCTTGATTATTGGTCCCATGACGGCTAATTAGCCGACTGTTACCAACGGCTAAATAGCCGACACCTGACGGCTTAGCAGTCGCTTTTTATCGGTTGTAGCCGGCTGAGATCTATGGGTCGGCTTGATGTTTAGCCGGCTTGTTATAGCCGGCACATTTGATGGTTCTATTCGTTTTGGACGGCTAAGGCCGGCTATTTAGCCGGCGCATCCGGATTTTTTTTATTTCTTTTTCTTTTTCGTTTTTTGTTTTTTTTATATTTTATTATATTTCTCAACTTCTATATATATGAGAACATATTTCGTTATTAAATGGTTTAAAATTTAAATGGAAAACGTTTCACCAAGTAAGGAAGAAAATCCTCCGGTTGGAGAACCGGATAACCGTGTTGTTCAAGATCCAGTTAACCGTTTGTTAGGAGAACCGGAAAACCGGGCTCTTCAAGGACCAGAGAACCGTTTTTTAGGAGAACCGGAAAACCTTGTTGTTCAACAACCAGAGAACGGTTTTGTTCAAGTACCAGAAGAAGAAGATGACTTTGTTGAAGATTGGACGGCTATTAACGATCTCACAGAAGAAGATAGTGTTTGGAGTCCTAGTTTTGATCCATTCGAAGACGACGAAACTATAGTAGACGCTTGTTGGAGTCCTTAATTTTTCTTGTAATCCTTTAATTTTCTTGTAATGAAGCTTTGATCGAATATAAATTAAATTAATATAAATAAAAGAAACTCATAAGTTGAAACAAATATTTAATAATACATTGAAATAACAAAAAATATAATATAAATATTATTACAATTACACTCTAAGTGTCGGTAGGTGTCGGTAAACAACGGCAACTATAAATCTTATCTGCCTTGGAACGTCTATATCTACTAACACTCTCCCAAAAGTCTCCTTCTAATTGTAATGACTTATTCAAAGTTAAATGTTCCAATACGATACAAGCTAAAACACCTGAATTTTCAATTAAGTAACGATGGGGGCTTTGGATTTATTTTTCCGTGGTCATAAAAGTAAACTGCTTCTCGGCATGACTTGATTTCATCCAGTAGTGAATATTGACCAACAAAGCTCCGAAGTGTACCACGGATTTTGAAAGGAACGGATAAAGAAACAAGTAATCTACTAGAACCACTTGAGTGACGTATTCGGTTCGACGAACCAATTGAAACAGGTTTTTGGTTAGACGAACCAACACTATCTTCTTGTATAACATACAACTTAAATATTTCAAAAGGATTTTTTTTCAACTATATTAAAAAAATGAAATATCATTGTCATCGTATATATTTATTGGATCAGTAAATGTTGATATTTTATAAGATAATCTTGTAATATTTTTAGGATCACAAACTTTCGAAAGCAAAGATAACAAACCAAAGTAAGTAATAACTGTAGGTAAGCTTAGTCCACGCCTTGCACAATCAAAACGAACATATTGAATGACACCGTCAACAAGATCACATCTACCACCACTGAAGATTACAATGTTCACAGACATCGTTAAAACTAACAAATTCAGAATAAAACTATCAAATGGGAACCTGAGAGCATATGAGCATCCAAAAAACGAAAAAAAAAAGAAAAGAAAATCCGGATGCGCCTGCTAAATAGCCGGCCTTAGCAGTCCAAAACGAATAGAACCATCAAATGCGTCGGCTATAACAAGTCGGCTAAACATCAAGTCGGCCCATAGATCTCAGCCGGCTACAGCCGATAAAAAAGCGTCGGCTAAGTCGTCAGGTGTCGGCTATATAGCCGTTGGTAACATTCGGCTAATTAGCCGTCATGGGACGGCTAATTAGCATGCCACACGTCGTCTCTTCACTGGACCAGCGTAAAAGTTTGCACGGAAATATATGGCGGCTAATTAGCCGGCTTTAGCCGTCCATTGTGAGAGAATGTCTATGAAACTGAAGCCTAAAAGTCAATATCTATTTTGGGAATTTGACTTGGTCAAATGTCTATTTTGGTTATTTTCCCTTAATAAAATGTAATATTCTATTAATTGTTAGAAAAAGTTTCACGAGATCAGTTTTTAAATTTTATAAAATGATAAATACTCAAACTAAACACACACAATAGGCAAGTGTACCTATCGAAGCGTAATATACTTTAGGTAAGAACCAAGTATCGAACCAATGGACACTGTCGAGTTCCAATACTCAATGTTTGTTATCGTTTAACCGGTTTAATTAGTTAGTGGGTTTTGTGTGCTTGTGAAGCAGAAAAGTAAATGACAGAAAAGTAAATGACGGTAAAGTAAATAGCAGAAAAGTAAAAAATGTGCGTGAAGTGTGTAACAGTAATGTAAATAACATAATAGTAAATAACAGTAAAGTAAATAGCTCGAGAATAATCAGATCACAACGAGTATTGCTTTGGGCTTTGAATCCGCTTGGTGTATGATAATGTTATGTTAACTAATCCGGTGGTATGACTAATACAAATGTGTGAATGGTACACCGCTATAGCCTCATTCTCACAACATTTGGTTCACGAATTATGTTATTTAGAATAAAATGGTAGGACTCCCAGCTAGGGACATCGTTACCCTCAACTCTTTGATCCTATCACCGAGTTGGTTTAAGATATCAAACTTAAATACCTTTATTATTATTATTTAAAAGAGTGATTAGACTTTGTTCACCGGGAGGCGGTGCAACAATGAGACCATGTATAAAGACGTACCGTTCCCAACGTGAGTTCACCAATTCTTGGTTTCATAACAAGTTCGTATAAAGACGTACGATCTTATTAATATTAACCAAGTCTTGGCTTATCAAAATCAGCTTGTATAAAGACGTACAAGTTTCAAGAGAAGTATGATTAAAAAGATTTTACGGTCTTACACTTTAAAATCAAAAACACTCACAACTGTAAAGACAAAATCAAGTAATAATAAAAATCCATCATGAAGATGGTTTTAATAACGAATGACTAAAGAACATAAACATACCATTAGAGAAATAAGTTAAACATTAACATACACCAAGCTTAATCTTCACCCAAGCAATATAAAGGGTTTAGCCACGAATGGTCATACGAACTAGCATAATGCTGAGTTTCGTAGGCTCCCCTATTGCAAACAAAGCGGAAGAGCCTCTCTACTACTACTCTAAGACTATTGAAATGGACTAATTCAATCTATCTTGAGGTGTGGTAAG
The DNA here is from genome assembly GCA_023525975.1 of Smallanthus sonchifolius. Taxonomy (NCBI): domain Eukaryota; kingdom Viridiplantae; phylum Streptophyta; class Magnoliopsida; order Asterales; family Asteraceae; genus Smallanthus; species Smallanthus sonchifolius. Next base: position 21,982,779 of record CM042019.1, on the reverse strand, counting down.
GTGTGTGGAATGAAAAACCCAAACCATCTATTTATAGGCTTCAAAATGAGTAATGCACGGTCGTGCATTGGTTTGCACGGGCGTGCAAACACCTCGGGAATCAAAGGGTACAATTGGCAGGGTACTACAGTCCTTGGGGAGCAAGCAAGGGCAATGCACGCTCGTGCATTGGGATGCACGGCCGTGCATCCCTGCCTGCTTCCCAGTTTTGTCTTTTTGCTGATTGTTTGACTATTGTTGACCTTTGTTGACTTCTTGGGGGGGGGGTCAAAGCTTGTGAATGATCTTTTTCAAAAGCTTGGTTTATTGATGTTTTTGAGTGGTTTTTGCTTTGTTCATCTCAGGACACTGTTTATCCTGCAATTGTGACATATAAACGTTTTAAGTATCAATTGCAAGGCTTTTGTTCAATTAGTATCATAATATGAGGATTAATATGCATGCAAAACATGTATAATTTAGGGCATATCAATGATCATGGCAAAGGGTTTTGAAGTCGTCATCTGAGTCTCTTCTTCTGAACAACATCTAGGGCTTGCAACTTCTTGTATTTTGGTCTTCTTCTCCTTAGGATTTTCTTCAATACTTCTAATATTTGATCATTCTAATCATGTAGACTAACAACCACCCCTTTGAAGGTTCAATAATGCATACTTAAATGCATGATTTAACTTTTTTGTCGCAAACATCATGAAATCGTCCCTCCGGTGGCAGTTAGTTGGAGAAAATTCAATATGTACAACAGGATAATTCACGACACCAAAAAAATTCATATGATAGTCGAACATAAGTCGTGTACGACAAAAAAACCTGGTTTTTTTTTATTTAGATGCATGAAATCTTCATTGTGAGTATAACAGAAGCATAGTTATAAGCATATAAAGAGAGATTGTAATGCCTAAGATGTTTATTAGTGAGTACGCTGATCCAAATCAATATAAAAAATCTTTTGGATCAGAAGATTAATCGTGTCTCATGGTTGGTTCGTAATGTTTGGATCAACTACTCATGGGAGTGGTGATAGGCCTGATTTTATGAACTATCATCCCATTGAGAGACAAGTCGCGAGTTCTGATAGTCAGTAATTAGTGGTTGATGTGTAACGAACTAACTTTCGGGTTTCATCCTATAATATACTTATTATATTGTAAGAGGATGTAAATAAATAAATGGAAGTTTGGGGGTATTATGTTGCAAGTTAAGGGTTTTGACTAACTTATGGTAAAAAGGAGGTCAAAACTGAAGTTGAGGGACCATTTGTGTAAATCAGCCAAAGTTGATTTATTTGGTTGGCGTTGGAAGATCAAAACACACACTTGAGTGTGTGTTCTTGCGATTTTTGCTCAAGGAGAAGAAGAGGAAGAATAAAACTCGAAATCAATAAGATGCATGTGATTTCAGTTGGTTTTGGTGTAATCCTCACCTTCCAAACATCAAGTAAGCATCATTTCATCTTATGAATCCATCATATATGGTGTTCTTGGTGGGTTTTGTTGAAATCAAACAATTGGACAGATTTAGGTATTGTAAACGATTATCAACTTGATAAAAGTGATAATCTAGCTTGATTAAGGGTTAAGGGTGGTAGATAACATCATGATAACATCCAATTTGAAGATTTAAGAATTAGGGTTCTTGAGGGAAATTTGGGGGTTTTCTATTTGAGGATGTTTAAATGATGGATTGAGGGTTGGTAAGTGTTTATGGTGGTAATAGACACTTTAATTGATAAGAAATTCCAATTAATTTGATGTTTTCAAAATTAGGGTTCTTGAGAACCTAATTTAGGGATTTTATAATTAGAAGTGTTCAAATGTGAATTGAGTATGAATAAGTGTTTATGGTGTAATATAAACACAATTTCAAGTTTAAAACTCAATGGATTTGGTGAATTATGAATTGATGAAATTGTGGAATTTGGGGGGAATCCTTAACGGGTCAAATGGGTGAATTTGGTTAGAATGGTTGAAAGCTTGTGTGAAGCTTAATAAATCAAGTTTAGATGTTAGTGAAGATCATAAGATCTTGGGAGGGTGTCAAACCTCAAATTGGTGATTTATTAGGAGTTTACTAGATTACTAAACAAGTGGATTGTTTAGGTGATCAAGGTATGGAGCGGCTAGCTTTGAAGACGAAGTGGAATATTCATTGGCAAAGCTAAGTGCTTTGCACTTACTTAGTATTAGATAAGTAGTTTTGTGTAAGTAGTATGTGTGGTATGTTATTTACATGTTATTGAATGTTTAACTCAATGTGAATATTTAGTCAAACTAAGCCATGGATGTGTGGCAATTTGGTAAATGGTCAAAGTAAAATGTGAATATGGTAGGATTGTTGTAAATTGACTATGCGTGGTATATAGTCAAACCATTTGTGGATAAATGGTGAAATTGATATAGAGTTGACTTAGTGTGGTATAAGTCAAACCATTGTGGATAATGGTGAAATTGGTGTAATTTGACCTTAGTGGTATAGGGTCAAACTATTATGTTGAAATTGGTGTAATTAGACTATGTGGTTAATAGTTAAACTTGAATGTGCAAATGTGGTAAATAGGTGTAATTACACTATGTGGTTAATAGTCAAACTTGAATGTGCAAATGTGGTAAATATGTGTAATTAGACTATGTGGTTAATAGTCTAACTTGATTGTGCAAATGTGGTAAATAGACATAAATTGACTTATGTGGTTATCAGTCAAACTAATGGGTGATATGTGGTTAAATGGTGTAAATGACTCAATGTGGTCAAGAGTCAACTAAAATGTATAATGTGGTAACATTAGACAAAAATTGACTTAATGTGGTGAAAGTCAACCGTTGGTAGTAAAACGGTAAATTGGTTGATTACATGAAGTGTGGATACTTCATGGAGGTGTAACGTGAAGTGTGGATACTTCACGGGTGGTAGTGAGGTCAAGTACTTCACAGGTGAAAGTGAAGTCTAATACTTCACAGGTGACATGAAGTGTGGATACTTCATGGGTCGGCATGGAGTCAAATATTCTATGCGAGAAAGCGAGTGGTGGTTTTCACAATAGACATGTGGATATGTCAATTTGATGAATGGTGAAATGTAGGACTTGTATGGGTCAATACATGTCTAAGTTATAGGTCTTTGTATGCCTAAACAATTAAATGATTGAACTTGAAGTCAAACACTTCAAGGGTAAAATACGAGTAGTGGTACTCGGGTTTGGGGGTTGATAACTAACAAATTTATGTTAAGTATATGTGGTTAAAATATAAGTTTATGATGGTTTATGGCTTGAATATGCAAACGGGTCAGTCGACGGGGGGTTGCATAGGCTGAAAATCAGTTTTGGGGCATGTTAGACCTGATGCCAGCGCATCATACGCCCGGGGGGCGCACCATACGCCGGAGCGTATGATACGCCCATTTGGGTTCGGTAGACCCTGGACTTTTCGGGTTTTGGCCTGTCGTTGTTATAGGGACTTGTGGGAGGTCCCTATGGCTACTTATCTTTACTAACCATGTTCAAATTGATGTTTTGAATGTAGGGAAAGCTACAGAGTGATCTCGGGTCTCGCATCAAGTGGATTGGATTTTTGTGAACATGTTTTGTAATTGGTTGTTGTTAATCTTCTCGTATAGAGTCTTTACAAACTATGTGGGATTATCACAAGTTGTGGATAACTTGTTGGTGATCTTTGTTTAAACTAATTTATGGAAATCATGCTATTTTAATTCGTGTTTGTAAATCTTAACGTGTGGATACGTTAAATGTTGTTTTGGGACCTAACTTCCGCATGTTTTATAATTTTTAAATTGGGTTAAAATTTTGGGTATTACATGATGGTGTGTGATTAATAGAAGTTCATTGTTCTACATGCTACACTATAGTTTTAAGGGATGTTTTTCATCTTCCTTGTATCTCAAAGGCTATAATTTTTTTAGCACATTAGTTGAGTTGAATACATGACACATTTTGGACGCATACGATATATTGTAGAGAATGAAAGAAATTCACAATGTAGTGTTGTTGTAGTCATATTAGGAGGGTCAGTGTTGTTAGAGTCTTATGAGGAGGGTTGCATTGTCTGACCCTCACATCTGACTTATTGGTTGTATTTTGTTCTTATGTGATATTTGTTACCAAAAGAGGAGAGCATGACTGTTAGGTGGCTTATGTGGTGATCCTATACATTCTTAAACTGCATTTATCCCCTATTCCATTATTTATAGTTGCCCTTGTATCACTTCCCATATTTTGTTTCATCATCACATTCATAACTTACCAAGAGAAAACAACTATATGTACCCAATCCAACCAATATACCTTTCTAATGGTGTGTATATTCTTAACTTTACATTCAACATGTTGTTAGTGTTCACACATTATCATTTTTTGGTAAGTTAATAACATCTACATTTTGTTTCTGACGTCGCAGATTTAATGATCTATATTAACAATATAATTAAACATTGGTAGTATATGATGCTTGGTTGTTTTACATGTTTTCCTAAAAAAGGAAGAACTTGGTGGAAAGACTAGAAATAACCACATTTACTAGGGGTTTATACCTTGCTAAAATACGCTAGTAACACCTTAGCAAATCCCTTATGTGTTGACAATGTTGTATTATGTTGTTAACATCAGTCGCTAAAATAGTAAGCTCATAACATCATGCAAACATTCTTAACGTAACATAAGACGAGAATGTTTGACTATTAACAGGTTTAATGTAATGTTGTTGGAAGGATCAAAATGGATGAATCATGAGGAGTAATAAGGCCTTTCCAACAATGGTGAGGAAACATCATATTCCCCAACAAATGAATACAAAGTTAACGAAAGTAACCGTTGAGTGACATATCTTTTTGTAATCGAGGCGATAGAGTAACACAAGTAAAGTAGAAATCGTTTATCAAGATTATCTTCATGTAATCAACGTGGTAGAGTAAGATGAGTAAAGTAGAAACCGATTATTGAGATTATTTTCATGTATCACGGTGGCGGCAGAGTAACATAAGTATGTGAAAATTTCATGTAATTATAATATTAACTAAATATATGACTAATTTACATGTAAATTATTTATTTCAACTTTATTTTTAAGTTAGTTTATTTATGGAATATAATTCAAACAAACAATTCCATACATAATTAAATTAGAGAAACGTTGTATGGACCTATGAGTTCGGTATGCAAACTGTAGAGCCGTTTAACCCATATGTCAATACTATAACATCCATTTAACCCAAATGTCAATATGTGAAAAACTAAATAAAAAGAATTTAAATAATGTTACAATTCTTTAAGATTAAAAAACTTAAAATCTTTTAATTCTTACAATGACCTATAAATAATTTCTTGATTCCTCCCTCAAGATCACCACAAATATAGAAGCCTTCTATGCTTCGAGCCCACACTTTCTCATCCATCAAATCTTCCAGGAATCGCATTTCCAAGATGATGGAAAATGTCCACCCATTGAGTGAATAGGCGTGAATCGTGACGTGCCTCATATGCTGCATTCTCAAACGTATCATCTTGATAGTCGTGGTCATCACAAGCTCTGAATTGTAATCATCCTCCTCCTCCTCTTCAACGAACTTAGTGTTCGAGTTCCCGAATCGCGTATTGGAGGACCCATATTATTTTTTAAAAAGATATATATAAATATATATAAGTCAATGTTGTAAAACAAGGTCTCCGAGACCGAGTACTCCCGAGTAATCGCTACAAGGTAGGTTGCCAAGGCCCGAGTACTCTAGGCCTAGGCCGAGAGTACTTCTCGAGTACTCCCGACTCCGACTAGGGAGCGCCTAGCGACTTTTACGACATTGATATAAGTAACTAGTAATCCATACATGATGGTAGTAGAGATATAAAATATGTCTTACATGTTTTGATGCTCATTAACCATTTCCTTATATTTGAACAACTAGCTTAGACCCCGTGTATTACACACGGGTGAAAAATATCATACATAAAATTCTAAAATCTTTATATATATATTTTTTACTGGTGTAAAAATGTATTATATATACTAAGGATAAAAACAAAATTTAAAATATGTAAAAATTAATATATAATTGGATTTTGAAAATACGTTAATTATTATTTAATATAATTTGACTTTCATTACTACTTGATTGAAAATAAAAGTTAAATAATTAGATTTCAAAGTTTTTTATGATAAAAGATAATTTAAATAAATGTATTTTATTAGTATAATTAATATTTTTTTAAATATATTGTTATTATTAAAAGATGGAAATGTATTTAATAGGAGAGAGAGACGAGAAAAAAATGATGAGGGTGAATATGGAGACGACATGTGACAAGAAAAACCTTTATTTATTAGATAGTATAGATATGTTTTGAAATTTTTGACGATAGACAAAGAATATAAAAAAATATATAGAATAAAAATAACATCAAACCCTAATAAATATGAAGTAGATACACAAATTTATAGATATTACACGAGCTGATACCATCTGTTACCATTGATTAAGTTGATATAGGAGTTATAGCCGGGTATCATATGCATTTATTTATGAATTTATGAGAATAAAGTCTGATATGATAGAATTCTGTTTTCCGTCTAAAACTAATAACCCATCATCAAAAGCGAAATAATGAATTTACATTAATTTATATCCATATATTCCATATTGTTTCCATATTTGACATACTAAATTAATTCTTTAAAAAATAGGAATTAATTCCACAGATTTAAATTTGAAAATATTTTGGACAATCTTCATAATTATTAAATTTATTATTAGTTTTAATTGTTAATTATTATTTAATAAATTATTAAATTAAAAATAATTAATTAATTGAATTATATTAATTTTTTATATGATTTTAGAAAACTTTCCTGATTTATTAGAAACAAAATTGCTACATAAGCTTTTTTCTTTAAATCGAGAAGGGGTAGTCACTAAAAATTGTGGTGAGAAACCAAATTCATGAACACTGGTATAAATATTTTCGTACAACAATTAGATTCAAGCTACTAATTTTAGATAAAGATGGTAATGTTACAAAAATATTAAATGTTGTGTAAAGAAAATATTTGAAGGTTTTTGAACAATTGTTGTAACTTTTCATTTTTCATTATTATATGTAATGTAATATATAATTTCATTTATTAAAAGTAGTTATAGATTAATAAATTATGTGGACTTTTTGATTTTTCTCAATAATGATGGTTTATTTTAGGGCCGTGCATGGGTCGGTTCGGTTCGGTTATGGGCATTTCCAAAACCGAAACCGAAACCTCGGTTATGTCCATTTCCAAAACCGAAACCGAACCGAAACTTCGGTTATGGTTGGTTCGGTTAACCGTCGGTTATGGATCAGTTATCGGTTAATTCGGTTAATTAACCGCTATAGCAAAAAAAAATTAAGTGATCCTAAAGAGGCTAATTTTGTTGTAATAAGCGAAGTGGGACTGATTTTTTGTTTCTTTCACTCACTTCCCTTTTTATTATTGATTTCATTTGGCGTCATTTGACTATTTACTCTGCATATGTTTCTTTGAATTATTGACTTATGATCCAGATCCTTATGAACTTGTTATTTCTTCACTCGTTAGTTGCATTCATATCAATATTTCAGCTTAGTTGGAACCTCATGGTTTGTTAGATACCTCTTGCCATTGCATGTTGATTCATATACAATTTATGACGTGTTTTCGGTTCACACACAAAGTGTATCAACTCCAAGAATGTTTCTACACTAAAACATGTGTGAAGCTAATCGGAATTATAGCAAAAACATGAGTGGTAATTTAAATTTATTGCAAATGGATTACATTCGGTTCGGTTCGGTTAATTCGGTTATGGCACACCATAACCAAAACCGACCCATAAATTTCGGTTAATCACTTATGGCTTAACCGAGCCATCGGTTAATTGATCGGTTCGGTTATGTCGGTTAATTCGGTTATGGTTCGGTTAATTCGGTTATTTGCTCACCCCTAGTTTATTTTGTGGACACACATCAGTTTGATATTGTGTGACATCTGGTTCATTTTGCTTTGGCATATTACTTATATCAGATATAGTTAGAATATATTACGAACATCTTTTTTTACTTGACATTGTTTCTTTTATTCAACCGTGTATTAGATTATAGTATAAACATATTTTTTTACTTGACATTGTATCCTTCATTCAACCGTATATTAGATCATATTATGAACATTTTTTTTACTTGACATTGTATCACTTATTTAACTCGTGTACTACACGGGTTACTAACCTATATATAATATATAAGGATAATTTTATAAAAAAAACATAGATTTGAATATGAATAATAGAATACCGCTAAGAGCATTCCCAACCCGTTCTTTATATTCCATATCCTACTTTTTCTATCTTTTATCTTTCTTTATCCTTATAATTATATTAAAAACTACTACTTTTATCCTTATATTTACAAAAACCTTATATCTTTTCTCTCTCTTTCACTTTAAACTACTCTATAAAATATACAAAACTCACCAACATAATTATAAGGAACGACCGTAAATGCTCTAAGACACCCCCTTGTTGTAGATAAGCATCAAACTACTCAGAGGCAACGCGAATCCGCATCAGCAAGAGCGGTGGGACCGACATACCCCATTAACTCCGGCGTATAGTAGCTAGGTCATACACTTACGTACGGACCTCCACGGCCGTTACGTAAAACCTCTCCACCGATCTCTCCGCAAAATTCCGATTCCGGTGACTCGGTTAAATCGTCGATGGTGATGGAAGATAACGAAAGCTGCGCTAGCAGGGCGGTGGAATCGCCGAAAAACAGCAGGCAACGACGCCAGAAACTCGAGGTATATAACGATGTCCTCACTCGATTGTATGACATGAATTATGAAGGTAACGAACAACCGGATTTCGAAGACCAGCTCTGGAATCACTTCAATCGCCTTCCTCCAAGGTAATTTCGTTCAAATTAGTATGTAATTGTTAATTTGATCGTGTTTTTGATAATAATGCTAGGTTTTGCAATTTGCAAATTGATATGATGTAATATTGGTGATATCCAGGTCAGTACTTGTTTAATGATATTCCGTACGGAAGTACGGACGTGATTACTTTTTGTGTGATGGACAGATATGCTCTGGATGTGAACGTAGAGAGAGCGGAAGATGTGATTGCACATAAGAGAGTGTTGCAGATGGCAGAAGATCCTGCTAATAGGCCTGCATTTGAAGTCCGTTTAGTACAGGTATAATTGTTACTTATTGGCTTATTGCATTGGTTTGCTTAGGAACTTTACAAGTGTGAAATTTTGTTGGTAGAATTTGAGGTTTTTGCTTGCATTGCCTAGAGTTGTGAGAGAGACATCTGCGTAATTAATTTCTAATCGTTGAAGTCGGATTGGTTTATATTCACTTAAACTTTTCTAATATCGTTTTGGGAGACATTGTTTAGGGTCCAATTGTGATTCACCCTGTTCTGTTACTTAAAACTGGAAACATGGGGTTGATGTTAATGATTCTGAAGGTTTTATACTTTTATTGAATACAAGATAATGATATGAATGCATTGTGGGCCTTCTTTTGTAGTTTTAGTGAATCTGGATTTATGTCATGTAAACGGATTGATTGAGATGAGTGGTCGGTAGAGATTGTGGAGGAAGGTGTTGTGGGCTTATCTCATGAAATGCGTTGATTTGAATACGAGAGGTATCTTATCAAATAAGAATGTATAGTTTCAGTTTTTTAATCAGCTGACGTTATCATCTCTGAATGACGCAACTCCAACACACAACTTTAAGTAATCTGACCTTGGTGGTTACTTTTTTTTTTCTTTTTTAATGTGCATACACGCACTATCGAGTTTAATGTAAAATATGGTGACATGGACTGAGCGGGTACAAGTCAAGGTTGTTGTGAAGTGCATCAGGACTTCAGGAGGTTGCCAAGGACGCGATGGTTTGATAACTTGGAAGTTTGTTATAATTTTTTTTTGTCAAAATAAGAACTTCCATTAAACTTTAACGAAGTCGAAGATGAAATATACATAAATTGAGCTTAGATCCTTAAGTCAAGTAATCTACGTATCATTATATGAGGATCTGCTACCGATCTTGAGAAAGAAGTCAAGAACAAAAGGCATACACGTACGCTGTGCCTTTGAAACACAAGAAAGAGACTGCATCATTGTTTAAAAACTCATTGTTGATTCTCCCAAGAGTGAAATTGCGCTGTGCTTCAATAACCCATTTCTTCCATCAAAAGGCCACAAATTCGAACAATTCATGAAAAGTTATTTAACATCACAATCACATGCACACGTTTGTTAACATCACATTCACATGTCCAGACCATTATTTTGCTGCTCACCCTTGGGTAAGTTTCTTCAGTCCTTGCATCTTGATACATCTCACATAGTATGTTAAACTCACAATTGGCCTCGGGTTATTCTTTCAGCATCAGATGACATGAATTTGTTCACTTATTTGTTATTTTGATTGGGCCAGTTATGCTGATTTGAGGTGTTTAATAGTTAGAAAGTTTGTTATTAAATGACGTGATTAGAAAGTATAGGGTTACTTTTTCTTTGCATTGTTTGTCTGTTAAAAATTAGTTGATTGTTTAATTGTTTCGAGATATGAATATGTTTAAGGGACACATAAGCATTATCTGGGCATTTCTGTAATATTGGCAGGATGCTTTCTTGGTTATTCTTGATGTTACCTTTGTCTTATGCAAGGAAAATTTTATATAGGTTCCTCCCACCACAGATGAGAACACACCTGATATGGACAATATGGAATTCTCAATGAAAGAAGACGCTCAAAGTTCTTTAGCTTACAGTAGCAGAAGCGGGTATTGACATAACAAAATTATGTGTTATTTTCTGCTTTGTTTTTGGATGTTGTTACTCTTTTTACTTGTTAATAGTTTGAATTCCATCTCATTTCTGAAAAGATAAATGTCAATAATTCTTTATTTGCTAGATTTCCATCAAATTTCTTTTCTAACATATTGTTCTTCATGATTTCATTGTGCTATTCTTCATCTCTTCAATGGTTAATGCTCTCTTTAGATTGCACCCCCCTCCGTCTTTTGGTTCTGCACAAAATCTTGAAGCACGTGCACTTAAAGTCAATGGACATCATGGGAATTATACCAACAGTGATGTGAATTCAACTTCAGTCTTTTCCAGGTAACCTGTTTCTAACTCATAAAACTTTCTAACTTGCTAATGCTGATCGCAGTAGTCAAATATAGCTTGTAACACCATATTGTTTGATTGCTTAAAATTTATTAAAACTAGCGTTATTCATATTTATTAGTTTTGTACTTTTTCTACTTTTGTCAAATAATTATTACTAAAATGCATGTTTCATAGATCCGCTTTCAATTCTTATTGAACAGCTCTAAATCCGTTAACAGTTTGATTTTGGGAATTATGTATAATATGTATGATAGCGTAATATAGGTTAACAAGGTATAAACAAATTAATAATTGTGTATGATTAACTACCTTACATACCAAATGGTGTAAAAGTAAGCCATTGTTCTTATAACTATGACTTACAGACATGCACTTCCACAAGACTTCCATTTGACAGAGTTCATGTCACCCACCTCTTGTTGCTGACTTGCATTGATTTATTTAAGATGATATTTTGCAAAATTGTTTTAACTTAATCCAATTTGCTCTACTGATTGTCAAATTTTGTACTAATTTTGTTAGGAGTTTCTCAAGTTATTATTATAAATAGTGACTCACTAACCGTATTTGTTAAATCTGGAAAATCCAGGCCTATGCATGAGATCACGTTTTCAACGATTGATAGACCAAAAGTCCTAAGTCAGGTATTAAAATTTGTTATTTTTTCAATTACTAAAAAGTTAGTTTTTATGTTTTTGTTTAATATTTATGAACTTTTATGTGTTATTGGAAGTCAAAACTTGAGTGGTTTTCTCTTCAATGCTATGGACTGTACCCTTAAATGATGAAAAACTAGCTAATTGCATGATTATTTCTATAAAAATGCTGGCTCAGTTTTCTTGATATGGAATTTTTTACTAGAGAATATGATGAAGCTATCAAATTTTTTTTTATCATGCAGTTGACTTCTTTACTTTCTGAGGTTGGATTGAACATTCAAGAAGCACATGCATTCTCCACTGCTGATGGCTTCTCGTTGGATGTCTTTGTTGTTGATGGATGGCCTCATGAGGTATGGTCTTAGTTGTCTCTATATCACTGAAACAGATTCCAGTAAAAAGAATTTGTTTTTTTTATCAATAGTCAATCTTTTCTTTGTCGTGTGTACGAGTATCATTTTGAAATGGAAAACTTAACACCAGTAACAAGTTTTAAGCAGCAGTTATTAGTTATGAGAATTTGTTGGAATCTTGAAAAACATGTGTGTACTGATTTGTTTTGGCAATTTTAGGAAACTGAACAGCTCAGAAATGCAATAGCAAAGAAGATAATGAAGGCGGAGGTAGTTTCTTGTTAACACTTATTGTGGTTTTGCAATATTATGTTTGCAACTTCATATAAAGTTTACAACTCTTCTTCAGAGGGGAAAACAATCTTCACCCACTATTTCTAATAATGTTCCAACACCAAGCACCTCCGTGCCTTCAAATGGTCATGTGAAAATACCCACTGATGAAACTGATGTATGGGAAATTGATGCCAAGCTGCTGAAATTTGAAAACAAAGTGGCATCTGGTACTTTTGGTGATCTGTAAGGAACTGAACTCTAAACCTTCTCTAGAGTCTGCAAAAATTTCTTGGCTTTATTATTTGTAATTTTTTTCAGATATAAAGGCACATATTGTAGTCAAGAAGTGGCTATTAAAGTTCTTAAGCCAGAACGCATTGATGCAGATATGCTAAGAGAATTCTCTCAGGAAGTTTTTATTATGAGGTTTGTATTTACTTTTACTTTGGCTTTCTTTAAGTTTATGCTTTTGCAGATAACTTGCTAGTTTTATATGTAATATGCTGGTGGGAATGTTTGAATTTTTTTTGCTCTAGCTGCCAGTTGGGGATATAAGTAGTTAGGCGCTAGCTTTGCTTCTCAGATTCCGTGTCGTTCTTATTTAACATCTTTTGAAAAGCTAAAGTTATATCTGGTCAGATCAGAACTTTGATATTATATTTATATATATATATATATATATATATATATATATATATATATATATATATATATATATATATATATATATATATATATAGGGGAGGGTTCCAGAGAAAACCACATAGTTAGGCGAAAACCGATAAAACCACTAAAAAACCAATTTTAACCAATCATATAATAATATTTATTTATTTATAAGAGTATCAATGTAATATTACACATTTTTACCAAAAAATCATTTAAGTATTGGTTTACGTATACGTTGTGTTACGTATGCGTAAACAAAAAAATTGTTGTTACGTATACGTAAAACACAATACGTAAAATGATGTTTTAGTAAATTGTGTAATATTATATCAATACACTTAGAGATAAGTTAAAAAAAATAAAAAAAATCTATAAATTATTTGATTGGCTTTTAGTGGTTTTCGCCTAACTTTGTGGTTTTCTCTTGATCCCTTCCCTATATATGAGGATCAAATAAGAAGTAGTTTTTCGCTAAGAAATCTAAGAAATGACAAAAACCTTAAGAAACGATATCAAACGAACTCCGATTGAGCTAATTTTAGCGGCGTTGGAACCGTCTTGTCGAACTCTACCATCTTAGCTTTAAGGGTTTAGCTTTTAAGGTTTAGATTTTACGTTTGAATTTTAGGGTTTTAGCCTTAGGGTTTAGCTTTTAGGGTTTAGGTTTTTTTTTGGGGGTGGGGGGTTGTAAGGCCCCAAACCCGGCACCCTACAGTTGGTTCTCATAACTGATTTAAACTCTTTAAAAACATCTAACTTTCATTTAAATGAACAACGGAAGTCTTTCTCAAAATAATTTTATCTTTTAAACTCGTTAACTTTTATAACGTTACCTGACGAATGCATACGCACCAACCCGAGTAGTCCCGCTCCCAAGCCAAGATACCTCATCTAGCAGACTCACCTGCAAAACAATCTAACGTACATACAAAGTCAGCTACGCTGAGTGAGTTCTAATAGTTTAATTTAACAAAATCCAACTCATCTTGTTTATTTTCCATCTCTACTCAAGACCCTCTGGTCATTAGAAAATAGTTGTATAGATTTTTATCATATAAATAATCCCCGTTACCTTATAATATCCCAAAGGATACACCACCCCGGACTCTACTCACCATATAACTCAGTAAGTCTCTCCGATATGGATCGAGCTTACTACTCTGATAACACACAATCTACTATACATATATTAACCATACACTGGTTAACTCAAGCAATCTCTAGACACCGACTTACCTGTCCAGACCAGGACTCTCATAACCTGACTAGCTCAACTACTGTACACAATGTACTCATCTCGACACAACGGTCAATCTAACTCGACACATCACATTGATTCCATCTACTATCACATCAATATCATCTCGTACACAATTAATATAACTCATCACCTGCATGCAAATTAACACATATATATGCATACAAAACATACCTCGTCGCTGCTCCCTCGTCAGGGTTATCCCCGTTGGGATACTCGTCATAAGCTCAGCTACACCCTTGTTACAGGGCCCCGCCACTAATTATAGCGACACACTCGTCATCCAAGATGACTACCTAGCCACCCACACGGTGACTATTTCATCTACCATACGGTGACAGACACGTCACACATACAATGATGACCCCGAAGGACTCCGTCCTCCACACCACTGTTGACCATACACACGGACAACAATGCAAGCACACAAAGCAACACATATATATACACATGACACTACCTGGACATGTACTACGACTCACCACCCCTTTACGGATCACTTATGTGTGTAAACCAACACATACTTTAGACGTATCCCTTTAACGCCTTGACACATTACCCGACTCTTTCCGAATAATTAATTATACGACAGACAAACAACATACTGACTTCTAGCCCATATATACTATGGACACTCCATAGACCCATGCAAACACGATACCCGCCGTGTCACGAGGACAACGACACAACTACACACAATCATCAAACAAGTAACGCTTAACAACATACTAGCATTCACTTGACTCGTTAATGAACCACGTACGGGTTCCCCTGCTAACTCTTCCTATATAACCATCACAGGTTTAACTACATTCCCGACTAACTCATAAGATGACACACGCAGATCATCACACTCTTGTACACCCATCCTAAGGACCCCACAACGACCCTTAGCTTCATTATTACATAATGGTCTCATAAAACACTTCAGTTAATTCATAACTCGTAATGCGTTCGTTTAATAAAACATGTGAGTATGTACGATAGCCCTAAAATAGTAAAACGTTTAAAAGAGGGGATGAGAAACTCACCGGTTATACCGAGTCCAAATCCTAGCTCTGCACCTCGATTACTTGCTCAAACCTTGTACCTGCCAAACGTACGATCCGAGGATCAAATCACGTCCCATAACATACGCTGAATAACGTACAACAGTAATTAAACTCCAACGCTTGTCTCGAATGTTTGTCATTCAAACCATCGGACCCTAGTTCCACGGTTACACGGGTTGAACCATTCATGACCCGTTTAGAAATCATAAATTCAAACTGGGCTCTCATGCATGCATGTATGTGTTTATGAAAGCTATAGGGTTTGGGCCAGGTTGGGCTACCCTTTGGCCTGTTACGGCTGGAATTAAGGGGAATAGGGCAGCCGACCCTAATGGGCTAAAACCCATTGTTACCTATTTTAGTTTAACCTAATCTTGTCTTATATATATCTCAGTCTTGTAATTGTAATTCTTGTAGCACCTATAAATAAAAGTAAACCCTAGTTGCAGCAAGTGGATGTAGGTCACCTTGACCGAACCACTATAAATCCTTGTGTCGTTTTATTGCTTTCTTCTTTTCGTTTGAGTGTGTTTGTGTGTTGTATCCGCTGCGCTACCGACTCTGATTCCTAACAACTGGTATCAGAGCTTTGGCTCGTTACACACGTCTTTCGCATAGAAAAAGATCAGAGAGGGCTGTTGGATTGCGATTGGTGCTTAACCAATCTGCTGAGTTCTGGTTCGAAGCCTCAAGGGCTGTTCCGATTCTGTTTTGCGGCTGGTTGGACCTGTTCTGCGGCTGGTCTTGTCGTTGGAGGTCTGGTTGCTGACTGGTGCTGCTGTTTTGTTTTTTGTTCTGCTTCTGTTCGGCTGTAACAGGGCTGATTGGAGCTTGTTTTGGCTGCTGATCGCTGTCGCAGGAAGGGAGGAGGTGTAGGGCTGTTCCGATCAGGGTTTTTTGGGGGAGCCGTTGAAAATTCTGATGTTGGTCGCCGGAATAGGGTGGCCGGTTTCTGCTGTTTTTTCTGGTCGCTACTGGATTTGGTTGCTGCCAGGTCTGTATTGCCGATTAGGGTTTCTAAACCCTTGAGTCGACGGGTTAAGTTTTTTTTTTCGTGTTCAAGTTCGTTTATCTGTTTTCTGTTTGCTATTGTGATGGCTGAGGACGGGAAGGTACAGATTGAGAAGTTCGACGAGACGGACTTTGCATGGTGGAAGATGCAAATTGTAGCTCTGTTGAGTCAAAGGGACTTGGATGTGGTATTGGAAGAAAAAGCGGATAAGATTAGTCAAGATGTTTGGGATTCGAAGGACAAGGCCAAGGCGGCTATTACATTGTCTTTGAAGAGGAGTGTCGCGTTCAACATCATGAAGGAAACCACGGCTCGTGACATGATGACAGCTCTGTCAAACATGTATGAGAAACCGTCGGCGGCAAATAAACTGTTCTTGTTGAGAGAATTTTTCTTGACTATGATGAAGGAAGGAGACGTGACAAAACATATCAACAATTTAAATTCACTTTTGTCCAGATTGAGTTCTGTGGGAATCAATTTTGATGATGAAACTCAAGGTCTGGCGCTGTTATCTTCACTGCCGAATAGCTGGTCCGGAACGGTAACTGCTATTACCAATTCTACAGGGCCCAGTGGTTTTGCATTTGAAGGGATGAGAGATTTGATTCTTGGAGAAGACGTAAGACGCAGGAAGCAAGGTAGCTCATCTTCTTCTGAATTGTTAAGTGTAAGCAGGGGAAGGGGGAATAACAGGGAAAGTGGGAGCAGGGGTAGGAGTGCATCCAGAACTCCTAAGACTGTCACATATTGGGGCCATGGTTGTAAAAATCGCTAGGCGCTAGTCGGGCGGTGAGGTAGGGCCTAGGCCTAGGCGGGGTTAATCGGGGCCTAGGCGGGATTAATCGGATTGGAATTTTTATATGTAATTTTCAGTTTTTTATATATATACACACATTTTTATATGTAATTTTTATAAAAATGTTCATTTTTAAACCACACCAAAGGTTTTCGCCGGAATTTGGCCGGATATTTCAGGTTTTCGCCGGAAATTTCAGGTTTTCGCCGGAATGTTCGCCGGAATCTGGCCGCCTAGGCCCGCCTAGGCGCGATTTGGACCGCCTAGCGACTTTTGGACCGACTAGGCCAAAATTAGTCGTTAACGAGCCGCCTAGCGACTAATCGGCGCCTAGGCGCGATTTTTACAACACTGGTTGGGGCTGCAAAGAAGTTGGGCATTTTAAGAGTCAGTGTCCAAAGGCCAAAAAGGAAAAGTCTGCTGAAGTGAACACTACTGAGGTCGTCTGTTATGGTGATGCACTGGTTTGTAGTGTGGAAAGCAGTGTAGGCTCTTGGGTCATGGATTCAGGAGCATCGATTCATGCTATGCACAGCGGTGAATCAATGGTGAATCTAAAAGAAGGTGATTTTGGACAGGTAAGGCTAGGAAATGGTGAAACCTTAAAGGTTACGGGCATGGGAGATGTGAATCTGAGGACTCCATTAGTAACTGCATGGAACTTGCAAAACGTCAGGGTAATTCCAGGTCTGATGATGAATCTTATTTCTGATAGTCAATTGGATGAACAGGGACCGGATGTCAAGTTTGGCGGTGGAAAGTGTTAGATGGAAATCTCGTTATTGCTCGGGGAAAAAAAACGAGGATCACTGTATTTAGTTGAGGTACCTGCTGAGGGATGTGTGACCGTCCCGATTCAGAGTGATAAAGTCCGGTTCACTGAATCTCGCACTAAGAGGGTTCACTTTGCAAACGTGAAGCCTGGAGCTACTGAGATGTCAGTTGAATGTGTTCGGAGGGTGAAACCAGTCAGGGGGTTTGGGAACAGTGGGAGCACGGGACGTGTTCCGGGTACAGTTCCGAGAGTTCGCTGGGTTTTGAAGACTAAGGTTCCGAATGAGAAAGTCTCTCCTGAGGATTGTTTGCTGAATTTGGAGAGTGATGATGGTCTTCGGTGTATCTCTGGAGCCGGCGGAACGTGCAAGTCGGTTGAGACAGAAGATGGGTCGGTGGTGGAGATAATCACGGCTGGGTCTGGTATGACTGGTATTGGGTTGAAGCTCGGTGGAGCTTCAACGGGCCTTTCAGGTAACTGATGAGAAGGGTCGCTGCCATACTTGTCAATAGCGACTGTAGCGCGCGCTATAGCGCGCTACATAGCGAATCGTTTACTGGCCGCTATTTGCATTTCTCGACCACATAGCGGACTGATAGCGAATATTCCCTTTTTTTTTTAATGTTTTTAAACAGTTTTTTACTTGATTAATATAAATAGGGTTGCTAATAACCTTAATATATGAAGATTTAGATGATTATTGATTATAATTGCTACATATCCTACAATAGTTGAATATAAAATATTTTTAAAACTTTCTACTAGTGTATCGCTAAACGTTAAATAGCGCCCGCTATTTACCGCTATTCGCTACGTAGCGTATAGGTGGCTTGTCGCTATTTACCGCTATTCGCTATTGACAACTATGGTCGCTGCAACTAGGAGGGTTTGACATGGAGTCTTAGCTTGGGCTTGGAGGACTTGATTATAATGATTACTGGAGTTACTGGTGCTGAGATGGCTTGGATGGTTTGTATGGGCAAAGCTTTCAAGTGGGAGATTGTTGGGTTATGAAAGCTATTGGGTTTGGGCCGGGCGCTTTGGGCCTGTTACGGCTGGAATTAAGGGGAATAGGGCAGCCGGCCCTAATGGGCTAAAACCCATTGTTACCTATTTTAGTTTAACCTAATCTTGTCTTATATATATCTCAGTCTTGTAATTGTAATTCTTGTAGCACCTATAAATAAAAGTAAACCCTAGTTGCAGCAAGTGGATGTAGGTCACCTTGACCGAACCACTATAAATCCTTGTGTCGTTTTATTGCTTTCTTCTTTTCGTTTGAGTGTGTTGTATCCGCTGCGCTACCGACTCTGATTCCTAACATGTGTACAAGCATACACATGCAAACCCTAATCCACGATAATACGCGTACCAGAACGGAGTCTCATCATGCATGCACACCATGCAACAAAGAAGGGAAAACCCTAACCGGCTCCTCTCTTTACGTCCAAACACCATAGCCACCTTAACTCCGCCATCCGCCGCCGGGAATCATCACCACCTCCAACTACCGTGACCGCAAACACCTTTCCCTGCTGCCGTCTTCGTCCCCGACTATCCCTGACGTCACCATTTCCTTCTCTGGCTGAAACCCTAGCCGGTCTCCACCGATCGCCATCACCATGCACCTTGTCGTTCTTCGCCTTACGCCACTGCAGCACCACCTCCGCTGCAGCCCCATGCCATATCATAGCCTTCCCGATGTCGCCTTCCTCCTTCGTGACCACCACCACAGGCCGACCACCCTCTCCCTGTCACCTCCGTCGCTAACCGAGACCACCACTCCCAAACCCTAATCGGGTTCCTATGCCAAAACGTAAACAAGAGAGTAAAACAAGGATGGTGAGAGGTTTACCTTACACGAAGAGAGGTTCCCTCCTGTTTGACGCCGCCGCAAGACCGTCGTGCTGTCACCACCGTGCTCCTCCTCCCACTTCCGGCAACTCTCCCTCTCTCGGTTCCTTTCTGCCGTCGAACACCCACCTAGGCCGAATGGCCTAGGGTTTACGCAAAGATGGTTGATAAACCATCCCTAGTTTCATTTCGGGTCCCTCTAGTTTTGTCTAACGCGTTTCCGTCTTAAACCCTCTGCAAACGACTAACCGTGTCACATTTCAGTATCTAAATGCACCTCCCCCGGTCAATTCTACCCATCATTAGGTTAATCACGGATTCGGGTCGTCCTCTAAATCGCACCTTTAGTTTCTGGATTTACGGGATGTTACAGGGGTTTAGGTTTTTGGGGGTGGGTTTAGGTTTTTGGGGGGGTGGGGTGGGGTGGGGGGGTTTAGGTTTTTTAGGGGTGGGGGTGGTGGTTTTAGGCTTTTCGGGGTAGGGTTGGAGGGGGTTTAGGTTTTTGTGGGTGCGGGTGGAGGGGGGTTTAGGTTTTTAGGTCCGGGTTAGGGTTCGATGAGACGGTTCCAACGCCGCTGGAATGAGCTCAATCGGAGTTCGTTTGACCCACTTCTTAGTATTTCTTAGCGAAAAACCACTTCTTAGTGGAACCGTCCCCTATATATATATATATATTTTACAGAAATGTATGTTAGTCAGATTTTCTGTTACCGAAAACAACATTTCATGCTCTCAGTGCACAAGATTTCTCAGTTCTCTTATTGTGTTTGTTGAACATTTTGACATGGCATCCATTCATCTAAAAGTCCATGTTCTATTTGGTCCTTTAAAATTGCATTGTGATTACTAAACCATCAATATATTTACCATTTAAGTAGTTCTTGTTTTTCGAGTATGTGTTATTATTCCGTAAGATTTTCAGTTCTTTGACATTTAGCTACTTTTCCCTAATTTTCATTTCTTGACAGGAAGATTAGACACAAGAATGTTGTTCAATTCATTGGAGCATGTACCGAGCCTACGAAACTCTGCATTGTAACTGGTACCAAAATTAATTTAAAAGCTCTCATTTTTTGGCAGTTCACTTTCTATTTTATGTATTTGAGTTGCATTTGATTTTGTTCCTGATCATGGTGTAAAATGTACATCGATAAATATTCAAGTGTCCTATTTAAGATACAAGAAAGTAGTCTAGCTATATTGACAGGGACTTGATCACTTGGACTTTGACAAAATTACAGTGAGTTCATAGATTTTTCTTTTTCATTGCCAATAATAATGCTATTGACTCTTTCTCTCATCAGAGTTCATGGCACGTGGAAGCATATATAACTTTCTGCACAAGCAGAATGGCTCTTTCAAACTTCCTTTGTTACTGAAAATAGCGATTGATATATCCAAGGGAATGAGCTACCTGCACCAAAATAATATTATCCACCGCGACTTGAAAACTGCCAATCTTCTGATAGATGAACATGAAGTATGAGTTACCCAATGTCTATGTTCTTTTTTCTTAAAACTTGTTAAGGATCGTTGTTTATTTTGGTTTACTTTGGACAACTATGTTTTGCATATTTACGTCTCCCTTTAAAATATAATTTTATTGGACAGGTTGTGAAGGTTGCTGATTTTGGAGTGGCCAGGGTTCAGACTCAATCTGGAGTAATGACAGCAGAAACGGGAACGTACAGGTGGATGGCACCCGAGGTATGACTGTTTTCATTTAAGGTGTCTTTGAATTTGAGTGTTCAATTAGTCTATCACTATATTCCTTTTGGATTTTCATGACCTTTTGTATACCTTTTTTGGCATCATATTAACGGTTTAGAGTAAATTACGATGACCAACTGCAACAATTGCTTAAATTTCAAACCACCCTGTTGGAACCAGTTAATTGCATTATTCATGTGCATGGCACATACATGGGATACTTTTAGGACTAAAAATATCAAAAATAGTAAAGAAGATCAAACACAAACGTCCATACCAAACCCATTCTTCGTCCTTGTCTTCATCATTATTGAACTTCCTCCACTGGCTTACTACAAAGTTTACATAGGACATGTTAGATGTGGCAATATTGACCTATGAACGGGTCAATTGGGTTGGTTCGAATCTCAAACGGGCTGAGCCAAAAAAAAGCTAAAAAGGGAACATGTTGAACATCGCTGGAACTTGGAAGTATATTTATAATGAACATAACCTCCTAGATCGCTTTATTTGATGATTCTAATTTCTAATTATTATTTAGTTTTTTAATCAACTTCTAATGCATTAGAAATAATAAATTTCAAAATTTCAACAGAATAGTGTTTTCATGTCAACCCAACTCGGCAGATCCATGCTAATTAATGACCCATTACTAAACCAGTCTAACCCACCCATCTTGCCACCTCTAAAACATGTATATGTATTCCAAGAGAGTCAATTTCTTGAAATGTGTTTAAACGGAGTCCCAAATGGAGATCTTGATCGCATTAAGACCCAATCATTAAACCATCGTTCTTCACAAATTGAGACTTTTGTTTTATGTTCGAGTGAATTTGGTATTTAGATCTAGAAGATTATAACATTCAATTAACTAGTTGGACCATTTGACACTCAATTAGGCTGCTGCTAATTTGCTTATTTTATCGGTTCTTACATTTCTTCTTACACTGTCATTATGAATTGAAGGTTATTGAGCACAGACCCTACGATCATAAAGCTGATGTGTTCAGTTTCGGGATAGTGCTATGGGAGCTTCTAACAGGCGAAGTAAATCCCTTTTCAAACAAACAAGAAAGTTTTTTCTTTCCATTTATTTTTATGTTTTTATTTTCTTTAATCCTTATATTGCTATTTTTCACAGGTTCCCTACTCATATTTAACCCCATTACAAGCAGCAGTTGGTGTAGTACAACAGGTACTTTTGGCTCTAAAACTTGGTAATAAAAGTATGCTATAGTTTTGTGTTGCATAATAAGAAGCGAGCGGGTTTTACTTTTATTACCAGGGTTTGCGGCCTACAATTCCTAAGCAGACTCATACAAAGCTCACCGAGTTGCTCGAGAGTTGCTGGCAACAAAACCCTACATCAAGACCCGAATTCACAGATATTCTAGACAAACTAAAGCATTTAGCAAAAGAGGTATGCCGATCTATGACACAAAAAAGAACAACTTTTCTCTTTCCAATATTGAAAAGGGGTGTTCATTGGTATGGTTTATTCGGTCGAACGACGAACATAACTGATATCAGGAAGTTCAAAACCGAACCGAAAACCGAATTCGAATTTGGTTCGGTTTTTGACTGAATAAATTTTATTATTTTTATTTTATTTATTTAACTTTTTTTTACTATTATTTGTTATTGAATTTGGTCGGACTAAAATTGTAATTGGATTGGGCTAACTGACAAAACATAAATAACCGTTAAGTGATATTCGACTAAATGAAAAAAACATAAAAAACCACTAAATAACATAAGTAACCATCAAATTTCTGAAACCGAAAACTAAAAACTCAATTCAGTTTCAACCGAATATGTAATTCGACTTGGTTTTGAACGGTTTCGGTCTAGTTCGGCTTTCAGTTTAATCGGTTTGAAACCGAACAATGAACACCCCTAATATTGAAGTGGAATTTGATGTGAACAGGTAGGGAATGCTGGCGAGGGGCAAAAGGACAAATCGATTAGTGGATTTTTCTCGGGTTTTAAGAAGCGGCATCACTAAAGTAGCAGCAGACATCGAGTGGTGTTCCGAGAACCCGTATTCCCGTCATCACATTTACTTGTTCTTAATATGACTCATGATCCCAACTTGTTTAGATGCAGACAAAAGACGAGGACTGAGTTAAGACGAGTGAAAGAAACTCGGTTTTTTTCTTTTTCTTTTTCTTTTTTAAGTTGTAGATATTTGAGGTTTTAGATTGACCTTGTGATCATCAAACTGTCCGTTTGTTTTTTGATGTATATATGATGAAGTTTCGTATGGGAAAGATTGTTGTTTGAAGGGACTGTTGGTAGTTTGTATACAAGTACCACATCTGAAACAACTGAAAACCACTATATCAAATTCCACCATTGTAGATTTTAACAAATTATATAATGATAGTTTATTTTAACAAATATATTTGTTCTTTAACTTCTTTTTTACTTTCTTTACATGATTAAGATTGATTTATATCTATATAATTTTTTATTTATATTTATATCTATCGGAACACGGCTTGATGTACCAAAAGGTTTCATTTTGTTACATCCAATGTTTTTTTGCCTATGAGAAATCTAGCAGATCATTTTATGATTATTTTTTAAATTAGTTTGTATAGACAAGTGATTTGATCATTTGAATCTCTGCATCAAGTTTGTAAAGGCGGATGTAACGTGACCGGTTATGTGAATTGTCATATACATAAATGTGCATCAAAAGTCACTACAACAACAAATTAAACATATGAAGTCGGACACACCATTGTGATGAGTTAGACACATTGTTATATACTTATGCACTGTGGTAGATCCAAGATTTTTACTCAGTGAGGAAAAATGCATGGTAAAGTACTTTATTAAAACTGTAAACGATAAAGTTCATTAAATATAATAAAACAAAATACATATTACAATTTTTCTGTGTTTTTAACTTTTGGAAACGATCATTTACAACTTCAATCATAACACTTTCAAGTGATTCTTTTTGTACCCTTCTAATTACACAAGCATTCAAAAAATCTTAACCAATGTGATTATGAAAAAAATGAGTTTACGATTTTCACTGTTGAAAAACATCTCTCAACCGTTGCGGTTGCGCGGGCAAAACTAGTGTTATCTTAAATAATCGATAAACCAAAGGAAAAGAAAATATTTCCTTATTTCCAGCATCACTCTAGCAAGATCAAAAATACCATTCAAGTTAGCAAATCCTTCATCTTTTTGCACACTATGGATGTTCACGTCAAGTTGATACGTAAGATCAATTTTTCCCCATATCAAAATCATATAAATAAAACTCACACAATTTTATTAAATTTGATGCATCACTTAAAAAAAATGAGTCATACGGGTTGAAAGCCATCATATTTTGAAGTAATTCTGTGTTAATTTCATTAAAGCGATCACCAACTCATGATTTTTCATATCAACAAAAATGTTTAAACAATCAAACTTATAATAATGTTGATGGTGATAAAAATGTTTAAACAATCAAACTTATAATAATATTGATAGTGATATTGTACCTTTGTCTTTTGTCTCTGTCAGTGAAATAGTTTTCTGTCATGTCTAAGATTTAAATATCATGTGTTTCATAAAATGAATGGATTTTCTCTAATCCACTTTCTCTAAACTATTTCAAACGACTTCCAAAATGTCTTAATCTTTTCTTTTAAGAGATCGTGATGATATATCTGTGAGCCCTATAATGTGTAAGCATCAACCGCAAATAAAAAAAATCAAGCGAGTCCAAAAAAATTTAACATACTAAATGTTTGATTTTGGGTTGAACCATTAGGGCATTCCTTTTAACATATTAAAGCACTTTAATGATGGATGGAAACATATCAAACAAATGTATAAGTGTTTTGTAATGAGTATTCCATGAGGTCGTATAAAAGAAAGTTTTTCGTTTAACTCGCTTCCTATAATATAAAAGATATTATTTTTTGGTCATTTTATTAACAAGTTACTTAAATAATTAGAATTATTATCAAATAATAACAATTTCAAACGGTAGAAACATATTCAAACACTATCTCATGCAGTCTGTTCTGTTATCACCTGATTCTGATCATTCAATATCATATACAATTTCGAAACCAATGTCCAAACACCCCTATGTGTATTCAAGATGTAACTTGTAACATCCATGATTTTTCGACCCGACTTTTTTTTTATTATTATATTTTAAACAATAAATCCCGTACTACTCGTCAATTGTCACATAAATTTTTGTTTTTTTTATCACGTACTAATTCAAAGTTTCAATATTGCAATTTCCATATTATTTCCTATATATATATACACATAACAAATGCTACCGATATCATTTATTTTTCATCATATACATATTTATGTGTAAATATATATATATATATATATATAAATTTTATTATACTAAATAATTTAATGATACAACTTTTAATATTAAATAAACTTATAAGCTTTAATAGTGTAAGTACATCTTCTATATATACACACATATATATGTAATTAATTGTCATTATATATGTAATTATGTATATATTTAAACATATTAAATCAACCATTTATACAATTTATAATTTTATAAAAATAGAAATCTTTCTTTATAAGTTAATAATAAAACAAACATTGACTAAATGTTTTAAATTGTATAAAAACATATTTTTTTAAAATAATTTTAAATCCAATAAAGGTTGATTTGGAACCCTTTCATCATGCTTTGAACCCCCACTAGCAAATGGACCCTCAATTTGAACCCTCACATTTTAATTTGACCTTCTTGACATTGGAACCCCATTCAAACCAATTTTGACTCTTTAAAGTCAAACATGGCCAAAATCGGTTTAATTCCATGAATTCAAGAGTGCAATTGCTCACCATTCATGTGGGATCATTACTCGACCGTTTCCATGTAATTATACCACTCCAATTCGATCGTACTCAAAGCTATTAATACATAAAAGGGATTTCGGTTTAGGGGCTTTTCAATCACTAACATTAACTTAAACTCCATAAATTGAAGCGATTGAAATCCGTAACGCATGTAGTTACCATCCCTCAAGGTCCCCATACCTGTGGCAATCGTATTCCACACAAAAAATTCTATTATCCTAGCCTCCTTTCTCCCACTCGGTTCGCGGCAACAGGGAGACCCGAGCACCATCGTCTCCGACGAATCAAGGCTAATCACAGGTAATCCTAACACGTTTTTACGTCCTGATTCAAAGCCCTAACTTTTCGTTTTTCAATCTATGATTATCCTGATCAATTGAGTCTAGGGTTCATGAAGGGATTAACCTGCGATTTAGGGCTAGGCAACATTTTTAAAATTTGTTTTCCTGGTTAAACTCAAGGCAATTTCCCAGATCGTGTGGTTAAATCCCTTTCCCCATAGAGGATAGGTTCGAACCCAGCCGACCCAGTCCTTTTTGCATTTATTTTCTTTTTGTTGCATTACCTTGTTTTACCCACTCTTACACACATACAAATAAATATTTATATGTACGCTTATATGAAAATCACACACACTTTTTGAGACTAAACGGTAAAATAATTTTATACATATATAATACATATATACAAATTATCAATATAAAGCGGTTCTTTGATAAATACTAAGAGCCTTCAATCGATTATATTTTCAAATAAATATAATGATATGATTATTCTAGTCACCACAAACACATCACGACCAGTAATGATGCATTATTATTTACTAATGTATTTTATTCTCAAGTATGATTTTTAAGACTCGATTTTATTAGCTAATTCATTTTCTCTACTTACAAATCATTTTATAAACCCGACCTTTAAATTGTTAAGTTTTGAAGGAAACCATCTTAATAATTATTACTAGGATGTAAACCTAATAAATTCTAGTTTATTTAAAATAAATCCTTTGACAAGTTATCTATGTAAAATCCCAAATTTATAAACCATATTTAGAAAATAAATATGATAATTTTTATAACCTATTTATCTTGTAAAGATTTATATATTTTTTTGTATAAAAATCCATATTTGTTTTACCTTAAATTAATAATTAATTTTTATTTAATTATTAATTAACAAGGTCATTACTTTTACACTTAATTCTCATGAAAACTCAAACTATAAATGAATAAAAGAATGTATTTATTTATTTAAATTAATTACTTATTTGTTTATGTAGCTAAATACTTAATTAGGCAACTAATTATTTAATTCATTTATGCATATATTCATTTAAATTATAAACAAAAGAAAACCATTCATTCATCCATTCAACTATTCAAATTACTATACAATTATCTACATAAGTATTATTTGAAACTCAAACTGATATCTCCTTATTTAATTAAAGAGACCCACATCAAACCCTTCGCGCATTAGGACTCCCTATTTTATTTTGAACAAATCATTGATACACGTATACCATCAAACATAGGTTGACCATGAGGTTGGCTAAACATTTGTTCAATAACTTATTTGTGTGCTTATCAACCCTTTCCTCTTCAAGGTGAGTTTCATAGCCCCATTTCTTTTTACTATTGTTTACAAATACTCGGGGTGGAACATGTTTACATATTATACTTACCAAATTCAATACCAATGTTCTTATGCTATTTACTATTTGTTTTATGTCTTAAACTGCTTGGTGACCATTACATGTGTTCATGCTAGTACATTCATTAACCTGCTACCCAGGCCTAAGGTAGTACCTAACATGATCATTTATAGGGGAATCCGATTCCAGTTAACACGAACCATGGCGGGTTTTGTGTGTACCATATTACTATTTTTCCAAAACACAATAAGTGGGATTGTACCTACCAGTTTTCCATTACTTACGGATTGAATTGTACGCTTGGAACCTTGTATGTTTTCACATTTATGCCTTAGTTATGCTGTGAACAATATTGAATTACAACTACTTTTTAACTTAACTTTTGTTGGTGTCAAAACCTATGTTACTCACCAACTACTTGTATTTGACATTTACTCACATGTTTCAGGTGCACTAGTTTGAGGACACTACTTGATCACATAGGACTATGGACCTAGACTTATTAAAGATTGAGCGTAACTTGTATTATGTTTTGTTTCCATTTCTAATTGTAACAGATGCTTTAATTATGATGAAATAATATTATCACTTATTAATAGATGATCATGTGCTTATGAACAACCGCGTCAGCCCCGACGTATAATCCGTCACCGGCTGGGGTGTGACATAACCAACTGTAACTATGCAATCTAAAACAGGAGGAAAAGTCAACCAGCCAGAAACAGAGGTTCCCCAATGCTTCTCAACACCTTCAACAACTGCAATGGCTTTCCCCTTTTCAGCAACTTTCTCCATACGTGCAATTGCATCATAAACATTTTGATATTTCAAGAATAGAAACAACCCCTCCGTTTTCTACAACAGGCATGTAACGAACCAAAATCCGGGTTTTGTTATAAATAAATAAATATTCTAAATAATATTATGGTGGAAATAATATTTTTAGAATTAAGTTGAAACAAGTGGGTTTCAAGTTAGTGTTAGGGTTATGTTAGTTTTTATCTATGTTTTGGCTTGAAAATGGATGAAATGGAAGTTGAGGGACTGAAATTGCAAATATGGAAAATCTGCCATATTTGACTTATATGAAGTTAAAATTCAGATTTTTAGTTGGAGTGGGGGTCGATGCTTTCAAGAAAAAAGAGAGAAAAGGGTGTTGAAGCTAAATTTGCAATTGAAGCTTGAATCGAGAAGGTGTTGGCTTACACATCATCCTTCTAACATCAAGTAAGTGATTATCATCCTTTTTAGTTCACCATTGATGGGTTCATAGATGGGTTTTGTAGAAATCCAGAATTTATGATGCATGTGGTTAATTGATGTTAGATTGTTGATAATCTTGCTAAACTAAAGGTAAAGAATGGTGAATAACATCCTAGAACCCTTTGATTTTGATTATGAGAAGTTAGGGTTCATACGGAAAAAATTGGGGGTTTTTGGATTATGATGATAAGATGATGAATTAATGATGATTAAGTGTTTATATGATGTTAGACACTTGAACAAACACCAAATTAACCTAATGATAAAAATTGAATGAAAAATTAATGTTAAAGAAAGGATAATGAAACTCAAGTATGTGAGTTTAGGGTGAAAGATGGTGTTTGGATATGAGTATAACTCAAACGAGTCAGTTTGAGTTAGAAATAGGCAATTGGGTTGTGAACCCAATTAAAATGTGATTTTGGTGTATGATGGATTACTAAACTAGATGTATGTTTTATCTTCATTACTAATGGTGATTATATGTGGTGGCATGTAGGGAAAGCTCCAGCGTAGTCTATGTCAAGTCCATGGCGAAAGATGGGATCTCGTACGCGTTTTTGATGGTTTTGGGTTGTAATTAAGTTTATTTATGGGTGTAAACCAATACATGAATTTGTGTCCTTTTGGTGTAAAGTTATAGTGTTTTTGAAAGTTTTAACCCAAACCCAAGTGTTGAGAGATTTTTATGTCAAGATGGAAAAAGTTGAAAAAATTGGCTAAGTGTTGAAATCTGCAGTTGTGCAGAAACTTTATGTGAAAAAGTGATATTCGCGCCACGTGAAAAACCAGAGTCTAGTCTTCGCGACACGCGAAGACCTGGTTTCTCGGATTTTTCTTTTTGGACTCCCTCGTACCATGCGAAGGGAGGAGGCCCGGATTTCGCGACACGCGAAGAAAAAAAAATAATTCTTGGGACGATTGCTTCTGCATGTTTAATTGTTTAATTTAAAACTAAAGTGTTACAACTTGGTATCAGAGTAAAGGTTTGAGGGATTTGGTGTGCGAGGCACCAACTCAAACCGGAAGCTCTTGATATGGGGGAAAGATACGAGAATCCAAGAAGGACTTGACCGAGACTCGGAGCTTTCGGAAGTAAAAGGTTAGTAATGTTATGATTAATGTTGTTTCATATGGTGTATATGTATATGTATGTATAAACGACAAGGTGATTGTGTGTGCCGAAACTTGTCTGGTGATTTGTTGTATGGATATGATAATTACATTTGGGCATATTGTATTATTAAATATGTCTGGCCAATGTGATTAATAAGACAATATGTGCAAGGGTCCTTATGATAACCATTTAACAATGAATATTTGTAAGGATTAGGTGAAGGTGATTATATATATGTAGGTATATAAGAAAATATATATATACTTAATACATATAAGGGTAAATGCAAGATGGTTACCTAAGGTATTGATAGTATAAGGGTATCAAGGTGTTTTATTCTAAATTCTCAGCTAAGAGATGACATATGCGAATGAAGAGCCGTTGGATCCAAGAATCCATGAAGCGATAAAGGAAGAAGTGGCCAACGCTTTTGAGCAAGCCACATCATTGTTGATGGAAGAAATGAGAGGGGATATTAAACTCACTCTCGAAGAGGTATCAAAAGAGAAGGAGAAGGAACCACAAGGTTGTACTCTTAAAGAGTTTATGGTAATCAAGCCCAAGGAGTATAACGGGCAAGTGGACCTGATCCTTAGCCATAGGTGGGTGGTGGATATGGAATTGAATTTTGAGACGACAAAGTGCAAACCCGAGGACATGGTAATGTTTAGCGTGCCATTGTTAACTGGGAGGGCAAAAGAATGGTTGTTAAATCTCTGAAAGGAGAGGGGTGAAATGGGTGTGACCTCCATGACTTGGGAGGAGTTTAAGATGAATTTTCTGAAATACCATTGCCCTACAAGCCGTAGTTGACAGGATAACTGAGGAGTTCCTCCTCATGAGGCAAACAACCGAGTCAATAGATGAATTGGCAGGGGATTTCTTTGATCGCGCCAAGTTCTGTCTGGACGTGGTGTCAACCGAGAAAGCGAAGATTGACAGATTTTATGCTATGTTGACTGTGGAGTTCAGAGATAGCATATCCCCATCATATTTTACCACACTTGTAGATTTGATAAACAAGTGTCGGGAAAGGGAGGTGGGGTTGAGGAGGCAAGAAGTAAGAGGTGAAAAGAGAAAGCATGAAATTGTGGAACAAGTTGTGAAGAAGATAAAGGGTGGGAGCCCTAGCAAGAAGCCATTTATCAAGTTTTCTCCACGGGGATGCAAGGTTTGTGGAAATGAGCACTTTGGGGAGTGTAGGAAGGGTATGTCAAATTGTTATAAATGTGGGAAGCCTGGGCATATGGCTAATCAATGTCCAAGCCAAATCCGTATATGCTACAATTGTTACAAGCCCGGGCACAATAGGGCGGATTGCCCTGAGCTGAAGCAAGGTGGAAGTGAAAGGAAGGTTGAAATACCAAAGCCAAAGGTAGAGCTTTCCACATCTCGGTGGAAGAGGCGAAGAATAACCCGGAGATGGTGTCAGGTATATTCAAGATTAACTCTTTACCTGCACTAGTTCTATTTGATTCGGGGGCTAGTCGTTCATTTGTGTCTTTGAAATTTGTTAAGCATTCTTCTTTTCTAAGTAGCAAGTTAGATGAACCCTTAGAAATCGAGGCGGCAAATGATAAGAGTTTCATAGTGTTTGATATTTATAGGAATTGCAAGTTAAGGGCGGGGGGTGAAACGTTCCTTATTGATTTAATTCCTATGACCATGGGGGATTTTGATGTTATTGTGGGGATGGATTGGTTGTGAAGGAACAAAGCAAATATTTTATGTGGACCTAAGGCGATACAACTCGACTCCTCGTCGGGTGAGTCCATTTACATAGAAGGTGAAAAGGAAGGTAATGTAAGATTGTGTTCTTATGTGAAGGCAACAAAGTACATGGTGCGTGGGTGCAAGGCGTACATGGTTTGTGTTGCGGATGTGACCGAGAAAGTGAAAGATATTCGCGATGTTCCGGTTGTGAATCAGTTTGAGGATGTGTTTCCAAATGAATTGCCGGGGGTTCCTCCGAAGAGGGAGGTAGAGTTTGGGATTGACTTGATACCGGGTGCTAAGCCGGTAGCCAAAGGACCTTATAGGTTGGCACCGCCTGAAATGAAAGAGCTAATGGAGCAATTACAGGAACTACTTGATAAAGGTTTCATACACCCGTTCTCTTCGTTAAAAAGAAGGATGGAAGCATGAGGATGTGTATGGATTATCGGGAATTGAACAAGTTGACGGTGAAGAATCGGTACCTGTTACCCCGGATTTACGACCTCTTTGACCAATTGCAAGGGGCGTCATGGTTCTATAAAATTGATTTAAAGTCCGGGTATTATCAGTTGAAAGTGAAAGAAGACGACATTCCTAAGACGGCTTTCCGCACTCGTTACGGTCACTATGAGTTTACGGTTATGCCTTTCGGTTTAACCAACGCGCCCACGGTTTTCATGGATCTTATGAACCGGGTGTGTAGACCGTTCGGTCATTGTGTTTATTGACGATCTTCTCATTTATTCACTGAGTGAAGGTGATCATGCCTTTCATCTACGTGAAATCCTTGAAGTTTTGCAAAGGGAGAAGATTTATGCTAATTTTTCTAAGTGCGCATTTTGGTTACGCGAAATCCAATTCTTGGGTCATGTGATTAATGAGAAAGGGATTACTGTCGACCCATCCAAAATAGTGGCGGTTAAAGATTGGTCAATGCCGAAAACGCCTTCGGAGATTAGAAGTTTCTTGGGGTTGGCGGGTTATTATCGGTGGTTTATTGAAAACTTCTCTCGGATTGCTTTGCCGATGACGAAGTTGACGCGTAAAGATACTAAGTGTGTATGGGGTTCCGAGAAAGAATCCGCCTTTCAACTCTTGAAGGAAAAGTTGACTAAGGCACCTATTCTATCCTTGCCGGACGGGACCAAAGATTTTGTTGTGTATTCGGATGCCTCGCATTCGGGGTTGGGGTGTGTATTGATGCAAAGGGGGAAAGTGATTGCTTACGCATCTAGGCAATTGAAGACTCACGAGTTGAACTACCCTACTCACGATTTAGAGCTTGCGGCCGTGGTTTTCGCACTCAAAATTTGGAGGCATTATTTATATGGGGCTAAGTGTACGATCTACACGGATCACAAAAGCCTCAAGTATTTCTTTGACCAAAAGGACCTCAACATGAGGCAAAGACGGTGGCTTGAATTGGTCAAGGACTATGACTGTGAGATACTTTATCATCCGGGTAAAACGAATGTAGTGGTGGATGCACTTAGTCGGAAGACGAGTCATTCACCTATCAAGGTGAAGTCATTCAAGATGACAATTTCATCATCTCTTATTGATGAAATTCGGGAGGCACAAGTGTTAGCACTTGGTGGGGATTTGAAGAAAGAACGGATGGTTACATATGTTGACAAGCTTGGGGAAAATAGTTTGGGGTTAAATACATGTTTTGATAGGATTTGGATTCCTAGGTTGTCAAGCGTTTTGACAACTATTTTAGATGAAGCGCATAAATCCAAGTATTCTATCCATCCGGGGGCCACAAAGATGTTTTATGACTTGAGGTGTCATTTTTGATGGCCGGGTATGAGGCGTGATATTGTTAAGTATGTGGAAAGATGTCTCACATGCTTAAGGGTAAAAGCGGAGCATCAAAAGCCGTATGGAAAGCTTCAACCGCTTGAAATACCGCTTTGGAAATGGGAGAATATAACCATGGATCTAATCACTAAACTACCTAATACACGACAGAGTTATGATGCGATATGGGTAGTAGTAGATCGGTTGACAAAGAGTGCACATTTCCTTCCTATAAAGGAAACGTATTCGTCGGATAGATTGGCGGAAGTCTATGTGAAGGAAATAGTGTCACGACATGGTGTACCGGTGACAATTGTATCGTATCGGGATACGAGGTTTACTTCTCATTTTTGGAAGAAATTCCATGAGGATATGGGGACTAGATTGAATCTTAGCACTGCTTATCATCCACAAACGGATGGTCAAAGCGAGCGAGCGAACGATTCAAACGCTCGAGGATATGTTACGAGCGTGTGCTTTGGATTTTGGGGGTAATTGGGACGACCATCTACCGTTGGCGGAATTTTCTTACAACAATAGCTACCATTGTAGCATTGGTATGCCGCCTTTTGAGGCGTTGTATGGGAGGAAATGTCGAACACCCGTGTGTTGGGGTGAAATTGGTCAACGGGAACTTGGTTGCAAAGAGTTGGTCAAGGAAACTATTAGTAGTATTGACCAAATAAGGGCACGCTTAAAGGCGGCCCAAGATCGCCAAAAATCATATGCGGATAATAGAAAGCGGGCGATTGAGTTTCAAGTGGGAGACTTTGTGCTTTTGAAAGTCTCTCCTTGGAAAGGGGTGATACGGTTTAGGAAACGGGGGAAGTTAAGTCCATGTTTCATCAGACCGTTTAAGGTGATAGCAAGGGTGGGTGCGGTATCTTATCGTTTGGAGCTACCGGAGGGACTAAGTAGACTTCATAACACGTTTCATGTGTCTCATTTGCAAAAATGTTTGGCTGATGAATCTACTTTTATCCCATTGGATGATATAGAGTTGGATGAAAAGTTGAATTATGTTGAGGAACCGGTGGCAATCTTGGATAGAAAGGTGAAGCGTTTGCGTAATAAAGAGATTGGCCAAGTTTTGGTGAGGTGAAAAAGTAAAAAGGGAGCGGAAATGACTTGGGAAACCGAGGAAGTGTGACGTTTCGGATTTTCATTAGCGCACCTGTAATATAATTATCGTGTAATTATTCTAATTAAATAAAATACAAGTGTTTTTATACAAATAGGTATTTTATTTTACGGATTTAAAAGTAATTAAAATTTTATAAGTTTTAAAACTTATATAAAATTTTATATAAAAATCTAGATTTAAAAGTTGCATATTTAATAAAATAACCTATTTAAATAATACAAATAATCTTTTTATAAAAGTTATTTATAATAATAATAATAAAATAAATTTATAAAATATAATTAATTTAAAAGAAATTAAATTAATTTATTTAATAAAAAGTTTAGGGGTCGTTTAGTAATTAATCAAACTAGAAGGTTTTAAAACTGAAATCTGTTGAGTGACCATTCCTGGACAAAGCGAACTATAAGGTTTTATCCGAAGTTATTCCAGAGACTAAATTAAATCAAAATCAAACTTCGGGGACTGAAACTGCCAAAACCAAATTCGTGAATCCGGTCACCCCTTTCGTTGGTCCGGCGGGTAAAGGCTTTTCCGGCGACACCCGACCAGACTGTTTCTCTGCACCTCGACAGCCGACAAAGGCTTCTCTGGCTTCGTTTCTCCCACGCGAACAATACCCCTCGACCAATTTGTTCCCCCAACATAGGGATCGTCCGATCCTGTTGGTGGCCGAGATACCCACGTCCAAATTCGTGCCCGACAGGCCACCTCCACGCCTGTCGAATGTCTGATTAGCTTCGCCTCGTCCAGAATAATGTCGGGACGTCCCCAATTGCACGTTTGAACATAAGAATCGGGCTCGGCTATAAATAGCCACAGTCGGCCCTGCACGAGCTCGTTACCCCTCTTCCACCCACTCTCACTCCAAATTGAGGACACCATCACTTTCGTCGTTACTGAGTGAAGCTCCAACCAAAGTTTCGAAGTCTAATTCCATCCAGAAGCTGATTCCCACTCTTGACATTTTCGGGTTTAAGTTTCTGCCGATCAGGCCCTTCGCGACTAGGTTCGAGCTTTGTTTTGTTCGATTAGTTTCTATTAGCCACTGGTAATTAATTCCAGTCGAAAACACGATCTTCGCTCGTGAGTTACCGGGCAAACCCAGTGTCCTCGGAAATGGTTTGCCGGTCACCGAGGACCAGCGACCAGCTTTTCCTTTGTGTATTTAAATTAGCGGATACACACATAACCAGCGATGGGCAGTAGCCCGGCTGGTTATGCGTGTTTGTGTCCGAGGCAGAGGTCGCGGGTTCGAGTCTTCTGGCCTCCGACCCAACCCCATTTTGCTTCTCTTATCACTATTTTTATTTTATTTAATTTTCTTAACTTATTTTAATATTATTTTATTACACTAAAGACTAAAACGAGTCGGTTTGATCGTTTGTTTACTTTGAAATCGACTAAACAATCTTTTATCTATAAACTATTCCATTTTTATAAATCTTGTAATATTATTTAAATACATTTTCTTATATATAAAATATCCCATACTTTTATAAATCTTGTAATATTTTTATAAAGAGAGAAGAAACATGATTTACATATGGTGTTCATCGATCTTGAAAAGGCGTACGATAGTGTGCCTAGAAGATTGATCTGGGAAAGTCTGGAGGGAAGATGAATCCCTAGTAAATATATTGAGGCAATTAGGGATATGTATCATGAGGCTAAGACATGCGTCCGAGCACCCGTGGGGGATACAAACTTTTTTCCGGTGGAAGTGGGAGTTCACCAGGGGTCGGCACTAAGCCCCTTTCTCTTTGCAGTAGTTTTGGATGAGTTGTCAAAGTCGATTCAAGATGCAATTCCATGGTGCATGCTTTTTGCTGATGATATCGTGTTGATTGCAGAAAGTAAAGAGACATTGAACAACAGACTAGAGAAATGGAGAACAGTCTTAGAGCACAAAGGTTTGAAGATAAGCCGATCTAAAACCGAGTACCTTCACTGCAACTTTAGTGGTGCAAACGTCGACGAGGAGACCCAGATTTATATTGAAGGTGGGGTTGTCCCTAAGACACTGAAGTTCAAGTATCTAGGATCTGTCATCCAGAGTAACGGGGACATCGACAATGATGTAGTCCATCGGGTGCAGGCTGGTTGGTGTAAATGGAGAGCGGCCTCAGGTGTTTTGTGCGACAAGAGGTTCCCAATAGGGTTAAAGGGTAAATTTTATAGGGTAGCAGTTCGCCCAGCAATGCTATATGGAACCGATTGTTGGGCCATCAAGAAGACACAAGCTCGAAAAATGGATGTAGCTGAGATGAGGATGTTGAGGTGGATGTGTGGACACACAAGAAATGACCGAATAAGAAATGAAGTTGTTCGGAAGAGATTGGGAGTCACATGTATCTCAGATAAGATAAGAGAAGGAAGATTGAGATGGTTTGGACATGTCAAGAGGAGACAGAGCACAGATCTAGTGAGAACGGTGGAAACTCTCGTTGTAGAGGGGAAAAGGAGCAGGGGGAAACCGAAATTAACGTGGGATGAGAGGATTAGGCTTGATTTGCTAGATTTACACCTCTCAGAGGACATGATCAATGATAGGATTTCATGGAGACGTCGTATTAGGGTTTTAGGATGAGTGACCCGTTGTGTGGGAGAGTAGAGTTGTTTAGCAAAGATTTTGCGTATGTCTTGTTTCTTGTAGGTGTGTTGTGTTTCTTGTGACTAATATACTCTAGTCATACACTGCTAATTGTTAGATTACTGTTAGATTTATTTTACTTTATTACTCATTAATTTTATTTATATTTTTATCTTTTTCTTTCCCATGGAGCCGGGGGTCTAAACGAGAGCAGCCTCTCTATCCCTTGGGATAGGGGTAAGGTTTGCCCTCATCACACCCTCCCCAGACCCTACTAATAGCGTTAGCTATGTGTGGGATTATACTGGGTACGTTTGGTTTGGTAATATTTTTATAAACTTATTTAATTACATTTTTATATATAAAATGTCCTATATTTTTATAAATCTTGTAACATTTTTATAAACTTATTAAAATACATTTAATATATAAAATGTCTCATATTTGTTATGAACCTAGCAATATTTTTAATAAACTTGTTTAAATAAATTTTAAATATCAACATAATTAGTCAAATAAAGATTTTTCTTTTATTTGTTATTATTATATAAATACATTAAATATAATAATACTTGTTTAAAAATATATATATATATATATCCTTATAAGTTAAAGTTTTACAAAAACCGTTATCATCCTATTTCCATACTTTATATAAATAAATATTAAGGAAAATTATATTAAAGCCTATATACATTTAAATACAAATACATACCTATACGCATACAATAATACCCATTTGTCTACATAGGGTATCAACGTGCTTAAGCTTCCACATACTTATCACCTACACGCGTGGAAAAATACCCGCTTGCCAGGTGAGTTGCATAGCCCCTATTTTACATTTTTATACATTTTGGGGTGAAACATTATTCATGCTACTCACATTGTTTATACGTGTTATACATGTGGACTATATGCTTATTATTTAGATGTACATACATTTAAACACAAGACAACCAACTGTAATTTTGATAGATCTATTATGCCTGACCAGCCCACCCGGTTAGGGTGTTTATTACTGCATACTCGGATATAACCGCGTGTTATATTCAATCATATCGGATATAGTGGGTAACTATATTCAAACATACCGGACTTAGCTGTTGTGCTCTGTTCAAGCGCGTCAAACTCGGTTTGAATTGTGATTAAATAAATGGTACATCATACATACTATGTTTAACAAGATAAACAATGAGTTGCAAAACGATTTACAACTACTATTTATCGGAATTACTAAACCTTTGTACTCACCAACTTTTAATTGTATTGTACTTGAATATTTGTTGTTTTTAATTAGATTAATGAATTATGAAATATTTTAGTTATCATGTGCTTTTAAACAATCATTCCATTGTCCAACTCGATAATTCCGCCATCGGTTGGGGTGTGACAGATTGGTATCAGAGCCATGGTTATAGGGAATTAGGTTATTAGACACAATGACCTAGACTATAACCCTATGACTCCCTTCTATGTGTTATGTGCTAAATGATAAATTGCTATGTGAATTATTTGTAGTTAGGTATTATTTGAATTTTCCCGAGTTTGGTACATGAGACTTATACACATACATACAAGACTTTGATACATGATACATACTTTACATACATATTTGACAAACAAACTTATGCAAACAAATACACTACCCATCCTTATCCATACTCTTTCCTAATCCATATTAATTGCAACATTCCTACACATTTTATACACATAAACTCTCAATTCTATTAAAATCTTGAAAATCTCATCAACGACTTAATTTATTGAAACCAGTAAAGGACACGTGCAATCTGGAAGGGTGACACCTGTACATTGGGTTTTCTGTCTAGGAAAGCATTTCGTATAAATCCAAATAAACGGACCCGTATGCTTTCCTGGGAATTCCTGAAGTGAGTGTTTACCTATATGCTAAAGCATGTCTCTTTGAAAGTTTTGAGGAATTATTTAACGTTGATAAGTCAATGTATTCGCAAGGATACGATCCGAACTTAAACTCAAAATTTGGGGACATTATAGCAAGATAGGAAGAACTAGACGAACATGCAAAGCAAATCATTATTACGGGTGCACACGTAATAACGATTTGTAGTGCATGCAAGTCCCGACAATTTCTATTACGCAAATAATGATATATAACATCATGTTCTATCCGGAATAGATGGCTTAGCTTCCCCCCCCATCAACTTTGAATAAATACACATGCACTGGCACGCGTCATGATGAATCCCGTTTTTCTGCTTACATTATTTCCCGCTATAACTCATATATATCCATCTTATCTAAAATATCATTGTATTTTGGTGTTAGAATGCCTCCTCGACGTGCAAACTCTAGCACTTCCAACCCGGATCTTGCTACTCTCCTTGCCCAACTGGTGGGGCAAATGACCCAAGCCAATAACAACAGTGATGGGTCTCACAACATCCAAGGAAACGGTGGTACCAACCCGCCTCACTGCACGTTTAAGCACTTTAACTCGTGCAATCCTACAAAATTCTTCGGGACTGAAGGTGCTACCGGCCTACTTCAATGGTTTGAAAGCATGGAAAGCACATTCCTAAACAGCGACTGTCCCGATAATCTTCGGGTTCGTTATGCCACAAGTGTACTCCAAAAGAGAGCCCTCACCTGGTGGAACGGTGAGAAACGCTCCCGTGGTGCTGAGGTTGCTACATCCTTATCAAGGGATGATCTGAAGAAGGCCATGACTGATGAATTCTGTCCTCGGAATGAAATAAGGAAGCTCGAGGTTGAGTTTTGGGATCTTGCCCAAGACAGCGGGGATAATCTGGCCTACACCACCCGGTTTCAAGAGCTAAGTCTTCTGGTGCCTCATATGATCACTCCCCTTGCTCGGGGGATTGAAAAATACATAGGCGGCCTGCCTATGCAAATTCAAGATGTTGTGCTAGGAAGCAACCCTCCTACACTTGAAGCTGCTATCCGTCTAGCTGCTACACTATCCGACAACCATGTCAAAGCCGGAACCTTAACAAGAAAGGGTTCCAAGAAGGTTGTTTCTACTCTTGCGGCCGTCAAAGATGTAAAACCCGAGTCTTCTAACCGCAACAAGAAACAAAAGGGTCGGAACTTCGCAGCCGTAACTCCCGCTGTACCTGCTATTCAAGCGGCCCCTTTGGGTCAAAACCCGAAAACTTATCAGGGCCCAAATCCCTAATGCCAGACCTGCAAGTACCATCATCCTGCCAACTTACCATGCCGACTGTGTTCAAGCTGCGGACGATATGGACACGTGGTCACTACTTGCCGTACCCATCCTCCCGTCCATCAAGCTGCTCCAGCCAACCGCCCAATCTACCCGACACCTCTCAATGGTCGGGCATGTTACGAATGTGGAGACCCAAACCATTTCCGTGACCGATGCCCAAAACTGCATCATCAAGGTGGTCCTCAAGGACGAGCGTTTAACATAAACGCTAATGAGGCTCAAGCAAAGAACGACGTGGTAAACGGTACGTTTCTCGTAAACAATCATTATACATCCATTTTGTTTGATACCGGTGCCGATAGGAGTTTTGTATATCTTACCTTTGAATCCCGACTTGCTAAACAAAGAACGAAACTTGACAATTCTTATTCCGTGGAGATAGCAAACGGAAAATCTATTACTATAAATTCTGTTATCCGCGACTGCAATCTCGAGCTTAATAATCATGAATTCTCTGTTGATCTCCTTCCAATGCAATTGGGAAGCTTTGATATTATAATTGGCATGGACTGGTTATCCAAGCACCGTGCCGAGGTTATTTGCTACGAAAAGTGCATTCGTATACCTCTCCCTTCGGGCGACACGTTAGTTATTTTCGGTGAAAAACTGTGTCGTGGTCTTCAAATCATGTCTTGCACATTGGCACAAAAGTACTTGCGGAAAAAGTACGTTGCCTTCTTGGCCCACATAGTTGACACGAAAGACAAGGGTAAGAAATTGCAAGACATTCCAATCATCCGAGATTTTCCCGAGGTATTCCCCGAGGATTTACCTGGTCTTCCTCCCCCTAGACAAGTGGAGTTTCGTATCGACCTTGTGCCCAGAGCAACTCCCGTGGCAAAAGCTCCCTATCGTCTTGCACCTTCCGAGATGCAAGAGCTTGCAAGTCAATTACAAGAACTCTCATCCAAAGGATTCATCCGCCCGAGTCATTCACCTTGGGGTGCTCCCGTACTATTCGTAAAGAAAAAGGATGGATCGTTTCGAATGTGCATCGATTATCGTGAACTCAACAAACTTACAATTAAGAACCGTTATCCTTTACCCCGTATCGATGATCTTTTCGATAAGCTTCAAGGTTCAACATGTTTCTCCAAGATTGACCTTCGTTCCGGGTACCATCAACTTCGTGTTCTCAATGAAGATATTCCGAAGACTGCCTTTCGGACTAGGTAC
Source organism: Smallanthus sonchifolius (assembly GCA_023525975.1). Taxonomy (NCBI): domain Eukaryota; kingdom Viridiplantae; phylum Streptophyta; class Magnoliopsida; order Asterales; family Asteraceae; genus Smallanthus; species Smallanthus sonchifolius. Next base: position 21,940,629 of record CM042019.1, on the reverse strand, counting down.
GGTCACTACGAGTTCATGGTCATGCCATTCGGTTTGACTAATGCACCTGCAGTCTTCATGGACCTCATGAACCGTGTATGCAAACCTTAGTTGGACAAGTTCGTGATCGTTTTCATTGACGACATTCTCATCTATTCCAAAACGAAAGCAGAGCATGAACAACATCTTCGTTTGATTTTGGAGCTCTTGAAGAAAGAACGACTATACGCCAAGTTCTCCAAGTGTGAATTCTGGCTAAAGGAGGTTCAGTTTTTGGGACACATAGTCAACGATAAAGGGATTCATGTGGACCCGGCAAAAATCGAAGCGGTAAAGAATTGGAGTACTCCTAAGACTCCTACCGAGATTCGTTCATTCCTTGGACTAGCAGGTTACTATCGTCGCTTCATCTCAAATTTCTCCAAGATTGCAGTCCCGCTCACTGCCTTGACTCATAAAGGTAAATCTTACGAGTGGGGACCCAAGCAAGAAGAAGCTTTTCAAACTCTCAAGCACAAGCTCTGCAATGCTCCTATTCTAACTCTTCCTAGTGGTAATGACGACTTTTTCGTTTATTGTGATGCATCCAACCAAGGTCTTGGTTGTGTTCTAATGCAACGTGGCCAAGTAATTGCATACGCATCACGTCAGCTCAAAATCCATGAGAAGAACTATACGACCCATGATCTCGAGCTTGGTGCTGTCGTTTTCGCCTTGAAAATTTGGAGACACTATCTTTATGGCACCAAATGCGTGGTTTTCACCGACCACAAAAGTCTCCAACATATTTTCAATCAAAAAGAGCTTAATATGAGGCAACGACGATGGGTTGAAATTCTTAACGACTACGACTGCGAGATTCGCTACCACCCCGGCAAAGCAAATGTTGTAGCCGACGCCTTGAGTCGTAAAGAACGTATCATGCTTCATAGTGTTCGTATTCATAACGATATCCAAGCCCGCATTCTCCAAGCACAACACACCTCGGTTACCGAGGGAAACATGTATCAAGAGATGGCATGTGGCGTAGAACTCTTGCTAGAAACCAAAGCCAACGGTCTATTGTATTACTTGGACCGTATCTGGGTTCCCTATCGCGATGAACTTCGTACATTTTTGATGAACGAGTCCCACAAAACTCGATATTCGGTACATCCCGGAGCTGATAAGATGTACATGGGTCTTCGTCAGCAATATTGGTGGCCCGGCATGAAAAAGGATATTGCCCTCTTTGTGGCAAAATGCTTAACTTGTTCTAAAGTAAAGGCCGAACACCAGAAGCCTTTCGGACTCCTCGAACAACCGGAAATTCCCGTGTGGAAGTGGGAGAACCTTGCTATGGACTTCATCACCAAACTCCCACGCACTTCTAGTGGGCACGATAGTATCTGGGTTATTATCGACCGACTTACAAAGTCTGCTCATTTCTTGCCTATTCGTGAGGACTATCGAGTCGAGAAATTGGCTCGGATCTACATTGATGAAATTGTGAGTCGTCACGGAATCCCTTTGAACATCATCTCCGATCGAGATTCGCGTTTTACTTCCCGATTTTGGCAATCATTACAATCTGCGCTTGGTACTCGCTTGGATCTAAGTACGGCTTACCATCCTCAAACCGATGGACAAACCGAGCGAACAATCCAAACTCTCGAGGATATGCTTAGAGCTTGTGTTATTGACTTTGGTGGCAATTGGAATTCTCACCTACCACTGATCGAATTTTCCTACAACAACAGCTACCACACAAGTATCAACATGTCACCGTTTGAAGCTCTTTATGGACGAAAATGTCGTTCACCGATTTGTTGGAACGAAATTGGTGAAGCACAAATCACCGGTCCTGAGCTTATCCAAGAGACCATCGATAAAGTCTCTCTTATCCGTGACAACATTCGGGTAGCAAGGAGTCGGCAAAAGAGCTATGCCGATAAAAGACGAAAACCCTTGGAATTTCAAGTTGGGGATATGGTTCTTCTAAAAGTATCACCTTGGAAAGGCGTAGTCCGATTTGGAAAGAAAGGAAAACTTGCACCTCGATATGTGGGCCCATTCAAGATACTCGAGAGGGTAGGAAAAGTGGCCTACAAACTCGACCTTCCTTTAGAACTCAGCAACGTTCATCCGACCTTTCATGTATCAAATTTGAAGAAGTGTCTAGCCGATGAAAATCTCCACATCCCTCTTGACGAAGTGCGCATTGACGAAAAAATGCACTTTGTTGAAAAACCCGTGGAAATCATGGACCGAGAAGTTAAGAAACTCAAGCGTAGCCGCATCCCCATTGTCAAGGTCCGTTGGGAGTCTAAACGTGGACCCGAGTTCACTTGAAAACGTGAAGACCAAATGAAGACCAAATATCCGCATCTCTTTTCATAGCCTCCACTAGTTGAATTTCGGGGCGAAATTCCTTTAACATGGGGAGACTGTGACATTTCGGATTTTCATTAGCGCACCTGTAATATAATTATCGTGTAATTATTCTAATTAAATAAAATACAAGTGTTTTAATACAAATATGTATTTTATTTTATGGATTTAAAAGTAATTAAAATTTTATAAGTTTTAAAACTTATATAAAATTTTATATAAAAATCTAGATTTAAAAGTTGCATATTTAATAAAATAACCTATTTAAATAATACAAATAATCTTTTTATAAAAGTTATTTATAATAATAATAATAAAATAAATTTATAAAATATAATTAATTTAAAAGAAATTAAATTAATTTATTTAATAAAAAGTTTAGGGGTCGTTTAGTAATTAATCAAACTAGAAGGTTTTAAAACTGAAATCTGTTGAGGGACCATTCCTGGACAAAGCGAACTATAAGGTTTTATCCGAAGTTATTCCAGGGACTAAATTAAATCAAAATCAAACTTCGGGGACTGAAACTGCCAAAACCAAATTCGTGAATCCGGTCACCCCTTTCGTTGGTCCGGCGGGTAAAGGCTTTTTCGGCGACACCCGACCAGACTGTTTCTCTGCACCTCGACAGCCGACAAAGGCTTCTCTGGCTTCGTCTCTCCCACGCGAAAAATACCCCTCGACCAATTTTTTCCCCCAACATAGGGATCGTCCGATCCTGTTGGTGGCCGAGATACCCACGTCCAATTTCGTGCACGACAGGCCACCTCCACGCCTGTCGAATGTCTGATTAGCTTTGCCTCGTCCAGAGTAATGTCGGGACGTGCCCAATTGCACGTTTGAACATAAGAATCGGGTTCGGCTATAAATAGCCACAGTCGGCCCTGCACAAGCTCGTTACCCCTCTTCCACCCACTCTCACTCCAAATTGAGGACACCATCACTTTCGTCGTTACTGAGTGAAGCTCCAACCAAAGTTTCGAAGTCTAATTCCATCCAGAAGCTGATTCCCACTCTTGACATTTTCGGGTTTAAGTTTCTGCCGATCAGGCCCTTCGCGACTAGGTTCGAGCTTTGTTTTGTTCGATTAGTTTCTATTAGCCACTGGTAATCAATTCCAGTCGAAAACACGATCTTCGCTCGTGAGTTACCGGGCAAACCCAGTGTCCTCGGACACGGTTTGCCGGTCACCGAGGACCAGCGACCAGCTTTTCCTTTGTGTATTTAAATTAGCCGCTACACACATAACCAGCGATGGGCAGTAGCCCGGCTGGTTATGCGTGTTTATGTCAGAGGCAGAGGTCGCGGGTTCGAGTCTTCTGGCCTCCGGCCCAACCCCATTTTGCTTCTGTTATCATTCTTTTTATTTTATTTAATTTTCTTAACTTATTTTAATATTATTTTATTACACTAAAGACTAAAACGAGTCGGTTTGATCGTTCGTTTACTTTGAAATCGACTAAACAATCTTTTATCTATAAACTATTCCATTTTTATAAATCTTGTAATATTATTTAAATACATTTTCTTATATATAAAATATCCCATACTTTTATAAATCTTGTAATATTTATATGAACTTATTTAATTACATTTTATATATAAAATGTCCTATATTTTTATAAATCTTGTAACATTTTTATAAACTTATTAAAATACATTTAATATATAAAATGTCTCATATTTGTTATGAACTTAGCAATATTTTTAATAAACTTGTTTAAATAAATTTTAAATATCAACATAATTAGTCAAATAAAGATTTTTCTTTTATTTGTTATTATTATATAAATACATTAAATATAATAATACTTGTTTAAATATATATATATATATATATATATATATATCCTTATAAGTTAAAGTTTTACAAAAACCGTTATCATCCTATTTCCATACTTTATATAAATAAATATTAAGGAAAATTATATTAAAGCCTATATACATTTAAATACAAATACACACCTATACGCATACAATAATACCCATTTGTCTACATAGGGTATCAACGTGCTTAGGCTTCCACATACTTATCACCTACACGCGTGGAAAAATACCCGCTTGCAAGGTGAGTTACATAGCCCCTATTTTACATTTTTATACATTTTGGGGTGAAACATTATTCATGCTACTCACATTGTTTATACGTGTTATACATGTGGACTATATGCTTATTATTTGGATGTACATACATTTAAACACAAGACAACCAACTTTAATATTGATAGATCTATTGTGCCTGACCAGCCCACCCGGTTAGGGTGTTTATTACTGCATACTCGGATATAACCGCGTGTTATATTCAATCATATCGGATATAGTGGGTAACTATATTCAAACATACCGGACTTAGCTGTTGTGCTCTGTTCAAGCGCGTCAAACTCGGTTTGAATTGTGATTAAATAAATGGTACATCATACATACTATGTTTAACAAGATAAACAATGAGTTGCAAAACGATTTACAACTACTATTTATTGGAATTACTAAACCTATGTACTCACCAACTTTTTAGTTGACACTTGATTTAAATAATGTTTCAGGTTTGGATATGTGACTACTTGCCGAAGATTTCTCCACATAAGGACTATGGACCTAGTTAAATAAATCAATGTTTTGAACTAGACTAGGTTATTTGGAATGTATCGTATTTGGATCTTGTTGTCTTTAAATTTAATTAATGGATTATGCAACCTTTTAGCTATCATGTGCTTTTGAACAATCATTTCATTGTCCGCCTCGATGATTCCGCCATCGGTCGGGGTGTGACAGGAAGATATGCTCAAATATTATCCGAACCTCTTTATGTGAAGTCGGGTTTCGGGGACGAAACCCAAATAAGGGGAGGTGATTTGTAACGAACCAAAATCCGGGTTTCGTTATAAATAATAAAATATTCTAAATAATATTACGGTGGAAATAATATTTTTAGAATTAAGTTGAAACAAGTGGGTTTCAAGTTAGTGTTGGGGTTATGTTAGTTTTTATCTATGTTTTGGCTTGAAAATTGATGAAATGGAAGTTGAGGGACTGAAATTGCAAATATGGCAAATCTGCCATATTTGACTTATATGAAGTCAAAATTCATATTTTTAGTTGGAGTGGGGGTCGATGCTTTCAAGAGAAAAAGAGAGAAAAATGTGTTGAAGCTAAATCTTGCAATTGAAGCTTGAATTGAGAAGGTGTTGGCTTATATATCATCCTTCTAACATCAAGTAAGTGATTATCATCCTTTTAGTTCACCATTGATGGGTTCATAGATGGGTTTTGTAGAAATCCAGAATTTATGATGCATGTGGTTAATTTATGTTAAATTGTTGATAATCTAGCTAAACTAAAGGTAAAGAATGGTGAATAACATCCTAGAACCCTTTGATTTTGATTATGAGAAGTTAGGGTTCATACGAAAAAAAATTGGGGGTTTTTGGATTATGATGATAAGATGATGAATTAATGATGATTAAGTGTTTATACGATGTTAGACACTTGAAAAAACACCAAATTAACCTAATGATAAAAATTGAATGAAAAATTATTGTTAAGGAAAGGATAATGAAACTCAAGTAGGTGAGTTTGGGGTGAAATAGGGTGTTTGGATATAAGTATAACTCAAACGGGTCAGTTTGTGTTAGAAATAGGAAATTGGGTTGTGAACCCAATTAAAATGTGATTTTGTTGTATGATGGATTACTAAACTAGATGAATGTGTTTAGGTAATCAAATTGCAAAACGTGAAGTGGAATCGGAACCTTCAAATCCACAAGGTAAGTGCTTTTGCACTTACTTAGTAATTGATGATAAATGGTGTTATATGCAATGTTGTATGCATAATGTGTTAAGTTGCGTAATGTGTTATGTGGTATGAATGTGTATAGAGGTGTACGAATAAGTGAATGAATGTAGTTATAGTATTAATACTATAATGGATATGTGGATATGGAGTTATGGTCTAAGTACCATAATGGATATGTGGATATGAAGTTATGATCTAAGAATCATAATGGAAATGTGGTGATGAAGTAATGGCCTATGTGCCATAATGGAAATGGAAATGTGTTAATCATGAATATAAAATGAAATGAATGAAACTTGTAGGTGATATGTAGCCTTTTGCCAAATTGGGTGGAAACGGGTCAAATTGGTGAATGAGTGAAATTAGAATGATTTTTACCTTGTTGTATGTTTTATCTTCATTACTAATGGTGATTATATGTGGTGGCATGTAGGGAAAGCTCCGACGTAGTCTATGTCAAGTCCACGGCGAAAGATGGGATCTCGTACGTGTTTTTGATGGTTTTGGGTTGTAATTAAGTTTATTTATGGGTGTAAACCAATACATGAATTTGTGTCCTTTTGGTGTAAAGTTATGGTGTTTTTGAAAGTTTTAACCCAAACCCAAGTGTTGGGAGATTTTTATGTCAAGATGGAAAAAGTTGGAAAAATTGGCTAAGTGTTGAAATTTGCAGTTGTGCAGAAACTTTCTGTGAAAAAGTGATATTCGCGCCACGCGAAAAACCAGAGTCTGGTCTACCTGGTTTTCCGGATTTGTCTTTTTGGACTCCCTCGTGCCACGCGAAGGGAGGATGCTCGGATTTCGCGACACGCGAAGAAAAAAAAATAATTATTGGGATGATTGCTTCCGCGTGTTTAATTGTTTAATTTAAAACTAGAGTGTTACAAGGCAAGTGTCTGAATTTTCCTGCAAGACAAATTTTAAACTTTTTCAAAAAAGAAGCTTCAAATTCACATACTTTCAAGAGCGGATATAAACTAACTTATTGAACTCAATTATATTCATAAAATCATCCCCATCAGCATCAGATGCATTGAAATGTTACTCTTTCCATCAACCAATATCATACCCAAATGAATTATTATCTATTTAAAAAAAAATCCAAATGGAATCAGTTAACATATGTTATCAATAGGTTTGGAATGAATTTTGACATAATATATCAATAGGTTTGGATTGAATGGCTCAAAATCAGAAATTTGAATGATATTAGAAGATAATAATATCAGATGAAAACCGTACAAGTAAACATCATGACAAGAATATCAGAAGACAGACACAAAGTGCTGAAGATAAATACCTGCAAAAGGTCTCTAAACCATTGTTAGCGCACTATCAGACCAAAATCGTCAACGAAAATGTAAGAAAGGAACATTTCCAAATCAAAACTGTTACCACGGGCCAAAGTATAATTCACCTGAAATCACTTGAGGTTGGAAACGTCATTTTGACAATCAAGAGGCACAAACCCTAAAACGATGACAGTTAAGAAGCAAAAAATTGAAATCACTTGAGGTTGGAAACGCGATTTTGACGATAAAAAAGTACAAACCCTAAAACTGAACCAACACGATGGATAGATGAATGGCAACCGGCGAGGAGGACGAACGAAATATGGGTAGCGAGATTGAGGGAATAGAGTTTCTGGGTTTCTAGGGAAAACGATTCAGTCTAATGCGATGAAACAAAAAACATACAGTAAAAGGAAGAGGAAGATATGATGAAACAAAAGGGAGAAGAACAAACCTTTAGCGATGCTGATTTTTCCGATGAGGTGAAGATCTTCAACAGAGGAGATGGTGTAGCGGCGACGAATTCCAAATCGTGTATTAGGGTTTGCAAAGGGAATAGACGATTAGACTATTAACCCATATTGTCCACAAACGGGTTATAAACCGAAAAAAGGTCCACATGATGATCCATATTAGGATCCGCATGACTTCCAAATGTGTGTTGATTTAGGCGGGAAAACACACTTTTAGAGGCCCTCATTGATTGCCAAGTGTCCCACATTATTTTCATTTATTAGATAAGTAAGATACGTATGTGTAAACAATACGCACATGTGTATGTCAATACATATATGTGCATATTCGTGTATATTACATTTTTGTTTATGAATTTATTGAAAAAAAACTCTACTTACATTAATACACATATGTATATCGATATCTTACTTTTCGTTTACATACACATGTGTACGTGCATGTGCTAGGTCACTGAAGATGCAATGAAGATTAGACCGTCGGATGCGTGCGTGGCCGGATGGTGCCATTGGAGGCCTCGTCCGCTTGTTGGTGTTTGTCACGTCCAAGCACTATGAATGCACTAAGGAAAGAAAATTAAACTTTCAATCCACATTTGGTAAGTTAGGGGCATAATAGTCATACAATCGGGCCATAGTAGTTTTCAATGGGGCTACACTCCAAAAAGAAGTTAGCAAACCCAATATTAAATCAAAAACCTTTTTATACTAACTTTTGTAGGATTAAAAATATTAAAAGTCTGAAAATCTTAAACCAAGATTTTTTAAGATTAAGTCCAAACTTTCCAAACACTCTAAAAACACCCCTTGAATTTTCTCATGTTGAACAAACAAAGATGAAGTCCAACGCCACCTATATGCTATCAATGTATCCCCTAAAGATTCGGCTTGTGTTTGCATTTCACTCGAGATGGAATTTGTCCGTGGTCCAAGTGAACCAACGGCTACCGTCTCACATATATAGAACCTAACACCCATGCGTTTGATTTCAAGCTATAAACGAAATCAATAACTTTTTAATCGTCAAAAATGTATCATTAACCTATCTCATTAACATGTATATATGCTCAAATATACATTCCTATCTATAAAATTGTACACTTTACAATGACAAAAACACTTCAAGAATCACATTAGTGAGATAATATTTAGGAGGGAAGCCTGTGTTCTGATCAACCTCCTAAACAAGCACTCCAAACCATTCTCAATGTCTTCAATGCTGCAATCTAAAGCCTCAATACGCATTCGAGGTTGATCTTTGCATACTGCTTCTCCTTCCTGAATAAATTTTGACACTATGGACCATTTAATCGCTGACTTTGGCTTCGAAACCAAAACAGACAAGTACGACAAGATCATTCCGAAGACAGAAACGCTGGCTTCACTAACTGTTCTTAGTACTCTAATCACCGAAGAGAGATGATTGTCAATATTCCAGGGTTTTGCGCCATAAGCATGATCAATTTGCTTAAAATCCACGACACCTTTTTTGGCGTCCTTGGTTAGTTTCTTTAGGAATGAAGCATCTATGATCAAACCCCCTTTTCTCCTCCTTAGGGCTGATTGAACATCTCTTACATGTTCCTTGATTTGTGAAACTATGTCTCTAAGAGAGCCACAAATGTCCAAAAGCCTCATCGATCGATCCTCCAACTCAAGGACCAATTTCTCGTATTGGTTATGTGAAAGGGCTTGGCGAGTGAGTGGCAAACTCAGAAGATTTTCAACACATGTGTACATTCTACCAAGATTTGTTAGACCACTATAAATTGTTTCTGCATCAGAAACACATGAAACCGATGTCTCCCAAGTTTTGAACTTGACGAGTTCCTCTTCGACTTGAAGCGTGCTGGGGTGTGATCGCGTTGGCAAACTAACGGATCGAATGGGTAATGAAGAAGATGATGAGAAAGCCATTTGGTTAAGGTTTGGCTAGTTGCCGAAATGTTTGGGATGATTACTAAATTTTCTATTCCTTTATATTTATACAAACCCATGTTGGCATAGATTATTCAGAGAGATCTAAGGATCATGTGAAACTACATGTGCAATCCTTTCAAACCGCTGAACTTGCATCCGAATCAGCTTACATGTTTCTGATTTCTTAGTTGGCATTTGGTAGGTTGAAGTAAAGAAAGTAACGTGAAAAACAAGAGTATTAAATTAGTGCATGCGCACGGATGGTTTGTCGCCTAAGGCCAACATTTAAGATACCATGTATAAATATATTTAAATGTTTACACGTGAACGAATATGATACACGATCAGTGCTGTTACACGAAGCTCCAAATCGCATCAAAACCGTGAATATGCCAACTCATATAGTTTAATACAAGCGTTAACTAACGATCAAATGCCCAATTAGTTCTTAAACTAATTAATAATACAACTTGAAAAAAAAAATATAAAGCTACCAAAATCCATTTCATTATTATATTGTAACAATTAATATTTGACAAATTGAGTTTTTTTTAAAAGTATTGCATATTTAAGGAACTATTATAATTAATGCACAAGTGTAAAGTGTAAAGTGTAAGGCTAAGACACAAACACTCAGGGTCAAATATATTGTTGATGATTTTATTGTCATCAAACTATTTAGTGTATTTGGGTTTACTTTGTGTCAAAGTGAGAAGTCATATTGAAATATCAAACAAGTTGGTACGTGTGGAGTGCACACTTGTTTAATGATCTTATGACTTCTGGTGCTAAATACCTTGTTGTGTCAAGGGGGCGAAACCCACTGAACAACGGGGGTCCGGGGGCAGGGGTTAGCAGGTCCTAGGGGCGGCAGCCCCTAGTGGGTCCAAGGGGCAACGCCCTATGCTGGGGTTAAGCTAAATTTAGAAGTGAAAAGTGCTGAACGATGGTCTTCCGGACCAGATTGATCATTGCTGACTAGTTTACTCTTCCATAGTAAAAATTTCTCTTCTTGAGTAAACTTGCTCTTCTGAATAAGTTTGCTCTCCTGAGTGAGTTTTGCCTCTCTGGAGTAGACTGGATCTCCAGAGTAAATTGGCTCTCCGGAGTAGATTGACTCTCCGAAGTAGATTGCCTACCCTGAGTAGATTGGCTCTTCCGAGTAGAATGGCTTAGCAATTATGATTAGCGGTTGTGATAGTTTTAAGCCAATAACCGTCACAACGTTCCAATGTAACTGTTTACCCCTTATATAAATGCGATTTTGGTCATTGTAATATATACGAATTCTTTAACAGAACTTTCACATATTTGTTCTAGAATATCTGATTCTTATCCGGTTGAATTCTGTGTATAATAATTCAATATGAAAGTGAACTATCACAATTATCAGAGAATCCAAGTCAAATCAAACAAAATAACAACTATAAACAAAATCTTCTAACTTTCTTTCGATGTAGCCCCTTCAACTTTCTTGATTTTCACATTCAAACTAATTAGGATTTAAAGCCTTGAAGTTATAGCCGCCATGATCTACTACAACCCTATAATATCTAATAATAAGAATATGTCAGTAGTGGCTAGCTAAGATATTTAACTCTAATCACCACAGAGAGATGACTGCCAATATTCCTGGGGCTTTGTGCCATAAACATGAAGGATTTGCTTAAAATCCGCCACACCTTTTTTGGCATCCTTGGTTTGTTTCTTTAGGAATGAAGCATCCTTTTCTCCATCTTAGAGCTGATTTAACATCTCTTACATGTTCCTTGACATGTGAAGCTATGTCTCTAAGAGATCCACAAATTACCATAAGCCTCATTGATCAATCCTCCAACTGAAGGATCAACTTCTTGTATTGATGGTGAGAAAGAGCTTGGCGAGTCTGTGGCTATTCAAGATTTAAACTAAATATTAAGTGTATGGGTCTTTATGTCATTATTAGAAAGTTAAAGTTTGGAGTCTTTTATGTATTTATAGTAAGTCAAGGGTCAAGTGTGTAAAGTCCATAACTTAGAAACTGTTTACTATCAAAAGGGTGTATCGCTTCCTGTTGAAGTGTTGCATCGATTCTAGGGTTATAAGAACCCAATGACATTCTATAAACAAGGTTTAACAATACTAAACAAAATTCAACAAGTTTATATTCTAAATCATTGTGTTTTTCATCAATTAAATCCCTGATTATCAACAAGTGGTATGAGAGCGCACAAGCAATCGATCAAGGGAAGAAGAAAGAATCACAACCAAGCAAGTTAAATTGCAATAGTCGCCAATTGCAATTGAAGTAGTAATCAAACACATTAACAGAAGCAAGAAAGTCGATAATTGAAAACAAGAAGCAAGCGAAAATTGGTCTAGTAAGAGGCGACAACTGAAAATGATTTTACAGAATCCGTCATCAATTAAACTTGCGGTTGATCAAAAGGATGAAAAATGATCCAAGTCAGTATATCAGTTGAAGGCTGAGGTCGAATAAAGTAGAAAACAAGGAACGGGAGAGGAGTGCGATTTTAGGGTTTCTTGGAGTGTGCCCATCGAAGCAAAAGATGGGATAACAATCAAAGGCAACCATCTTCATCAGAATCGATCATTGGAATCAACATAACCACGTTCTCGTTTATTTTAAATTTGTTTTTAGTTTTGAATTGCAAATCAATCACAATCAAATCTCTTGATTGTTTGAGAGTCCCCTAGTAAATTCCGTTCCTAAACCAAACCGGTAAAAGAATCGAACTATCATGTTTTGTTCTTGTTCGTCGATCTATAGCGAAAGTGTTCGAACCCTTGATCGCTGTCGTTTGGTTGGTTAAAAAAATAAAGAATTAAATAGTAAGTGGAAAGTCGAGTCGTCTTCACGAGTAATTGGTGGAAAGTTCAATTTTGATAAAATTGGTTTTAATTTAGAAATTACAAACTTTGATTCTTTAATTAAAATTCAATTAAGAGAAAAACAACCTCCTCCAAACTTCAGGTTCTAGGTTTCACACAACACTCAATTGTTTAATTAGACACCACATATACATAGTGTTGGAAAATCAGTTAATTGGTTATTGAAAACAGGTTCTTGTCAGAAAACCTATACGACTTCAATTACCCAATTTACTAGTATCAAGTTAACCCCCTTTAGTCACCCAACCTGCTTCTAGGTTTTATCATCAACCGAACGTAATTGTAAAGAAAGAACTCAAAACATTAAGACAAACTGTTTAAATCAACCAATACATCAATCCGTTTTGTTATTGTCAGAAACTAAACAGATCTAATACATAAACAAACCAAGTTAAATGTAAAACCTATACTAACCGTCCGTCCAGAGGAAGCTACAAGTAGTTTAGTCAATCATAATAAACATAAAAACATATATCGTCACTATACGATTCTCCGTTCAAAATTAACCAACTAAAATTCTCAAACTTGATACGAATCAATTAAAAGTAAAACGGTAAGACCTCTCTACTTTTTTGCCTTGATTCGCGTGACAGAAGCAAAATAACTCCCCATCTTTGTTTCTTCGCAGCCGTCAACAGAAGAGAGGCTGCTGCCTCGTCAATTGTGCCTAGCCAACTCCTCCTTCCATCAGCCTCACGCTCCTCCCTCTTTATTTAAGTCCATTTGTTCTCTTCATTTTGGTGGCCCATATTATGAATTTAATTTGTCCATGTAATTTTTCATATGTTTATCTGCCCAATCATACTTTAGTCAAAATGCAATTAAGCTCACAAACCCATCCACATCTAAAGAATTGTTACGTGAATCTCATGCAATTAAAAATAAATAAATGAATCAATTCAACTTAAATTTATTTAACTAATTGATTAAAATCCATTACGTAGAACAGTGGATCATACCTTAACCAAACTAATTTAATTTAATCTATTTAGCTCAATTGTGTTGTTTAGCTCGTTTTATCTAATATACCCTGAACAAATAAATACACTCAAAGTAAATTGTTTTATCCATAATTATGATTAAAAACACAAAATTATATATAATTAGCACGGAAAAATCAACCACTTATCAACTCTTTGTTCAAATACACAACCGTGAATATGGGGAATTATTCCCTAGATTACGGATCATTGTGACAAAAAGGATTGCAACAAATAAAGGAATTGAAAGGGCTGTTGTGTTGGAGCAATTGGATCAAAATCAAACACACGAACACGGTTATTTTGTGGAACTCTCACGACTCTTATTATTAATTTGAAAAACTGTAAATAATACAATAACCATACCATCTATTTATACTAATCTAAACTCAAACCTATTCTACCTCAAACTCTATTAAACTAATTAAATAAATTAACTCCTAATTAAACTCAAACTAGGAACCCATACTAGATAAACATAAACTCTAATTAATAAAATAAATCCTTTTTTTTCTCTATTCAAGATTAACTTCATCATTCTCCCCTTTAATCTTGAATATGGTCCACGTTTAATATCACATTAATGGACGCATACTTTCTTCTTGTGTTAAATTCGCTTCCGCGTACTTTGGTTTTTCCTTTGGACATTCCCACGCAAAATGACCAAACTCATCACACCGATAACATTGAATTTGTGACTTATCTCGTCCTCCTACTTGTTCTTGTTGGTCACCGCTTGAACTTGAACCGGATCGATTCTCACGACCCCTTCCTCTTCCCCAACTTCGGCCTCTACCACGACCTCGACCATCACGGTTAACCCATCCACGACCTTCACGGCCTTGTTGACGATAATTACTATCGTTTCTCGGTTTAACTTGTTCCTCATCACGAGTGAACAACAACTTACCTTGCGTATTTTCATCTTCGGATTTTACCCTCTCCTCATAAGCTTTCAGTCTACCCACGACTTCTTCAAACGCCATGGTTTCGATATCCGAGTATTGCTCAATTGAAGCGACGATTGGCAAATATTTCTTTGGCATAGAATTCAGAAATTTCCTCACCATAACCTCATCCTCAAGTGAAGATCCGAGACTCTTATACTTTGATTGTAACATACTTAACTTACCCGCGAACACATCAATTGTTTCGGTATCTTTCATCTTCAACGTCTCCAATTCACTTCGAAGTGTTTGCAAACGAGCCTTTTGAACACGTTCTGCACCCAAATACCGAATGCGGATTGCCTCCCACACGTCTTTCGGTTCTGTGTGCTTCGCAACTTGAAGAAGAATGTCTTCGGGTATTGATTGGTATATCATTGCCTTTGCCGTGAACTTCCTTTTAACATCCACTTCACCTCCCGTCACAGGATCTATGGCCTCTTGTAGACCATTAGCCACCAAGATTGTCTCCATCATAATCGACCATGCGGTGTAATTGGTCGAGGTCAACTTCGGGCATTGCAACGTCACATTGCTCGGTTCACGAACTTGTGCAACCGTACCATCCGCCATCTTTTCTTGATTCTACTTCTTCCGCGTCACACGGTTCTTCCTTGCTTTACTTCCACGCAACTTGTTTCACACAAGTTTTAAACGGCGTCTCACCGGTTAGCTTCTCGCTATGATTTCTTCACACGGGTCACCCGATTCCTTCACGGTTCAGTTCTTCACGAACTTGCTTTCACAGCAAACACGATTGCTTCACACAACCGTTTTTTTTTTCACCCCGTTCTTGATCGCTTCTCGCAATCGGCTGTCACAGCACCTTAATTACCGTCACGGTTTTATCTCCTTGATTCTTCACGAACCAAAAGACTTGATAAAAAAAAAACTAACACCACCGAACATACAACTAACACCACCGCCGCTTAAACGTACTGAACCACCGTTGCTGTTTGTTCTCGGCCAGAAGCACCTGCTGGTCTGTTGCTGCTTAAACCCAAAAAAAATCGAGAACACAAAAAAATATCTTGTTAGCTTCCTTCGTTGTTACGAACCTAGAAGCCAACAAGGAATCAACACGATCCGTTGCTATCTCGAATACTTTTAAACTTTTTTTTTTCTTTTCCTGTGCTGTCTTGCTCGGAGTATTGTTGTGAGCCTTTAAAAAAATCACCACAAAAAAAACTTCTTTTCTTCTTTGTAAATCTCAAGACAAATATCAATATTTGTGCCAAACCTTATCCACAAGGCCTGACTCGATTTTTTAATTCCTTCACTGCGTATGCTTGTTTCTAGAATATTATCTTGGTGCATAAACCAAGCAAGGAAAAAAACGCCTTGATCGTGGTTAAGCACCCCACGATTTATCACAAGAAGCAGATAATGAACCTACGCTCTGATACCAATTGTTGGAGCAATTGGATCAAAATCAAACACACGAACACGGTTATTTTGTGGAACTCTCACGACTCTTATTATTAATTTGAAAAACTGTAAATAATACAATAACCATACCATCTATTTATACTAATCTAAACTCAAACCTATTCTACCTCAAACTCTATTAAACTAATTAAATAAATTAACTCCTAATTAAACTCAAACTAGGAACCCATACTAGATAAACATAAACTCTAATTAATAAAATAAATCCTTTTTTTTCTCTATTCAAGATTAACTTCATCATGTTGTAGACCGAAATTTTGAAGCAAGAACAAAAAACCCGGTTCGTGTTACAACAAGCAGCAAGAAATAAGACCCATGTAGCAAATAAGACCTGTGTGGGAAGTAAAAAAAACTTGTGTGGTATGATCAAACCTGTGTGGGATGATCAATGTAAGCAAGTCAAAATTTGTGTGGTACAAACAAGAAGCAAGAAGAAGACTTGTGTGGTACAAGCAAGAAGAAAACATGTGTGGTAAGAAGAAGCAAGAAGAAAACTTGTGTGGTAAACAAGAAGCAAAAAACCTGTGTGGTACGATAGAAAGAAAGAAGCAAGAAGCAAAAAAACAAGAATAAAAGCAAGTCAAAGCAAGAAAAAAAAGGAATAAATGATGTTAGGCAAGGAAGACAAGAAAGAAGGAAGCACGTAGGCACCAACTCACGAGAAAAGGGAACATATCACCTAAGTGACCAAAGTTGACCGAAACAAACTACACTACATCGACAGTGTTGATTTAAACAATTTTAAAGGATTCTGGCCTATGGGAAACAATTGATGCCAAAGTAGAAGTAGATGAAAAGAAGTCCGATACAATAAAAGCAATGATCTTCCAAACATTGTCAGAAAACGTTCTGATGCAAGTTGCACAATATTCAAGTGCAAATAAAGTATGGGAATCAATTAAGGTTTGATAATTTGGATCAGACCTCGTCTAGAAAGCACGTTACAGACATTTAGGAGCGAGTTAGAGTTCTTAAAAATAAAAGAGAATGAAACCATGAAAGACTTTGCAGGAAAGTTAGGTAGTATAAGAGCCAAATTTAAAAGTCTTGGTACCATTCTTAAAGATAAAATAATTGTAAGGAAATTGCTCAACTCCATTCCAAAGAAGTTCCTATCGATTGTGGCAACTATCAAACAATATTCAGAGATTGACACAATGTCGTTTGAAGAAGTAGTATAAAGGATAATATCCTTTGAAGAACGCCTGAGAATTCAAGATAACCGGAAGATTACAATAAAGGAAAGCTCCTGATGACAAGTTCGAGTAATCATTCTGAAAGTTGGCGCAAAGGAAAAGGACGTGGTGAACAGATCCGTGGTAGAGGACGTGGAAGAGGCTTTGGCAAAGAAGAAAGAGGACGTGGAAGAAGTACGGGTCAAGGAACCAAAGACAAAAATGATTTCAGGTGTTATGAATGTGGTGACTACGATTATTTTGCAAAAGAATGCATCAAATGGAAGGATAAAGAGAAATGAAAAGATCAAGAGGCTCATCTCGTGTGGGATAAAGAACCAAAGCTGTTGTAAAAGCAAATCAAGAATCTTGAAAACCTTCCTTAGACTATGTTTAGTTTAAGGGTGAGTATTGAAGATTTAAACTAAATATTACATATAGGGGTCTTTGTGTCATTATTAGAAAATTAAAGTTTTGGAGTCTTTGTAAAGTCCATAAGCTAGAAACCGTTTAGTATCAAAAGGGTGTATGGCTTCCTGTTGAAGCGTTGCGTCGATGCTAGGGTTATAATAACCCATCGCATTTTGTAAATAAGGTTCAACAATAGTAATCAAAATTCATCAAGTTTATATTCTAAATCTAAATCATTGTATTTTTCATCAATTGAATCCCTGATTATCAACTTGATGAGTTCCTCTTGGAAATGAAGCGTCCTGTTTTGGAAAACTCACGGATCAAATGGCATAATGATTCATGGGTAATGAAGAAGATGACGAGAAAGCCATTTGGTTAAGGTTTGGCTAGTTGATGAAATGTTTGGGATGATTACTAAATTTTCTATTCGTTCATATTTATACAAACCCATGTTGGCGTATATTATTCACAGTGATCTAATTATAAGGAGCATGTGAAACTACATGTGCAATCCTTTCAAACCGCTGAACTTGCATCCAAATCAGCTTACATGTTTCTGATTTCTTCGTTGGCATTTGGTATATTAAACTAACGTGAAAAACAAGACTATATAGTTAATGCATGCGCACGTATGGTTTGTCGCCTAAAGCCAACATTTAAGATACCGTGTGTGTATAAATATTTTTTTTAATGTTTACACGTGAACACACGATTATTGTGACACGAAGTTCCAAATGGCATCAAAGATGTGATGCCAACTCATATAGTTTAATACAAGCGTTAACTAACGATCAAATGCCCAATTATTTCTTAAACAAATTAAGACAACTTGATAAAAAAATATACCTAAATCCATTTCATTATTGTATTGTAACAAGTAGTTTATAGTTTGAGAAGCTTGGCCATGTGAGCACCTCTTCACTCACAACCATAAATAAATAGATAAATTATTATTAGACTATGTTAGAATCTCGTGTATTACACGTATTGAAAAAAATGTAATTTTATATACTTAGTAATAAGAAAATTTATATCTTTAAGAACCCGTATATTACACGGGTTGAATAAAATATAATTTAATATGTTAACATATACACTCGTTAAGTACTTACTTTCTCGTTTCCTTCTCATGCAACATACCGCCAAAAACCCTTTTTTGTTTCTTTTGAACGTAAACAACCTCAAAAAAACTTCTTGATTGCGTACCGAACACCCTTCTTCCTGTTGATCCACGACTGAATCTGACTTCTTTCTTCAATCAATAATCCACAAACAACATCGCCTTCTTCTTCTTCTTATTTGATGTCTCGGAGTAAAAAACGTACCGACAATGATCAACGATTCTCCTCACGATTGGTTTCTAACAATTGAACAGGTTTTTGATCTTCACTAAACCAGAGAAATTTCGATTTTCAATTTCAGCCAATTGAGAACGCTTGATGATTTCGAGCCTTTGGCTCTGATACAATTAATGCCCAAGATCTTCAAGAACACAATGATAAACCAAACTAATCTTTGATTCTGAATGAATAATCGTATTTCTTGGTTACCGACTTTGAAAGTGTTCTACCCTATTTATATCCATTGAATTGACACCTCCTAGGGTTGCAACGGTTCTAGGCAACGCTTCATAATGCGTATACAATCGCCACATAAACTTGGAGGTTACCAAGTTTAGATTTTGACACTCTAGACCCTATACTTTACATACAAAATTAAATACACACTAAACAATGTTTGACTAATTAGTAACTGACCCCTTTAACTTTGACCCACATGGATTAAAGAATTACAATTCGATAGTAAATAGGACACCTACATTGTGTGCTTTAAACTAAACGCAAATAGTTGATTTTTACTAAATAATTTATGAATGGTCTTTAAATCATGGCGACACATGAATGAATCATGATGTGGTCATACATTTTAACCTAGTGTTGCAGTAATTAATTAGTAATTAGTCAGTTATATAGTTAGAGAGGATTGGAGGTTATATATGAAAATTAGTCCTGTTTATTTTTTTTTATGGAAAGACGACTTGACAGGGAGGACACATGCTTCACATCTTAAAATCAGAAAGACAATATATAGGTGTGGCCTTAAAGATGTAAGAAGGGGTGGCTGGTAAACAACTCCAAGACACATAAAAGAAAGGACATTAGTAGTAAGTCAAGAGTTATATAGTTAGAGATGACTGAAGATTATATATGAAAGACATGCTTGTTTTTTATGGAAGATAACCACTGCTGGAAATTTTTTATGAAAGACACGGACTTGACAGGGAGGACACATGCTTAACATCTTAAAACCAAGACAAGATACGTGTGGCCTTAAAGATGCAAGAAGGGGTGGCTGGTAAACAAATCCAAGACACATGAAAGAAAGGGAATCTCATTGCTTGCTCCTTAACCAATGCCAATAACTTATAACTTCAGAGATTTGTCTGCTAATCAAGAAACAATGCCAGCGAAATCTCAGATTACACACGCTTCTTCATTAACTCGTTTGTGTATCTATATAAAGCCTAGAACAGCTTCTTATCATCACAAACATCTGAAATCATTGTTTACAAATATCAAAATGGTTTCTTTGGTCTCTTCTCCTTCATTATCCACCAGTGTTCGCCATGTTCGATCCATCAGTTTGCCTAGCAGATCACATCCTAGCACTCTTCAAGTTGAAGAGGAACTAGCTCATCTCAAATCATGGGAGGCATCTTCGTCTTCTACGGCCAATGTAGAAACAGTCTGCGATTCTCTAGCTCATCTCAAAAGGTTGTACACATCCGTTAACGATCTTATCAGTTTGCCACAGACCCAACAAGCCCTTTCTCGCAGAAAGGACGATAAATTGGTCGATGAGTTGCTAGATCAATCAATGTGCCTTTTAGATGTTTGTGGTTCCATAAAAGATGCCATGGAACAAGTAAAGGAGCACATAAGAAATATTCAATCAGCTCTTAGAAGGAGAAAGGAGGGTCTGAAAAGTGACTCTTCGTCACTTTGGAAAATGAAGGATGCCAAGAGAGCAATTTTAGCACTAAAGCAAATTGATAATAAGATTGGGGGCATTGCTCTCTTAGATCTAGATCACCATCTCTCATCTTTGATTAGATCACTGAGAGATACTAGTGCATTGAGTGTTTCCATATTTGGATCACTCATCTCGTTTAACTCCATATTTGTGTCGAAACCAAAGTCTACAAAATGGACAATAGTTTCTGGTTTGATTCATAAACGAAAAGCCGCGAGTACTGTAGACCAACCTCATGTTTCAAACGAGGCTCTAGAATCCCACATTGAAGTCATTGAGGAGAGTTTAGAGTGCATGTGTAGGACGTTAATCAAAGCAAGGGTTTCTCTCCTTAATATTCGCTCTCACTAGTTTCACCGAGTTCTGGCATTTAGTTTTAGTGTATATGCCTATATTTTTGTAAATGTAAGAATATGAAGTAATACGAAAGATTATGTTCATTATCTCTTGACTTGTTCCTTTTTATTACTCTTAATTGGCGAATTTGATTTGGCCAAATTAACTGCAACATTTCCCATACTGTTTCACTGAAGGTAGTCTCGAAACTTTTTATAACAAAGAAAATGTAAACTTCAAAGAATTTAAAAAAAAAAGATTTCTCTGATGTTAAACGTTAGAGAAAATGTTTTTAGAAGACGCCCTTGAACATAAATGCCTCTAGCCTTTTAAGAGTAAACTTCAGTTTTCGTCTCTGAGGTTTGAACCAAACTTCAGGTTTCGTCCCCTTGTAACACATATCATTCATGACGTTTTATGTTTTAGCATTTTTCGTCCCTGATCCTTAACTCCTTTAAAATTTTTGTTAGTTTTTATATGAAATTACTAATATGCCCTTAGCTCCATCTTCTTCATCCTTAACCCACCACCACCACCAAAAACTAAAAGAAAAGTTAGTTTTTCACACAGGGGTGGCTCAAGCTACACAACTACACGCACAACTACTAAAACACCCTCAATCGGACCCTCAAAACCAAAGCAAAATCTTCAATTTCACTGCTCTATCACCCTCCGGCAACCTCACATACGCACGCCTCATTCTCAACTCGCTCAAAACTCCAATGAACTCCTATTTCCACAACACCATGATCCGAGCTTACTCCGACTCACCCGACCCATTCTAGTCCATCTCCTTCTTCCTCTCCTGGCATATCTGTGAAGACCCATACTCCCCTTCACTTGACAGGTTCACTTACCCATTTGTCCTCAAAGCCTGCTCCAAATTAAAACAAAAGAAGATCCGGTAAATAGCTCCACAGGTTGATATACAAGTCTGGGTTTGGCCCGGATATGCATATTCAAAATGCCTTGATCCATTTTTACTCTGGTTGTGACCAAATGGGTTCTGCATCCAAGGTGTTTGATAAAATGCCTGAGAGAGAAATAACTTTAGATGGGTTGTTGTAATATATTTTAGATGGCTTGTTATGATTATCCCTTTGAAATATCTATAAAGAAATGACAAGCCTTTAGGATTTGAATGGACTTTGTTTTTTTGGTTGGACAGATATGCATATTCAGATGATGGAAGTGAAGAGTTTGACAAGGAGGATACATTAACTCTGATAAAACCATCCCCTGTTTCCGCAAAATATGTATTTGAACTAAAATATGAAGATGTTAATTTGGAAGAAGATAAAACAGAGTAATTCATCAGCCTCTCTTTTGTATGACTATCAACTCTAAATTTATTTTGTCATGGACTTCTGTAATTAATGGGTTCGTTGATAATATAAGAGACCTCTCGAGGGTTTACAGTTGTTTAAGAAGATGGAAATGGACGGTTTTGAGCCGAATGATGTTACTGTGATTTCGGTACTGAGAGCTTGTGCTGAAATTGGAGCTTTGAGTGTTGTAATGAAATTGAATGAGTTTGTTAATGTTAAAGGGATCAAGTTGAAAATGAATCTTGTTACTGCATTTATTGACATGTATTCGAAATGCGGGTGCATAGATAGTGCAATGTGAATTTTCGATGAAGCTATAAATAGAGATGTTTATGGTGGTGGTGGGTTAAGGATGAAGAAGAAGATGGAGCTAAGGGCATATTAGTAATTTCATATAAAAACTAACATAAATTTTAACAGAGTTAAGAACCGGGGACGGAAACTGTTAAAACATAAAACGTTAGGGATGATATGTGTTACAGGGGGACGAAACCTGAATTTTGGTTCAAACCTCAGGGATGAAAACTGATGTTTACTCTAAATTAAATTTAAGGGGTATTTAATTTTGAAAGGGCTAAAGCCCTTTTTTTTAAACAAAGAGCTGTCCGTAGAACAATTATAATATATTTTTTTCACATTTTGGTTAGGTTAGAAAAGTATATTCATTTTGGTTGGCGTGGTGGTCGGCTGCCGAGAGGAAGAGAGAGAGAGGGTGACAGCGACGAGGTGGGGGCTACCGACGGTTGCTGTGGTGGTGCACTACGGTGGCAAACGGTGGAGGACGAAGATGGTGATGCTTCCGGTGTGTAAGGTGGCACGAGTGGAGTCCATCGGCAATGGTAGTGGAGGTGTTGGCCGACTAGGGTTTGGTCACGGTGGGGAATTAAAGACAAAGACGGCATGCATGGTGGAGGAGACGGCGGTCGGCAACGGGGCCGGTTAGGGTTTTGCATGGCCGGCGTACGTGTATGCATGGGAACCCGGCTCGGGTACGCGTGCATTCGTGGAGCTAGGGTTCGATGACTAGGATGGCGAGTAGTGGAGACGGAATGTGGGGTTTTGTTATATGTTATTCGACGTACGTTTAAAACATAATCTGATCACGTGATCGTACGTTTGGTAGGTTCAGGTTCGTGCGTGAACGGACGGGTTGCAGCTCGAGAGTTGGATCTTCGCAACCAGTGAGTTTCTAATCTCCTTATTTTTACTTGTTTTGGGGCTATCGTACATACTTACACGTTTTATGGTAAAAATAAAAGTGTTACGACAATTGGTCAATTACGAGTTAACTATATCTTTTGAATTAAATCTAAGGGTCAAGGTGGTGTCCTTAAGTTGCATGGGTTAGAGGTCGGTATAACACTAGGGTGTCAGGTGATGACTTTTGAGATAAGTCAGATGTTGTGTCTAAACGTTGTGAGGATATGACTAGGGTATGTGTTTGGTTATATAAGTAAGTGATCGTGTAAGGACGGTGAGTGGTAGTACATGTCCATGAAGTGTCATGTGTGTATAACTTGTTTTGTGTGCTTGCATCATTGTCTCTGTAACATGGTCAATGGTGATGGGAAGGAGTTGGTCCTTCGGGTGATGTCACCATGTGGTGACGTGGCAGTCCCTAAGTGGGGGATGTAGCAGTCACCATGTGGGGGATAAGGCAGCCATTGTGGATGACGTGTCGGTCACCGTGCGGATGACGTGTCGGTCACCGTGCGGATGACGTGTCGGTCACCGTGCGGATGACGTGTCCGTCACCGTACGCATGACATGTCTGTCACGTACGGATGATGAGGTTGTCACTGTGAAATGTGACGGCCCCCTGTGGGGGCAAAATTGAGACCCGAAAGGGGGTTATCGGAGGTGACATGAATATCCTGACGGGGATAACCCTGATGAGGGTGATGATGATGAGACATGTGAAACTATTCGAATGTATGTCTCATGTGTGATTTATTGTATGTTAAATCTTTCTTGGCCTTAGTGATAAGGAAATGAAGTGATAGTAATATTAGCTTGTGTGCTTAATATTGATGGTCGCGATGTCGTGTTTATGACGAGGATGTTAGTAGACCTTGTGAGAGTCTTGTCTAGGCTTGTCAGGTCTATGTCTAGGAGTCGGTTGTGTTAATCGGTCTTCATGTTGGTATGGGTGGTAGGTCACAAGTTTGTGATTTGGTAAGTTCGATCTAAATCGGAGAGACTTACGGGTTATGGTTATGGGACGAGTCAGGGTTGGTTGGACCCTCAGGAGAGTTGTATGGTCTTAGGTAATATGAGTTACCAATGTGAAGGGACGGTTATTTTATAACTGAAGTGAAGGTCTGAGTTTTAATAAATGACGTTTGTAACGAGAAGGTTTCTTTTTAAGATAAAATGTTAGAACTCACTCAGCATAGCTGACTTTGTATGTACGTTAAACTGTTTTCCAGGTGAGTTCATGTGACGACGTATCTTGGCTTAGGAGCAAGCTACTCGGGTTGGTGTGTATGCATTCGTACGGTAAGGTAAAGCAAAATAATGATTTTAAAATATGAATACTATTTTGAGTTAAGACTTCCGCTGTATGTTTTTATAAAGAGTTAAGTGTTTTTAAAAGCATACATTGTGATGTGATTCAACTGTAGGGTGCCTGATTTGGGGCCTTATGTAACACCTCGAAATTTTCTCAACAGAAAAACCAAGTATAAGTACCTAAGGTGTAGACAAACCAAACTTCAAGGGCCAAAATTGAAAAATATGAAAGTGGAAGGGATAACGGACCGCTATCTCAGGCCATAACGGTCTGCTATGTGTAGAGGAAGGGATGAACCGGGTGACGACACGTGTCCTGTGACTCACCGGTTAGAAATCTGACGCGTGGAACGATAGCGAACCGACTATACAGACCATAACGGTCCGCTATGGACATATAACCTTAAACGTTCCACTAAGGGACCCATAACGGTCCGTTATGTGGTCCCAAAGGCGAAATTACGGCTGGAGGCAATAACGGACCGCCATCACCCATCATAACGGTCCGCTATGGGAGTGATTTGGGCCTATAAATAGAATTTGATGGCCAGGGATGTTGAGACATAATCCACACACAAAAACACACTTAGCCTAGGAATCCATGCCAAGGTGCCGGTACGCGTTCGGAAGTCTAGTTTCTAGGCTTACGCCTTCAAAATAGCCGTAGATAGCTCCGAGGTAAGATTCCGACCGGTTATTAAGGTCCGGTTAATTATCATTAAGCTTATTATAAGTTTTAATTAAGAAGTATTAATATTAGGATATTGCTCGAGGTTACTATTTCAAGTAAAATTACGTCGAGGTGCTGTCCGAGGTGTTTGACACATTACTAATACGATAAGCTGAAATATTGTCCAGGTGAGTTCCTCTGAATTGAAATTTGTATTTGTTTACACAGTTGTTATTTGAAATAGTCACCTTATTCCAAGTATATATTACACGTATTAAGTACAATATATGTTCTGAAAGTGGATGGGACCTACGGGTGGAACGACTATCTCATGTTGCTGGTGTGGTAGGACTAGTAATGTGGGATGGTTTGTCCATTTTATACTGGTGTGGTAGGACCAGTGACGGGAACGGTTGGCCAGTCATATATATAATAATAAAAGCTTATTAGTTTTGTGTAAACTAATGGGTGGGACATGGGACTAATGATGATTGAATAACAACCATGTGGTAAAGATTCATGAACTCACCAACTTATGTTGACCTAGTTGCTTTTATTATTTTAAAGGATGTGGCAGGTGAATACTAGATGGTATTCCAGGTAGTGGTATTCCAGATAGACAATAGTTGTGGATAGTTGTTGCTTGTCTGGCCAGAAGGCTGTGGATGAAAGGCATACTTGGTAGAGTTGTAAGGCCTGCAGTGCTTTAAGTTCCTTAACATAGACTTACGTTTGTTCGTTTGGTTAGCTTGTAATAGAAGTTTGGTTTATGATGTAAAACATTTTAGTTATTAATGAAAGAGGTTTTATGAATTAGCTTCCGCTGTGTGTTCTGTACCATACGTCACGTCTAACCGGTGCCTGGGACCGGGGTGTGACACCTTACAAGTTGGTATCAGAGCCGTGGTTTAAGAGAAACTTGGTGTTTTTAAATACCTAATCTTAAACCGTAAATGGGACGATAGTAACGAATGCCACCACAAGTAACCGCGGGCCAAGAGGTACGTTTTTCGTATTGATTTTAATTGTTAGAGTTTCACTTGTGTAGTGTTACACTATGTGAAGTTGTTTGGTGTGATATATGGTTTGGTGATTCCGTGTGAAATTATGTTATGTAAGCTGTGTATTATGGAAATTGTATTACGTGTAACTGCTTGGTAGTCTATATTTGTGTTTTATGTGGACTTGTGTGGGATGCATGTGCTCCCATTATATGGAAGGTAGAAAGCTAGTGTGAGTATGATGGGAAACGTTTAGAATCCGAGTAGTGACGTGGACAACCGATCGCACTAGATCAACGTGATTTGGCGGTCTATAGTTACTCTTACGTTCTGAATTTGTTGCCTATAATAATCACATAAATGCTCTATCTTGTGTAGGATTAGATGGCTAAGACGAATCATATGAGGTCTGTCAGACATGGAGCTTTTGCTAGGAGGAATGCAGGACGATAAGCCAAGACGACGGTTGATGCAGACAGAAGTACCAGTGACATAGAAATAGTTTTGGCGCTTCCCGCGCCGAGTGTGTTTAGAGCTTCGGTCGGCAATATGTCGCGTGGTGCTATGGTTGGAAGAATCGGATGGAAGAGGAGGGTAGTGTCAGTTGTACGTGATTTCCCTCCAGGTTATGGACCAGCATGGTTGAGAGATCGACCCCTTGCGACAGTCTAGAGAGCTCTGTTCTAGGAGGACCCGGTGGATGACCCGGGAAGTGACGGGGAGGAACCAGAAGTGACACATGTGGAGGACACGACAAATGTATCCTGATGTGATCTAGTGTGGTTTTGAGGACATCGTATGGATACTCGATATGTTCAAGGGTTAGTTGCTGTGACGGTTGTCACGAGATTAGTTGCTGTGACGGTTGTCACGAGAGATTTTGGGTAGTTTCGATGTAGAGATTGATTGAACGTTGACGTTATGAGATTCTTATCTCGGTTTTTGTTATCTGATAGTGATATTGATTTTTAGTTTTACCGCATGCTGATTGGAACATAATTGATGATAATTGTGTTATTGATTGTGTACGATTGTGCTTACGGTTGTGGATTCTGTGCGGTAACGTGTGATTATGTGATTACATTTTGAATGACGTGAGTTCGTATTAAATGTGATCCTTGGTACGATGCGAGAGCATGGTTGATTAAGTTGAGAGGGTAGACTTTTATAGGCATGAATTTGAATTTGTCTGTGTCTACGGTCCTAAGTTAGTCTCACTTATGTGCTAACGTTAGGTGATGTCTTGAGTGCATTAGGGTTTATACATCTTATGTGTAGATGAATGTTCAGGACGGTGTCTTGTGAGAGGTGATGGTTATGCATCTTATGTATGTATGAATGTTTAGGATGATGTCCGGTGTGCGACATCTGTGTTGTTACTCGGGGAATGATGTCTTTTTGTCTAGCGTTAGTAGTGTGTTCTCTGAACCATTGGTACAACTCGTGTGGGGTACGGCTGTGTGGACTCTTATGAGTATGCAGTGACGCGTGGCGTGAGCCACCGTTGTGATGAGTAAGTGATGGGGTTTAGAGGTTTGTGTATCTACGAATGACGTGGTCATGTTGTATGCATGTGGGTTTGCTCAGGTCTAGCAGTTTGTGTGTGCACATTGTGCTAGTTAGAATTTTGGGTTACTAGTTACGTGTGTAGAACATTGTATATTATGTCAATTTGTTATGTCGATAAGTGTCCTTTTAGTGAACGATTGGATGTGTGCAGGACGTGTAGTTTGTGTGTCCAGGTAGAGTACTTCCTTTCATTAATGTTATTCTCGACGTTTGATGTATCGAGATGATGCGGGGAGTTTTGACGCTTTTCCAGACGATCGGCGAAGTGCTTTTATGAGATGCCTATACTTATATCTCGGAATTTCGGAGCGCAAAGTCAATGGATGGAATTGCGGGAGATGAATGCAAAAGGCGTTTGCGTGAACACTTGATTTGGTAGATGATTATGGTGTGATCGGAATGACGACGTTGGAGACTTCATCGCGGAGTAACGAAGTTACGTACTGGTCTTCATAGATGCATTCCATATGAAGGATTCAGCGGAAATAGGGTAAAGGAAGAGTGGTGACGTTCTCTCAGAACGAGGCGACACCCGAGGCATATGCTAGGACGGACTTCATGTTTGTACTTGACGGAGAAGACGCGATCAGTAATCGCGTGATAATGATAGAGGAACGACGAAGAAAGCGAAATGAAAGAGAGACAAGTGCGGGTATGCACATGAGTTCCTGGAAAGGAAAAGCCTACACCGGTAAACATATGAATAGGTAAAGGCGAGCTCATGTGGAGCATCGGTTGAGATAGATGTTTTATGAAAGACGCTGACTTGATAGGGAGGACACATGCTTCACATCTTAAAATCAGAAAGACAATATATAGGTGTGGCGTCAAAGATGTAAGAAAGTGGCTGGTAAACAACTCCAAGACACATAAAAGAAAGGGAAAAGAAGATACCAAAATGGACATTTAAAAAAAAAACTTATTAAAAATGGACATGTATAAATAGTCGGCTATTTCATGGACATTATGAGACGATAACCGGCATAAATTTCCGTGCCCACATTCCCTTTTACAGAGTACGGACAAATGACAAGTCGACACGTGGCCAACTATAGCCTGCAATTACCCGGCTTGAGCCGGCTAATCCATTTTGCCAGCTATAGCCGGCTAATAGCCGACGCCTTTTCTGAACCCGGCTAATCCATTTAGCCTGCAATTACCCGGCTTGAGCCGGCTAATCCATTTTGACGGCTATAGCCGGCTAAGCCGGCCACGTGTCGACTTGCATTGGTCCGTACTCTGTAAAAAGGAACGTGGGCATGGAAATTTATGCCTGCTAAGCCTAGCCGGTCGTTTAGCCGGCTATTGTCTTACAATGTCCATGAAATAGATTTCTCTTATGTTAAACGTTAGGGAAAATGTTTTTAAAAGACGCCCCAGTATATAAATGCCTAGTCTTTTATTTAAATTAATTTAAGGGGTGTTTAATTTTGAAGGGGCTAAAGCCCTTTTTTTTGTTAAACAAAGAGCCGTCCGTAGAAAAATTCTAATATATTGTTTTTCACATTTTGGTTAGGTTAGAAAAGTATATTCTAAACAGTAACTAAATTTCATAACTATTTCATTTTGGTTGTTTAGTTTTTAACTATTTATGAAAAATTTCATAGTAAAGGAATGAAAGGACCAAAACCGGGCACCTCTCATAGTTGACACACATAAGTATAAACATAGTTCTTAAACCTTGAATAAGCATTAAAAACTAACAGCGAAAGTCTATTACAATTCAAAGTCAATTAAAACTTTCAACATCAACATTTATCATTTATAAACTAAAGTCACGAGAATGTTAGCCTTGATCAACAATAGCCATCCAACCATTCATTCCAAGATCCTAGAGCTTCATACATGTTTCTTTCCTTTATCACATGATGTGGATACTAAAAAGTCACCTAACGCTGGTGAGTTCAAGTTTTCAAAACATATAATAAGTAACATTTTCTTTCAAATTTATTTATATAAAACTCATTTAATGAAAACATACTTTAAACATACTTTGTACTACTAAGTAAATTATATTACTATACAACAAGTAAAATTATACTTAGCCATTTATATGCTATGTTACTTATTTCATACATTCACTTTCCTTCATTACCTTCCACGAATGACCCGTTACTTCCACGAGGGACATTCCGTTATCCACGATGGATTCTATTGTCCACGAAGGACCTCTTAGTTAGTGAGTATCCATAAGGCTCAACGTCCAAAGGCCAATACTCACCCATTATGTCCACAAAGGACCCGTTACTTCCACAAAGGACATTCACTTTCAGGTGACCGTCATGACCAAGGTAACCGTCATTACCCCCATTAACCAGTTGCAACATCACGGTTATAGTGCCCTGCCGAGAACTGTACCCGTTATTCATATGGCAGACATGCAACTCATGCAATGACAATGCCATAGGCTTCAGGTAGTACCGGTCACTTAGACTATACCACTACATCAAGACTTGCTTCTGTGTAACCATACTCGGACATAAAGGCAGTGTAACACTTATCTTTTTTCTTTCTCTTTTGTTTATAAAACATATAGTTAGATAAACCCATTCTCTTTCATTCACATTCGTTTATAAAACTTATAGTTAGATAAACCCATTCTCATTCGTTTATAAAACATATAGTTAGATAAACCTGTTCATTAATCATTTACTGTTTATAAAACGTTAATTAAATAAACCTTTTCTTTCTTACCATTCACGTTTAAGTAATAAAATACATTTATTATAAACGTCCGTTAATTAAGTATGCACACCACCCTAAAACAGTAAAAAGTAAGGATTCTTGACCCATCTGATACGTTAGTGTAAACGTGCTATCAACTGCTCACTTGGTGTCATTCGAAAATCTGAAGTGATAGTCAAACTATATCAGTTCTAAATGTTATTCTGTTCTGATCGAAACGAAGGTTAATTTCGCTCCATTACTCTGAGCGAAACTATGCTCTTTTCATTTTCTAACTTCTAGTGAAACTATGACTAGTGTCGCTTCTCACAATCTCAGCGAAACTAAGCTCTTAGCGAAACTACGTCTCAGGCGAAACTATATTAGTTTCGCCTCTCTTTGAACTAGGCGAAATTAGCCAGTTTTGCCTCAGGAATAGTTTCGCTTCCCTGATAGTGTCGCTTGGTCGTCTTCTCCGACAGAAACGTAGTGAAACTAAATCTAATGTCAGTTTTGCGTTTCATACGAAAAAATCCCATCTTTTATCAAAATCATTCAAAAACCCATAAAAACACAAAAACTCAGATATAGGATGAAGCTTTCCTCTGATTAGCTTGAAGAATCTTCACTCAAACGACGATGGAAGCTTGTGGTAGTGATCTTGGGTCCAAATCTCCACTTTCTCTCTCTACGGTTTATCTATCTAAACTTGGTGTGAAGCTTTTGGATGGCAAAATGGTTGAAATGGGGAGGGGGCTAGGGTTTTAGCCCTCCCCTTCCATCTTTATTTCGGCCCAAGGCCCAACCCACGAGCCCATGTTCTTTTATTTTATTTTTCTTTACTCCACTCTGACCCACTATTTTCTTTTATTATTTTCGAGATGTTACAAGGAACAATATTGAAACTTAAGTAGTTTTACGATTAAAATTTTTTTAGAGACTTTAATAACACAATAAGAAAAATTAAGTAGCATATTTCCCATGTGTATCAAAGGTTTCAGATAAGACTAATTTTTTATAAGATTTCCGTTAGATTTTTTCAGAAGTTTGTCGGTGTCGGTCCCTTACTGTCGGACCATCCGTCAGAACATTCTATAAATAACAACAATCCGGTTTTTCTAAAAATTGCTACAAAAACAGAACCTTAATTTGCAAAACTTTCTATAAATAGACAAGTTGGTAACCATCCTATAACGCACTAGTTTTCGAATGTTAATATCCCATATTATAAACGCTATGATAAAAAAGGATACTTTTCATGGTAAAAAGTTAAGAATTTGGATATTAAACATCAAAGAAAATAGAAATGAAATTTATGAATTAAGTGCAAATGTTAAAAACTTGAAAAGGGGAGATCGGGCCTTAACACGGCCGTGTGAGGGAAGGACACGCCCGTTTCGACCACAGGTTACCAAAATTAGTGCTCGTGTGTTACCAAGGAAATCAGGTCATGTTTTGCAAAACCACTCGCATCGTGTCGTGATCTTATTGGATGATGCTATCTATATATAGGTGGCCAGATGTACGAGATTGTTGCTCATTTGCTTCCTGTTTTGTTTCTCACTTAGAAATAGAAATTAGATAGAGTGGGAGTCCCTTCTTGAAAACCAGTGTTCCAGTGTTTTAACGCTCCTTCGAATGTTAGAACCTCTTTTATTTATTTTGAAATGTCGGGGGGTATAGTGGGTATACATGGTAATACAAGAGTACCCCAATAAATACTCTCTATATACCGGAGTTTTGAAGGTGTGAGTGCGTGGTGCTGCGGCGGTGCTCGCGAAGGGCGGTCCTGCATATGGTTCACGTGAAAACCGGTGGTCAGGGATCTAATCCCTGTAACCTTATCTTAGTAGGTTACCTTTATTTTTGTACTTAGTTTAGATTCCATGTTATGGAATATGTAGTGTTGGGGATTAGGGGTGTGTGTGAACGCGGTTGCACAGTTATGTGCCCGATCACGTTAGGCAGTCTAGTGGTTGACATGGGGCATATAAAATTGAAATATATTATGTTTTGTTTCATGAGGCTCTTACTTCCTTCTTTTATTCATTTTTTGTACAACTTCATTACACGTAAAATAATTTTATTTCACAAACTTATACATATTATACACTTACGTATGTACGTGTACACCATCGAAACACTTATAACATAGAATAACCTTTTATAATTGTATAAGTATAACTGTAATGCAATGATGCAGGCGGGAATCGCAACCAAATGACTCAAGAAGCGATTGATTTCATTCTAATGATTCGAACCGAATGATTCGGTCAACAAGCTTAAGGCTTTCGTGAAGATATATTGCTCCTCAATCTACAACATTGGCGGACCTAGTAAGGGGGAATGGGGGGGGGGGGGGGGGGCAGCCACCCTCCATAAAAACTTTTTTAATGTTATATACGCTTTAAAATCACAATCGCCCCCATAAAATTTTGCAATAGCCCATCGATCGCCCCTATGAAATTTTTTTAATGTTATATATCGCTTGTCAACTGATACAAAAAATTTCCGACCCAATGAAAAAAATTTCTGGATCCGCCACTGATCCATGACTTTTATTTTTTTAAAGGGATGTTCCTGAATCATATTCCCCATCTTCGAAAAAAACTCGTTCTCAAGTTTTGTCTCATGACCAAAGCCACCTGGGTCGTATGGAACACCAGGTCGTGTTTTGTTCACACTCAATTTGATTCGCTCAAATTTACTGCTTAAACTCTCTTGAATTTGATTAATGTTGATGAACAAATGTGTAGGTAAAATTCTATCATCCTCATCAATGTCGACATATGTTGTCGTTTCCGACCAGTTGTAGACATGTTGTCGAATGGAAATGTTTCCTTTCAAACATAAATGTTACATTATTTCCATGTTCCACTAAATAACACAAGTTGTTGAAACCATCATTTACACTCTTTGTTCATTCAAGGAAAAAATATTGTTAGAACGAGCATGTTGGTGAGGAATTTTCTAATTTTATATTTTATTTAAATGAGTTGTTTTCAAAAACCATGGTAACAAATTTGCGTCTTTTTTTAACTTGATTTCTAAGTTATTTTCTACCAAGATAACTACTTCAAAAGAAAAAAATGTGGAACTCGTTATCTCAAATAGCGACTTCACTTTTTGTTTATTTTTATTTTTTAATCTTCATTTAAAATATTATTACAAGAAATATTATCTGATACGACGAGGCTGTCTTGACGATAAGATGTCATCGTCGTCGGCATAGGACTCGACAAACTTTTTGATTTGGAAACAATTAGCATGGTGAAATAATTAGCGTGATCTGGAAACCCTATTGTGATGACATGTCGTCTAGATAGAGGTAATTTATATATTCTATATTTTCTTTTCTTTTCTTTTATTCCGGATATATTAATGTCACCTACGGCGTCCTGTGTGTCAAGGATATTCAAAATAAAATATTTGATTAGCAACTTGATATGCATTTATATGAAGATAATCATATAAATCTAGCTCATTGAGAGATTGATATGACATATAGACTTTGATTCGGAAACGCGCGTGGCCCCTATTTAAACGTTGTAAGGACCCGCAGAGATCTAGTTGTCTTTGAAGAACATAGTCCATGAAAATTATTTTGCATCAGAAATAACAGACTATGGTTGTCGCGAGCCTGGACGTTGAAGGTAAAATAACGAAACCATTATAAACCTGTCCGTTACGGCGCGATCATTAATAATATTTGAAACTTTATATAAAAAAAGAAACCGTTAAAAAAATTCATGTCGGAACGTTAATAAAAATAGGTACGTCGCACCGGAAAAAATGATATTTTAAAAGCCGGAGGATAAAAAGAAAAACAAATCGTAAAAAAATCGAAATCTCGAATCAACTTTGACGACTTTTATGTTATGATTCGATAACTTGTACATTATGACGTACAATTCCGTTTTTAATGAAATTTACATTGAAATATATATAAAAATAAACATGTCGCAACATTATATTTGGAATTTTATAAAGCATTATATTTTAAAATTTATAAGAGAAAAACAAAAATATACAAAAAATTATGATTGTGTGAAAAAAACAAATAGATAAGTATAGGGTATAAAGTGTAGATATAGTTAAACTTAAGGGGGGTTAAAATATAACTTTTCAATGGACGTTATTATAAATTAAAAAAATCTTGCATTATACCTACTTGTATACAAAAGTTTTAACTCTTTGGGTTTTGCCATTTAAAAATAACAAGGTTTTATTAATTTTAAGACATTTTTGAATTTTTTAAGCTTTTAACTTATTAATTAAAATGTAACAGAACCTATTTTTTTTATTAAAAAATGGATTTGTATATTTAAACAATATTTTTGAAGAAAGATTTTTTTTTAAATGTAATAAAACTTGATTGCTTCATAAAAATAAAAATCTTTTTCTAAACTAGGTTATATTTTAAACCACATATCATGATTTTATAGTTTGAAATGACCCTCTAAATCCAACCGAACACCCACCAATGGATTATGGGTCGAAATCACAACACAACCCTAGGTTGTAAACCACACCCCCCCCCCCCATCCCAAGCAATTCAATATATTTAAAACAAAAAAAATACAATAAAAGTTGTAAATATTAAACAAAGAGAAACTGGAAGGGGAAAATTGATTATATTATTCATCTTCATAACTTCATACACATACATCATATAATATATATATATATATATATAGGGGAAGGTTCCGCTAAGAAGTGGTTTTTCGCTAAGAAACGCTAAGAAGTGGGTCAAACGAACTCCGATTGAGCTCATTCCAGCGGCGTTGGAACCGTCTCATCGAACTCTAATCCGGACCCAAAAACCTAAACCCCCTCCACCCGCACACCCAAAAACCTAAACCCCCCTCCAACCCCACCCCGAAAAGCCTAAAACACCACCCCCACCCCCCAAAAACCTAAACCCCCCCACCCCACCCCCCCCCAAAAACCTAAACCCACCCCCACCCTAAAAAAAAAAACCTAAACCCACCCCCACCCACCCCCAAAAACCTAAACCCCCACCCCCAAAAAAAAACCTAAACCCTAAAAGCTAAACCCTAAGGCTAAAATCCTAAAATTCAACGCTAAGATCTAAACCCTAAAAGCTAAACCCTAAAAGCTAAGATGGTAGAGTTCGACGATACGGTTCCAACGCCGCTGGAATGAGCTCAATCCGAGTTCGTTTGATATCGTTTCTTAATGTTTTTGTCACTTCTTAGAGTTCTTAGCCGAAAACAACTTCTTATTTGATCATCCCCCTATATATATATATATATATATATATATATATACACACACACACACACGATACAACCTAAAACTCTAAAGCTCATAAATATTGGGTTGGGATATAAAATAGTCTGTATTTATAACACTCTCTGTAACATTCCAAAGTTTTTAAAGTATTGATTCGGGCTAGTAGGCGACCCAACTCTTTGAGAATATAGGGATTTGGTAATGTGGACGTGCGGGGTGCGTTTAAAACGACGGAAAAGAGTTGGAATATCGTTTAAAAAGTATAGATCGGGGTTGAAACGTACGAGGCGATTTACAAAGGACCCGAATGAAACATTATGGGGTTTATAAGCCACCTAAATGTTAAACCCTAGACCATTCGGACTAGGAGACTTGCGACGGCAAGGGGAGAGACGTTGGGAGGAAGAGGAGGCAATGAGAGTGGCCGGACTCGGGTGGGCGGTGACGGAACTACGTCAACAACTTCCAAACTCAGTTAAGGTAATCCTCGTTCTTGATCGTTATCCTTCCTTTTATTCCGGTTACGCATGAAAACCCGATAAGGGTTTGGGTTCTTGTTCACGGCAACCGGAGAGGTGGCAAGGACGGTGATGATGATCGACTGTGGTGGTTATAACGGGCGACGGTGGAAACCGTGGTGGCGTGAGAAGGACCCGGCAGCTGCCAAGGCCGCCATGGCAGCGCGGTGATAGGGGCTGACCTATGGGAGACGAGGACTGAGTGAACGTCGGGTACGAAGCACAAGGACATGAAGGTCGTGGTGGTGGGTTCCAACGACAGACATGGTGGGTGACGAGGTGAGTGGTGGTGACGATCGGTGGTGAACAACTAGGGTTTCAACCGGAGAAGAAGGTGATAACTTCGGGGTTAGCTAGGGACATCGACGGTAGCAAGGGAAGGCATTGGTGGCACAAGCGGGGGACGTTGCTTGTAGACGTTGGTGGTGATATACGGTGGTGGTGGTTCACGGAGATGAACGGGGAAGAGAATGGAGTCGAGTTAAACCCGATTAGAGCTTTACTAGCCTAGGGTTTGCATGGCTCGACTACGTTCGTGCATGGGAACCCGATTTGATCACATAGTTTCTAAGCGAGTTGAGGGCGATCCGTTACGAGTGGCAATTGCAAGACAAGCATGGCTAAAGGTTTGCATGACACACGTACGTGCATGCTTGGAGGTTCGAGTTTGGAAGCACGAGTACTAAACGGGTCGGAACTATATTTTACATAAGCCCGTGAGGCTAGGGTTTCATGGAGAGGGATGATGAGGAGATAAGACTAACGTTGGGGAGTTATTTATATTTATGAGTTATCCGATATACCGATTAGAATGTACCCTGACTGTGAATCATACATTGACAGGTTGGGTTTCGAGCAATCAGACGAGTTGTAGGGCAAGGATTATGACTCAGCTTAAACTGTGAGTTTCTAATCCCCTCTTTTAAACGTTTTACTGTTTTTGGGGATATCGTACATACTTACAAGAGATGTTTAACATATTAAACGTGTTAAGATTTTTGGGTTTTAACCCGATGTGTTTATGAACTAAAACATTTAGTAATGAGTCAGAGGGTCTACGGGGGTGTTTATGAGATCATGTGATCTAGGCTTAAAGGTGGGTATATGGTCGTGGGTCGTATAGTGACCTAATAGGGGTGAGTTAGGGGACGAGTTTATATGTCATACGAATACGACTAGGTGGTGTTACAGGATGTGCACGTACATGGTATGTGCTTAGATAGTGATACATAGTACTTGAATGTGTGTCACCATAACAGTGGGGTATTATGTGATGAGTTAGCCGGGGGGAGTCGGGATACAAGCTTAACGCTTATGAATACATGTAGGATATGTTATCCTAGTGCTATGTGTTGGGTTCAGGTGCAAGTAACGAGTCATGTAAATAGAGTATGATGTTATGCGTTTTATACATGTGTTGTGTGTATTGTGTCGTTGTCCTTGTGACACGGCGGGTATTGTGTTTTCATCGTTGTCTTTATGACACGGCAAACTGGATTGTGAAGGACGAAATCCTTCGGGAGGTCACCAAAGGTGACAATATTGAGCAGGTTACCGATGAGCTCGGGGTGTGTCGAATGCCCTGACGAGGGTGCATTGATGAGGTATATGTTTGTGTGCATATATATGTGTGTTAAATTGCATAAAAGTGTTGAGTTATATTATTGTGCATGATATAGTATTAATGTGGTGAGTAGAGTTAGATTGCCTGTTGTGTCAGGATTGTGATGTGGTGTTTACAACTGTTATGCTAGTTGGTTTGTAAGAGTCTCGGTTAGGGCTGGTTAAGCCGGTGTCTAGAGGGTGGTTGAGATAACCGGTGTGTGGTAAACTTTGAGTTATCAGAGTGGTAAGTTCGATCTATGTCGGAGAGACTTACTGGGTTAAATGGTGGGGGTGAGTCTGTGGTGGTGAATCCTTTGGGATATTATAAGATAACGGGGGTTATCTATCTATTAATAAGTGAAAAACAATTTTATAAAGACCAGTGGGTCTTGAGTGAAAATAAATGGAAAATGAGACGAGTTGGTTTTTGTTTAAATTAAACCATTAGAACTCACTCAGCGTAGCTGACTTTGTGTGTACGTTAGATTGTGTTGCAGGTGAGCTTGGGGTCGGCGTATCTTTGCTTGGGAGCGGTGTTACTCGGATTGGTGTGCAGGCATTCGTGAGGTAAGTTTAATAACATTAATGACCTTAAAGAGCAATAATTAATTTAGAAAGACTTTCGTTGTACGTCTGTTAAATAAAACAAGTACTTTTAAAGAATATAACCAGTTATGAGAACCAACTGTAGGGTGCCCGGTTTGGGGCCTTACACTCTCCCTTATACATTTTATATTATACACTATTAACATTGTACTACTAGATAATGTTGGCTCGGTTCTTCGTGACCTATATTAACTGATACTACAGTCTCAATTATGTTGTCTTATTAAAACCTTACTAAGAAAATCCACTACGATAAAACTTAGTTACAGGAAAAAGAGTACAACGTGTATAATGTTCTCCCTCAATTTAACATATATATCTTTCAATGTGCAGGGCGCAATCTTAGATATGACTAGGAAGAATTTGGTTCAAGGGATTCCTAAGATAAGAAATTGTAGGACAATTATGTGATGCATGTTTATTAGGAAAGCACAATAGGATTCCATTTCATAATCAGGCTAAGTTCATATCCTTAAAACCGTTGGACTTAATCTATGGAGATCTCTTTAGTCCTATATCCCCACCTACACATGGAGGAAATAAATACATATGTTTACTTGTAGACGATTGTACACGTTACATGTGGGTATACTTCTTGTCCTCAAATGATCATGAGTTTGAAACCTTTAAAGAATTCAAAGAAAAGGTGGAGACGGAAACAAGAACTAAGTTAGGGATGCTACATACAGATAGAGGAGGTGAATTCGCATCTAGTGAATTCTCTAAATACTGCAAAGACAATGGCATAGCAAGGCAATTAACAACACTTTACTCACCATAACAAAATGGAGTAGTTGAAAGGGGAAATAGGACAATGATGTCCACTACTCGGAGCATGCAAAAAACTATGAACATGCAACAAAATTTTTGGGCAGAAGCAGTCATACATGCCATATTTGTACTAAATAGGGTTCCCACAAGAGCCCTGGTAGACAAGACACTGTACGAAGCACTGAATGGCAGAAAAACAAATCCAGGAGATTTGAGATATTCGGATGCACATCATATGCCAAGGTAATATCATCTCATTTAAAGAAACTCGATGATAGGAACACCAATTATATATTTGGGTGTGGAGGAAGGTTCAAAGGCATATAGATTATATAATCTAGAGAAGGATAGAATCTGTGTAAGTAGAGATTGTAAGTTTATGGAGAAAGAATATTGGAATTAGGATAATTACACAAAAGAAGCAAGTACAAAGGAAACAGAGTGGATGGACTTCATTATACAAGGGTTTAATGAACCTAATACTGTACCTATCAATTTTTAGATCAACGATGACAACTAAGATGTGCATGTACATGAACCAGTTGACACACCAAACTCTCCCGCTACACCTACAACCCTCATTCTGATGAAGAAATTACCTTTACCTTATCAGGAAGTTTAAATAGTAAATATGACCATACACCATTACAAGGTTTCAAGGACTTAACAATTGTTCAAGAAAGGGCACACAGGGTGGACACAGAAGAATTACTAGTAAGCAGAAGAAGAACCTCGTAACTTTAAAGAGGATGCTACGGAAGAAATGTGGATTGAAGCAATGAAAGTTGAGTTAGACTCAATAAATAAAAATAACACTTGGACATTGGCTACTTTGCCTAAGGATCACAAGGCAATAGGTCTAAAGTGGGTATTCAAAAAAAAAGAAAGATGCAAATGGAGACGTTATTAAATACAAGGAAAGGTTAGTAGCAAAAGGCTATGTAGAAGAACACGGAACATATTTCGATGAAGTATTCGCACCAGTTGCTCGTATCAAAACAGTTCAGTTAATATTGGCTTTAGCAGCATATCATGGATGGGAAGTACATCACCTGGATGTAAAATCTGCATTTCTGCATGGTGATTTAAAGGAAAAAGTTTACGTCACACAACCAGAAGGATTCATAATGCCAGAAAATGCAGGAAAGGTGTACAAGCTTACAAAAGCTTTATATGGATTAAGGCAGGCACCGCGTGCTTGGAATGTAAAGTTAGATTAAACATTGAAATCCTTAGATTTCTAGAAATGTTATGTGGAACAAGTAGTCTACACCAAGAAAAACAAATTATCTATGTTAATAATTGGAGTTTATGTTGATGACTTAATAGTCACAGTGTCACACCCCCGCCAAGGTAGAAACATGAGGGATCGACGAAATTGAATCATCACACAAGGATCAAAAGAAATTTCTATTAATTGAATAGTTGATTACATTGATTACAAAAATCAAACAAAACAAATAGAACAAATAAGTCTTCTTTTGTTAATGTCTAGCTACGTCCACTAAGTCATAGTCCTTGATCCTAGCATGAGCTTATCAACATCCTAGTTAGCTTCACTTGAAAAACATACTAAAATAGGTCAACTAAAAAGTTGGTGAGAACATAGGTTTAGATAGATAGATATAGCATAGAATTATAGTGTAAAATTCATAAACAATTTCAATACCAGTAATTTAAACTTTCATACATCGAGCCCACAACCAACCCTAGTGACTTGAATAGTTTCCCCGTTTGAACGCATCAGACCCAAAGTGTTGTTATAGTATGCAGTTTCTGTACACCTAGCTCCTTCCAAGTCGACTAAAATACGTCACTTGAAGGATTAGATGAGCTTGTCAGGCCAATAGATCTATTTACGTACTCTCGTCGGCTAAAAGTTAATGGTGTGGTAGAGAGTGTGTATGAACCCGTTTAAGTTTACAGATATAGAAAGTTGTTATTGAATAGTATGAAAACCTTGTAGTATAATAATAGTATTGATATAGAGTTTGAATACGAGAGCATGTTTTCCACCCCAAAATAGAAAGTAAAAGAGGGGCTATAAACTCACCTTGTAAGCTAGGAAGATTGAACTTGTACTTGATGTAACTAGGATTTGAATGCCTTAAGGATTCCCTAAGTAATTTTGTTAAGTTAATTAGAAAAAAGTTTAGAACAGTAGAGGGGTTGTTATTGTAATTAGTTGAAAGTGGTTGTTGTACACTAGAGTGGTTATCATTCTAGAGTAGTAGCTCTAACAGAAAAGTTCTCTGGAAAGAATTGGTTGGATCGGAACCCCGTCTTTTCCTAGCCAGAATTTTAATATTTGTCAAATAACTACATACTGGTTTGAAAGTTACTGTATTTGTGTACTAGACCAAGTTAAATGTGTGTTTGGTAAGTATAGAAAGTATAAGGGCTAAAGTGTAAATATGAATTTAGTAAAGATAGAAATGAAATAAGTTGAATATTAGAGGGTTTTAATTGAAAATAAGTATTTTTATTATAAACATAATTTTAAAAATTAAAAGGAAATAAGAAAGATCAAAATAAAGTTTTTAAATAAAAGTTTGAACAAGTTTGTTGAAATAAGGCTTTTGATCTTGGATTAGATCTAAGATTATAACATAACCATGTTGGGGAATCATAGATCTAAGCTAGTTATGAAGGATTTCAAAAGAAAAAGTATGAACAAGTAAGAACATAAGAATAACTGATAAGTGACCAAAGTTTCATGTATTAAGAGGTGCAATATGTTATATTTATGCAATTTGATATGTGGAATACAAAGGTTTTGTGTAGCCGTGCATGTGCAGGTGTTGGAAGCTTAAAGTATGATTTTGGAAGATATTAGGCGAGAGATGCAAGAGTCGGAAGAGACACGGAGAAAACGGGGCAAAATGCAGGTCCAGCGTAAGCCTACGCCACCAGCGTAAGCTTACGCCCTTACAGCGTAGGCCTACGCCTAAGTAATTTCTTCACAGCAAGCATCAGGGGACCGGCGTAGGCCTACGCCCTCCCAGCGTAAGCCTACGCTGGTTACGTTTTCTGGACGCGAATTTTCGGGAAACAGCCGATTTTTGGTGTTTAATTGAGGGTTTCCTCCCCAAATTCGAAATCATCTTTTAGCATCAGTTCTTGGGGCGATTTGGGGGATTCTAACATCCATTTGAAGATTGAAGATGATCCCCATCACCATGGGCGAGTAATTCACTTGTGGCTTCCTCCAGGCGGACGGTTCATATAGGTTTCATGTTTTGATTCAGTTTATTTATGTTTTTGGATCTATTTAGTTTCTGACAATAACTGAGTAGATTGATGTATTAGTTATGTTAAACAGTTTATTTGAGTGCTTTGAGTTTGCTTGCTTTACGATCTTGTTCGGTTGATGACAAAACCTAATAGCAGGGTTGGGTGACTAAAGGGGGCAATTTGACATTCATAAATTGGGTGATTGAATTATACTGGTTTGTGACGGAACTGGTTGTATAGGTTGCTGACAACAGTCTGTCTTCAATTACTATTTTAACTGATTTTCCAACACTATGTCTCTGTGGTGTCCAATTAAATAACTGAGTTTTGCATAAACCTAGAATCTGAAGTTTGGAGGAAGTTGCATTTTTATTTGATCTGTGTTTTAATTCTAATTATCAAACTAAGCAATTTCACTAACCACTGATTCCTCGTGGATACGATACTCTTCTTACCCTTACTAGTTAAGTGTTTAAGGATTGTTTTTGACCGACCTAACGACATCGATCAAAATGGCGCCGTTGCCGGGGAATCGGTGCGCTTAGTTCTATTGCTTTAATTTATTGTCTTTAGTTGATTTTAATTCTTATCAAAAACCCAAAAAGACTTTCTTTACTTCTGTTTTTATTTTTTTGTTTATTTTGTTTATTTCTTCGATCAGAACTACTTGGGTGTGCCACTTGTGCAGGTCGGCATGGACAGGAATTATCATGATGACCAGTATTACTATGAGCCATGCAGTAACTGTGGCATCACTGGCCACTGGGCACAAGATTGCCCAAGATACAATCAATGTGGTGGTGGTCCTGAGTACCCAAACTATCAGGAAAATTATAATCAAGACTACCACCCGAGCGGACCACCTGAACAAGACAACTATCAATCTGAACTGGATGTCATCCGGTCAGATATGAAGGAGATGGCCAAAGTGGTACAAGCAGTGGTGCAGCAACAGGAGAGCCAGGCAAAAGCTCATCAAGCTTTGATAGATCTTGTTTCCCACTTAACTGGGGTTGTTGCAAGCTTCATCAAAGAAGTAGGTAAGCCTTGCAGTGCACATCAATCCTCAGATTCTCAAACCACAAACAGTGCACACCTAAATGATGTAAGTCTTCAACCTTCATCTGATTTTTCTGATGTTGAACATACTCCACCACTGGTAGTAGAGAAAGTGGTGGAGTGCAGTGAGTCTGAATCTGATCATAATCAGGATTTAATTTCACAAAATAATCTGAAAAATA
Source organism: Smallanthus sonchifolius (assembly GCA_023525975.1). Lineage (NCBI taxonomy): Eukaryota > Viridiplantae > Streptophyta > Magnoliopsida > Asterales > Asteraceae > Smallanthus > Smallanthus sonchifolius. The sequence goes on along the minus strand of CM042019.1, from coordinate 21,896,602 downwards.
AAAATGTGAATAAATCTCTGAAAATTCCATTCCCTTCGGCTTTGTTCCCACCAGTGTTCTCACCAGTGTTAAGTGAACGGGATCCAACACAAGATGAAAGATGGGAGAAATTTGAAAATCATAATATTAATCTACCATTTTTGAAAGAACTTAAAGAAAATCCTGATAGTGTTGAGTGCTTGAAAGGTTTGAGTTACCGTAAACGACGGCACAAATGTCCCGAACAGGTAAAGCAAAGTGTTAGTGTGAATGCTGTGTTTACGGGTACCTTTCCCCCAAAACTCCAAGATCCAGGGACACCTATTATTTCTATACATATAGGTGAAATTAATCTGGATAGAGCATTGCTGGATCTTGGAGCATCTGTGAGTATAATTCCAGGGAGTCTGTATGATCAGCACGATTTTGGTCCATTACAGAGAGTTAACACCACCGTGGTGTTGGCTGATCAGACTCCCGCACATCCTCGGGGGATTGTAAAGGATGTGATTGTGAAGGTAGGAGAGTTTTATTACCCAGTGGATTTCTTGGTGTTGGATTGTGTCAAGAACACAGAGCCAACTATTATTTTGGGTAGACCGTTCTTGGCCACTGCTCAGGCAAATATTAACTGTGCTGAGGGAACGGTAAGGATGAGGTTTGGGGCTCAGAAAATGAGTCTTAAAATATTTTCAAACTTGCCAACCCCGAAAGCTAACAAATGCGGATCACCTGAAAAGGTGAATCACACAGTCGAGAATGCTTGTGTTGTGTTTGACAGGTCAGCTGAGATGAAGAATGGTGAGACTCCAGACAATGGGAAGAAGAGGGTCAGAAAGAGAAGGCAGAAAGGGAAGAAACCGCGAGTTCATGATGTAGATCAAGAACTATTTTCTTTGTTTATGAAGGCTTGGAGAAAATTGGATGATGAGAGGAACTTGAGTGCGGGAAAGGAGGACTGCAAGCATCCCACCATGACCGAAGTAAGGTACACTGCGTCGGGCTGAGGACGTTAAACTTAGCACTCTTAGGAGGTAGCCTAAGGTATGTTTTACATTCATGTCTAGTTAAATGAACTTTGCGGGTGTGTTCAATAGAAACCCTCACGAGACTCAACTCGTCCATTCGGGCTACCGAGGGGTTTAAAAGGCTTGATGCATATGCTAAATGCATCCGTTATTCCTACGAAAGTGAGTTAGGAAATTATTTCTTTGTTTTCTTTGTTTTGTGTGTGAGCCGGCCAAGTGTGGGGAATTTTCATGGGTTGTCAAGTGAGTGTGCGTGTTTTCAAATGAATGCTAGCCCGTTTGTAGAGTTTTAGAGGTGTGTGTTTTTTGGTTTATATCGAGTCAGTTTTATGTTGTTATACATTGAGTCAGTTTGATGCTTTTGGGTTTGTTTCGAGTTTAATTTTTCCAGGTTTGGATTGATCCACCCGTACTCAGTCTCCATTCGGGCGGTGATGGTTCAAGTTTGATTTTCATGTAAAAGGCAACCCAATAGCAGATTTTGATAGCGATCGCGAAGAAAATGCTATACGATCGTATGAGTTTGGATTGAAGACAGTTACAGCTTGTAACTAGCTAAGTACTTTCCAATTCTTTATATAGTTTTATTTTTGCATATTTATTTTCATCGTCTCTCATCCTACATTGGGGGCAATGTAGAGTTTAAGTGTGGGGATGGGAGACTGAGTTTGTATAGAAAAATATATATATATAAAAATTGAAAAATCCATAAAAATTTAAAAATTTTCAAAAATGTCCTTGGATCAGAATTTTTGTAACTAAATGGAAAATGATAGATATAATTGAAAACTTTGCTTGTATGATTACATTGAATAATAAATAGAAAACGGGTTTGATTTGTAATGTTTTGGTAGGCCCAACCGATCTAAAGAGCTTAAATATCCTGATATTGTATCTAGGGTTAATTGACAATTAATTCAGGATGTCTTGTGGGTTCTTATCTTAGGGGCTTCGGCAAGGTTGAAACTGTCATCATAGGGTGATAGGTACCACTATAAGCAAAAATTTATAAGTTTTTAAAATTACTTGGCACACCACTTTCTTTTTATGAAAATAAATCCGAAAATTGGTGACGCCCGTAATCCATAATCCATCTTGCATGAGCTTAATTAAACAAAATTGAGAGCTTGAGTTCAGCCTACGTGTTTCCCTTCGAGATGGTGACTTGAAGGATACACCCATGGGCGGGACTTAAGTGATCAATATTGGATGACTAAGTTGGGAGTACGTGTTTCCCTTCGGGATGGTGACTTGAAGGATACACCCATGCTCCGAAGCTTATGTACTTCATGGCTTAAGAACTGCAGCCTACGTGTCATATATCGTGTTCCAGCGTGATTGAAACACCACTGGGTTAGGTTCATTCATAAAGTAATAATAAAAGCTAAAAACATGCACCCATCGATCCATAATTCCATAATTTTCTAAAACATATAAATTGGTGTTTATAATGGTGGGAAATCTATAAGGTTTAACCCGTGCCTAAACATGACTTTGAGATGGGATTAGACTAAGTTGTAGCTTCCTGAATGTGAGACCCATAGAGAAACTGTTGCTTGGTAATAAATAGGATAGTAGATCACAGAATCGGGGGCTCAATAGATCGGTGGTTGGGTTTAGTCGGATAGAAATACCAATTGTTACAGTCAATGCGTGATTATGTTTTAATTGTATGAGACTATGAGAGCATGTTTCAATTATGATTCCATTGCATAATTCTTTTTCGGGACGCAAAAGAGTAAGTGTGGGGATATGATAAGTGACCAAAGTTTCATGTATTAAGAGGTGCAATATGTTATATTTATGCAATTTGATATGTGGAATACAAAGGTTTTGTGTAGCCGTGCATGTGCAGGTGTTGGAAGCTTAAAGTATGATTTTGGAAGATATTAGGCGAGAGATGCAAGAGTCGGAAGAGACACGGAGAAAACGAGGCAAAATGCAGGTCCAGCGTAAGCCTACGCCTACTGGCGTAAGCCTACGCCACTAGCGTAAGCTTACGCCCTTACAGCGTAGGCCTACGCCTAAGTAATTTCTTCACAGCAAGCATCAGGGGACCGGCGTAGGCCTACGCCCTCCCAGCGTAAGCCTACGCTGGTTATGTTTTCTGGACGCGAATTTTCGGGAAACAGCCGATTTTTGGTGTTTAATTGGGGGTTTCCTCCCCAAATTCGAAATCATCTTTTAGCATCAGTTCTTGGGGCGATTTGGGGGATTCTAACATCCATTTGAAGATTGTAGATGATCCCCATCACCATGGGCGAGTAATTCACTTGTGGCTTCCTCCAGGCGGACGGTTCATATAGGTTTCATGTTTTGATTCAGTTTATTTATGTTTTTGGATCTATTTAGTTTCTGACAATAACCGAGTAGATTGATGTATTAGTTATGTTAAACAGTTTATTTGAGTGCTTTGAGTTTGCTTGCTTTACGATCTTGTTCGGTTAATGACAAAACCTAGTAGCAGGGTTGGGTGACTAAAGGGGGCAATTTGGCATTCATAAATTGGGTGATTGAATTATACTGGTTTGTGACGGAACTGGTTGTATAGGTTGCTGACAACAGCCTGTCTTCAATTACTATTTTAACTGATTTTCCAACACTATGTCTCTGTGCTGTCCAATTAAATAACTGAGTTTTGCATAAACCTAGAATCTGAAGTTTGGAGGAGGTTGCATTTTTATTTGATCTGTGTTTTCATTCTAATTATCAAACTAAGCAATTTCACTAACCACTGATTCCTCGTGGATACGATACTCTTCTTACCCTTACTAGTTAAGTGTTTAAGGATTGTTTTTGACCGACCTAACGACATCGATCAATAACTTACTTAGAATGGAAGGATTTAAGCTAAAATCTTCTGAGAGATAAGAGCAACGACCTTTAGTTGCTAGAGAGCACTAGAGGACCGTTGAGGTGTGAAGAATGAATGAGGAATAAGGGCTCTATTTATAAGGTGGGTTCAAGAACTTAATAGCAAAATTTTAATTAGTGAAAATGATTTGAATTGCAAAAATATAAAGATAGTTTGTTAAATTTTATAAAAAAAATTCAAAAATATTGGGGGGGGGGGGGGTTCACGAAAGTTAGAGGGGGATAGAGATAGAATTGAGTTCAAAATTAGTTAGTTATCGGATGGAATGGATTAGGATAGGATTTAGGAATAAAAATAATAATTTTTAATCATTTAGGATAAGTTTAAAGGTTTTAATTCATTTAATAAATATATTAATAATAATACTACTAATATATCTTGAGAATTTCTAAAATAATAATTAATAATAATAATAATATATAACTGAAATTACAAAAATTAACCACATTTCGAGAACGTTACAAAAGAAACCCTGAAATTTATGTATGTGTAACTTTTACCCTAGAAAATTTATTTTAGTCAAACGAAGTTACAAACTTGAATTGTTTTGAATAGATTAGAGTCTAAGGCATCCAAAATTATCATAAGTAGCAAGTTCTAGAATGAATACGAGAATCAGATATAGAATCACAATAGAATCAGTAAGCCGTTCTAAAGTGCAATATAATACTCACTTTAGACCAGACTCAGAAGTTTGAAATGAAATGATATCACAAGTGATATTAGGCATCAAAAGGTTTGTAGTAGTAGAATTCTTAATAGATTACAAAGTAGAATCATAGGATCAGGCATAAAAATCAGGGATGTCACACACAGGCACTCCAAGCAAGGATATTAGCATATTCGAATCATAGATGGAGGATAAGTTTGAAATGAGAGATCTAGGATTGCTAGCAAACTACCTCAAGATTGAAGTTAACCAATCAGGGGATGAGATTTCTATCAAGCAAACATGATACATAAACAAAATATTGTAAGAAAGTGATATGGTTAACATCAATGAAACAAAGATTTCCATGGATTCGGGAACAAAGTGGACGAAGACTGAAGGATGAAATCTGGTAGATGCAACGCAATATAGAAGTCTAATCGGATGTCTGAGATATCTATTACACACAAGACCATATCTATGTTTCTCAGTCGGATTACTTAGTAGATTCATGCAGGAACCTATGGAGCACCACTAAATTGTTTTCTGGTGGTATTTAATATGAACAAGAGAGAAAAACATGGTCTTTTTATATATGAAGTTGGACTGCAGAAAAGATCCACGTTTAACTTTTAAAAGTCAAACATAGTACTTGTTCTTTCAAAACTGTCATGGTTGTTTCTGCATGATGTTTGATTCATGGGATTCTTGTTTGTGTCAAACCTAAAATGTCTAAACAGAAAATAATATGTGTGACTTAATAATAATAATAATAATAACAACGATACCTCCTGCGACTGTCGAGAAGCACCGTAAAATAGACCTGCAAAATGATGATTGCGACCCGGTCACCACGAAATGTGGATCAGAAGATCCTATCCCGAACATTAGGCCACGACTTTTGGTGTCCCACACAGCAAACTTATATGTTCGGCCCGTACTCCTTCTCAAGTTCCTTGTAGAACAATGTCTACATTTTCATCAAAACAAAGCGAGTCAGACTAAAATCAAAATTGATACAATAATTACACACACACACACACACACACATATATATATATATATATATATATATATATATATATATATAAATGATAACCTATAAATGATTCTTTTGATTGTGGCGTGACAAACTTTAACTGATCCAACTCATTAATACTGATTTCTCCATCGTGCAATATCTTTTTAGTCTCTTTGGTGGCGTGGGTATCAACGAAGAGAAATTCGTAGCCTTGAGGCATCATCACTAGCATACACTCAAGGGTTTAGGGTGGCATCGACTTATTGATTACATAAGTGATTTGTTCAATGTTTTACCAGTTACGGGCAATAAACACTCCGTGTAGTAGTTTAACATTCTTATTAGTTACAAGGGTTTATAAATATCTCAATTTTATATTCCATCGTTATTTAATACTTGATTAATATCAACATAATAAAACAAAATATTTCTTGTACTTTTTTAAAATCAGTAATAAACATAGGATTTAGTTTGACATTTTCTTTAATTACGGGCTGGAAGGAAAAAAAGATATCTCTGAAGGTGGATAACATATCTGTAATAACACTCATGAAGAAACCAGTCATTCATGGAAGGAGTAAGCACATAGATACACACTATCATTTTATCAGGGAATGTGTGGAGAATGATCACATCAACGTGGAACATATCAGTGGTGAATTACAAAGGGCGGATATACTGACTAAAGCTCTCGTTAGAATCAAGTTCATCATTACGAGGCAAATGCTCGGGGTTCAAGATCTACGACAAAGTAATGATCGATATTAAGGGGGTGAATGTGGAGTTAATCTCATTCATTACTTAATAGGTAAAGTCTAGTGGTTAGAGTGTCAAGAACCAAAAGGTGATTAAGTAGCGTAAATACTTAATTAAGGGGGTCGTAGTGTAAATACTAGAAACTATGTTTAAGTTATATTTTATATGTATGTAAAGTCTAGGGGTTAGAGTGTCAAGAACCAAAGTTCCAAACCACCATTATCACGTGGCATATCATTGTGAAGTATGAATTGATGCCAACAATAACCGCAAACCTAATTGCAACGGTTCATGATGGATGATTGATATAAATAGGGTTTCCATTATCAAAGTTTGTAATCGAGAATTCTCAATTCAATAAAGGTTTAGTTTATGATTCATTGTTTCAAGTGTTGTGTTTATCAATTCTAGGCTACAAGGTCTGCAAAAGGTGATTAAGTAGCCATTAAAATACTTAATTATGTCTTTAGTAAAATATTGATGGAAGAACTTGATATATACTTGTCAAAGTAAATAATGTCGTAACCAAATAACGTCATAACCAAATAACTTACATAAATGGTATCGAAAGGCTATAAATACATGCGTGGAATGACACTGTGATGATGTAAAATGTAAAAGACTGAACCACGAACGGAAGGAAGTACAAAATTGTTAATTTGCTAGTGAATGCATGTAGTGATCGCTTTGCATCATCCCGAACATAGTGTAGGTTATTTTCAACACACATTGGACCGGATACAAAATTTATTACTCATTAATTTTATTTATATTTTTATCTTTTTCTTTCCCATGGAGCCGGGGGTCTAAACGGGAGCAGCCTCTCTATCCCTTGGGATAGGGGTAAGGTTTGCCCTCATCTCACCCTCCCCAGACCCTACTAATAGCGTTAGCTATGTGTGGGATTATACTGGGTACGTTTGGTTTGATTTGGTTTATTGGACCGGATACGATGTGGTATATAACTAAGCATTGCTTGTAACTCCAGAAATATATAGGTGAAGGGTCTTCAAATCATAGTTGCCCATGAACGGATCATGTGGTCATACATTTTAACCTAGTGTCCAAGTAATTAGTACTTTAGTAGTAACTAAGTCAGTGTTATATAGTTAGAGAGGAATGAAAGTTATATATGAAAGACAGGCTTATTTTTTATGGAAGATAACAACTGCTCAATTTTTTATTTTTTATTTTGTGTTTTGAAAGACACGGTCTTGACAGGGAGGTCACAAGCTTCACATCATAATACCAAGAAGACAAGATACTTGTGGCCTTAAAATTGTAAGAACGGGTGGCTGGCAAACAACTCCAACACACATGAAAGAAAGGGAATCTCAATGCTTGCTCCTTAACCAACTAATGCCAATAAATAACTTCAGATATTTGTCTTCTAATCAGGAAACAATGCCATATGATCTCCTCATTATTGTGATTGATTCTTACTATCCAGTTCGGGTACATATATAAAGCCATGATCATCTTGTTATCATCACAAACATCTGAAACCATAGTTTACAAATATCAAAATGGTTTCTTTAGTTTCTTTTCCTTCATTATCCACCAGTATGGGCCATGTTCGATCAATAAGTTTGCCTAGCAGATCACATCCTAGCACTCTTCAAGTTGAAGAGGAACTAGCGCATCTCAAATCATGGGAGGCATGTTCAGCTTCTACGGCCAATGTAGAAACAATCTGCGGTTCTCTTATGAAGCTGAAAAAGTTGTACTCATCTGTTAACGATCTTATCAGTTTGCCACAGACCCAACAAGCCCTTTTGCACAGAAAGGATGATAAATTGGTTGATGAGTTGCTGGAACGATCAATGAGCGTTTTAGATGTTTGTGGCTCCATAAAAGATGCCATGGAACAAGTAAAGGAAGACATAAGAAATATTCAATCAGCTCTTAGAAGGAGAAAGGAGGGTCTGAAAAGTGACTCTTCGTCACTTTGGAAAATGAAGGATGCCAAAAGAGCAATTCTAGCACTAAAGCACATTGATAATAAGATTGCTGACATTGCTCTCTTAGATCCAGATCACCACATTTCATCTTTGATTAAATCACTAAGAGATACTAGTGTTTCCATATTCGGATCACTCGTCTCATTCAACTCTATATTTGTGTCGAAACCGAAGTCTACAAAATGGACAATAGTTTCCAGTTTGATTCATAAACGAAAAAGGGCTAGTGTAGATCAACCTCATATTTCAAATGAGGCTCTAGAATCCCATATTGAAGTAATTGTGGACTGTTTAGAGTGCATGTCTAGGACCTTGATTAAAGCAAGGGTTTCTCTCCTCAATATTCGCTCTCACTAGCTTCACCGAGTTCTAAAATTAATTGTCATTTTAGTGGATATTCCTATATTTTTTGTAAATGTAAGAATATCAAGTAATACGAAAGTTGTGTGGGATATCAAGAACACTTAATCAAGAATCAAATATCCATTATATGTGAAATCAGAATAAGAACAAGGGATCAATTGTACAGAATCTGGTCTGCAATGAAAAGTCAAAGCAGACGATTTTATGTAATGAAATTGACCAATCATTCTTTACAATTTTGAGCATATATATAGTCTATGAAACGGTACTAACAAGGTTGTTACACCCATGCATTTGGGGGTACCAGAAAACCGTCAATAACTGCCAATAACGCCCGTTTGACTTTTGTCAAGTTTGACTTTTGGTTTTCTGCCCTGTGACCTATATCTAACTTAAATACATACGAGCATTCACAGCCCGTTCTTTATAAGTATGTGAGTGAGTTTTGTATATTTTATGGAGTGGTTTAAAGTGGTTGTGAGTGGAGGAGCGAGAAAATATATAAGGTTTTTGTAAATATAAGGCTAAAAGTAGTGGTTTTTAGTATAATTATAAGGATAAGGATAAGGAGAGAGAAAAGTAAAGATAAAAGGTAGAAAAAGTAGTGTTTTTTAGTGTAACTATAAGGATAAGGATATGGAATATAAAAAACGGGATGGGAATGCTCTAATACATAATTAAACTAATATAAGTCTAGATTGCATTCTAATACACCCCCTAAGCTAGACTTGTATTCATCAAGTATAAATTAATTCTTTAATCGCGTCTTCAATAATCCTTGGAGGGTATGCCCGAATTCTTGTTGTGATGACCCAGTTTCCTATCTTGTTTCTTTAGCTTTGCTTGATCGTTGCTTTGTCCGTCTCAATTGCAGAGAATTATGTTATCCATTTTCGATCACTGTCCTTCTTTTGTTCCAATTGTTTCCAACCATCTTGCCATCCATGCTCGATTTTATTACACTAATTGATTCTAGACTCTTTATGAAAGTGTGTGAGAGTACCCCAAAGTGGTTTGTAATATCTCATATTCACGTACCATATGGTCCATATATTGCATCAAAGGTACCAAAGGCCGTGACCTCTCCCGTCAACCACGTACTCTTATTCCGCATAATCATCACTTTCCCGCGCGCATGAGTCTCTGTTTCGATAGCCCGTAGGCTTCGTCTCACTCTTTTCCTTTTGCAGTGTTGAAACAAGTGTCATGGTTCCCTTGAATCAACTGTAGTGTGGCGTATTAACATGGATGTTTTATCTCGTTCCGTTTGGTCCCTTCGTTGCACAAATCCTCCCTTAAACTAGACTTTGATTTCTGCATAATGATGTTGAGTTTTCATTCTTATTTGACCCGCCAAAATGATGTTGTGTTCTAAATAATCTTCGTGTTGAGATGTCCTCACGGATGGTACAAGGATAACCATGGGTTCATTGTAGTGTGACCTGCTAAAAGAAAGTTCATAAATTCCTAGTATAATGTCGTCCTAATCCATTTTTGGCCCCTTTATTTTCCGAAGATTGTGTTTAATTTCATCTCTTTGGAGGAAGTTCTTGTGTACAGTGAATCAAGAAATCCGTTGAATTTTAGTTGTTTGACTGGTAAATTATCTGTTCTTTTTCAAATTGATACATCTCTCCACAATAATCTTTTTTTGTAAATCGTCCCAGCATATGTGATATAACCTTTTTCTTTTGCCCAGCGATCAAAACTGATGATTATAATCATTCATACATCAATCTGAAAAGAAACGAGAAATTTGAATCTTTCCTGTTAATCGTTCCTTTGTAACAGACAAACCACAACCGTGTTTTGGTTGTTCTTCTAGTATTGTGGTGCCTGTTCCTCCGCAAATCAAAATTACGTTTTCCGTTTTGAATCGCCCTTCTTTATTGATCTTGTAATCATTCTTTCGTTCTCTGAATCATCCTCTGATTTCTGGTCCTAATCCAAACGCAATTCCAATTGTGTGATGGTTGCGAATGTGCCTTCGATTTCTGGGTTTTAAATTCGAGGCCTATATGCAGCGGATTTGATTGTCCTTTATCTTTGATTGACTGCGCCCATAATTTTCTGTTCTTGATCACCGACAGACATGTGTTCTTGATTTTTCAATTTGCGCAGCGTAGATGTGTTCTTGATCGTATTGAATTGATATTCTTCTCCGATGGTCCCGGATTGCCTGGAATTATGCTCTGATACCACTATGTGGGATATCAAGAACACTTAATCAAGAATCAAATATCCATTATATGTGAAATCAGAATAAGAACAAGGGATCAATTGTACAGAATCTGGTCTGCAATGAAAAGTCAAAGCAGACGATTTTATATAATGAAATTGACCAACGATTCTTTACAATTTTGAGCATATATATAGTCTATGAAACGGTACTAACAAGCTTGTTACACCCATTCGTTTGGGGTACAGAAAACCATCAATAACTTCCAATAACACCCGTTTGACTTTTGTCAAGTTTGACTTTTGGTTTTCTGCCCTGTGACCTATATCTAACTTAAATACATAATACATAATTAAACTAATATAAGTCTAGATTACATTCTAATAAGTTGATGGTTACTCAAATTGTGTTCCACTTTATGTTCATTCTCTATGACGTATATATCCTTGTCAGTAGCGTTTATTTGTAACTGTTAGCCCTCTAACTGTATAAGAGGTTTCATTGCTCAACATTCTGAAAATTAAGTTTGTAAATGCCATAGGCCAGATAGAATTTGAGTAAGCAATACCGTCATGCATTAGAGCTATAAAAGGGGAGCTCAATGTAATGGTTTAGACATTTAATAAGACTAGTGGGTGTAACCCGCGCTATGCGGCGGGGCGGTAAATTTGCAAGGTTCGGTTTTGACGACATGTACGCTAGTATTAAGCACAATGAAAAGAATTCAAGTCGTCAAAACGCTGATAAAAGTAGTGTAATAAGAAAAAAACTGTAAAAATATGAACCCTTGAAGCGGTTTTAATGGCTTCCACGTTTGTGCTTCGATAACTGTCAAGGTAACTAATATCCAATATAGGAAACATGCATTTTGAATCTGAATGATAAAAACTTAGATTAAAGTCTAATAAACCGTTTGCGACTCCATTAGCGGCTTGGTGCGTTCACTTCAGCTTCCATTTGCTTGAAACATCTCTAATATATGAAGCAGTTGAAATATGCAAATATAGATCAAATTGTTACTGTTTCCTGCATGAGGTTATACATAGACTACTCAAATTTTAATTCTTTATAATTTGAAAATTGACACGTCAATTAGAAGCAACAACATATACTACGATTAGATGAATAAGTTTCCCCTTATAGGCCTCAAAACATGAAAATTCAATCTTTTAAAGTTTATCAAGTGCATAATATTCAAATCGAAATCAAACTAAACAGCAACTGTCCGTGCTGACATAGTGAAGAAAGCTCGAATTAACATTTTTTTTGTTAATATTATAATATACAAATTAATAACTACCATTGACAGGTGGCTTGCATTTAAAAGTACAAAATAATAATAATAAAAAAAGTAAATAATAATAATAACAATAATAATAATAATAATAAAAGTAAATTAAATTTTGCTTCATAAGTAGTGTATATAACTAAACAAATACACACTACATATAAGACATGGTAAAATTTTGTTTAGAAAGGTGATTATTATTGGACACTAATTATTTTAAAAAAAAGTTGATAATTTTGGATAAAATGTGTTTGGGGCATAGTTGTCAATAGCGAATAGCGGTAAATAGCGACAAGCCACCTATACGCTACGTAGCGATAGCGATTAAATAGCGGACGCTATTTCACGTTTAGCGATACACTAGTAGAAAATTTTAGAAATATTTTATATTCAACTATTGTAGGATTTGTAGCGATTTGTAGCAATTATAATTAATAATCATCTAAATCTTCATATATTAGGGTTATTAGCAACCTTATTTATATTAATCAAGTAAAAAATTAAAAATTAATTTAAAAAAATAATAATAAAAGGAATATTTGCTATATGCTCGCTATTCATTCGCTAAACACCATATAGCGACCATAGGCCACTTCGCTACATAGCGTGCTATGGTCGCTATTGACAACTATGCCTGACCCACTCACTAAATTCAAGAAGCAACACGTAAGATTGGATACATCGGTAAGCTCTGATAAGTGGCGGGAACTGAACTCATTCATAGTAGTTGCTACCTATGGCAATGGCAATGGCAATTTAGCCTATAAAAGAAAATAAGTTACAAACATTTAAAAACCAACCTTTATAAACCAATAAAATAAAAACAAACTACTAAATGGAAAACACAAAGGAAAAAGTAATGGAGAGTCAATTTTATTTTTGGACTAAGCTGAGTATATTGTTTGTTTTACCAATTGGACCAATTAGAGATCCAACATAACCCTCATCAACTCGTTCAAAAGTAAACGGGTCGAATATGAATGCCAACCTTTACTTTATCTTTAATTGAAGTTTAATAAAACGTACGAATGCTTTAACTGGAGTTTTGAAGTAAAAGAAGTGAATGTTTATAAAAATCACAAACCAACGAATCTGCCATGATTCCTTAGGGAATCGAAGTTATGGGTATGGGATGTATGTTATGGGCCTTACCTTTATAGGGGCCTATGTGGTTGGCCAACTGCTGTACAACTAGGGAGATGACGGTCATCAAGGGGGATTATTGTGATCCTTGAAGTTTGGTATTTGTACCTTGCGGGGTACGGTACTTGAAGTTTGGTGCGACTACTCCATGGAGTATCATGCTTGAAGTTTGGTACATGCCATCCTTGTTATGTCGTGCTTGAAGTTTGGTACGTGTCATCCTTGAGATGTCGTGCTTGAAGTTTGGTACGTATGCTCTATGAAGCACCGTGCTTGAAGTTGGAATTGACGGTTACGAGAAGGCGTAGATTCGATGTATTCGTTTGACTTATGTGTTATGTTTGTTATTGCATGTTTACGTACACTTTTATTAATGAAGTTAAATGTTATGTTTTTGGCAAATATTTGAAGTTAACGTTTTATATTAAAACTAGAACTCACCAGCTTAGCTGACTTTTAGTATGCACATTCAGGTTAAGGGCAGGTATGAAGGTTGAACGTGATGCTTGGCTGGCGAAAAGGAGTTACCCGATTGATCATGAAGACTGACATCCCGTTATGACTTTTGTTTGTGATATGTTATGTTGAGACAAATGTTTGAAGTTTATGAATGTTGAACAAGTTTTAATTATGTATGAAAATGAATGATTCCGCTGCGTTATTTGATATTCAAGTTTAAGAACTGTATGTTTATGAGTAATTCCAACAAGTGAGGCCTCGCGGGTTTGGGGCCTTACAAGTTGGTATCAGTTTGAGAGATTTGGACACTCCCAGTGTCTGAACTTAAACTGTGAATACGACCGATAGCGGATGCCAGTACGGGTAACTCGAGCCACAGCATCAGGTATCAAAGTAGTTTATGTCTAGTATGCGTTAGAAAGTATTATGTGGGGACTTGTGTTCTGATGGAATCATAAAAGTGGTCAAATAGAAGTCAAAAGGTAGTGTAATGGTTAATTGCATATGGCCAGTGTATGTTAACATCTTACAATACTTGTTGAATTCTATTTATTAACTAGCGTGATGCCATTGGATCCCTTGTCTTATAGAACGAAATGGCGGGAAGAAAGACGCGGTGGCTACTTTTGACTGGGTGATCCGTATGGAAGCCGCCATCCGTCTAAGCAAGTGCCGACCTGATCAGATTGTGAAATTTGCTGCTAACTCCTAAGGGAGGAAGCATCTCATTGGTGCGAAGGTGTAAGGCTGGCAAAAGCGGACGAGGCTGCTGACTCGGTGATGTGGAGTGAACTGAAGACTTTGGTGATTAAGAACTTTTGTCCGAGTAATGAGATCGAGAAGGTGGAGAGAGAATTTCTGGGGTTGAAAGCCGAAAGCATGACCCAACGGCAGTACACTACTCGGTTCAATGAACTTGCACGTCTGGTGCCACATCTTATCACAACCGAGGAAAGGAAGATTGTTTGCTATATTCAGGGACTGCCGACCAGGTCCGCACCTACGTTAAGGAAAACTCCCCTACTACCTATGATTCGGTAGTAGAACTGAGTGGCATGGTGTTTGATGATCTGGCGCTGAATGTCGTTGCCATTGATGAGCTCAAGAAGAAGTCAAGTTTTCCTGCCAAGCGATCGGGTGGGAAGTTATTTGGGGCTCAGGATAAACAGTCCAGGGTAGCCGAGACAGCGGTCTGTGGGAAGTGTGGAGGAAGGCATGCAAGTGAATGTCGGCTGAGATCAAATTTGTGTTTTAAGTGCGGCAAGACCGGACACTACTCCCGTGAATGCCCACAGGGCTTCAAGTGCTATAACTATGGAGAGAGCGGTCACATGAGCCGAGAATGTCCTAAGTCAAGAATGGGAGAAGGCGGAAAAGGGAAAGGCCCAAGGAAGAAGGAAGAACGGCCCCAACCTGAGCGTATGAGCTGACGCAAGAACAGGCCAGGGTAGACCCCAATGTGGCGTCGGGTACGTTCATCCTTGACAACACTTTTGCTTCTGTGTTATTTGATTCGGGTGCTAGTAAGAGTTTTATATCTGCTACTTTCTATAAATGGGTAAAATACTAAGTTAGCAAATTAGAAAGAGCCATTAGTGTAGAAACCGTTAAGTGTAGAACTGCGAGAGTAACTGATGTAGTTGATGATTCCGAAAAAAAGATAGAAGGCCATAGGTTCCCTATCTGCTTGTTTGTTATGGTTTTGGGAGGGTTCGATGTCGTGTTGGGTATGGATTGGTTAACTGCCAATGAAGCGCTAATTATATGCAAACGAAAGATAATCCGACTAAAGGATCCAGATGGTAGCGAAGTCAAGGTCTTCGGGGATCGTGACGTCCTGATGCCTAATGCCATCTCGATGATTAAGGAAACAGATTACTTGGGGCTCGGATGAGAGGCCTATCTGGTGTACGTGATTGACAAATGTAAGGAAGTGAAGGAACTAGACGATGTGCCCATGGTACGCGAGTATCCGGAGGTGTTCCCAGAGGATTTTCCTGGAATACCACCTGACCGATAGATTGAGTTCCTAATTGACCTTGTACCAGATGCCCAGCCCGTGGCTAAAGCTCCATATTGATTAGCATCGGTGGAGATGAAAGAACTTATGACGTAACTTGACGAGTTACTTGAGAAAGGATTTATCCGACCGAGCATCTCACCTTGGGGTGCTCTGGTGTTGTTTGTGAAGAAGAAGAAGGATGGCTCTATGAGGATGTGTATTGACTACAAAGAGTTAAACAAACGCACGGTGAAGAACAAGTACCATTTTCCAAGGATCGACGACATGTTTGATCAGTTACAGGGCGCAAGTTGGTTCTCGAAAATCGACCTTCGGTCCGGGTACCATCAGTTGAAGGTAAGAGACGAAGACATACCTAAAACCGCGTTTCACACGCGTTATGGACATTTTGAATTCCGCATAATGTCCTTCAGATTGACGAACGCCCCCACAACGTTCATGGATTTGATGAATAGGGTGTGTCAACCGATGCTGGACCGATCGGTAATAGTGCTCATCGATGATATCCTCATCTACTCCAAGAATGAGGGCGATCATGCATGTCACTTGAAAGAGGTGTTGGAAGTGCTGTAGAAGTAAAAGTTATACGCTAAGTTCTCCAAATGCGTGTTCTGGCTAAGGGAAGTCCAATTCCTAGGTCATGTCATTAACCCGAACAGCATTATGGTCGACCCAGCAAAGATCATGACAGTAAATAACTGGGATATCCCTAAGACGCCAACTGAGATTCGCAGTTTCTTAGGATTGGCGGGCTACTATCGGAGATTCATCCAAGATTTCTCGAAAATAGCTTCGCCATTGATGAAGTTAATGCGAGAATAAGTGAAGTATGAATGGGGTCCGACCCAGGAAAAAACATTTGAGGAACTAAAGGAGAAGGTAACCCAAGTTCCAGTCTTGGCTCTTCCTGAAAGCAATGAAGACTTGGTAGTTTACTCAGACGCTTCGGGTCAGGGATTGGGGTGCGTACTGATACAACGTGGAAGAGTGATCGCGTACGCATCACGACAGTTGAAAGTTCACGAAGTCAATTATCCAACTCATGATTTAGAACTGGCTGTTGTCGTGTTCGCATTAAAAATCTGGAGACATTACCTTTACAAAGTGAAGTTTACCATTTACTCCGACCACAAAAGTTTGAAGTACTTCTTTGAACAGAAGGAACTAAACATGAGATAGAGGCGATGGCTATAAATTTTGAAGGATTATGATTGCGAAATTGAAATGACGTAAATTATACATATTTTGCACGCATAATTATCCCAAAATTCATCATAATTAGAGGTAATATGATAATAATTGATACTTAATCTATTCAGTTGTTTCACAACAGGATAATTACCCTTGGTTAGCAAAAACATGAAGATATCACTCAAAATCAAGGAGAAATCCGCATTCGGAAGTCAATTGAACGAAACCGGACGTAGGAAGTCAAAGCTGGAAATCAAGAAGTCAATGGGGAGCAAAATAGGGCAATGAATGGTCGTGTATTGCCTTGCAAACCCCATTTTTCCCTCCCGTACTTCTTAAAGCTGCCAGATTCCGCACATGAAAGAAAAAGGTACTTTGCACGCCTGTGCAATCTAATGCACGGCCGTGCATTGCTAAAATCTTAGCCTGTAAATAGCAAGCTCATTATAGTGCTTTAGATGTCCAAGACCATGGGTTGTGAAGGCACTAGTGCCCAGCTAGAGCCGAAACTCCCCCGGTTTTGGTCCGTTTTAGGTTTTCTTTGTTTATTTTCCTTTTCCAAGTCTTGTAATATGGAATGATTCTTCTCGTTCGAGTAACAAGAGGCAACCTATACCCATTCTCCTTTGGTGTTGGAATACTTCCACACAATGTCTAAGGGTTAGTGGACACTTGTATGGTCATTTATAACTAGTCCTCTTGTGTTGCTCGGGTTAGTTGAACTTTAATTAATTAATGAAGTATTTTTAGTAAGTTATGTTCTTGAAGTTTTTCTTATAGTTTATCTTAAAAAGACCAAAATAAGTGATCTTTAAACCAACTTAATAATCTTAAATCTTGTAAGTTACTTAAGCAAGTCCTCTTGTTTGAGAAGCTTATTCGGGTTTGTACGGTCTATATACAATCTTGGTGCTAGCAACGGCCGAGTTAGTATTGGTTTATTATTATGGATTGATTGGAGGTTTGGGTATTCAACGGGTCATTTGAGTCATGACTAGACCTTATGAAACGTGTCGGTATTTCTTTACTTCTCTTGTGTTAGCTTGCAGAGGACTTCTAGCGGGAGCCATGGGGCTTGATATGGAGAATGAAAGTTTTATTTATTTAAAATATTATTATAAGTAAAGACAATTTTAAGAATATAATTTGTTAGGTCCGAGCATTCATAAAGTACATTTGGAGGAAGCTGCGCATTTCGACTTTCCGAAAGAAGTTACAAGACATGACGTACGTCAGTCAAAGGATAATCTTAGTCCGAATAATGAATCAATGGATAGTCGGCGGACTTGAGACCCCATTAAGGGTCCCAAGATTTATTAGGAACAGTTGGCAGACCGTATCCAATGTTCCGTTATGAAATACTAGCTCCCCCATCGCAAGGGTTAGTACTAGTAACCATGACCAACCTTACTAAAATGTATTTTTAATTAACAAGTGATAACAACCCAAGTAACACCTTAAATAAGAAAACACTTCATAAGTACATTTCTTATCCATTTATATTTCCTTTTAAACAAAACCCATTTTCCAACTTCTTATCCTAGTCAGAAAATAGAGAGGGTTGAGTACGGGATCCGTGTCCATGGTTCGATACTTGGTGCATACCCAGACTATACTATGCTGCGATAGGTACACTTGCCTATTGTGTGTGTGTTTAGTTGAAGTATTTATAATTTTAATTTATAAATTTAAAACATGATTTGTGTAACTCTAAATAGAATATATTTTATACACTAAAACACGCTCATCAGAAATCATATACCATATTGGAAAGGCAAATGTGGTGGTCGACGCTCTAACCCGAAAGGACGTGCCAGCTCCTATTAGAGGGAAATATTGCCAATTGTTGGTAACACCGGACATGATGAAAGAGATTGAGAAGGCTCAAGATGAGGCGCTTAAAGAAGAGAACATAAAGAAAGAGAGAATGGTTGGCCAACATGACAAGTTGGAATATAACACCCTTGGGGTGAGGACATGTTTTGGACAGGTGTGGATACCTATGGGTGGCGGGCTTAGAACCAAAATCCTATATGAGGCTCATAAGTCTCGTTACTCTATCCATCTCGATACCAAAAAAATGTACCAAGAGCCGAGGAAGGACTACAGGTGGCCTGGAATGAAACATGAGGTGACGAAATACGTCAGCAAGTGCTTGATTTGCTCACAAGTAAAGGCCGAACACCCGAAACCGTATGAGAAGATTCAACCACTTGATATACCGGAATGGAAGTGGGAACACATTACAATAGACTTCATAACCAAGCGACCTCGCACAGCTAAAGGTCATGACACCATTTGTGTAATTGTGGACCGGTTAACGAAGAGTGCTCATTTATCACCTATTCGTGAGACGTTCTCATCAGAAAGGTTAGCGGAAGTATTTATTAACGAAGTAGTAGCACAACATGGAATGCCTTTGACGATTGTATCTGACCGGGACACGCGATTCACATCGAGGTTCTGGAAAAGATTTCACGAAGCGATGGGCACGAAACTTAATATCAGCATGGCATACCACCTGCAAATGGATGGTCAGTTCGAAAGGACCATTCAAACATTGGAGGACATGCTCCATGCTTGTAGTATTGATTTCGGCGGTAGTTGGGACAGTCATCTGCCATTAGCCAAATTCTCCTACAACAACAGTTATCACACAACAAAAGGCATGCCGCCTTACGAGATGTTGTATGGGAGAAGATGCAGGACCCCGGTTTGTTGGGGTGAGATTGGACAGAAGGAATTGGGAAGTCTTGAGGTCGTTAAAGAAACATCGAAAAGGTTCGATCAGATCAAGGCACGAATGAAGACCGCTTAAGATCGTCAGAAATCCTACGCGGATAAACGACGACAGCCTATTGAGTTTGATGTTGGGGACAGAGTAATGTTGAAAGTGTTGCCCTGAAAGGGAATCATACGATTCAGAAAAAGAAGAAAGTTAAGTCCAAGGTTTATCGTACCGTTCCGAATTTTGGCACGGGTTGGTGAATCGCTTACTGGTTGGAATTGCATGATGAGTTAAGTGGGATTCATCCTACGTTCCACGTGTCGCACTTGCGAAAGTGTTTGGCGGATGAATCAGCTAACGTACCACTTACTGACATCGAGGTCGACAACAGCCTTAAATACATCGAAGAACTCGTGGCCATCTTAGACCGGAAAGAGAAGCATTTACAAAATAAAGTCATTCAATTGGTTATGGTATAGTGGAAGCACCGGAAGGGACGGAAGCTACTTGGGAAACGGAGACGGAAATGAGGGAGACGTACCCTCAACTATTTAACTTATGATAGGTTTTGGGGACGAAACCTATTGTGAGGGGGGTAGACTTGTAACATCCTAAAAATAAAACGGCAATTATAATAACGGGTTAAATGCGAGACGAACGGAATAAACGAACAAGGCGTAATGGGCCAGGCCGGGATGGGCCTGGAGAACCTAGAGGTGGTGAACAAGGGGGAGGAGCCTCCCTATAAGTAGCCAAACCCTTCCCTTTCTCTCATTTTGCAAGTTCTAGAGAGAGAAAGAGTCTGTAACAATTGTAAAATTTTCGTGTCAAAATAAGAAAAATATATAAATATAAGGACCATAAGTGCAATTACATTAAAGATCAAGGACTAAAATGAAAAAATTGGAAATTGATTAGATATCGGGCCGGTATCTATTTTCATATCGGTCCAAAGCGAAATATGGTTGGATATCAGACCGATATCCATTTTCATAATAGTCCGCTATGGAACGTTGAGTCGGTTATCAGACCGATATCAATCTATAACGGTCCGACAACCTCCTCTCAGCCGCAATTTGTGACACTGACATGTGTCCTATGACTCAGCCCTAGAATCTGACGCGTGTAGTGATGTCGGACCGACATGAACCACATAACGGTCCGACATGAACCGAAAATATGTGGGGTCTAATCAGATATTGACATTTAGGGCTGACGTGTGCATGACTGGATGTCGGACTGACATCCACTTGATCTCGGTCCGACATGGGTCCAGAAATCAGCCTATAAATAGATTTCAATGTCGTTCGATTCTAAAACACACCAAACCAAAATCCAAGTTCTTATAAGCCATTTCCACTCTTATAAAACCATTCCCGCTCGTACGTTTAAGTTCCCGAGGTGCCGGATCATCCTATAAATACCCGAGAAGCTAGGAAAAGCTCATTTGAAGAAACCAAGCAAACTTCTTAAGCAGAGACGCTGCCCACTAGGGTACTCACTCTAGAAGATTCCTAAGTCCAACCTCTGTCAAGGTGAATACTTGTATTTTTATAAAATGATTTCAAAACTGAAAATAGTTTTGATTATACTCTGACTTGAATGAATTAATATAACCATTGGTTGCATAAGGTGATTTACTATATAGCAGTCAGCCCATAGAGTCACATATATATACACGCGTTACAGATGAGACGATGTAACAGGGCCAGGGGTTGAACCCTTGGTTGTTGTAAAGCCCATCGCTTAAAGTGTAAGACAGATAGACATAAAAATATATTCAAGGTCCCTTGTGTAGCTGGTGGTTAGTCCGTTAACTGTGTAAATTGATCAGAAACTATGGGCAAATTGTTCTATCTATTCACGCTTGTCAGATTATGATTTCCAATATACTTGTATTCACCAGTTTATACTGATAAAATATTTTCAAACGTTTTTACAGGTAACCAAGGATGAATTGAAATTGATTAGCCATGTGATGACAAAGAAAACGATGTCATAAAAAAGGGAACGTCCACCCTAGACATCAGTTGAAAGAAATGGCTCATGTAAAACCTTGGTTTTGTAAATTAAACGTTTGTGTACAATATCAGGGTTTATCCCTGTTTTAATGAAATGAAACGGGAGATTCCCCGTCTTTTGAAAAGATCCTGAGTTATAAAAATATTCCGCTGTGTTTATAAATCTCTGATGAGATAAAATAAATAAACAGGTACCAATCGTTGGTTGCACGCCCGGGGTGTCCTAAATCCGGGGTGTGACAGAGTCGGATCGACCCGTGAAGCAAGTATCTCGTTCCTCCACTACTCGTGGACCCTCAGAATCAGAAGCTCGTTTCAGGTATCGAATCAACCTAGATCTGAGTTTTTATTTATTTTAGGGTTTTCAGGTTTTGGATGAAAAGGTGACGTTTTTACATATGAAACTTGAAAGAAAACATAGATCTAGCATCTAGAATGAAAAACGAACGTTTTGAACATAGAAAGTTAGGATCTTGACACGATCAGATCCGCATGCAAGAATTTAGGGTTCTTGAGGAGGAAGACAGCCACGTAGGCGAACTTGTTAAGTTTTTCTGAAAGTTAAGCGAACTTGGCCAAGCAAACTTGATAAGTTCGTTGCAGCCTGTGGCTGGTGAACTTGATCAAACTCGCTTGGTATGTTCGCTGGAGTTGTGGTTCAAGCGAACTTAGTAAGTTCGCTAAGGCATGTTCGCTTGATGACAAGTAGAAGCGAACTTGGTAAGTTCGCTAGGGCATGTTCGCCTGATGGCAAGTAGAAGCGAACTTGGTAAGTTCGCTAGGGCATGTTTACCTGATGGCAAGAAGAAACGAACTTGGTAAGTTCGCAAGTTGTGTTCGCTTGGTTCTATGGGGCGAACTTAGCCATAAGTTCGCCTAAATCAATAGGGTTAAACCATTAGATTCAGGATTTGGTCTGATGTGTATTTAACTAATCAATTCAGATCGTGCGTGACGTTGTTGGACCTTTGATTAGGACAACCGAGGCTAGCTTATCATGTGAGTTCAAGAAGCCCTTCTTTAAATGTTTTAAATAATGTTTTCGGGTTGGTGTGCATACAAGATGATGTGAATGTTTTATGAAACGATGTTTATGAATGATGTATGTGACGTTTTATAAAACAATGTTTATGAACGATGTTTTGAAAGAAATGGTTATGGAAGATGTGTTTACGAAATATTTTGCCAAAAGAAGTTTATGAAGTGTTTACAAACGAATGAATGATTTTTAATAAAACGTACGAATGCTTTAACTGAAGTTTTGAAGTAAAAGAAGTGAATGTTTATGAAAGTCAGAAACGAACGAATCTGCCATGATTCCTTAGGGAATCGAAGTTATGGGTATGGGATGTATGTTATGGGCCTTACCTTTATAGGGGCCTATGTGGCTTGCCAGCTGTTGTACAACTAGGGTGATGACGGTCACCAAGGGGATTATCGTGATCCTTGAAGTTTGGTATTTGTGCCTTGCGGGATACGGTACTTGAAGTTTGGTATGACTACTCCACAGAGTATCGTGCTTGAAGTTTGGTACGTGTCATCCTAGTGATGCCGTGCTTGAAGTTTGGTACGTATACTCTATGAAGCACCGTGCTTGAAGTTGGAATTGACGGGTTACCAGAAGGCGCATATTCGATGTATTCGTTTACTTATTTGTTATGTTTGTTATTGCATGTTTACGTACGCTTTTATTAATGAGAAGTTAAATGTTATGTTTTTGGCAAATATTTGAAGTTAACGTTTTATGTTAAAATTAGAACTCATCAGCGTAACTGACTTTTAGTATGCACATTCAGGTTAAGGGCAGGTATGAAGGTTGAACGTGTTGCTTGGCTGGTGAAAAGGAGTTACCCGGTTGATCATGAAGACTGGCATCCCGTTATGACTTTTGTTTATGATATGTTATGTTGAGACAAATGTTTGAAGTTTGTGAATGTTGAACAAGTTTTAATTATGTATGAAAATGAATGATTCAGCTGTGTTATTTGATATTCAAGTTTAAGAACTGCATGTTTATGAGTAATTCCAACAAGTGAGGCCTCCCGGGTTTAGGGCCTTACATTGTGATACACTCAGCAAGTTGAAGTTTAGTTCGTTTACAAAATTAACCTTTTCAAAACTTATCTTTTCATTAGAGACAGTTCCTTGTCAACTAATGGTTCCTCCCTTAATTAGCTTTGCTTCCAAAAGCAACATATCCATAATAGAAATTCTAGATATTGTTGAAGATGGATCTGTTACCGGTCATGTGCCTGAAAAAAACCACGGTCTACTACCTATATATTCTCTTTGTCTTCTGGTTGTTCCTGCCCATGCAAACAGCTCTAGTTAAAGAGAGAAACCCATGGCATAGAGGTCTTGGGTTTCTGAGAAGGATCAATGTATGTGAACTGTTTATAAGTGATTTGCTTTGAAGGTTGTTGATCAACTTGAGGTGTTTCAATAGGTTCAAGTTGATTTTGAGAAGAGACTGAGGTTGGTGATTCTGTGGAAGCGTTTAAGATAATAGATGATGAATCACATGTCTTTACTTTCCACATGGTGACATTTTTCAATACTTGGTCCTGATCATTATTAACTTCTGTCTTTGTTTCTGTCTTTTCATTTGATGCTTAGAGAACATTTGGTATTGATGTCTTGTTTGGTACAGATGGCCTTTTTGGTACTGATGATTTACTCTGTGTTGAAATTTTTGCTTCTTGTCTTTGACCAAGAGGACTACTGATGCTTCTCGGTCTCTCTTATCATTTGATTGAATGGATTGAACTTACTTTTCATTGCATAGTGGTTCCAGTCACCACATATTATGCACACAATTCGAGAGTTAAAGCTTTGATGATCTCTTGGTGATTGTTTATGATTGTTGGAGCTCTTGGGTGAGTTGTAGTTCTTCTTTGGAGACTTGAATTGATGAAATGTCTTAAGGAATGCTTCAGTTCTTTCTTCAAACTTTCTGATCTTCTTGTTATTTTTTGTCTGCATAAACTTCTTCTGCTTGTAGTTTGAAGATTCTTTGTTTGATTGTTGAGGATGATATTAGTAACAGCTGCTTGCAGTATGATTGTATTTTCCACATACAAAACAAGATTTTGCAATTTTATCTCTTCCAAAATGTACATAATCTTTGTGTGTGAAAGGATCAATCATCTTCTTTTAAGAATTTGCTACAAGGGGGCGTGGGAGTAGTTATAGACTTATTCGAAGATACCGTAAATTTCATTATGAAGAACATGAATAAGCCACGCTAATAAGTAAAATCATATATTGTATTGTGCAGAGGAACTGCTTTATCTATTTGAAATTTGTATATGCTCAAATATACATTGTAGCAATTGCACACTTTCATTACTAAAATATGAAGCATGAATGCTTTTAACAAGACTGCATAAATTAAAAGATCACATGTAGAAAGACGATACATTCATTAACGAGAAAGAACATTAAGGAGAGATGCCCTTGTCTTGATCAAACTCCTAAACATACACTCCAAACCATTCTCCATTTCTTGAAAAAGGCACACCATATCTTCATTTGAAATTTCAAGCTTATCACTTCTGTGGGCTGTTCCTTTTTGTAACAGTTTTTGTACAAGTGACCACCTTGAAGACTTTGGGTTTGCAACAGATCCAGACAAGAACAACAACAGTGACCTGTATACAGATGATCTGACCACGCCAACATCTCTTACTACTTTAATAGCCGATAAGAGGTGTTGATCTAGATCTAAGGGCTTCATGTCCCCAATCTTCTCATCAATTTGTTTCAACGATGCGATAGCTTTTTTGGCGTCTTTCTTCAGGTTCTTAATAAATGAAGTGGTTAAGCTTCCCTCTCCTTTCTTCCTTCTTATGGCAGACTGAACATCTCTGGCATTTTCTTTGACTTGTGAGACCAAATCTCTTGTAGAGCCACATATGTCCATAAGACTTATAGATTTATCCAACAACTCATTGATCAATTCTGTGTATTGGTTATGAGTAAGGGCTTGTTGGGTCAGTGGCAAACTGAGAACACTGTCAACACATTCGTACAATACCTGCAGCCTCGTTAACGCGCTGCAGATGGTATCTGCAGTAGGAACAGATGAGATGGACGCCTCCCAAGTTCTGAACTTTTGGATCTCCTCTTGAGCCTGAAGAACGATCGGATGTGATCTCGTTGGCAAACTAGTTGATCGGATATGATGAGTATCATCTGTTGTGCAATAGGTAGAAGCCATTCTTTTCTTGTACTTTTGCCAAATAACTCGAAAGTTTTTTATGGTATCTGTAGGTCCATTGGCTCGTATATATAGAACCTGGAAATGAGAGTTGATGAATCCACAATGTGAAGCCAACATGTGCCCTTCATTAGAAAGAGTTGACCCTGCTTCCCACCTAGGCAACAAAGGCTCCTAATTTTGTCTTATTTGTTACTGAATTGCCTTGTCTCACGTCTGCTTTACAAAGTTTGTTTTTAGTGCAATATCTCTTGTTAGATTAATAGTTTGGCAGGATTTGCAAAATCAAGTGCAGAACATATTAGCTGTATAATCATTGTGATGACCCCACCTAGAAATATAAATAAAATGTTGGATAGTGGGGAAAAGGCATCTCTTGAACATTAAGATTAAAATAATGTGCTGTTTTTTTTTATTTTTGTTGTTATATCAAATGTTCTCATATGAATTCTGCTAGTATATTTCCCAAATGCATTTATTTAGTCTAGATGATGAGCTGGTCTGTTCTCCAGTAGCTAATTTTGTAAGAAGTAATGGTGGTTTAACTCTCAGACACAAAACAGACCACGTGGACACACAAATTTCTAGGATTCCTTTAATCAATGTGAAGTAAGATACACATGGCTAAGGACGGTTAAGGTTCTAGAACTAATGACATGTTCTTGACAGGCAGGCGAGACACGTGGGAAGAGGGGTTTTATTTTCTCCGAAAACATGAAGATCAGATATTTGTGGCATTAAACATGCAATGCAAGGGTGGCAGGGGAACAACTCATCGAAAAGAGCTGCATCCATAGCCTGAAAGAAAAGCATCTAACTTCTTGATCCATAATCAATGGAAATAATGAAACAATACCTTTGTTTACCAACAAGGAACCCATGCCAGTGAATTCCAAGAAGTGCACATGTTTCTTAACCAATATGATTTATCAATTAAGAGAGAAAAGTGCCTATTGTTAACATAAAACACTTGGATTATCAAGAAAATAACAAAAACATGATTCTTGAACCTCTTCTATCATTCACCAGACTATCTGATCCTTTACTTTTCCAGAGTGATAACATCATAGCACTCATCTTTCGAAGAGGAGATTACTAATCTTGTAACATTGCAGCGATTTTTGTCTAACCGCGAACCCAGTTAGCCCTTTATCTAAAAAAAACATAGGATATGTGGCTGGATCAATCAAGGAGGGCTTCTCTATATCTGTGGCTCAATAACAGGTGCCATAGAATGTGTCTAGGAATATATTAGAGATCTTCAATAATCACTTTGAAAGTAAAGGGTGAGCCAAACCAAAGGTCTCAGCACTAAATAAATATGACAACAAGATTTGTGTTCATGATACTTTTAGAGTTTTAGATCTACATCACCATCTCTCCAGTCTCCAGTCAGGTTAAATGCTTCACAGAATCTACTGCAGTGAACATATCTATGTTTGATTACTCAGTGTTCTAATAAAGGAAGTTTTTCAAAAACAAAGCCTAAGGGATTGTCAATAGTTGAAAACTTGGTCCAGAAAATTAGAACGGTTATATGGGTGAGCTTCAAATTTCAAGTCTGGCTCAAGAATCATAGCTTGATGTCATTCATGTGACGGATGAGGGTGCATGGTTTTTAGAGTTTCATCGACATAACTAGTAACCTCGTCTTCATTATTCGCTGAGATCCACCTAAGTTTTGTAAATGTACAAACATGAAGAGAAATAGATGTTGATGGTTACTCTAGTGATGTGTTGTTCTATGTTTATTCCCAATGATCTGGTTTTGTTACCATCATTGGATGAAATTTATATCTATTCAGCATCAACAATTACCATGACTTTTGGAGTCCATTTACCCTAATCATTATTAGATCCCTAGTAAACAATAAACATAAGCAGCAAAGGAACATATTTTCAAGGTGATAATCATAGTTTAATTAACAGGATTAAGATAATGCTAAATATATATTAAGCAAATCAATTGAAGGTCAATAGATTCCCAGATCTTGGACAGAACATATTAGCTGTACTCCCTATAAAATAATCACTCTCTTTCTTTATTATGAAGTTTAATTTATCCTGATGTTAATATTAAAACTTAGAGTAAAGTGCCATTTTCGTCCCTGTGGTTTGGTCATTTTAGCCATTTTCATCCAAAAGGTTTTTTTTAGCCTTTTTCATCCCTGACCTTTCAAAATCTATCCATTTTCATCCAATTGACTAACCCCGTTAAATTATTACCGTTAAACCGGGGACATTTTCGTCTTTTCAAAATTTCTTTTTTATTCTCTTTTATTATTTCCTTTTTCCCCTCCCCATTCCTTTTCAAAACCCTAAATAGGTGTTGGTTTTTGGAGTGTTTGGGTGAATATATGTCGTTACAGAATTCTTATTGTAGCCGAAATTCTTATCCACAGACTGCAATGGGGAGGGGAAAAAGGAAATAATAAATGAGAATAAAAAAAGAGTTTTAAAAAGACGAAAATGCCCCTGGTTTAACGGTAATAATTTAACGGGGTTAGTCAACTGGATGAAAATGGATAGATTTTGAAAGGTCAAGGACGAAAAAGCTAAAAAAAAACTTTTTGGATGAAAATGGCTAAAATGACCAAACCACAGGAACAAAAATGGCACTTTACTCTAAAACTTATATTCACGTGCCACACCTGCATAATAGTTGCACAAATCACATTGGTTATATGTAATTGGATTATTTGATTTTAATAATCCCAACTTTTACCAATTGGCCAATAATAATCCCAACTGAGAATATTCTTATCATCAGTCCCGACTTTCAAACTATTTTCTTACATTGGACCCTCCATTAAACAAACTTAACGCCGTTAGATTTTATATGACGTGGACATCTACAAACTGTCGGAAAGTTGAGCCAAGCTAGCAGTGGTCTCGTGGTGGGTTCTGAAATTGGATCCGGTGGTGTTTAACTGGTCTCGTTTTTCCGGCAAGTCCAAACAGAGACAACGGTGGTGTTTAACGAGACCAGTTAAACACCACCAGAGCCAATTTCAAAACCCACCAGGAGACCACTGCTAGCTTAGCTCGACTTTCCGGCGGTTTGCAGATGTCCACGTCATATAAAATCTAACGACGTTAAGTTTTTTTAACAGAGGGTCCAATGTAAGAAAATAGTTTGAAAGTAGGGATTGGTGGTAAGAATATTCTCAGTAGAGATTATTATTAGCCAATTGGTAAAAGGTGTGATTATTAAAATTCAATAATCTTATATAATTAGGTGCCTTGAGCGGATGTTCTAGATGGAGTAGTAGATACACTATTTTCTTATATCCGTCAAAAAGTGGCTTCTTTTATCCTAATTATTCATTAATTCTTAAATTAGCACACATATAAGGAGATTTTTTTTCCGGTCACTATGTTTCCGTCTTGGGATGTATCGACTCAATTTTCATACATCATAAAAAAAAAATACTATGTTATTAGAAACAAACAAAATTATAGGTTATAATTGTTCCGTGTGAGTTTTTATCTTTTGAAAACGACTTATTACATGGTTAAGTAATTCTTGCTCTACGAAACAAATATAACAATCTTTCTTAAAATCATCAATCCGATTGCGCAAATCCGACTTCACAAACTTCATTGAAGAATAATAACTTTGTAAATACATATACGAAAGTTCTTAATTTTTTTACTTTTGAAAGACATCATGGATATATTGATCTTGTCTAAATAAGTATTCATATTTTTACATGTTTTGTTGTGAAAACTATTAAAATCATCCACATGAAACATAAATCTATATGTTTTATTCTAATTTAAAAACTTTTGGTCACAAATGCATCATTTGATTCCCACCTTGTCGTCCATGAATAAGTAACAACATAAGCAAAATAGGTCTTATGTTTACGTTGAGGTTTTTGCATGTATAAGGCATGCTTTGATTTGGAATAAAGATAGTGGTAGTTAAGTTAGTTATTGACGGTTGAGGTGGATTAACCGACACAACCTTTGTATGGGTATAAATACCCACCAAACACCTTCATTTGAACGTAATGTTAAGTGTGTGTAATCAGTGTGTGTTTTTTATTCTCTCAATACCAACAATTGTTATCAGAGCGGCAACGCTCCGGGAAAGAAGATTTACATCCGACCCCTGTTCTGTTTGCAAGTCTGCAAACAGTTTTCTCAGAATAAAAATCAAGTTGAAATCACTTTCAGACCCCTGTTTTGTTCACATCCGATCACTTTGTTAAAACAAAGTTCGTGAATCTTTGCTCTGGAAACAAAATCCGATCGAGAAACCCAAGAATATTCAGACCCTGTTTTTGTTCATAAACCTTCGATCACATCCAAGTCCAAAATTCGCTACCATATTCAAGTAATAATCGATCTACACACTTGATACGATCAGTAGGAAGCCAAGAACAACATCCTTGATCATAGATTAAGGCAGAACAAGCGGATTAAAAAAACTCCGATCAGAAGGACGAAGAACAGAGGCGGCAAGAAGGTTTCTGGGAAGAAAAAAAATAAACAAAAAGACGAAATCCTATTTCGTTTTCATCAGAAGGAAGTTTATAATTATCTTTGAAGGATTCATAATCGGAATAAAAGGAAACCGGGAAGAACATTTCGTTTTGGCGCCGTCGCTTGAAAGGATAGAACAAATAGGTTGAAAGGAAAGTTACAAGTTAGAACTGAAAGGTGGTGAAACTGAAAGGTGGTGAGACTTTTTTTTTTAAAGGTTTTATCTCCCTGGTTGTTTGTTTTTACGGAAAAGGACAAAAAGGGAAAACAAATTACATGTTTCTATAATAGAGAGGAAATAAAATACAAAAAGTCGCAAGGAACAGTTGGTTTGATTTGTTAGATGACCGTTAAACCCATGTACTGTTGGTAAAAAAGTTGGTTTTGATTCGTCTTGCAACCGAAAAACCCGTGTACTGTTGCCGGTAATAACGGTTGGTTTTGATTCACTTTGTGACCGAAAAACCCGTGTACCGTTGTCATAAGAGGCAATTGGTTTTGATTCGCTCTGCGACCGAAAAACCCGTGCATTGCTCTTGTAAGAAGGTTGATATCGATTTGATCCGATACTAGAAGAGTTGAAATCAAATTCGATCCGAAATCGGTATAATAGAAAATATCTGTTAAGATTGGGAGAAAGAAGAAGCAAAAGATGTCGAAGAAATCATCAAAGAATGATGAAAGTGTAGTAGAAAAGGAAGTAGGAATGTCGATGACGTTCCAATGCCCAATTCTCAATTCAACAAATTATACAATTTGGGCGGTAAAGATCAAAGCACTTTTTAATCTCTATGAGATTTGGGAGGCAGTCGAACCAATAGGAGAAGTTGATGCAAAGAAAAATACAAAGGCCATCGTTTATCTCTATCAAGCCATGCCTGAAGAACTCGTCCTCCAAGTTGCTAATCATAGGAATGCTAAAGATATATGAGAAGATTTGAAGGCTCGATTCGTGGGGGCTGACAGGGTCAAAGAAGCACTACTACAAACGCTTGAATCTGAGTTTGAATCCTTAAAGATGAAAGACTCTGATTCACTTGATGACTTCACAGGAAAGATTTGTCAAATTGTATCACAAGCCAACAACCTTAGATCCATAATTGACAACAAGAGAATAGTCTAGAAACTTCTAGGATCTGTACCAACAAAGTATATTCAAATTGTTGCTGTAATTGAACAATTTGCTGATCTCAATACCATGTCATTTCAAGAAACCATTGGGAGACTCAAAGCTTATGAAGAACGCATCAAGACACAAATCAAGAAGGAAGACGTGCATGACAAACTTCTGTTCACCAAAGAAGAAAGAAA
The DNA here is from genome assembly GCA_023525975.1 of Smallanthus sonchifolius. Classification (NCBI taxonomy): domain Eukaryota; kingdom Viridiplantae; phylum Streptophyta; class Magnoliopsida; order Asterales; family Asteraceae; genus Smallanthus; species Smallanthus sonchifolius. Next base: position 21,864,917 of record CM042019.1, on the reverse strand, counting down.
GGAAAAAGTCAAGAAACCTAAATGTGAACATTGTGGTCATGGGAATTCAAATCAAAAGAACAAAGAACGTGGTCGAGGAAAAACTTGGAAGCCATGGAGAAATAAATATGGGAACCGATTCCAACAAAGTAAGGAACACATAAGATGCTACCGTGTAACGACTTTGGACACTTCAAACATGAATGTCCAAAATGGGAAAAGAAAGAGAAAGCAAACCTGATCCGGCACGAGGATGATGAACCAACATTGTTGTGAAGATAAACCGGATCTCAAAGAAAGATTGAAGACCTCACTTAAACTAAGTTTAGTTTAAGGGGGAGTATTAAACATATTAAACTAAACTATTATTAAGTTTTAGTATTAACCTAAGTTAGTATTATTATTTGTATTATTATCATATAACCTAAGATAGTGGTAGTTAAGTTAGTTATTGACGGTTGAGGTGGATTAACCGACACAACCTTTGTATGGGTATAAATATCCACCAAACACCTTCATTTGAACGTAATGTTAAGTGTGTGTAATTAGTTTGTTTTTTATTCTCTCAATACCAACAGAAGCATCACAACAGCAGCCCCGATTTCTCTTGATCGGGGTTGTTCTTGCAAAAGAGGGAGACAAATCGGAGGTGCAGGAAAAACGGGCAAGAAGACATCAAAGCATGTGACTTTGATTCGGTTCGTTTTCCGGGTGACAGAAGACTGTAAAGGTGGTTGTGACCTTGTTTTCTTGATCGGTGGAAGAAGGATCTTGGAACAAGCTTAATCGAAGGTGTTGGGGCTGTCCAAAACAAGAAGAGAATGGAGAAATAAATGGCTAAAGAAGGAGTCCCGGTGTGTTCTATCAAAGTTATGGTGATCATGGACGCGTATGGCATATGGGAGGTTGTTGAACCGATGAAAAATGTTGTGGTGGATACAAAGAAGTCAAAGTTTGCTCTTGCATTCTTGTTTCAATCCATACCTGAAGAAATGGTGTTACAAATGGCGGATTACACCGATGCAAAACAAGTATGGAATGTGCTGAAAACAAGGTATCTAGGAGGGATCGGGTGAGAACGGCAAGGCTTCAAACATTGAAGAGGGAACTTGACGGACTACGCATGAAGGAGGGTGAGTTGGTTGATAATTTTGCCACTAAACTTACCGGGTTAGTTTCAAAGGCGAGGAGTCTAGGACATGAGACTGAAAAAGAAGAATTGGTTAGGAGGTTGCTCGATTCAATGCCTAAGTCTTTTCTTCAAATTGTGGCCTCAATAGAACAATGTTTCAAGTTGGATTCGATGCCCTTTAATGAAACTGTTGGAAGATTGAAAGCATACAAGGAATGACCGAAAAAATGGAGGATACTTAAGGAAGCTTACTGCTGGCCTGAAAAGAGAAGGATAAAATGCACGGTTGTGAACATTGTGGGGGTGGAAGTTCAAATTCGGATGGATTTGCACGTGACCGAGGAAGAGGTCGGGATTCCGGGAAGAGTCAAGATGGTAATGAATGTTTCCAGCGGGATAAAAGCTATGTAAAATGTTATAAGTTTGGTGAATTTGGTCATTATAACAATGAGTGTCCAAAGGGGAAAAGAAAGAGACTAACTTGGTTCGGGTTGTTGATGATGATGAACCGGCGCTGCAGTAACCGAGTGGTGTGAATAAACGATTAAGAAGGTTAAAAGCTTTAATTGTTTGTTCAACGGGTCATGGGTAGTGGGTAAACGGGTCATCAAACAACTAACGGGTCACGGGTATTGCAATGTGAATGTTAAAAGCTTTAATTAGCATGTTTTTTTTTGTTTTTTGAGTTCTTGCTAGGTCAAATTATAGAGCTAAGTCTGCCGATTCCTTAGGAGGTATTAGAATGGTTTGGTATTTTGAATAGGTCTTATGTTTACGTTGAGGTCGTTGCATGTATTTGCCTATATAAGGCATGCTTTGATTTGGATTAAAGATCTGCACTTTTCATCTTTTCTTTCTGCAAACTGTAGTTTTCTTCTTGAGTTTTTTTTTTTATCTACTGATTCTTTTGAGGCATGATAACCGTCATGTTTGAATAGTTCTTTCTTTGACCATTAGTCTGAGAATGATAGATTGTGTTCATGTTCACACTAGTTCCTAAATGTTCTTGGAACCTCTTCTAAAAGTTCAGAATTGTGTCTACTATCTCAATCTGACATAGTGGTCAACCGTACCCGTGTCTCAAGACTAACATATTACATTTGCTATCTTTTCTAAGGATAAAATTTTCCCACATAGCGAAGAAGTGAGATTTTTGTGGACCATCACCCAACTAGTATTGTGACCCTTTTGGGCTATGCGTTATTTAATCAAAACACACATGGCGATGTGTGGTTCCATTTCCCTTTAGAAATTGCTAAAGAGAGGTTGGCTTAAACTTTTTGGGGTCTGAAACATATTTTAAATTCGGGGTATTTTTTTGTAACAAAATATATATTATTGTTTAAGATCCTACCACGTGATAATACGATGTCACATACCTTTTGTATACGATTTCTAAAAGGGACAAAAATACACATGTTAGAGTTGGAGTTGAAAAGAAAACCGTATATTGATTTTTTTTTGCCGTAACCTAAAAATTAAAAGAAGTTAAACCTTAAAAAATAGGGCCCTTTAAATATGGGTCAAAGCTTCAGCTTATTTTTTTTATATAGACGAGCCACCCCTGATCAATGATTAAAAGAAGGGGTTGTTTTGACTCTTGTACCCATCCTCGAAAAGTAATCCATCCGTAACTGCTAACTCCTAGTTCTCCCTCGTTTTAACTGAATGGATTATTCATGACGTTACAACAACCAAACACAACCAAAATATAGGTTTTGTTCATATAACAACTAATTTTATACGCGTCCCAGTCCGGGTTTTCCAAATTAGTAAAATCAAAACATAACCAAAATGTTCAAAAAAAAGTATACTAATGCGATGGTCGGGTATTTCAAATGAAATGAAAATTGATTCAGCCATTTAAACAATATAACGTAGCACAAAAATCGTCTGCTTGTGAGATATTTCAATGTCCAAAAACCGGTGTCACACCTAAAACACAAACTTCCATTGGTAGCTTCTTTTATGGCAGCTAACTAATAAAATTAAAAACTTAACAAAAATGTTCACATATAAAAAGCTACGAACACACTGAAATTTAACAAACGTAACACAACATTTTACTTCAAATTAATAAAATTGATTGTGATCTACTCGTTTAACCGATTAGGCTTCTTCAAACTCCTCCTCAACCTCGAGTGTTGCCCTGATTCATGTTCTGGATCACTCATGTACACAGTTACAGTTAAGACATACCTACCATCAAGGTTATATAGAAAGAGTCAAAGGCCAGACAGCCAACCGGGTTATCACGTTACTCGTATCATATCAAAGTTCATATTACTTGTTTAATGTTTAATCCTACATCAGGTTAACCATCGGGCTATTAAAACAGAAATCACCATAACTAACAACTTGCTATTCCATTATAGTTTTAAAAAAATTGTATAAAGTATATTAAACGAGAATAAAAACATTACTTATGAACAGCATGATGCAATACGAGCTCCTTTAGCAGGTCTATCCACAAGAACCATACCAGCTAGGTTTTGAGTAGGTTGAGCTCTAGGGAGTCTCTTGGTTGTTTTAAACAGTACAACAGTCTCCCATATTAGATAATATGATAAAATCAATGAAAGAGTAGTTAATAAAGGTTACCACAAAGGGTCGTTCATAAACCGTTAAAATGAGTGAATCGCCCAAACAGAAGCGAGTCAGCATGTTAATTCACGGTTCCGTTTTGGCAGTTTAATGGTATAGTTTCTTCCTATTATTATGAAGGGTCCAAGTATATTTTTTTTCAAAAAAGTAAATTAAAGATAGAGAGGACACTTTCATCCAATTTATGTTAAAATGGGCCACATGAAGTATATTATATTACCAAACGGGTCAAACGGTAAAATTACGAAAATTTAACTCAAAAGGAAAAGGGATCAAAATAACTAAAAGGCATTTCAAGTATACTTGAGTGTTGAGTCAACACAATCTGACCCACCCTGTTTGGACTCGTTAGTGGAAGCACTCGCATAGGCGACCTCTAGATTTGTCATGCCCTCAAATGGTAACTTAATACATTTGTAAAACTGTAGGCATCTACTTTATGGTTATACTGTTTTCTTTCTCCATGCCGAGTGTTACCATGTGATAAAGCAACATAAACACCATTACTTTTTAAGTATGGGAAATTGAATTTTAATAATCTCACATTTTCTAATCTGCTAATAATAATCCCAACTGAGAATATACTTACCACCAGTCCCTACTTTTAAACTATTTTTTTACATTGGACCCCCCGTTAAAAAAACTTAACGCCGTAAAGTCGATCCAAGCTGGCAGTGGTCTCCCGGTGGTTTTGGCAATGGCTCTGGTGGTGTTTAACGGGTCTCGTTTTTTCGGCAAGCCCAAACGGAGACAACGGTGGTGTTTAACGATGAAGACGGTGACAGACTAGGTTCAGTGGCTAGGGTTCCGGTTTGGCTTGAGTTTCCGGTTGTTTGCAGATGTACGCGTCATATAAAATCTAACAGCGTTAAGTTTTTTTAACGGGGTCCAATGTAAGAAAATAGTTTGAAAGCAGGGACCGGTGGTAAGAATATTCTCAGTTGGGATTATTATTGGTCAATTGGTAAAATGTGAGTTTATTAAAATCCAATAATCCTTTAAGTTTCTAACGTAGAATCATTTAGAAAAGAATTACCTAAAATGTGTAAAATGTATCTAAATTATTACATGTTTTATTCAGAAAAGATGGTTGCATTTTTACAATATAGCTTCCATAATCATAGTACATAATTTATTTATATAATTCCATAAAAAGGCGAATAAGTGTTTATAGGTCAACCCAACCTAACCCGTTTTAACCTAAACTTATATTGACAAGTTAATCTGATTTACTAATTACCTCGGGAGCCATACAGGATCATACATTTACAATGATCTATTAAGTCGGCTCGGTTTCGAACATAAAAACAGTAATAAAAAAACATCTAGCAACGATATTTTTGGAAATCGTAAAAAGTCACGTTGTATAAATGGAAAAAAAACGAAAACGAAAAAAAATTTGTTCAATGAAAATATAAAACCGTGTGAAACCGAGAGAACAAAAAACCATAAAAATAAAAACTGGCCAAAAAAAGTTATAAAGAAAAGGATAAATTGATAACTAAAATTAAAAAAGCACATGTGTTTTACATCGATCGAAAACAATAAAATCAAATAGCTACGTGGGTTCCAATAACACTGATAACGTCACTGATGTTGTCCTTTGTCAGTTCAGTTCGTGTATGCACCGGTACTCAGTGTAGTTTACGATAGAAAAAAAAGTTTATTTCCGATGGTTTCATCACACAAATGTTGCACGATGTAACCCAAAAATAAAATTGTGTTTTACATCGACCGAAAACTCTAAAAACGAACAACGATACCAGTTCTGATAATATCAATACAAGAAACAATGATGTTCGCTCATTATTGGTTCGGTTCGTCACGGTACCGGAACGGTAGCGGTAGTCATTATAGCTTACGATATCAAAAACATACTCGATTTTGAATACAATTCCGTTTTCAAAAAAAAATATATCGGCATGTTAACAAAAAAACTAAAGACAACTGTGTATTCCATTTTATTAAAGAAACAAAAGTTATTACAGAAAAATTAAATTAGTAGAAAATTAAACAGGTTAAATGCGTATATTATATTTAGTATAAGGGGTGAAATGAAAACTAAAAAAAATTATAAATCTATTGTTCATGTCGTTTGCTTTTACTCACTATTGGTTCGGTTTGTCACGGTATCGGAACGAAAGCAGTACTCGCTATAACTTACGATACAAAAAAATACTCGATTTTTAATACAATTCCGTTTTCAAAAAAATTTATATCGGAATGTCGATAAAAAAAACTAAAGGCAGCCGCATATTATATTTTTTAAAGTTAAAGAAAAGTTACTACAGGAAAATGAAATTAGTATAAAATTAAAAGGGTTAAAGGCGTATATCATATATAGTATAACGGATGATAATGAAAATTAAAATATATATATATATATATATAATAAGAGCATTCCCAACCCATCCCCCATCCGTAACCTCATACTCATATTTTAACATAATAACCTAAAAATTCATTTCATCTCATCCCCCATCCTTATACCCTCTCCCTATATTTTTAGGGGAAATCAAACCAATCCTCCATATTTGAGGGTTCACTATTCACCACGTATCCATTTTTTATATTTTTTTATAAGTGAATGTGAGTGGAAAAAGAATAAAAAATAATTAAAAAGGGAATAAAGAAGTATCATTTAATTGGATGGTGATAGATATGGGGAATGAGATGTAGAAGATTTTAGAAAATTAGAGATAAAATTTGAAAATATTTTTTTAGTTAAATTATAGGGATGAAGATGAAGAATGTACTATGAATGATCTAAATCTATTGTTCCTACCGTTTGTGTAACATTCATAAATGTTGCATGCCAAAAATAATAAAAATATAAAGTACAGGGAATATAAGTGTAATTACATCAAAGATCAAGGACTAAAAGTGAAAAACCTGAAAATTGGACGGTAACGGACCGTCACAGTCCGTTACGGGCTGAGCACGCGTACAATGATGATGCCACGTGTCCGGTGACTAATGGGTTGAATCTGACGCGTGGAAACCCTATGACGGACCGTCAAGGCTCCGTAACGGTCCGTCACGCCGCAATTCAACCGGAGGCTAACACGAGTCTGGTGACTCGCCAACTTTAATTCGGTAACGGTCCGTTACGACCCTGCGGTGACGGACCGTCATCTCCCATAACGGTTCGTCACAGCCGCAAAGTTTGTCTATAAATAGAAAGTACGAGTCCAGCTCACTTCCCACATCAAAACTCGAACATCTGAGTTTTTATCTGATATCCCACTCTCATAAAACCCTACTCGCTCGTACGTTCAACTTTCAGAAGTGCCGGTTCGCTCTAGAGAAAGCTGAGAAGCTAGGAAACGCCCATTTGAAGAAACCAAACTAGACGACTAAGCAAAGACGCTACTAGGACACTCACTCTAGAAGATTTCTAAGTCCAACCTCTGTCAAGGTGAATACTTGTATTTTTATAAAAAGATTTCAAAACTGAAAATGGTTTTGATTGTGATCTGACTTGAATGAACTAATACAACCATTGGTTGCATAAGATGATTTACTATATAACAGTCAGCCCATAGAGTCAGGTATATATACACGTGTTACAGATGAGACGTTGTAACCGGACTAGGGGTTGAACCCTTAGGTGTTATGAAAGATCTATCGCTTGAGGCGTAAGGCAGAATATTGAATAAACGTAAAAATATATCCAAGATCCCTGTTGTGGTTGTTGGTTAGTCAGATGACTATGTAAATTGACCGGAAACTATGGGTAAATTGTTCTATTTATTCACGCTTGTCAGATTATGATTTCAAATATACTTGTATTCACCAGTTTATGCTGATAAAATATTTCAAACGTTTTTACAGGTTACCAAAGATGAATTAATATTGATATAGCCATGTGATGATAAAGAGATAAAGATGTCATGAAAAATGGAACGTCCACCCTAGACATCAGCTTGAAAGAAATGGCTCATGTAAACCTTGGTATTGTATAAAACGTTTGTATACAATATCAGGGTTTATCCCTGTTTATGAAATGAAACGAGAGATTCCCCGTCTTTTGAAATCTCTGATGAGATAAAATAAGGGACAGGTAGCAATCATTGGTCGCACGCCCGGGTAAGCTAAATCCGAGGTGTGACAGTTTGCTTTTAATATATAGAGTTAAATACGGTTTTAGTTCATTTGGTAATACACATGTTCTAAGCTAGTTTTTTAATGAAATAACTGTTATAATTATTTGTTCATACCCTAAACCAAAAGAAGCAAAGACAGAGAGACACTACTAGAAAACATGTATATTTTCTACAAAAGTTTCCTACAAGTTACCAATAAAAGAAATTTCTCACAAGTTAGCGACAATTTTTCAAAAACAAAAAAAAGTAACCATAAGATTTCCTAAAATTTTCCGACAAATTTATTTAATAAGTTAACTTATTTATTTATATAATCGTCGGAATATTGTCGGAAATTACCGAAGAAAGTCTTTTGTCGCTAACTCGTCGGAAAATTAGTCGGAACTTTACCGAAAAAAAATTCCTACGGGGTTTTTTCCAACAAACACTTTTTGTCGGAAACTTGTCGCTAACGGTCAATTCCGACAAATTTCCTACGAAATCTGCTGTCACAAATTTTTCAGTTTTTTGGTAGTGAGAGAAAGAGAATGGGGTGTGGATTTTGAGTTAATATATTTAAAAGAAATTATTATTATTATTTTGTCTTTTTTAATAGCAAGAGTATTTTAGGTATTTAACAAAAAGATAACAGAATAAATAGATGGCGTTAAGTTTCTGGCTTTAGTTGATGCGAAATTGATACTTTTGGCTTCCTAGCCCCGGAGGCTATGGAATTACTGAACAGGGTTCATCGGGTTATACATAGTAATTTTTTGGCCCCGAAGACACAAAGTCTTGTTTTTAGTAGGATCGGTTTTGCTATCCAAAAAGGGTTTGCGACGCAGCTTGTTGCCCGTTTACCTGTCACTATATTGTAATCGTCCTTCTTTCTTAACACAAGTAAGAGCCTTCCAATTTAAACTTTTTAACTCTAATATATATATATATATAGGGGACGGTTCCACTAAGAAGCGGTTTTTCGATAAGAAATACTAAGAAGTGGGTCAAACGAACTCCGAGGCGTTGGAACCGTCTCATCAAAGCCTAATCCGGACCCAAAAACCTAAACCGGACCCAAAAACCTAAACCCCCTCCACCGGCACCCCCAAAAACCTAAACCCCCCTCCAACCCTACCCCGAAAAGCCTAAAATCATCACCCCCCACCCTCAAAAACCTAAACCCCCCCCCCACCCACCCCCACCCCCCCAAAAAAAACCTAAACACACCCCCACCCACACCCAAAAACCTAAACCCCCCAACAAAAAAAAAACCTAAACCATAAAATCTAAACAATAAAAGCTAAACCCTAAGGCTAAACCATAAAACAAAAACCTTAAAATTCAAACGTAAAATCTAAACCTTAAAAACTAATATGGTAGAGTTCGACGAGACGGTTCCAACGTCGCTGAAATTAGCTCAATCTGAGTTCGTTTGATACCGTTTCCTAAGGTTATTGTCATTTCTTAGATTTATTAGAGAAAAACTACTTGTTATTTGATACTCCCCATATATATATATATATATATATATATATATATATATATATATATATATATATATATATATGATGATTAACGAATCTAAAAATTGTGATACTAGCCCTTCCTGAGACAATCCCCGAGATTAGAGGTGCACAAAAGCCCGACTCAATAAGATCTAGTTTGGGCCCTATTGGGCATATCAGTGGTTACTTTTGGATTGTTGGTGTAGGGGAGGCTGGTGGGGAGAGGATGGTTCGCTTCTGAGTTCTGACGTTAATACTTCCATTTTAATGTAGTCTAAAACTCTAAATAAGTTACTGAAAAATAATTTAAAATTTGCATGTGTCAAAAATCTTTTTGGGTGATGGTTAGCAGCATATTAAAAAAAAGAGACATAATGTTGCTACTTTAAAAAGAACTAGTTTTTCCCAGAGCGCTACGCGACAGGAGTCTGGTCGCTATATGTTCGTTGCGGGGATAAAACTTATATCGAAACGCATACTCACTATAGCCTACGATAAAAAAAAAACTTGATTTTGAATACAACTACGTTTTAAAACGTGGTCCAAAAACTTTTTAAATCGCGTGTTGCGGCGGGACGGTTAAAATTTGTAGCGTTCCGTTTTGACAACCCATCCAATGTTATTGACCCAACGAAAAAACTAACGATCAACCATTAAAAAAAACCCAAACATAAAAAACATAATTATTTTTTCAGATAAATATGTCCTCGGTTAAATAGTAAAAGACGAAAAAAAAACAAAAGAAAGTGTTGATTTAAAAAATACAGAAACATGCCTCCCTCGAGTCGAACCCGCATCGACCAGGTTTCCACTGCACGCGTCCAAAACCATCTCACCCAACACACTCTAAAAAAATAAAGAGATGCTTTACACGTTTGCAACAGTAGAACATGAAGGTTTTAGAAGGCTTATGGAAACATTGTGTCCGAATTTTAAGATACCAAGCAGGTTTACGGTATCGAGCGATTGCTCAGAACAATTTTTAGATGAAAAGGTAAAGCTAAAGTCTTTTTTACCCGGAGTAAAACTCGAGTGTGTCTTACAACCGACACGTGGACGTCGATACAACGGATAAACTACATGTGTGTGACGACACACTTTATTGATGACAACCGGGTGTATCACAAGCGGATCATTAACTTCAAACCAATATTTCCCCATAAAGGAGAAGATATTGCTAGGGTCCTAATTCAATGTTTAAGAGAATGAGATATTGAATATGTTTTAGCTGTTACTACATAAAACGCCACATCCAATGATACTGTCATGTCGATTCTAAAAGGTAAATTACCAAACCAAATGGTTGACGGGAAATATTGGCATGTCCGTTGCATGGCACATGTCAGAAACCTTATTGTTAAAAATTCTCTAAATGAAAAGGTAGGGTCAGTTGATCGTATAAGAAATGTCATTCTATACGTTAGACAAACTCCTAAGAGATTGGATGCATTTAGACAATGTGCTAAGGATGCTAAAATTGGAAGTAAGGCAATGGTATCTTTAGATTGCCCTACGAGATAGAGCTCCTCGTATGAGATGTTGGACACGGCCAAAAATTTGAGAAATCTTTTGTAGAGTATGACTTGAAAGATTCAAATTATTCAAGAGATTTAATTGATGTTCCAAGAATTGCTTATTGGATTTTTGCGAGACATCTAGCGGGTGCTTTAGAGTTGTTTAAACGCAAAACCATCAAAGCTTATGCTTCGACAAAGGTATTCATATTTCACATGTTACAAGATGGTGATGAACCTTTCTTGGATGGTTGTCAAAATTACTCAAACGAGAACTTGCAACTAGATTGTTGAATTAGAATGCATCGTATAATGTACCCGAGTCGACTTATAATCAAATACTTCCCATCACTAAAGATATGCTACCTAACGGCGAGAAACTACCCGCTGACTTTTATGAGATGAAGAAGTGTTTAAAATGTGACAACTTACCACATAATTATTTGAGTATAATTATACAAAATTGTGCTCATTAGACTAATTTTAAATTAATTAGGTCTAACCTCGGTCCAGTAGAGTGCAACCAACACACAACTACACGGGAAATATTTGAAATTTCAAAACACAACGAACCCCATATCGCGTTGGTGATAAATTAAAATTTATATTTAAACGACTCGAAACGTCCTCTTATATTTATATAAATAGTAGAGAGTGACCACCCGGATAAAACCTAAACATATGACAACGGTCACATATTTTAACCTAACAACTAAACTGTTATTATTTTTTATCACCCGACTCAAACCCGACACGTAACAACGAATGGAAACGACGACACGCGGGTATTATACCGGACTAATAACAGGCGGGTATCACCACCACACTACCCCCTACCCCTACCCCCACGTGACTATTTTCCCCTGCCACCCGTGCGGCTCCCTTTCCTTCTCAGCCGACTTGTGCATGAAGCACCTCACCACCTTTTGATTCTTGTTCCCCACACTCCTAATGCACAAGAGGTAATACCCACCTTGATCCCCTATAAATACATGCCTCCATGCACACCCTCAAACACACCAAACTTCACACTCTCATCTCTCGGCTCCCTCTCTCCCACCCGACACCACCATCTCCACATCTTCATAGTAGCAACATCACCACCACCTTAATCCGTGTTCTTCTTCTCGGCAACAACATCATCATCATAACCACCACCTTCTCGGCTTCACTAGCAACCACAAGCATCACCTCACCACCACCAAGCCGTGAACCACCACCACCTTTTGTATCCTTCTCGGCAACCTCCAAACCACCACCGAACACCTCCCCTTCACCACCTCCGTCACCCGCCACCTTCACCACCCTTCCCTCTCGTAACAGCAACACCAACAGCACCCTCCACAGCCCTCGACAGTCCCTCCTCAGCCACGTTCCAGCCCCGACAACCACCGCCGTGCACCGTTTTCACCACCGCAGCCCTCTGCCACCTTTGCGGGTTCTTTTCGGGATGAAAACCGGTCCTTTCGGGTCACCATTTCTCGCCTACGGTCACCGCATTACGTTCACGCGAAGCCTACGGATCGTTTCGGGAGCTTACGGAGTCGTACTGGACATTACGGGAAGGAATCGAACCTCGCGTAAACACCGTCACCTTCTCCCGACTATTTACGTGAGCTTTCGATACATTTATTTTAAAGTTATTATACTTGGTGATATAATAGGTTGAAACCGAAATTATTAATTTAAAAACCGAGTTTAAACGAATAAAGGACGATTCGTATTTTTAATATATAAAAGACTAGTTCGTGATATAATGGATAAGGATTAAAAAGGGTAGGTTAAAAACTCTATTTTTCATCATAATGAAATAAATGGGCAGTTTATTTTATAAAAACACATTATTTTTAGTTAATAATAACAAATAATAATTATGGTAATAAGTATTATAAATATAAAGGTTTTGTTTATTTAAAATTATCTTTATGAACATGTCTACATAAAACTACCCATAATGATTTTGTAAAAAAATCAATCATCTTATATATGTAAATCTTGGAGTTGGAAAAAGAAAACAAAATAATGTAATAACTATTTTTAGGCATTTTAATAACATCACATTTAATAAATATATATGTTATATAATTAAAGGAATAATTATATATATATATATATATACTTAGACATATAAGTTTGAAATACTAAAATAATATAAGTATTATTTTACGACCAATTTATTAATTAACGATCGATTCTAATAAATATATATGGCAAATATATTTATTAAACAACTTAGACCGAAAAAAGGTTTTGGACAAATAAAAGACTAAGTTACAATATTTATTAAAGAACTTAATAAATATAATAACTTGAACAACAAGTCGTATCACCAACGGCGATCGGGTCGGACCCTTGTAATTTATTAAAAGGCAATGGTCAAGACTTCGGGTATTGGTCATGTGACCAAACCACACTTAAAAGCACTACTTAGAACCTAAGGTGTCTTAATTAATTTAGGGCACGGATAGGTCGGACACTCGTTGGACTGACTACATACATCACTCACCATCTTGTTGATACGGTGAGTCTCACGGCCCCACTTTTACTTGTTTTAAATTGTTTTAAACATACGGGGGAGAAAACTTGCTCAACTTACAACTGGACACAAGTACCTACATTGTTACATGAGTCAACACGTTTAACGCATCAAAGTCCCCTCTTATTCTGTAACCGTTAATTATGGTATGAAGGTGGAATGTATGAATAGATCTATTTAGGTTGACACCCCCATCCGTGGTTAGTCGCGCTAACCTTGACTGGAGGTCAAAGCGGGGTGCATAATTTTCATCAACTATTACAATGTTTAGCGTTAAGAACATTGGGTTAGAGGCACAACTACAACGTCGAGTTCGATTACGGGAGCTCATGGTAGTAATAATAGACATACACTATTGTTTTAATTAATGATAGTGGGACATCATTGTTTGGGAGAAACAATACACATCATTGTTCGGATAAACAATACACAACTAGAAATCTTGTGGTCCAAACATCAAACATATCAACTAAACCTGTGAACTCACCAACTTTATGTTGACCTTTTTTAAACTTGTTTTCTCAGGTAACTAATCATGGAAGGAAAGACATGCATGCACGTAGAATCACTTTTGAAGTTTTCTGGTTATAACCTAGGGCATCTAGATCATAGCTAACAAACTTGTTATTTAAACCGTCCACTTGATTAAGTGCGGTATTTTGGCATGTATTGTCTTGAAACAATTTATCGTTTTGTGTAATGACTTAATCCTTTGATAATAAATGCATTTAGATGTCGTTTGTTATAATCAAAGGCTATGGACACCATGAACCGTCGCGCCCCGTGTTTCCGCCCTATGCGGGGTGTGACGTAAAAGAACTTGGTCTACCAAAATAAAAGATTCATGCTTGCAAAAACCATTACATGTTTATTTTATTAGGACGATTATGAGTTGTCACATTGCATAGTGTGCGGTGAATATCCTTACAAGATAAATGGTAATTTGGTCTTGACTTACATGTCGATTACTCCTAGACTTCAAAGACTCCATATGTCAAATGACAAGCGAACATATGACTTAGCATCACAATCATCAAACAAAAGAAGGTGTGATGGTACATATAAGTGATGGTAAGGCTCGGAAGCATTTTGACTCGAACAATCCTAGTTTTGCGGTTAAAGTCTGAAACATTTGTCTTGGGTTATGTACTGATGGATTCAATCCGAATAGTTTCAAGTCGAAGGCATATTCATGTGGGCAGTCTTTCTTACCATATATAATTTACCTCCTTGGATGGCTTTGAAAGATTCATATGTTTATCACCTCTAGTAATTTGTGGAAAAAAAACCATTAAGAGAATATATATATATATATATATGTGTGTGTGTGTGTGTGTGTGTTTCTTAAGCCGTTAATAGACAAGTTGAAAGAGTTATTTGATTATAGAGTTCTTACATATGTTGTTTACCGGTAGAACAATTTCACAATGAAAGCAATACTTCTTTGGATTGTCAGCTACTTTCCTGCCTTTACAATGTCATTTGGTTGGAGCAAACATGGAAGGTTAGCATCCCATACTTCATGGGTGATGTGGATTCATTTCGGTTATAAAATGGAGGGAAAACGTATTGGTTTGATTGTCACCGAACATGGTTAGCTCCACGGCAAGGGTTTCGCAATGACAAGATACACTTTATTCATGGAACTGATGTGAAAAATAGTTGAGCATTGGTGTTAACTGGTGAAGAAATTTGAGAGCAGATTTGTGACAATCCAACAGTTTACGAAGGAACTTCGTACCGAGCAAAAAATGAGGGTTTAGAACAACCCATAAGTGGGTAAAGAGAAGCATTTTCTGTGGCCATTCGTATTGGAAGACGTTAATCTGTCATGGTGTGTGTAAATAGATATGTAAATTTTAATGAAAATTCTTACGTAGTTGAGTTTTAAAATGGTTTTTACCAAGGGACTAACCACACACAAATAGGCAAAGTGCACATATCAGAATGTAATATAGTTTCGGTAAAAACTGAAATATTAATCCATGGACACGATAGCTATTCGTATTGAATTCTTATCAATATTTAACTTGTTTATAATAATGATTTTTAGTTAATTGAACTAAGAAATAAGAAAACAAATGCAACATAAGGCAAACCAAACCAAGTAAAGACCTAAGGTAAATCAATCAGGATCCCTAAGCGTCGAAATTACTTAAATTGTCACACTCTGCCAAGGCGGAAACGCGATACATAACATTCATGGTTTCTCAAAGCATATGAATATTGCAAACACATACACACTAAATGGATACTTAATTTAATTTAAGGTTTACAAACCAAAATACTTGTTTTAAAATATAAAAGTCTTGAGATTTTGCAAATATGACCCATCAATAATAAGTTATACAAGAAAAATCCCCAAAAGGAGTATCCAAATGCATGCATGATTCCTATGTTGATGTAACCGAGTTTCGCGTTTAGTTCCTTGAAAAACATACTTAAAAATGTCAACACTAGGTTGATGAGTTCACAGGTTCTAATCAAATAATCGTTATAAATCCAATTATATGCAAGATGTTTCAAGTATATATATGATAATCAAAACAAATAACGTTTGACCCATTTGTAATCTAGCTAGAAATACAAATATATATATATATATATATATATATATATATATATGTCCACATATTAGGTATAACCAAACCCAAACACATGTTTATGCCCCTTGCTCGTACTAAACGAACTCGTGTGTAGACTCTATGCAACCGTTTGATCACGTGGAACGTCGGTTAGTGCGACTAACGATCGGATTCCATGACCGGGGTGTGTCAATCCCAATAGTACTATCCATAAGCCTCAGACCAAACTATAGCTAATGGTCATAAATTAAGTCAATGTAGGGGACTTTACGATGCGCTACTTGTGCCAACTCATGTATCATAATGTCGGGTCTTGTTTTCTTGTTATCATGTAAAAATAGTTGTAAGTATATATGTCTTTCCCCCAAAGTATACAAAACATTAAAAAGGGCCCGTGAAATTCACCTTGAGTCCGTGAATGCTAGCAACTAATAATTGTTCTAGTCGAACTTGACTACTCGTACCCTAATTACACAAGGGTATTTCGTGTTAAGACTAAACGTCTTGTGTACAAATTGTTCACCCAACTTAACATATCCTATTAGGATGTGTCCATTTTAGGAAAAATGTGTTTTAAGTTACGACCCGTTGGTGATTATTATTTATTTCTTGTTATATATATTTTCTCATGACATGTAGATGTGTGTTCACACAAACAATACCACACAAGATAATTATTCTAACACGATAACCAGGTGTATTACTAAATATAATTATTTAGGTTTTAAAATACTCGTCTTTGTTATAAAATACTTTCAAATCTTGATTCTTTTCAAACCGTCGTTATTAATTATAAATGACTACTTTTCTTCAATAATATATTTAACGTTATAAAATTGTTTTTAAATAGTCATTTTTATGTAGTAATAGTTGAGTCTTACATTTATACAAACTATTACGACCATTTTAGACATAATAATAATTAATTCATTTTTATTTACCAACTCGTTGATTAACAATTATACATGCAATATACATACTAGTGACATACCTTCTCATATATATTCATACATATATACATCAATATACATAAATTTACATGCATGTTTGACATATATTTTAAATCTAGGGTTTTCACATACATGTATTCGACATATTACCGTATTCAACACTTTATATATATATATATATATATATATATATATATATCATGCATTTTGACATAAGTTAATGTGATTAAGACTCATAATTAACAAGATTTACTTATCTAACTACTCATACTTCTATATTTAGTAATCTTTCATGAAACAACAATCTATATACATATATATATATATACACACACACGCACACACATATACATATGACACACATACATATATATACGTATCCATGCATTTTCATGTATTTAGTGAGCAATATCTATAACTAGTATCATAAATATTAAACTTTACACATGCTTATACACATTCATGTTCTAGTACATTTTTATGAAAAAAAGGTACATACATACACACATGCATATATACGACATATATATATATAGAGGAATGTTTCAGTACAAAGTGGTTTTTGTCTAAAAATGATAGGAAACAAGCAGAGTGTGTCACGTGTACAATACTGATTCAATGACCGAGGGTATTTGCGTTATTTATGCGAGCAGAAAACAACACAGTTATATGTTCGTAACTTGTGTTGTTTTAACATTTAAAACTGTACTGTTATATCATATAACTGTGCTAATAATGATAACCAGCACAGATTTCGAGCATTATTATATTTTTTCTAAAAAAACTCATTTTTATATAAAAATATTATTAAAGATAAAAAACATGATTTCATGGTGTACTTTTTAAAAAAAATAATAATGTATTTAAAAAGTTATTTTAGTTTAAAAATGATAGTGGAACTATTATTCAATGCAAAAAGAAAGTCAACACAAGGGCAAAAGTTCTATTTTACCACTCTAGTAATTAATTAACTTATAAAGCAATATTAACCATTAGATTGGTTTGATCAAAAGCCTACATTGCTTCTTACACTTTTTAGGCAAAAGAGACTTTGTAGTTGAACCTCTCTCTCTCTCTCTCTCTCTCTATATATATATATATATATATATATATATTTCTAGATCTATGAATCTTTCATGCGTTTAATGATTATAATACCACATTAACATTATACATACCAAACTCTACATACATCTCAACATTTAGCAAGCTTTCATGAAACAAACATATATACCCTCATACCTACATATATACGGCATGCACACACATATATAACCATGTACTTGCTTTAGATCTAGCTCTTTTTCACTTGTTAATTCATTTAGTTACAAGGTTTTTATGAAATCATTTCATCCTTAAGTGAACAAAGTACACTTTGAGATAAGATCTAAATAAATAAGGAGTTTATGAGGGATTATACCCACTAGAGATGTAGATGACAGTTTGTGAAGGAGAAAGGATGAGAGATCCTTGGGTTTGTAGCTAGAACTCCTTAAGAAATCCATGTTTGCCTCTTTAGAACTCCAAGGATGGTTGATTCTTCCTTACTTTCTAGTAGGTGATTCAAAGAACTAGGTGTGTGTGTGTGGGTGGGTGTAGTGTGCCGAGAGAAAAAAAGAAAGAGATAGAGGTTTAGAGTTGTGATCTTGATAGGTGATTTGCTCCTATATATTGTGATGGTTTGAGTGTTAAAGTGGATAAATGGGCAAGCTCCATACAAAGCAATGATGGTGATTGGATAATCTTGGTTGAATGAAGATGGTGTGAGGGTGGTGGTTGGTGCCGTGAGGGAGGGGACAAGAGATAGGTGTGAGGGTTGAATGGTTAAGTGAATAACATGATGAGTTGTGATGGTGTTAGTTGTTCCTTGTAATCATTTAGATGTTAGGAGATTGATATGGCATAGTTTTCAACTACTAGTTCAAGTATATTGATCGGAATACAAAGGGAATACCCTCATAGGGGTGTTCTCGGCCGAACCAAGGGAAAAGGTTAGGGGTTTGGGTCGGTTAATGGATTAAATGTATTTAAGTGGTGATGTTTAGATCTTTAAACGTGTACACCTTAATTAGGATAATAATAGGTATAATAAAAGTCGTTTGTGTTCTTAGTGTTGCATAAATCAAAGTTTAACTAATTAATCATTGTTCAATAATGCACACTTAGTTTCTACGTGATTAAATGCATCCATAAATGTTTAAATATGACGATACATGGTAATATATACAAAAGTTCATTATGTATTTCTACGCGTGTTACGAATTTTATTCATAAATATATTATATATATATATATATATATTGTTCATGTACTATGGACTTCTAGATGTTGTACTCGTTATTTAAATTAATCATCAACGTTCTTATCGTACGGGTTATATATATATATATATATATATATATATATATATATATATATATGGTTTTGCTAGACTTATAATGTCATTAGTTTTTGAAACTAAGTAAATCAGGAAACGTGATAATGTAAACGCGTTAATAAATAGTACGGGTATTGACCTGGAGTGCTGGGTGTCACATAAACTAACAATGATAACTTATACGAACTATGGTGAGGTCGTTTCCTACACATGAAACATGGATAAAAAAAACTATACTTTCATCAAGGACACCTAATCTAATGGCTCTTGAAAAAGCTAGAATGATGGTCACATCCTAGCCACCTGGAATCACTCAATGACTCAACGATGGTCACACCCTAGCCACCTGGAATCACTTAATGACACACTACACATTTACCGATGGATTCCAGGCGGGTTTAATTGGCGGTCGATAATGCTCCTTTGTTTTGTGTATTTGTTTGTGGATCAATGAGTGGTGGGAAACCGAGAATACTTTGAATATTGAAGTAAAACGAGAAATTGTGCCCCGCGCTTTGCAGTGAGCGACATACTTAAACGATTGAGGCGGTGGCATTAACGTGCCTAACCAAAAAAATGTTGTTAAATACATAAAAGAAACGTATGAAGTTATGACGACTCGGTTGTTGTAACATCCCAAATTCTCTAACACTTAAGACGCGAGATTTCGTTTAAGACTAATGTTGTCGAGAACGGAAGTATGGCGCGATAGTTTAATTACTAAATTAAATAAAAGCTGAAAAAAATTAAAGTTCTACAAAGTGGAGGGGGTTAAATGAAAGTTTTTCAAAACCTAAAACCCAGTTGTCTTGCATTCAGCCGCCACACCCATTTGCAAAGGCATTCTCCTTCTTCTTCGTCAATCTCACCTGAAAACCCTAAATCCGGCCGGCTAGCTTCGCACCTTGCTCGGGATAGATGGGGGAGTTCATCCTTGTCTCCAAGCATGAGGAGACGACAACGAGCAACAACTCACGGAATCTGTCTGTGTACTCCGGTGGTGGCATCCATGTCGAAAAAAGAGAAGGAAGCTAGTGAGAGAGAAACGATAGCTCAACGTCGGCGACGAAGGGTCGGGGGGTTCATGATGGCGGTGGTGGATCATAAGATAAGCAACGAGGGATGTGCGGGCTGTTGCCATGGCTCCGACAGCAGCAATAGCTTCATAGTGACGTGGTGACAGCAGTGGGTTCGGGCAAGGTGGTGGTGACAGGTTACGGTGGTGAGTATCACAGTGGGGGTTGCCTGTACGGAGCTCACGACGTCAATGGTGGCGTCTGTGCGAGCTTCCCGAAGATGGAGGTTGATGTATGAGATTCACGATGAAGGGGGTGGTTCACGACGGCATGATGATGGTTCCGGCGAGTACTCGATGGCAGTGGAGGTTGATATCAGGTTGTAATGGTGGTGACGGGTGCAGGGGCGGACTTACGTATGTCGGGGGTGCACAGGAACCCCCTGAGTTTCGAAATTTTAGTGTAAAGGTACGTAAAAAAATTGGGGTAAACCCTTAAAAAATTATAGAGTAAACCCCTTTACAAAGATAGACAAGTGGTGTAGTGATTTAGGTTTTACATTATAACATGGAGGTTGTGGGTTCGAATCCCTTCCCAACATTTTTTAAAACCTTTGTTTTAGCTGATTTCATATGAAGGGCCTTTTAATTTGTTTAATTGTTTCTTTTTTTTTGTTGGGTCTTCACTTGGGCTCGAGCTAGTAGCCTGAATTAAGGAAAAATTTAATAAAGAAATGAAGAATAGTGAGAAATTAGGGCTAAAAAAAACTCAGAAGACTAGCAGCGCAGCTCGCCTCCTTTCCTGTCCTCCTCCAACTCCGCCCACTCCTATTGCCCCCCTGTCGTCGTCGTCCACCTGCCCACGCCGCCGCCCACGGCCACTGCTGCTGCAGTGCTGCTTGCCTGCTTCGCCCTCCGGTGCTCCCCTGCTGCCCACAGACCACAGTCCATAGTCCAAAGGTTAGATTTGAATTTTGAATGAGTGTTAGTTTAAATGTTAGTTTCAATTTTAATTTAAATGTTTGTTGTTAGGGTTAATTTTAATGTTTGTTGTTAGGGTTAATTTTATTGTCTGAATGTTAGTTTAACTGTTAGATGTTATTAAGATTTTAGATGTTAATTTGAATTTTAGATGTTATTAAGATTTTAGATGTTAATTTGAATTCGATTCCTAGGTACTATTAATCAATTATGAATATTAAAAGATATTTTTATAGAGCACCGACCCAAACAATTCATAAAGACTATTTTATTTATATTATGTGTGTTTTAATTTCTAATGACGATGTTTTTTAATTATGTTATTGTATTTTTGTTATGTGATGAACTTTACCCGACCCGAACAATCGAACCGACCCGAATTTTTTTATGTCCGGCCCTATGATATTAGAGTATCTAAAAACAGTGAACCTCTTGAAAAAAATTTCTAGATCCGCCACTGGACGGGTGTTTCATGACCAACAGCCGAAGGTGGCTATGATGGCCGATGGTGATTAGCAACATTGGTATGGTGACCTCACGGGGGTTAGCGATGGTTTAAGAAAGGATAGTGACGGAGACATCAGTGGTTAACGGTGGAGGTACGGTGTTAGTATTAGTCGTTGATGGCCTTATGGTGGTTATGGTGTCATAATGGTTCGTGATGAAGCTTAGTGGTCATAGTGGTTCATGGAGGTTGGAATCGATTGTAGCTCGTGTGTCTCCGGTTATGAAGGTTCACGGCGGCTCGGAGTGTTATGGCAACCCTACGAATGGTGGTTAGTGGTGGTTAGTGGTTGTTCATGTTGAGTCCAGGAAAGGGAAGGATGATAGATAATGCTATGATGATATGAGGATGGTGATTCTAAAATGATGATGGTATGATGAGGATAGCTTATTGATGGTAATGTTATGATGATAATAATGATATGATTATGATAATGATATTATGATGATAATCCCATGATGATGAGGATGATACATGATGATGGGTACATCTCCTAAACCCTGATTTGGCGACTGTTGAGTAAAAGTCCGGAATGCAAGTTTCGGCAAGAGCCGGGTCGACTGTCGAGTGCCGACTATCCGGGTCGACTGTCGACTGCCGACTGTCCGGGTCGACTGTCTGGTCGACTCTCTGACGAGACTTAAGGTCCTAGCGACACTTATATGAGTTTTGATAGTTTTCGTGTGTTAATTTTCATGCAGATCGTTTAGCACTAGTTTAGCTTATACATCCCGATTCAGGATAGTTGTCGATAGAAGTCAGGTGAGTTCTTATTGCCCTTTTTTCTAAATGGTTTTGGGCTGGCATGCATACTGTTAAAGCGATAGTTTTCAAAGTTAAAGAATATTTTATAAGAATTATATATTTTTATAAAGTGAAAGATAAAGAGTTAAAGAGTATAGTATTATCTTTTAAACAAGTTTTTGAAAGATAACAATGAGTTAAAGTAAAGAACGATAAAGGAGCTGTACTTCGTTACAGCTCGACAGTGACAAATACCATGTTATATGCTTATGTGTTAACGTGTGCTATTTGTATATTTGAAAATTATGTGATTATATTTCTATTTTGTGTAATAGTGTAATTGCAATGCATGGTAGTTGCATAGTAGAAAGTCCTGCCGGCATGCTAAAGTAGAAGTCTCACCCTGAGGTGTGAGCAATGTTAAAGGAGTCTTACGCTTCGGTGTAAGCAATGATAAATGAGTCTTACGCTTCGGTGTAAGCAATGTTAAAGGGGTCTTACGCTTCGATGTAAGCAATGTTAAAGGAGTCTTACACTTCGGTGTAAGCGAGAAAGTCCTACCTAGAGGTGTGGGCCATGCTAAGGAGTCTTGCACTGACGTGCAAGCAAGAAAGAAAGTCCCACCCTGAGGTGTGGGCAGCGCTAAAGTAAAAGGCTTACCATGAGGTGTAAGCGAGAAATGGATCTGGTCCCCGGACCATGATACATATGTGATAGTTAAAGTATGATAAAGTCACTTGACTTGTACAAATGAAACGATAGACAGACAGAGTACATGAGGACACCCTAACGGGTTTCCTCAAAGCTAAAGTTTTAATAAAAGGCAGAACGTAATAGTTTTATAATTGTAACTTTATAAAGTATAAAGTAAAAGTTAAGGTGTTTTCAAAGAAATTGAAAGTAAAACTATTTTATTTTTATAAAACAAACTACCTAAAAGAAAGTTTTACAGTTTAAAGTAAAGATAGAACTCACCGGCGTTAGCTGACTTTTAGTATGCATGACAGGTGGTAAAGTTAAAAAGATAGTAAAGTAGAGCAGCCGTGAGGGCTGGATAGCATGGGCATCGGGTTGTTGCACTGAAAACTGACATTTCCTGTTCCCGATAGTTTATAAATGAACAATGTTTACTTATTGTTTATGAATTTGAACGTTTGAAACAAGACTTTCGCTGTAATAGATTCTGATTAACAATTTAAGAGCTATGTTATTTTTTGAAACAAGCCCTCACTAAGCTGCGCCAAATAGAGATGCACAAATCGGTTTTTTTTTAACCGGATCCGGATCGGATAAGTCAAATGTGGTCAATGACCGGATCCGGTGGAACCGTTTCCGGATCGGATATGGTTTTGGGGTATGAGATTTGGAACCTATTTGCAACCGGATCCGACTAAATATCCGATTTTATCCGATTGGATCCGGATTTTTTCTGGATTATTTGTGTCCGATTTTGTCCGGTTTCATTTTGTCTGATTTTTATCTGGTCCGCATAAATCATTGGAACCGGTTTTGGATCTGGCGGATTCTAAAAAATCCGGTCTGGTTCTTTTTTATCCGGTTAGGGTCGGATCCGGTTTCGGATTATCTTTCGGATCCGGATCCGGTTTGTTTGTGCACCCCTAGCGCCAAATGCTTTGTAGACCTATTCTCCTTTTATGTTCCTTTTTCAACGATCCCAAAGTATATGTGATTTTAACCTAGTTCATTCTCTGTGAATATAAATCTCTGTGAATATAAATCATATGTAATTGTGAAGAGTAATCCTTCGAGGGATAACAAGATGTACTCGGTTTTTTGACCTTTGATTATTCTTTTTTCCATGTAATTCAATGTTCTTTATCGTTTCTTTGTTTGTTGTATTCCCTAGTTGTACTTTGTGT
Source organism: Smallanthus sonchifolius (assembly GCA_023525975.1). Taxonomy (NCBI): domain Eukaryota; kingdom Viridiplantae; phylum Streptophyta; class Magnoliopsida; order Asterales; family Asteraceae; genus Smallanthus; species Smallanthus sonchifolius. The sequence continues at coordinate 21,840,525 of CM042019.1, read as the reverse complement.
GATTCATGATACGTGTTTTTCAAATGTGTGATTTATCACTAAGTGCATCTTTATACTAATAAATAAAATTTTTATGGAGACAGTGACGGAGCTAGGAATTATTTCCAGCGGGGTCGTTTTTTTTTCTATGTTCAAATTTCTAAGTTACCGACTACAATTTTTTTTGGGCCGGTTCGGGTGATTGGGTTGGGTTGCCGGATTGGTCACATAATAATATACGATACGATATTGAAAATGCATATCGTCATTAGAAACCAAACGGTAAAAATACAATGTAATTAAAAAAAAAATAAAAAAAATATTAGATCATATAGTTGTTCCCTACGGTTTTTCATCATTTGAAAACGATCTACTACATCTTTGACCGAAACATTCTTGAAGAACTTTTTTTTAATGAAACAAATGCAAGAATCGTTTATAAATTATAAATAGGTTAGTTGGGCTTAGAGTTAATTAACTTATGGGCTTAGAGTTAATTAGGGTTATGATTTAGAGTTAATTACTTATGGGCTTAGAGTTAATTACTTATGGGCTTAGAATTAATTTACTTATGTTATTAAATAAATCTAACTTATGGGTTTAGTTAATAGAATTAAAAAAAAGTTTATATTTTTTTAAGGTTCGGGATAAAATATTTTTTTTTCCAAAAACCAATGGGGTCACATTGAAAAAATATTGAGGTCGCTCGGCATTCTGGTAATATACGGCTACTTAAAATTTGAAATTGGGTGGGTTCGGTTGACCCCAGTGCCAAAGGCATAGCTCCGCCAATGTATGGAGACACGTGTCACCGTCTGGTGCATCCTTAGCATGTTTTTCTCACATCTTTTTTATATTAAATAATAATATTAAAAAATATATTTTTAAATATATATTTAATATAAATATAATTATGGATACTTATTATTTAATTATGGATACTTATTATATCATTAACCAAATTAATTTAATATAAATTAACATTTATCAATTACATAAAAAATAATACCCAGTTGAAAAAAATGTTTTAAAAATTAAATTAACAAAATTTATAAATGTCACGTCAAAGTACAATTTTTAGAGAAATATTTGATATGATGAGTGTATGTGTTAACAGATTACATTACATTTTATTTAACTTGTGTAATAAACCGGTTTATTCAATCAATGTAATATGCGGTTTTTTTAAAACATAATTTTTTTATTACTAAGTATTTAAGATTATATTTATTCAACCCGTATAATACACGAGATTCTAATGTGATTGTTAATAATTATTAGAAATAACCTCTTTTGAGTTAAATGTGGGTTCCATTTGAAAAAAAAATGGAAGGAAGATAGTTAAACAATCATACATATATAAGTAAATTGTTCATATTTACTTGGTTCTATTCATATTATAGTGTAATTGAAATGGCATTTTAATCAACTCCTATTCAAAATTTCATAGATTGTTTTACCTGATAACTAGGCTGACCCTGCTCAGCTCGGCTCATTTACAAATCGAGCCGAGCCGGCTTGTTTATCTTAACGAGCTGAAGTATGATCATCTTTTATACTTTTATATTTATTTTTCCTATTAGAAAAAAAATCAAAATGACCATATGACTATGGTTTATTTGAATATTAGGCTAATAGTGAAAGTTAAGCTTAAATAATATGTTATAATTTATAATTTTATATAAATTATTATTTAGGTTTTAATTTAAACAAGCCAAACAAGCTTTTCACGAGCTTTTTTTGAGTGAGTTTTGAACGAGCCACGAGTTTTTTGAACAACTACAATACCAGAATAACAACGGGCAGAAAGTGAGGGACCAAAAGGGATGGAAATTTAAATTCGGGGACCAGACTTTCACTCGTTTAGTTGCCATCTTGGAATGCATGAATTTAGAACAGCACCTTTTAGAAAGTGCATTTGTCACACAATTTTCATCATTGACAAAATATCCTCTTTATCACCGTCAGGTCATCCGTAGCACAAGCATGAAAGAGGGGGCGTGAGCCATCTAGGCTTTTCACGTCAGTAAACACCACCCCCACAGACGTTGGGCGTGAGAACTTTCACGCCGATGAGGGCAAAATTGCATTTAATGAACTTAAATCATCTCCAATCATATAAGGACACTTCACCATTTGTTTTCCAAAATTTTAATTTAATGTTTATATTTTGATTAAATTTGGTTTTAGTGAAATAGCTCATACTTGGTAATTATTTAAAAAAAAATAAAATATACGGGCTTGTTTATTTTATTTTTCTGAACATCCAAGTATAAATTTTAACGAAAACGGAGTTGTTTTAAAAAAAAACTATTTTTCGTCACGTAAGTGGTTTTTAACGTGTTTGGATCGACATTTCAACTAATAAATAATTGTTTTGAAAAATAAGTATCAAATGTTTATAAAAATTAACAAAACGAAATATAAAAAAATTAAATCATTAATGCGGGGCATGAAACCACTATGCACCTTAGTGATTTTGGGCAGTGAAAGCCCCTGTGCTGATGTGGCGGGACGTGAAAGAGGGGGGCGTGAAACCACTACGGATGACCTTATGGTTGCTTTCCAAAAAAGTGCAATATTTTGTATAATTGTCTTTTAACATCATGTCACTGTATTGATCAAGTTGAAGATGTGAATCTATCCTCCTAAAATGGTTAAATCTTGGTAACTCTAACCGATCCATATCAACCGGCTCAGATACATTACCTAAGAGGTATATCAAATTCAACTAGTTGTGTTCTCAAATGATTGTCTACTCAAACTGATCCAACAATGCATAATTTTTTTTCCTGATAAATCATCGACACTACTTGGGAGACGACAAAGAAGTGTCTAGCAAACTTTGGAATTGCACTCATCCGAGTCAATGATCAATATTTGACAGGTGCTCTTCTAAAGATAAACACCAAGCTTGGTCTCCCATGGGTTAGTGATTGGGATTCTGCTGAATTAGGCCTTTTGAGTTGGACTAGAATTTTTGGGCTTGATCTACATGGTGGACAACTACAGGTTTCACGGGTATTGCTAGTGGGCTATGCAAGACTCGAGTCTTTTTCTAACCCGACGGGTACGATGCAGGAGCATCCATGGATCTATTTACCGGTATTCGGTTGGTGGCATAGGTATTCAATAAGCGGACCGTTTGACCCGTGTATCGATCAATCCGGATGTATTCGGGCCGGTTCGACTCCATGGATCGGTTGGAGTGTGCGGAAAGTCATTGGATAATCTCAAAGATTAACCTTATCTTGTATTTATTTTGTTTGTTTAAAACTTAAATTGTATAGATTTAGTTTCCTAGTTTATCCAAAGCGTATTATAAATTAGGGTTATATGTCATAGTTGTAATTAGTTTTTGGTTGATTACTGAAAGAAATCAAATAACATTACGCTTTCGTCCCGAATTATCGGTTGAAATCTTTTGATTACTTGGATTGTTCTCAACCCGTTTGAATACGCTTCTGCGTCTGCATCAACATCTGTGGTTTTGTTTCCCTTCTTTTGGAGTTATTTTATTATTTTTTTAACTTTATTATTAATTATTATTTGGCGTTAATTTTATTAGTTTCATTAACTTTATTATTTTTAAACCTTATTATTATTATAATTAATTAATACTACTATGTTACCGTTAAAAAGTAACTATACAAGACATGTGTCAATATATTTTTAGAAATATAGCGGTCTTATCTTTTGGTTACGCGCGATAACTTTTATATAGTTAAACTACTATTGCTATAAATAAACATTTTTACAGGTTAGTGTGCTTAGAACGTGTGAGTAGTAACTCTTCCAAACAAAACTTACGCGTGAACTAGAAGTTATATAGTCTCTTTTGGGAATTTTTATAAAACGAACAATTTTTTCCTTTTATTTATATTATTATTATTTCGTTTTCTAAAGATATTATTATCTCTTTTCTTTTGAACATTTATTTATTTTATAAAATAAAATATTCTTTTTCTTATAATTATTTATTTAGGTTTAGCTAATTTATATTTATTAATATTTTTATATAAAGTTTATTTTATTTGTTGCTCGGTTTATTAGTTAACCTTCTAATTTAATTTATAGAAATATTAAAATTCAAAGGTGTACATCAATAAATTTAAAATTATTATTATTATATATTATTATTATTATTATATATTATTATTAAATATATGGTTTTAAAATTTCATTTAATAACTCGGTACTATTAATACTTTGTATGGGACTAATACTTATATAAAATTAATCCCAATTTTTTAACAAAAGTTGTGCATCTCAATTGGTTAGTTCCATTGACCTCCACCTCACGCACCTTTGTCATTTTTTACCACTTCTTTCAAGTATTCTTATTTTGGCTACAATTTTTTTTTTTAAATTTTATTTTTTATTTTCATTTTTATTATTTAAGTGTTAGGTTTTTCTTTTATTAACGTTATGTTTATCGTTGCGTCTATGTTTGTATTCGGGCTTTTTCACGCTCGCTTTTACAACGAAGTACGCTTTTAGGTTTTACGGCGGAGTGATGGTCACTTTTACGACGGAGTACGACTTTTATGACGGAGTACACCTTCGGGGTTTAAGGCGGAGTGACACTCACTTTTAAAACCGAGTACGCTTTAGGGTTTTACGGCGGAGTGACAACCGTTGCAACATGTTTTTTATTTGTGTTTTGATATTCAGGATCGTGCCGCCGCCGACGGCCCGGGGTCGAGGTTGCATCCAACCCATATTTTTTTACTTTTGTGTTTCTTTGGGTTTTTTAAGGGTGTAGGCGTTGTTGTGACCTGAATTTGCAATTAGTTTTTTTTATGTCTTAGGGTTTTACGTCGTAATGGCCGCCGTTATGATGTGTTTTGGTCTTCGTGTTTTGTTATTTTGGACTGTGATGAATCCCCAGATTAATGGGAGGAAAACCTAATTACTGCTTAGAGCATGTGGTATACCCAAGTGAGTGAGGGTTTAGTGAGGGGAAAAGTGGTTACCACGTGGCGTCACGTCAAATTCTATAAATCTCACACCAACCTCACTTGTCAAGGGAAATAATCAAGTGAGTGAGTGTGATGTGAGAATCAAATGCATTAAATAAATTATACAAATATACAAGCATAAGGTACAACCACATTTTCTTCTCCTTCCCATTTTCTTCCCGTGAAGAACCTCACGAAAGAGGCTCACTCACCTTCTCACAAAAACAAGGAGGTGGTGTGCCCTCTCCCTCACTTGAGTGAGCAACCTCACGACGAGACTATACCACATTATCTTAAAAACAAAAAAGCAGATTGTCAAAATTTAGGACCATCAGTCAACTTTTTCTATCTTTGTGGATGCAAAAATTCCATTCGCCTTTTGAATATAGTGATGACGAAAAGTTATATTATTCATTCATTATATATATTTCGCTCCATATTCATTACCCCTCCATACACTTTCATCACCTTCTCCCATTGGCCTTCGGCATCTCGATTCTTGGTGGTGGGTTTTACTTTTCTTTAACTCTTCACCCTTCAATTTGTGTTCTTGCTGCCTTTTCAAATCCAAATTTCAAAACCCTAATCTTGAAATAACCCAGTACAAAAAGGGTCCACAAATTTGTGAAATTTCGATGAAGGGTGCTGCTAATTTCAAGATTTGAGCTTTGATTTGATTAAGTATTGCATTGATTTGTGCATATATCCCCTTTACATATTCAAATACCAAAAAATTTCTTGATGTTGCTTGTGTTGTTTTTAGGGTGTTTAAATCTTTGTTCATACTTCTTATTGTTTGTATATTTGAAATTATTTTCCATTCTCTTAAGCTATTTTTTATACTATACTTTAGTTATATTTGTGGAGTCGGGTCTCAAGCCTCTCTATCCCCTGGGATAGAGGGGATAGAGGTAAGGTTTGCACCTGTGGGTGGGATTATACGGGTACGTTTGTTTATTTGTTTCCATTTTTTATGTGATCTTGTTTAGTTTGTGAATCTTTATTAAAAGTTTACATGCATTATTGATTGTTGTTTTAGTTGCAGCATATAAATGACAACTAGTATAGCTTCTGGAAGTGCCAATCTACAACTCCGGAAGACAGGTTGCTGGCAACCGAGTTTGTTGTCTCGGGTGGTCTCGCAGAATTGTGATCAGAAGTTTTCATGGTATAGTTTGATCTATATGCACTAATATTTAAGTTAATTTATTTGAAATTTTCACTATTAGGTACAAAATTACAATGACTGCTGAACTTAATATGGTTATGGTTACAAGTTAGAGGGTGAAAGGGACAATTTTTCTTATTCATGTGAAAAGGGTCAATTTGGATTATTATTGATTACAAATAAAAGTTTAATGCGGTTAAGTGAAAAGGGTCAATTTGGACAATTTTTCTTATTCATATAAAAGTTTAATGCGGTTAAGTTTCTTGAAGTTTAATTTGGTTTGGAGTGATTTACCTAACTTCTTTCATGCTTAATTTGATTTATCACACTGTTACCTATCTTTCTTGATGCTTAGTGTGGTTTAATATGATTTATTGTGATGTAGAGCGTTAGTACAAAGGATAAAAGATTAATTTTTAGAGGAAAATTGATGTATTATTGAATGTGTTAGACATTACAAATGACTTTTAACAGGGAAAATCTAATTTTGGCAGGTTTGTCTAAATCTTGGGAATTCAAGATTGACACCCTACAATTGAATTTAATGTTGTTTGGAGTGCTTTTCCTAACTTCTTTCATGTACTTTTATCTAATTTTCTTGATGCTTAGTATGGTTTAGAGTGTTGTGCCTAACTTCTTTCATGTTTAATTTGATATATCACAATTTTACCTATTTTTCTTGATGCTTAGTGTGGTTTAGAGTGTTGTGCCTAACTTCTTTCATGTTTAATTCGATACATCACACTTATACCTAACTTTCTTGATGCTTAGTGTGGTTTAGAGTGTTGTGTCTAGCTCATAGTTGTCAATAGCGAATAGCGGTAAATAGCGACAAGCCACCTATACGCTACGTAGCGAATAGCGGGCGCTATTTCACGTTTAGCGATACACTGCTAGAAATTTTTAGAAATATTTTATATTCAACTATTGTAGGATTTTTAGCAATTATAATCAATAATCATCTAAATCTTCATATATTAGGGTTATTAGCAACCCTATTTATATTAATCAAGTAAAAAATAATTAAAAAAAAAAAAAGAAAAAACGCTATTGGGTCGCTATGTAGTCGCTATATGGAAATAGCGGTCACCTGCCGATTTGCTAGGTAGCGCGCTATAGCGCCCGCTACCAGCGCTATTGACAACTATGGTCTAGCTTCTTTCATGTTTAATTTGATTTATCACACCTTTACCTATCTTTCTTGATGCTTAGTGTGGTTTAATGTGATTTATTCTGACGTAGAGCGTAAGCACAAAAGGATAAAAGATTACCCTTGAGAGGAAAATTGATGTGTTATTGAATGTGTTAGACATTGCCTTTTTATAAGGAATATCTAATTTTTGTTGGTTTGGCCAAATCTTGGGAATTCAAGATTGACACCCTATAATTGAAATTAGCTGCATGAATAAATGAGTGAATTAATAAATTCAAAGATTCACCCATTTTTACAAATAAAATGGAATAAATTCAAATTGATAAATTTGGGGTAAAACTGCCAACGGCTAAATTTTGGGGCTCCATATGATGGAATTCAGGTCCGAAGGTCGGGGTAAACCGCCTATGGCTGTTTGTCAAAACCTTCGGCCCGTTTAGACATTTCCTTCACGCCAGATGGATTAAAAGTTATGCTGCTTTAGGTTTGACCCTTTTCTAGGTCTACATTCTATTGCATGTTTACCTATCTTTAGTAATGCTTAGTGTGGTTTACTTCTTCTTACCTACCCTTCTTCAAAGGTGGTTGTGGTTTCCAGAATTTTTTCGTCCTTTTTGAACTTTTATGTGGTAACTTTATGGTATGTTACAGGTCACGTGGAGTGTGTAACAACTTGCAAATCAAGAGATACCATTATCCAATTGGTGGAACTCAGAGAACCTCTCAAACAATCATAGCATCATGCATAAGAGACGATTCAACAAAGTATTTTGATTTTGCTGTTATTGGTAGCGGGGTTGCTGGTCTTCGATACGCGCTTGAGGTTGCAAAACATGGCACTGTTGCTGTAATAACCAAAGCCGAACCTCATGAAAGCAACACCAATTATGCACAAGGTGGTGTTAGTGCGGTGTTGTCCCCTTCTGATTCAGTGGAGAGTCACGTGCAAGATACAATTGTAGCAGGGGCTTATTTATGTGATGAGGAGACCGTCAGAGTAAGCTTCAAGATATTATGTTAATTGATAAAGATTTATTAAGCATGCTTCTTTTTTTATAAAAATGATGAAAATATATCAAGTTATGAATACTTGCAGGTGGTGTGCACAGAAGGACCCGAGAGGATTAAGGAATTAATAGCCATGGGTGCATCATTTGATCACGGAGAAGACGGGAACTTACATTTAGCAAGAGAAGGTGGTCATTCTCATCACAGAATAGTACACGCAGCTGATATGACGGGACGAGAAATTGAAAGGGCACTTCTCAAGGCAATTGAAAGTGATCCCAATATTTCGGTTTTCAAGCATCATTTTGCAATTGACTTGTTGACTTCTCAGGTTTGCTTGATGAAATATGTTATTAAGTTTACAAGACTTTGTAACGCGTGTTCTCATATGATATGTATCTTACTTGAATTATAGGATGGATCTGAGATGGTTTGCCATGGTGTTGACACTATGAATACAAAAACACTCAAGGTGATGATCACAGTCATGTTCAAATAGATTCTGGATTTCTTGATATCTATGCATTTTGTTAATCTGTATATCTGTCTGTTGAAAATTGTAGGTGCTACGGTTTATTTCAAAGGTGACTTTGCTTGCTTCTGGGGGTGCAGGGCATATCTATCCATCTACTACAAATCCACCGGTATGGTCATGTCTAGAGATGGCAAGATAGGTGGGTCTAGCGGGTTGGATAACGGGTCAAATGGGTTCGGGTTGAAAAACTTCATGTTTTAGTTGAGGTAGGTTTAGGTAGACTGTTAACACTTATTTTTTGTATATTTTAACAAAATTGTTATAAATAACGGATGTGTTAGTTATGATTACAAAATGTCAAGATAAAACGATTTAGGAGGTTGTATCCGTTAAAATCAGACTTTTGTTGACTTTTTGACATGTTTCCTTCCATTTGAGATATAAAGCATAACCCAAATCTTTATCTGAATCAATAGTCATTATTTTGGTTATTTCAGCTAATTATTAGTTCTTTATATACCAGTTAATTCATCTTCGGTTAAATTTCATAGGTAGCTACTGGTGATGGAATAGCCATGGCACATCGAGCTCAAGCTGTAATTTCAAACATGGAGTAAGAAATCTGAGTTCTTTAAGTAGACTGCATTGTGTTCAATTCTAAACCTTACTTTCACTTACAGATTTGTGCAGTTTCATCCGACCGCGCTTGCAGATGAAGGCCTCCCAGTCCCACCACTCAAAACCAGAGAAAACGCGTTTTTGATCACTGAAGCCGTGAGGGGTGATGGGGGCCTTTTGTATAATCTAGATATGGAACGGTTTATGCCTATGTATGATGAACGGGCTGAGCTGGCACCAAGAGACGTTGTGGCTAGAAGTATAGATGATCAACTTAAAAAACGTAACGAGAAGTATGTTCTTCTAGATATTAGTCATAAAGCCCGAGATAAAATTCTCTCTCATTTTCCTAACATAGCTGCTGAGTGCCTTAAGTATGGCTTGGATATAACCCATGACCCGATTCCTGTGGTTCCCGCTGCTCATTACATGTGTGGTGGGGTTCGGGCCGGTCTTCAAGGGGAGACCAATGTTCGTGGACTTTATGTGGCAGGTGAGATTTTCTCTTCATCTGATTTTGACTTTTTTGGTCAAACTGACGAATTTCTTACTCTTAAGTTTGATAACAATTTGTTACATTTAGCACTGAATCTTTTTTTTACATGTGGCGCTCATGGTAATTGCCACAGTGATTTATAGTTAAAAAGTATGTAACATAAGAACCCATTTCATTTTTGATGTTCCAACTTGGTTAGTTTGACCTCAGAAGTCAAAGTAAGAAGCAGGGTTGCTATCTAGATACCCATTTATGGGGATGTAGGTCAATTTGGGTTATCTGTGGTTGATAACGTGTCAAACGGGTCAAATAAAAAATTAGCCAAAAATGAAATGAGCCGAAGGGTTTAAAGGTCACACCAAACTATACTTGACTGTTGTCCTCGAAAATTGTTAAGTGGGAAATTGGTCAAACGGTAAAAAGGTCAGCGCAAACATACTCAGTCTTTACAACCTCCTAAAATGCTTTATTAAACAAATTGTGTCATTATTTTAGTAAACATTTTTGCTTTAACATTTATCTTTTTAATTATTTATGAAACAAATCAAAATGGACAAAGTGTTCATGTCCCAAAAATTTACAGTTGGTCCAGTTTTGATCAGAAACCATTTTGACCCGTTACCCAACCTTTTAGGATTTGTCGAATTCAAGTATCGAGTTTCAATGTGTCATACATAAACCTTAAACCCTAAACACAAAAACGTTCATAAAGATCTGATCTTTGTTTAATTGATTGCATAGGTGAGGTTGCATGCACAGGATTACATGGAGCAAACAGACTTGCTAGCAACTCATTACTAGAAGCACTGGTATTTGCACGAAGGGCAGTTAAACCGTCAATAGATCATATGAAAGGGTCCCACATCGATCAAACTGTTTCACGATGGTGGGACCCACCCGTTGTCCCTATGCAGCTAGGGTGCACCATTCTGGACAAGATCATCAAGAGAACAAAGGAAGTGCGAAAGGAACTGAAGTTGATCATGTGGGAGTACGTCGGGATCGTGAGATCCACCACAAGGCTAAAGACGGCTGAGCGGAGGATTGGGGAACTGGAACTTGAATGGGAGTATTACTTGTTCCAACAAGGGTGGGAACCAACAATGATTGGGCTGGAGGCCTGTGAAATGAGGAACCTGTTTTGTTGTGCGAAACTGGTGGTGAGCAGTGCGCTGACTAGACACGAAAGCCGTGGGCTCCACTACACCATTGATTTCCCGCATGTTGATGAACAATTGCGGTTGCCAACCATCATTGTCCCTTGCTCAACCATGAATAGAAGTTGGAGTTCAAGACAACTTCACAAGCAGCAAATATGTTAGAAGATGCTGCTGCAGGGAACCATTTTGGCTAACAGTTTATTGATGTAATAAGCCCAAGAATATTCAAAAGAAAGAAAGGTAAATCCTTTTTTTTACATTATATGAAACTTTAATTAAATGAAATACAAATTATTAGAGCAAGATTGTGATGGTTCCCTCCATTGACATATATGGGGATTTTTATATTGGGCCATCAAACATTGTTAAATGCTTTTACTTTTTAATGATTTTTAGAATGATCAAGAATGATTTGAATCTACAAGAAGTTGATCTCAAAGATTTGATGCAATTCATGACAGGGGTATTACTAGGAAGTGATTGCCTATAGCAAACATGATGAAAAATGCAAAGGAGAAAGCGCCTATAAACTGTATAATTTTGTTTCTTGCGGTAAACTCAACAAAAAGTTATAAATTTAGGTTTTAGACAATGAAATAGAACCCGGTTTATAATAAAAGATCAGGTTCTTTGTAACATCCCGAAATAATAGAAATAAATATTAATGACAAGAGCAGGATTTAAAATAAAAAGGAGAGGAAACGGGTTCGGGCTTGGCACCCATGGGCCGAAGGGGAGGCTCAACTATATAAAGAACAAATCATAAACCCCTCCCCATTTCCATTCATTTTTGCAACTTTCTAGAGAGAGATGGAGAACCGGGTGTAGAGAGAGAAAGCAAAGGAAGCGGCTCAAAAACTCGGGAATCATCACTCCCTCTCTGGAACGTCTAGCAATAAAAAGGGAACGAAAACAGGTAACCGCTAAGGTTGAATCTGAGTTTTTGGTTAAGAAATGGGTTTTTGGGTTTCAAAGTGGGTTTCAATCAAAAATGAGATTTTTACAAAGGATTTGCTCTAAAAGGTACATATCTAGCTTCATGGAAAGCTAGATAAGAGTTCTAGGCATAAAAGGATCGAATCTTGGATCAAAAACGAAGAAATCAGCCAAGAACATTCGAATCGTCCGAAAACTCTATGAATGGATCGAAAACATTGAATCGTCCGAAAAGTATTTCGGACAGGACATATCGGTCGAAAAGTGATTCGGACATCATAGATTTCGGACAGAACATTTTGGTCAAAATAGTTTTTGGACAAGAATTTTTCGAACAGAAGAATATGAGAATAAATAATTTTCAAGTGACCAATTTCCGGTCGGAAAAGATTTCAATCGAATTAGATTTCGACCGAAATAGATTTCGATCGAAATAGATTTCGACCATAGGGTTTTTCAACCAGAATGACTTGATATTAATTTGACTAGTTGTAACCCTTAACAGATCCCTTAGCCTCCACATAGCTTGAAGTTCTCGCCAAGTGAGCTAATCCGTAAGACAATCAGGTGAGTTCTATGTGCCCCCTATAAGTTACGTGCAAATCATTTTAAATGTTTTGGGGCTGAAGTGTACACTAAATGAATGATTGTTATGAATGCCAATAAGAACATACGTGATATTTATCCGAATGCTAAGATGATCACGTGATATATGAAGAACGAATAATGAACAAAGAATGAAGCGTATGTATACAAAGAATGAATGAACGAATGGCATAACGTATATGAATGAAATCTTGCTTTATATTTTATATATTGCATGTTATGAATGTATGTAAACGTTATGGACGCTTCGATGATAACGACTATTTCGGTAGACGGACGACCACGTGACTATTTTGCAACAGGGACATATACGTACCTTCATCAGCTAGGACGTATAAAAAGGGCATTAACGGACGGTCACACTCATTGCCAGAAGATAAAAAGTAGAACAGTTGCATAAATAATAGTTCGCATGGGAAACGGATGTCTTAGGGTAGACTGGCGAATTACGGACTACGACGGTAGTACGGTATGACGGACGGCCGAAGGTTTGCCGGACGGTTTTTAAGCTATTGACGGACGGTTTCTAGAGCCGGACGGTGAAGTAAATGAGCTACGACGGTAGTTCGAGAACGTTTGTCTTTGTGACTTACGCAAATCAATGTTGGGGCCGATCACCCTTATGTGTATGACCAATGAATGCAAAGGTGGATATATATATATATACTCACAAATGAATGATAAATGAAGGCAAGGATGTGTAAAACGTGTATTTATATAATTATATATTTATACTTATAAAGAAATGATGCTTATACCTAATTGATAAACTAGAACTCACCAGGGTTAGCTGACTTTTAGTATACATTTCAGGTAATAAGAAGAAAGGGCGTTCAAAGGCATATGGGCTACCTGGCACAAGACTGACATCCTGTTTATTTGAATCTTATGATCGAACCATGCTATGTTATGTTTTAAGACTTCCGCTGTTATGTAACTGAATGATATATGCTTCCGCTACTTTATGAATGTTTTAAATTTTAAGTTCAGTGTTTGATAACTATGTTTATGAGTAAATCCAACGAGTGAGGTAACCCGGGAAAAAAAGGGCCTTACATTCTTTCATTTTTTGGCGGGAAAATAGAACCGGTTGACTACATAAAACCAGGTTCTACTTCTTAGATAATCTTTGGAGAAAATCACAAAACTAGTCATTTTTTGGGATGCGATATAGAGCCATGACATTTATTAACTACGCATATAGTTAGACGTTACGTGACACAAGGGCCACCCTATCCACTTTAACATATCAATCTTTATTCCATCAAACGCCTATTTAAATTCGATGTGAACTGCTCTATATTCGCGTAGCACTTTTCTTTCGCTTATGAACATGTAAATCGTTGTAATGCATTCATAAATGCATCTATGCAATCGTCTCTTTGGGATCTCGCATATCACGTTTCATAGTGGGTTCCTTGACTTCGTATTCCATATTGATCTGGTTGGCAACCAGGAGGGTGTCCACTCGCATTTCTAACTCCCATACCTTTAATTGGCTTGTAATTCTTAGGCTAGCCAGGAACGCTTCATACTCGCCTTCATTGTTGGTGCTGGGGAAGTTGAGCCTGAGGGCATAGGTCAATTCAATTTTCTTTGGATCAGTGAATACCAGGCGGCCCTTGCTCCCTCTAAGCTAGAGGCTCCATCGGTATCTAGGTGCCACAATTTCTCCTTTCCAACGAGGATTTCTTTCTCTCTCAGCTCCATAATTTCAGCAGCTTCTGAACTCTCTGTTTTAAAATCTGCCAGAACCTGCCCTTTGATAACTGTTTTTGGGCAATACGTCAGGCCATGCTCTCTTAACTCTATTGCCCATTTCACCAATCTTCCGACTTTTCAGGTTTGGCTAAGTCTTCCTTGATTGGTTTATTTGTGATCACCTTGATCTGATGAGTTTGGATGTATCTTCTTAATCGCCTGACTATGTGCACTAAGGCTAGGATGGATTTTTCTAGGGGAGAGTAATTGATATCTGCTTCTCGGAGGGCCCGACTTACAAAGTATATTGGTATTTGTACACCTTCTCTTTCTGTTACCAATACTGTGCTGATGGCATCTCTTCCTACCACCAAGTACAAAAGCAATTCCTATCTTTGTTGAGGAGAGGTAATGTCTGGTAACCAGCTTATGTGTTCTTTCATTTCTTGGAAACCCTTTTCTGCCTCTTCCGTTCACTGGAACTCTGTTTTCTTCAAGCATCCTTTCAATGTTTTGAAAAAAGGAGGGAGTGCTCGGCTAATTTGGAGAGGAAACGGTGCATTGCTTCTAGCATGCCGTTAAGGCATTGCACCTTCTTTTTATAACTTGGGGATTTCATATCCTTGATGGACTTTACCTTATCCAGGTTTGCCATGATCATTTGCTTGGTGACGACATGCCAAGAAATTTTCCTTTTTCCATCCCAAAGGATCATTTCACCATATTGAGCTTCATATTGATCTTTTTCAAGTCTTTGAATGTTTCCAGGATGTCCAGGAGGAGCGACCTTTAGACCTTGATTTTGATTACGAGATCAACAACATGCGCTTCCATGTTCTTACCAATTTGGCCTTTGAATGCTTTGTCAATCAAATGCTGGTATGTAGCTCCTGTGTTTCTTTGAACTGTAGGGCATTTTCCTATAACAAAAGATGCCTTCATTGGTATGAAAGGTTGTCTTCCCCTCGTCTTCCCTGTTCATTTGTATTTGACAGTACCCTTTGTAAGCATCTAGGAAGCACTTCCATCTATATCATGCTAATGAATCGGCTTTAAATCAATGCACATCCACCATAGTTGTCTGACTTCTTTACCATTACGGGGTTGGCTACCTAGGTGTAATACTTGACTTCCTTGAGTATCCCCGCCTGGACAAGATTCTGTACTTCCATTCTTACTGCTTGTGACTTGTCTGGGCCAGTCCCCTTTTCTTTTGTACTATAGGAGTTACATTTAGCAACACATTCAGGGAGTGTTCCGCTATATATCTTGGGACTCCGGTCATATCTTCGTGGCACTATGCAAAGATATGCTTATTTCTTTTCAATAGCTTCTCCAACTCGCGCCTTCCTTGGTGGGAAAGCAAGGTTCCTTTCTGCACTAGTTAGTCTGGGTATTGCTTGTTGATGTATACCCTTCCTTTTCTTTCTTCTTCTTTTGAGCTTTCAATAGAGAAAACTTGTCCTTCCCTCCGATCTGACCATATGGTTGTGACACCTGCCTTATATGTTTAGAACTTGCTCATAGAATGAGCTGTTGAGACCACTGCCCCAAAAGCACAGATCCCAAGCCTTCATTACAAAATATTGTAACCGGAGGACCTTACTACTAGAAACCATAGCTCCTCTATGCGGTCTCCTCTTCCCCTTCCCAAGGTCACCTTGAGATTGTTGTATTATATTCGGGCTCCTCCCGTTAAGGTCTGGACAAACATGTGGAAACAAACCGACATTGACCACTACTCCACCTTAGTCGTGCATGAGAAAAGCTGGAGGTGGCCGTCAGGACCTCCTTCCATCGTACAGCTTGACGTCAGCTAGCATTTTGGTCTCTGAGGGAAATTAAAACTCCGCTATTCTCGTTGTGAACTTCGTGGAAACAGTTGGTCTGTATGGTTTCAAAAGTTAGTCTAGTAGCTTGTCGCATTCGGATGAAATGACTACTACCTATCCCTAGCCACGAGGAGGGGGATTGGTCATTCCGTCATTATGTGTTTGGATTAACTGTGCTAGCGGAGGTGTTTGTATGAACGGGTCGGTGTTCCCCAGGCTTTGCCACGGTCTCTGGTAGGGGGAAACTATAAATAAGGAAAAGGTACAGTTGAGACCGGTTGCTCCGTGGAGAAACCTTGGTTAAACGGGACGCTGAGGGACTGGACGGGGGTAAGCTTTCCCTTTATAGTAGTGTCATAAACGTAGTGCCTTGGGATACTTCTCCCATGATGGGGGTAGGTGTCGCGAGTGAGCCTGGAGTCTCCTCAGGTTCCTGAGGTGACCGGTGCCAACATTGAAATCACAAGCTGTTATCGGGGTAGTTCCTCCCGGGTCGTCATTATAGGGATTGGTTGCCCTACCTGGAGAGGGGGAGCAGATCCGGACGGTTCTGCTGCTTTGTCTTCATAATATAATCGAATGGCTACCTCGTTTAAGCGTTGTTCTCGGATATGATCGCTCACCAACTATTGGAGTTTGAGGAAGTGGTCCCTAACTCATTCGAGTGTGAACTCCATCATATATGACACTTCAACCAAGTCGTCGGGGAAATGGGCGTGCTGTAGTGCCTTGAGGATAGGATCGCCTTCATAGACATCTCTCTTCTGCATAAAAAAACAACAAAAATCTATAAAGGAAAGTGAGTTTGTGAGACACACTTCAAATGGTTAGATAAAAGCGTGCCCCCATGGTGGGTGTCACTGAAAATAGGTGATTATCAAGAGTCAACACTTTTTGAGCCATAAACATGATCAATTTGCTTTAATTTTGCATCTTCCTCCGTGGTTCCTTTTCAGTGTCTTCAGGATTGAAGATTCGTACTTAGATCTTCCTCCGCCTCCTTTGGGTCGATTGAATTTTTTGTACATTTCTTATAGAACCACATAAGTTCAAAAGTCTCATGGACTATACCTTCAATTTATCGACTAATGTCTCATGTGGGTAGTGTGAAAGAGCTTGTTGGGTCATTTAGAAAAGATAGTCTACACATGTGTACAATCATTCCAAGCATCAGTAATAACAAGCATAGATTATTCCCATGTTTTGACATTTGTGAGTTGCTCTTCAAGTTGAAGTGTGCTGTGATGTGATATGGTTGCCAAGCTAATGGACCAAATGGAATGAGGTGGCCGTATGAAACTAGTTTTATACCCGTCCGGTGGCCGGGTACTTTAATGTCATAATGGCATAAATACTTTTTCTTTGCATTCTAAACAAAAACATTATTTGTTTATAAATTTCGATAAGAAAACCAAAAAAAATGTATGTTCTGACAGACCCGAACTAAACACGTTGCCAATTTTGACTTGTTGCCCTACCTGCCCGTTTTGCCACTCATGTCCCGGTCAAGTCACCCAAACTATTTTAACATGCTACCAAGTGTTACTCCTTAATCTATTGTATAAATTCAAAGGGACATGATCTACGCCTTAAATCTAGCAATGTTCAATATAACAGAGCTGGAATGAAACTGCATTATTCAATTCAAGTTATCATGTCAAGAGTCTAACAGAAGCCAGAGTTAATATTGACCAAACATAGTCTTATCAAAGTAGGAATATTTTAAAAACATTAACATAAGATATGAACACTTACACTCTGCCCTTTTACCTCATTCACTACTCGAGAAGTTTAATCATCTTTATCATATATAAAGGCAAGAAGGATGTGCTAGAACTCTTTATATGCTTTCTCGGAATCAACAACGGAGCCATGTCACAACCAATATGAGGTTCATATGATAAGCAAACATACACTAATGAAAAGAATTCATACGCAGAACACCAAAAATCCTATATTAACAGGCAAAAAGAAACATAAGAGCTCAAGTAACACGCAATTCTGAAGTTTAAAGAAACATAAGACCTCAAGTAACCTGCAACCAACAAATACAAGCTTTAACATAAAAGGCTATAAATGGGTTATTTTCGGTTATGTTTTATCTCTAACGGGTCCATTGTGTTAACCTAAACGAATTAACACATAAGGAAACATGTTGAATTATTTCCTATGGCGCATTATAAAAGAAAATATTATTATTTAAATAATATAGTTTCTTATTATTTAGCACATGATTATTTATAAAAGAAAAAATGAAAGTTGTTTGTGAGTCGGCCCGACCCAGCCCATCCATTTTGCCATCCCTAGTGATATTCAAATATCATGGGCTCAAAGGAAGTAAGGTACATACCAAGGATGGTGATTCCTAGTTTCGTTTTGTAATCTCCTTCACCTTGAGCAAGTCGATGATTTTAAAGTCGATACAAGTTGAAAAACACAGGGTAGAACATAATGGAGACAATCAGAACTTTCCTGGACACGAGCCCATTTCCCTAAAGATGACTTCCAACCAACGATCACATAACTAACAAATGCATTTTCCTTTTTTAAAATGGATACAAAACTAAAAGCTGTTAGTTTTAGATGATACAGTCATAAGTTTATAAAACAACATTATTCAGTCATTTACCTGTATTTCAGCATCATCTAAGATGATACAATGCATGAGCGTTATGCCTGCACCAACTCGTACATTTGCAGAAATGGAAACATTTGGACCAATATGTTGTGATGAAGATGGGATACAAATTAAAAATAGATTCAAAAAATTGAAAAAAAAATTGATATGTGAATGGTTGTTGACCTTTGCAGTTGGATGTATTTTTGCTTATGGATGGATACAAACGTCACCAACAACCGTTGGATTCTTTGTCCCATCACCATAAGCTAGGAGACCAGGAGATTTGTGTCGAAATTGGGCAAGATACAAAGCAGAGCATTTCAATGACATCCTAAAATATTAAAGGGTATGGAAAAAATGTATAAATAAAGCATAAAGTAATATACAATTGTAGAATTGCCATACGCTGGAGTTTTAATCTGTTCCCAGAAATTCATTGTCTCATAAGTGTATAATTGCTTCTTTCCAGCAAAAGGTGACAATATATCTTGATCCAATCTAACAAAATCCTTAGCGTGCGTCCTGTTAAAAGAAACTAAAATGGTATAGAATTCAGAGGGGCGTGTAATCTTCTAATGTAACATATGAAAATATAACATTGAGATCTTACTTGGTTGTCAGCCGAAGATCCACAAAACTGGATAGTGTCAAGGTTAGCTACAACAGAACACAAAATTTATAAGTTGTAACTGGTATTCTCACTCACATGTGACATAATTATGTCTCTATTTAAGTCTATGAACAAAATTATAAATTACTTGTATTTCTTGTTAAACGGACAATGAATAAAAAAGCTGACTTCTGTCTTCACGATGAGTACGTATATCTTAAATAACATGAAATATTTCTGGTGTGAATATGTAAACACCGTAGTTTATTAAATCACTTACTTGAAATCCATGAGAAGAACGATAAAGAAGTGCAACAGAGATACTACTTCAATGAAATTGACAATCTACAAAAATAATTCTTACAAAAGTCTTGGGTTTCTCTCTGTAATGCAAAAGTTCTTTGGTAACTGGATCAGCAACTAATTCACCAAACTCGCTAGCAGACTCAGCAGAAACCTGATCAGAAAGTATTGCAACAGCCGAATTCAATCTTAAAATTTGCAGTTTTATCGAGATACAAAAAACGTTTTACAGCAAAATGCACACCTTTATAACTAACAATGTCCCCATCCCGGCGTACCTTCTATGGGCATCTACAAGAGAACACAATTACATGAATGAATGGTCCATGCTGCATATTATCATTTTGAAAAATTGTATGACTTGGTAGCTAACCAAGCATTTCTGGTAGAGGAAAGCTGCAGCATACATCACAGTTCAACAAAAAGATATGTGACTGCAACAAAAAAAAATATATCATCTCAAAAATTTAATAATCATCTAAAAAATTCTATGCGTAAGAATTAAAATTGCAACATACAGTGATTACAACTTCAGTGTTCATTGAGGCATTTTGTCACACACTTAGAGTGCGCTAGTAAATCAATAAAAAAATATCATTTTGTTGGTTCATTAGGCCCAAAATGAAAAGAACAAAACAAATTTCATTACAACTGATTGAATTCCACATCAAATCCAAAAAAATTACCTGAATTGTAGCTTGTGTCCTACAAAACCGAGATGAATCTGGTGAATTTTGTCGCTGTAAAACAAACAGAGATGATGGTGACGATGGAATCAGTAATGGAGGAAGGATTATGGAATAAGTGAAGCTCATTCAGTTGATCGAGGATTATGAAATCAGTCGCTACTTCAAATCGGTCGATGGCTATAAGACTGACACCTGAGTTACCCGAAACCTAAAAGACCGAGACCCAAAATTCACAATACTTGAGCAAATGCTCAAGAGCTTCGACTATATACAAAAAATTCAAGGACCGTAAGAGAAATTCAAGAGGGTCGAAACCCAATGGTTTGGTTCTCTCTCTGCGTTGAATTGATGCTTTCGGCCTGTTTGTTCATTGCAATTTTGGAGATGGTGATGGCGATGGCAATTTGCAAGAAAAAAACAAAATGATAATAATAAGTGGTGCATGGAGGGTAGAGGAGGATGAGGGAATTGATGAAAAAGTGATAAAGAAGAGGGGATTCGAGAGGGTTTCAAGGAGATGTAAAGGAAGACAGTTTCAATTTGGAAGATGAAGGGAGGCGACGTGGGAGGAACCAACCGCTTCAAAAGTGACGGTTTCAATTAAGACGGAACGCGGGTTTTGACGGTGGGGATGAAACCAAAATCAGTTAATTTATCCTCCGTCAATAATATAGAGTAATATGAAGACGAAGAAAATGACGAGACGAGAATGACGCCGTTCATTTGGTTAGGATTTGGCCAAGCATTCAATTGCTTAGGTTGATTAACTAAAATAATCTTTGCTTTTATTTTTTACAAACACAAGTAGGCATGCATTAATCTTTCTAATGGGAAGAGCATGTGAAACGCCATGTGCATTTTTTTTAGAATTGATAAACTTGCAACCACAAACAAATACAAAACTCTGATTTCTTTAATGATGTTAGGTATAAAAACAAGCAAACAGATAGCCTCCCACATGTTTTGCAGCAGAAACTGTCTTGTAGTTGCTCCCCTTTGTGTTTACTCTCTGATGCATCTTTAATGACATTCCTTGCTTCTACGAAGGTCCATCAATGAATGTATACAATAAACCAAACCAAACCAAACCAAACCAAACCAAACGTACCCAGTATAATCCCACACATAGCTAACGCTATTAGTAGGGTCTGGGGAGGGTGTGATGAGAGCAAACCTTACCCCTATCCCAAGGGATAGAGAGGCTGCTCCCGTTTAGACCCCCGGCTCCATGGGAAAGAAAAAGATAAAAATATAAATAAAATTAATGAGTAATAAAGTAAAATAAATCTAACAGTAATCTAACAATTAGCAGTGTATGACTAGAGTATATTAGTCACAAGAAACACAACACACCTACAAGAAACAAGACATACGCAAAAACTTTGCTAAACAACTCTACTCTCCCACACAACGGGTCACTCATCCTAAAACCCTAATACGACGTCTCCATGAAATCCTATCATTGATTATGTCCTCTGAGAGGTGTAAATCTAGCAAATCAAGCCTAATCCTCTCATCTCACGTTAATTTCGGTCTCCCCCTGCTCCTTTTCCCCTCTACAACGAGAGTTTCCACCGTTCTCACTGGATCTGTGCTCTGTCTCCTCTTGACATGTCCAAACCATCTCAATCTTCCTTCTCTTATCTTATCTGAGATACATGTGACTCTCAATCTCTTCCGAACAACTTCATTTCTTATTCTGTCCTTTCTTGTGTGTCCACACATCCACCTCAACATCCTCATCTCAGCTACATCCATTTTTCGAGCTTGTGTCTTCTTGATGGCCCAACAATCGGTTCCATATAGCATCGCTGGGCGAACTGCTACCCTATAAAATTTACCCTTTAACCCTATTAGGAACCTCTTGTCGCACAAAACAACACAACACTGAAATACTTTTAGAATGTACGCATTTCGTATCCTTGCTTCTACGAAGGTCCATCAATGGCGATCCTCCCTAAGCTTACTGGGATAATAATCACTGCGTTAAAACTTTATACGGTAACAACCCATTAAAATTAGTTAGGCTTCCGTTATAATGGTAGGGAAAGGTGAAATTTTTTTGCTTTTATAGGTGACTCATGAAAATGGTTTTGGTTTCTAAGTGAAATTTAAATTCAAAATGTTTTGTAGGTAATCTAATCGTTGAGGTAGCGGATTCAAGAATTTCTGACATGAACCGCTGAGGTGGCAAGAGGTGATGGGACATGAACCGCAGGTCAAAGGAGCGGATTCACTTTTCTTTACACAAAGATTTCCATATGATTGTGTAGATCTCATCTATTCCGCTTGTCACGTGAATGAAGCCATGTATTCCACTTGCCACCTCGGCGGTTTTTGTTATAAATTCTTGAATTTTCTATCTCAACGAGTGGATTACCTAGAAACTATTTTTAATTCAAATTTCACCTATAAACCAAAACCATTTTCCTAACTCTCATGTAAAAGCAAAAAAATTGGAAAGGTGCTTGTCTTTTGCATTGATGATGGTTTAGCCATGATGGCCATCCAAAGATTTTTGATCAGGTATGCAATATCAGAGTAAGAAAGATATAAGAGGATGCACAACAATGAATATATTTAGTTTTTCTTACTTACATGATCGATAAATATACAGACTTTGGGTCATGACAAGTGTGGTAAGTTTAAGATAATATATGATATAACATTATCGGGTAAGTACATTAAGGATCGACACTCTATATCGAATCAATCGTCTAAAAAGTACATCTAGTCCGGCCTCTATACTATCTAAACTAATTACAAGACTTTCTAACTTCCTATTGGCCATCGTCATTTCCTCCGTGCCATGAAGAACACACAAGAGGGCACCATCAACACTCCCCACCTCATTCGCGATCTTCTCCCCCTTCTCGGTTGGCCTCAGTTTCCGGATCAACGAACACCCACCACGCCTTTTCTTGTTTGTCGTTCCTGGTGATGACAAGAACATCAAGAGAAACCGTAAAACACGAGATGTCTTCACATTCACATCTCTAAGAACCTTCACCACCATTGCCAAATGGTAATCTTTAAAAGAAACTACAACCGTAAACTTCCTTTCGGATCCTTTCAATGATCTAATGCACTTTGATGCCTCTTTCTTTAACTTCTTTCTTAACCTAAGGTAGGATGAAATTTCATCTTCAAACCGTGATTCTGTCCCTCTTCTCCGAAAACTTGACTGGAGGCATAAGGCTTGTTCCTTTAGCTTCTGTTGCGTCTCCCTAACGACGCCACAAGTGTCCAGTAGTTTAAGCGAATGATCCAATGCATTCTCCAATGCCTTCCCATTTTGTGTGAGGGAAGAGTAAACAAGTTCCTCAGCACATCTATACACCTCCGATAAACCAACTAAACCGGTTTGAACTGTTTCGGCTGTTAGGGTTTCGGATGAAGAACATGATCTTGTTTCCCATGCTCGTAGCTTATTTAGCTCGGCCTCGACACACAGGGAAGTGGGATGTAATGTAGAAGGCAAACTAATGGATCTATTTGGGGGCAATGCAGATGTTCTTTCCATATTTCCTGTTCTAAACCCAGTCAAAGTTAATTATGAAAATTGTGGTATTTATAAATTATAAGTACGGTCTTTGAATTCATGCAAGAATCTTGTCTCGACAAGTTGTCGAAGATAGTGACAAAAGAGAATATAAGCATGCCATATCAATGTGGGCAGCCTTACTGATTTTAATGAACTTGTAACCTTTTAGGTCAGCATATTTATAAACATTGATATCTAGTTGAATTTCATGACCAGAATGACGAAATGGTCAACTGTTGTGACAAATTAAGGGTCTCTCCATTGAATGTAGTGTTGTTATATAAATGCATGTATAGCAAAATCTGAAATATTTTTTGTAGAACAAATTGCAGACTGCATGTGAAACAATTCAAGATTTTTTTTGTGAGTTGGTGGTAGAGGAATAATGGTTATGTATATTGGGGACAAGGGCATGATATGAGTTAAAAATTATGGGTATCGAATGGAGATAGAGGATGAGGTGATTGAAATTATGAAATACATTTTTCACAAAACTTGTCCCGTATTGATGAGGAAGCATTGAACAAGGGGGCTAATTTATAATATTTTTTTTTTCATTTTCATTTGCTAGCTACCAAGAATAATTGACCATAAGATCTTTTAGGATTCGAGTTGGTATCATTTTCATCCTTGAATTTTCATATATTTTTTAATATTTTTATATTAAGCTTTAAAAAAAACTATGTTAGTAGATTAATTTTTAATAATAATACACTATAAAACAAAGAGTAAACTCCAATTTTAGTCCCACGTGGTTTGGGACAATTCTCGCTTTTATTCCAATAGTTTAAAAATCCCGATTTACATCCAATAGTTTCATCATTTGTCTCAGTTTTAGCCAATCCACTAATCTCTATCCATTTATTCTGTTAAGTTAAGGTGAAAAGATGAAAATACCCTTAACCTAATTATATAAGTTATTAACATGTTCAATAATTGAAGGATCATTTGTGTAACATTTTATATACTCATTTTAAAAAACAAATTAATCCCTCTTGTTCTTCTCTAACCCTAAACCCATCTATCTTCCCCTTTCCACCACCGCTCACCCCACCACCACCAAAATCAGATTAGCCAAGGAAAACGCAACAATCCCCCCCCCCCTACCGCTCACCCCACCACCGCAAAAAAGCTACTCCTGATTTCCTCCACTGAAACCAACTCCTCCACCGCCGGAAAAAGCGACTCCTGATTTCCTCCACTGAAACTGACTCCTAATTTCCTCCAAGGAAAAAGTGGCTCCTCCACCGCCGGAGCCGGCCACTCCATTTCGTTTGCCCTATTTCCTCCACTGAAACCCTGATTTATGTCAGTTGCTAAAATCTAAACCCTTATCAGCCGCCATGGCCATAGTACAGGACACATCTTGATGAACATACATGGCACAAGTTTTTAGGGTTTGGTTCGATGTTTGAGAGTTCTTCGGAGGGGATTGGGCCGTCTTTGGTACCGGAGTCGGCGTCGAGGGTGGCGGAGGTTGTAGATGTGGTGGTGGGGATGGTTATGGCTTCTTCGAAGGTGGTGGTGGGAGCAGTTAGGGTTTCGTCGACGGTGGTGGTGGTGGTGGTGGTGATAGTGACGGTTTCTGGTTGTGGATCCAACATTGGTGGATGAACGTCGCTTATGTTGTAGGATTTATCTCCGTCCAAATCTTCTTTGTAGGTTGCTTGAAGGTCATCCATGGCCGATTTGGCAGGTAGATCTAGGGTTTTATAGAGAGATAATGTTACTTTGTTTCTTTCTGGGAAGTGACTTTTCATGTATTTGAATCTATACTATATAATAAATAAAGGTTTTCTAGTGCCACGTGTCGTCTCCACATTCATTCTCATTATTTTTTTCCCGTCTCTCTCTCTTATTTAATGCACTTCTATCTTTTAATAATAATATATATTTAAAGCAAATATTAATTATACAAATAAAACACATTTATATTTAATTATCCCATATTATAAGAAACTTTAAAATTTAATTATGTAACTTTTATTTCAATAAAGTTGTAATGAAAGTCAAATTACATTAAATAGTAATTAACGTATTTTTGAAACCCAATTATATATTAATTTTTACATATTTTGGGTTTGTTTATATCCTTAGTATACGTAATATATTTTTACACATGTAAAATATATACATAAAGATTTAAAAATTTTATATATTGATATTTTTTACCCCGTGTGTAAACACAGGATCTAAACTAGTATTGGAATGAGTTCATGTTTTGGTTATAATCCTTCAAATTTAAAAAAAGAAATAAAATGAGTATAAAAAAATGAGGATATAATATGTTACACAGATGATTCTTCAACAATTAAACATGTTAATATATTACATAATTAGTTTTAAGGTATTTTCGTCTTTTCACCTTAACTTAACAGAATAAATTGATGGAGGTTAGTGGATTGGTTAAAACTGAGACAAATGATGAAACTATTGGATGTAAATCGGAATTTTTAAACTATTGGACTAAAAGAGAGAATTGGCCCAAACCACAGGGACTAAAACTAGAGTTTACTCTAAAACAAATGAGTATTACCGATGACAGTTTCGTCAGAAATCTGTCGGTAAAAGTGGTTACTGACGAGGATCTGTCGCTGAAAGTCCTTCGGTAATATGAGCGTGGGTAGTTTGGTTTCCGACGAATTACCGAGGGATTACCAACAACTATCTTAACGAGGGATTACTAACGGTTCTTCTCCGGTGACCGGCAAGTCTTCTCCAATGGAACATACACTAATACTTACGGTATATTTGGGATATATTGTCGACGAATTTTGAGTTGCGGATCCAGGATTTTTTGTCTCTCTCTCTCTCTCTATACTCTCACTCTCTCTTCCTTAAGAGGTGATCGAAGAGGGCTATCATATAGTAGTATAGCTTTAGGTCAGAACCGAGTATCGATCAGTGGACACGATAGCTCCCGATAATAAACCTTTATCACTGTCTAGGTGATTAAAATAGAAGATTTGATATTTTTGTATATTTAAACTAATAAACAATAAAAGATAGATAAAAGTTGGGGATGATAATCAAGCAAGGGAGATTATTCACCTAGACTTCGAATCTAGCTAGCCAAACAATGACAACATGCATAGATTCATGATGAGATCATTTTATACACGCACAATACGAAAATAGAATAGACTCCCGTCAGAGTTATCTAATCATATGACTTTTCAAAAAGTTAAAGGGATGTTAACACAATAACTATCTGAAATCATTCTATGCAAAAGCATTGATAATATTATTTTGAATAAACTGATGAACTAATATCTCGCTAAAGATCCTTAGTCCCATAACTCCTTGGGAAGCTAATACGAAAAACAAATATTAACCACCTCGAATCACGTAATGTGTACATACGGAAGTAGTTCTTCAACTTATGAATATCAAATCACGAAAATATGAACTACAAATTCACGCTACCAAATCATAATCATACATATACAATGACATGAGGAATTCACAACGAATGTAATGGTCATTCCAAGCATATACACAAGGATGCACATTTGAACAACAATCATATATATTCTAATCACCGTCCACCATTCCTATTCAAATGCCACGAATACATACACATACATAGGCAAATTCATGAATAAATCCCAAAACACATACAGTTTCCAACGTAATATGGTCAAGGTACCCACGAGTTAGAATATATACTTAAATCAAACAAATACACATAATCATTGAATACGATTCAAGAACATGTTAAAGTCATCAACATAAACTCTTCAAAAAGTCATTTGTATATCATCAAAGTAAGCTAGGATTCATCTAATATAAGTGATTCAAGAGTTTTAGCTTGTGCTAGCTACATAAACACCCAAATAACTTACAAAACCAGGATGAAACTTGATAAACAAAGATGAATCAAACCGAAATCAAAGTATAAATAGGTACTATATCACTAGAATCTTCCTTTGGAGTTGATAATCTTCACCCTTATGAATTCTTGAGCCAAATTCCCCTTGGGAGCTGCTAGAATAAAGAGTTTTTGCTATCCAAACGGCCTCCTTTACAAGATAAGCCGAAATAAAGTATATGGTCGTTTTGCACAATAGTAAACAATCGTTTTATTCCCTAAAGATTCGGCTTTTAAGGATACGATTAGGATATTGTATAAACGATCAAACAAAGTGAAAATGGTTGTTTAAAGGAAAACAGTGGTTTTGAGTTTATGCTAAACGGCCATTTGGGGGTAAACAGTTGTTTTGGTCTTGTGGTTGCCAAAGCAGTGAAACAAGACGGGAATTCAAACTAGTAGTTCATGGAGATACTAAAAATTTTTGGCTTGGTTACAATGAGACTTTCTCTTGACGGTCGTCAAAATGGCGCTGTTGTCGGTGATGTGATTACTGAACTTTCGCTCGAGTCATGCAAAAACATAAATAACCTAATAGCTGGGGTAAGTAAGGTATCGTATCCACGAGAAACATGTTGTCAGCGTTATAAGTTTCGTTTGACTATTTAACCTAACCTAACCTAACTAAATTACCTAAACACAACTTTGATTAACAGATGAAAGGAATTATTTGTATTGCACTTGATTATCAAAAAACATAAACACAAATAAACGGATTTGATTGCAAATGATTAAAAGAATGACCACACCCGAGTTTAAAGTTATAAAGTATGATGTATAACCTAACTTTAACTATCAAGTTGGAAAGTCACATAACCATAACTTTGTTTATGTTTGAATTAAAGAATAATAAAAGACAAAATTCTGGCCAAGTTACCTAACGATCCTTAACCGAATAGAGATGTGAACTAAGATATTATTAATCATCAACTCAACTTCATTAATTTAACCAAAAATATCACAATTGTTAATGATTCAGAGACTAATAACCGAGATTTAATTAATAAAAGAGAACTGTTCTTTAAAACTAACAAAAAACATATAAATCTAGTTTAATCATCACAATACAGTCCGATCAAACAAAGATTCATATAAAAAAGGTAGAAAATTAGGTTGAATACAAATTACTAATACAAACCCTACACCCGGGGTTGATCATGAGTGGATTAGCGGCTCATGATTTCGGTTCAGATCTTGATTTGGTCGTTATCTTCATGTTTGGAATGACTAGGTGCCAAAGAAATCTTCAAAAGTCTTCACTTGTTTCGTCCCCAGCCTCTAGGGCCGGCTTGAATTCATCCCCTTGAAAACCTTAGTCGCTATATATTTATAATTGCTCTTGAACCGACTCAGATCCATCAAAATCGCACACCAGGAGTCTGGAACCCCACCACTGGCCTTGGAGACGCCTAAGCTGTGGTCTACGCCACTTTTAATCTGCCTTTGGCTATATGTAATGGTTACATTTTTGGGTGGTGTGGGCCACGTGGCCCGTGATTGGGCGTGGAACACCACCCCCTTACGGCGTTATTGGGCGTGAAGGGCGCTGCCATGAAGGGATTATGGGGCGTGGTGCGTTGGGTTTTTCAACCAATTAGTTGATTATTAATGGTTAAAATAAAAAAAAAACTATTAATTTTTAAATTAGTGGAGATAGTGAAATCATTACACACCTTAGTGATTATATCTGGTGATTGCACTATTGCTCACATGACTGGACGTTTTTTACTTTGTAGTTAAACCATTACACATAACCCTACACCAATTTCACTCCATGTCGAACGCCACCGTTTTTTCCTCCTACTTTGTATTTTCTTTCTTCTCGTTTTGACCCGCCCAAAAAAATGATTTATGCCCAATACTAAATTTCTTTTATTTTCAATCTAATAATTTACAATCCAATAAATCTAACTAGTTTGGTTCTCGACCCCGCGCTTCGTGCCGGGATGTATCGACGTAGAACGAAAAGAGTTGAATAAGCTTGTATAAACGAACACTCGCACATAATCGTGGGAGTATGGTTGTTTTTCGCTAACACACCGCGACAGAAGTTTGGTAGTTATCGGTTAAGGTCGTCGAAGAACATAAAATCGAATACCGACATCGATTCCGATATTTCCAATACAGGCAATAATGTTCGATCATAATAGGTTCGGGTCGTAAGGGTAATATAAAAACGACACTCACAATGGGTTATGATAAAAAAACCACTCGATTTTGAATATTACTCCGTTTAAAAAAAATATATATATCGAAATGTTGAAAAAAAATATAAAAACAACAGCGAATTTCAATTTTTTTAAAAAGTTAACAAAAAAAAGTTATTATAGAAAAATTAAATTAATAAATAATTAAACGGGTTAAAAGCGTAAATTATAAATAAAATAGGGGTTAAAAGCCTAAATTATTAATAAAATAAAATAAAAATAATAAAAAATAAAAAAAATGTCAGATCCGCACGTGATTTACTCTTTAATAAGAGTCAGTAATTTGCAATCCAATAAATCTTTAATTTCAAAAGTCCATGCCTCACGTGAACCTCCTCTTACCAAATGGACTTTGTTCTTGCGGTATCTCGGTGACATTTAAATGGAAGGTTGTCGGTTTAAATTCGGGCCACAACAAAAAAGAAATCTGTAGTCAGGTCAGAGGTTTACCTAGTTGGAGGTTTCCTCCTGTGGTGGGTTGTCCCGAATGTTCTAGATGTTGCCCAAGGAAAACCCATTTATTCTAAAATATCTGTGTTAGCCGTTCTTAAAAAATGTAAACCTCCTCTTGTTGCTTTTCTTCTTTTAATTCCTTTTCATGTTTGGCTGCAAAGAAACAGCTAAACTTAATGGGTTAAAATAGTAATTAACCCCATATCAAATTCAAATTAAAAAATAGTAATCTAATTTTTTTTGAACGACAATTTGGATCAATGACGGACCACTCGTCCACCCGATCATCTCCACCACCCTCAGGAGAAAACTCACTAAAGGAGAGAAAACCACTGACCCAACCTGCATCCTTTTTTTTGTTATAAGTGGGACTTGAACTCAAGACCTACCTATTTTATTGACTTGTTTTCCTAAATCTCATCATAAATTAATACCTTTCGTTTATCATTATTATTTTTTGAATTATTTACACGGATGGCCCCTGTGGTTTAAACGGATTTCACTTATGGCCCCTAGGAATGATAAACTACAGGTTTAGACCAATAGTTTGTACGAATATAACATAATTGGACACCGAGTTGGATGTCAGTTATCTTTTGGGGTTAAATTTTTTAAAATGACCTATATACCCTTTACATATTTAAAACTAAAAATAATATAAATACCCACCCCACCCTAAACACACCTCCTCCACCTCCACCGCCGTCTCACCCCACCCCACCCCACCCCACCCTAAACACAACTATCACCACCGCTACGAAGTTTGAAAGCAGTTATCTCCTATCGTTTCTAGCTTCTCATGGTCTTTTGTTTCAAGCACATTCCATATTCCTAAATTCTTCCGAATTTATCCAAGATTCATATTCATGCTTTTCTTTTTGTTTCATAAAAGAACTCTATATATATATATATAGGGTGAGGTTCAAATTCTAACCAATATTTATGTGATAACCATGATAATCACTATCAAACATAATGTTACGTATATGTAACAATTATCATTATGTTAATGTTACATATATGTAAACACTATGTGTCACGTATATGTAACATTATTTGTTACGTATACGTAAGACTCATCGTTTCCGTATTTACGTTCAAAATATTTATTCAAGATACTTAAATACTATTTTTACAATTAAAAGAAAAAATAATTATTTTTACAATTAAAAGAAAAAATAATTTATAAATTATGTGATTGTTTTATAGTGGTTAACAAGGTTATCACATAAAAAGTTGGTTAGTATTTGAACTTCTATATAAGAGAGAGAGAGAGAGAGCGAGAGTGTGTGTGTGTGTGACCTTGGATGGTTGCAACCATGGGGTTGCCATCTCCATTTTTGATACTTGAAATCGGTTCTTCCATATTGGCCACAAGAAAACTCACCACGAATCCATACACACTCTCATTTAGAGATATAGAGAGGAGAACCACGAGAGAAGGGGGAGACGGCCACCTCCGGCGGCTCCTCCGACAGACCTTCAAGACGACGGAAAAGGGGGATGGCGGACTGTTGTGTGACGGTGGTGATAGGCTTGGGTGGAAGCGACGACGGCGCTAGATGGTGGACCAGGAGACAACAATAGATCTAGCATAAAAAATGACTTTTGGTGAAGATCTTTGTTGGAGCAGGAGACGGCGCTAGGGCTCCGACGGTAGATGGTGGAGTAGAAGAGGAGAGGGGGAGAGAGAGTACAGCGGTAGCTCTTCATCTTCTCCGACGTATAGTGGTGTAAACGATTTTGAGGCTATGAGATGAATGTCCAAATCTGAATGGTGGTGTAAACGATCCATGGCACTGATTTTCAATTTCTTGCTATGAGATGAATTTGCAGGTCCATCTTTTGCAGGTCAATCTGAAATTCTGAATTGAGATATCCAAATCTGAAAAGAGGAAGATGAAGTGTGTGGGCCACATAGGAATTCTATTTTTTTTTTTTTAATAATAAGGTGCATTTTGGTCATTTCACATGTACTTAACAGAGTAACTTAACATTCATCTAACTCAGAGGCCAAATGTGTTACATTCGTGCAAACAATTGGTCTAAACTTGTACTTTACCATTCCTATGTGGCATAAGTGAAATCCGTATAAACCGCAAGGGTCATCCGTGTAATTAATTCTTATTTTTTTTTGTTCTTTTTCATAACCATATTAAATTAATTTACGTTATCAATAATACATAAACTTGATTTTAAATTTAACTCAAGATTATTAGACCATTTTAGCTCATTTCTCTGAACCGTACAAAATATAAAAACCAATAAAAACAATATATTTTGTACTAGTATCAATTCAGTTATATTATAATTAACTAATAAAAAATAATGTGTACATAAAATACACCGATCAAATATTCTCAATTTAAACATTTTACTTCTCAAAAAAGAAGTGCACTTAGATCATAATTGACATGTTAATCTTATCACACTTCCTTTAAAACAAGAGAGAATAATACATTAACTGTGAATGCTAATATAGTTTTTTTTTAAGGGAGACTGGTAATATAGTTGTCCACTTAAACTAATACCCATATAATCGCAACCAAATGTTTTGTGCATATACTATACATGCATTTATTACCATGATGACAACTGTACCCACACCCAATACTCTACATCGATATGTACATATACATTACACACGTGTCTACGTAATCTACATACTATCGTTTTAACTTGTGATTGTGATTGTGATTCTAGTTGTAGGATGTCATTCCTACAAATAATCTAGTTTAATAATATAAATGCTACTAATGAAATCATGGCCGGTCCTGAGAATTTAAATGTCCCGGTCGAGCCGGAAAAAAAGGTCATACGAACAAAATATATAAACTAAATTTTTTTTAAACGACGATTAACGTTATAACAATTTTTTTTACGGTTCGACTCTTCGTGTCCTGCTTCTTCTGTTATTTAATTCGTCCTTTTTTTTAAACAGTCGATGGTTTCTAATTTCTTTATAAACATTAGGACACAACCATTATATATTTACATTATAAAGATTAAATGGATTACTGGATTATGGCCCAACCAATCAACCATTACATATTTACATTATAAAGATTAAACGGATTAGGGTCCAACCATTACATTATAATAATTAAAGAGGGCTCAGCCATTATAAAGATTAAAAAGGGTCCAACCATTATAAGAAGGAGCCAATATGTTTTTAAGTTTTTATAAAAAGGTCTCAATATATAAAACCGATATATAAAATTTTATAAAAAAACACACACATATATATATATATATATAATTTTTGGCCCCCTAAAAAATGGGCCATGGCCGGAGGCCCGGCTCGGCCTAACCCAGGGCCGGCCCTGAATGAAACATTATATATATATATATATATATATATATATATATATATATATATATATATATATATATTTCCCATTAGGATGAATAGTGAATTTTTTTTTTTTAATTTGTTTTCCCCTTTTTTATTATTTAGTTTTATGTTTCCTTTCTATTAACATTATTTTTACCGTTGTGCCTATGCTTTCGTTTAAATTTTATTAACGATGGGCCCGACAACGTTATCTATGATAACTTTCGTTCGTTATGTTTTTTTAAATAACGGAATGCGCCGTTTTCTTAACAATTTCTTTTGTCAACGTTCTGGTTTAAATTTTATTGAAGACAGTTGTATTCAACTTCAAGTGTTTTTGGGTATCGTACGTTATAACGAGTCTGTGATTCCACGCAAACGAGCCAAACCAATAACAAACAGACTCCCGCCGCGAAGCGCGGGGGTAAAACACATGGAGGAGAGTAGTAATGTGTACAAGATGCAATGCAGCATGTACAACTCTTGCTTATGGCTTTTATGCGTGTGATATTTCCCATGGGGATGAATAGTGATTTTTTTTTTTTTACCGGTAATTTTTTTAATTTGTTTTCCCCTTTTTTATTATTTAGTTTTATGTTTCTTTTCTATTAACATTATTTTTACCGTTGTGCCTATGTTTTCGTTTAAATTTTATTAACGATGGGCCCGACAACGTTATCTATGATAACTTTCGTTCGTTATGTTTTTTTAAATAACGGAATGCGCCGTTTTCTTAACAATTTCTTTTGTCAACGTTCTGGTTTAAATTTTATTGAAAACAGTTGTATTCAACTTCAAGTGTTTTTGGGTATCGTACGTTATAACGAGTCTGTGATTCCACGCAAACGAGCCAAACTAATAACAAACAGACTCCCGCCGCGAAGCGCGGGGGGTAAAACACATGGAGGAGAATAGTAATGTGTACAAGATGCAATGCAACATGTACAACTCTTGCTTATGGCTTTTGTGCGTGTGAGCATCCCCTTTTTACGCCCATTTCTTCTTTCCCCTTTCACACCAGACCAAATTAGGGTTTCCCTCATTCACCATAGTTTCACCATACGACCCATTACTAGCGGTGAGTGAACACCACCGGCTCTTCCACCGCTAATAGTAGTTTTTTTTTTCATGAGGATGAATAGTAGTTTTTTTTTTTTCTTACAAAAGTTTTTTTTTTATAAACTGGCCACTAAAGTTCAAAATAAGCTTTAATTTTCTTTTCTTTTTTACTCAAAACTTTGTTTTTTTATAGATTTGCCACATAAGTTCAATAAACTTTCGTTCGTTAACTTTTTTCAAAATACAGGTGTGCCATTTTTTTTTTGTCAACGTTCCGATATAAATTTGTTTTAAAACGGAGTTGTATTCAAAATTGATTTTTTTTATCGTTGCCTGTATCGAGTGCCGTTACCGTTGTGGTACCATGACGAACCGAACCTATTATGGGCGAACAACATCATTATTGATATTGGTATTATCGATTCGCCTTATGGTTTTCGACGAACCGAACCGGTAATTTTTTTAATTTGTTTTCCCTTTTTTTATTATTTAGTTTTATGTTTCCTTTCTATTAACATTATTTTTACCATTGTGCCTATGCTTTCGTTTAAATTTTATTAACGATGGGCCCGACAACGTTATCTATGATAACTTTCGTTCGTTATGTTTTTGTAAATAACGGAATGCGCCGTTTTCTTAACAATTTCTTTTGTCAACGTTCTGGTTTAGATTTTATTGAAGACAGTTGTATTCAACTTCAAGTGTTTTTGGGTATCGTACGTTATAACGAATCTGTGATTCCACGCAAACGAGCCAAACCAATAACAACCAGACTCCCGCCGCGAAGCGCGGGGGGTAAAAACTAGTTTCACTAATTTCTGGCCTCATGTTCTTTACTGACCTTCTTGATATTTGTATTAAAAATTGAGATATAAAACTAAAATTTAGTGTATATCGCACGGAATGGTTGGGACTAAAAGATAAAGTATATTTTGTCATTGTTTTTTAAGTATTACTATTAGATTTAAGTAGATATATTTATGTTCCGAGATAATTTTTTTGTACCAACAGCAAACTCCGATCCCTAGCCATATGGAGTTTGTGCTTGCCAGAAGAAGAAATATCGAACGCAAAAGAGACCTCTTTGACATTTTGACTCGTAGTGATGGTAATTGTCTTTAAGAAACAACACAACGTATTTGTTAACATTTAGCTTAGCTAAGAGAAAGAACTGTAATTGTTCAAGGGATACAAAAGAAACTCAATAAGACGAGGGAATAAAATTTTATTATTTTTTTTAGAAAGGCAAATGGTCATATACATACGTAATTAAGAAAGGAGATACTATTTATCATTAGCTAATTTTGTGAATGTTCGTCATCTGATTTTTTGTCCCTTTAGATATTTCCGGTGCCTTTTTTTTTCTAATATCAAATGATGATAGTCATTAGTAATAAAAAAATAGGTCTACGTAGAAGTAAGATGCATTTAATAAGCCTCACACCAAATGATAAACTATGATTTAACATTTGATGGGTTGAGAAACTACTAAGTTATCCTCAAGCCATCAAGGTTCTGCCTTGGTGGTCAGGTGGGTTTTCTTAAAGGGTTTTTCCTCTGTGGAGGTCATGGGTTCAAATTTTGTAAGGTGTACTTCATAAAAACTAGAAACACCCTCTGCAGATTTCGAATTCCTTGGGGGTTGTTTGGGTAGACTGATGTACGAGCCTCCCCTGGTGGGACGTGTCAGTTGAGCCCACGCCGTTCAAAAAAAAAATTGCATATATCTCCTCTATTTTTGTATTAACAAATCGGAGAATTAAAAGTATCAAATGGTCATATTGAAAAACAAAATCAAGTGGCTAATGAGGTATATGTTTTTCATCAAAATCAAGTGGAGAATTAGAAGTAGTGAAGTACAAAACATGGGATCCTTTATCATCAACACAACTTTCGTGTTTGGTCGTTAAAATCTTGATGAGATGTATGTTTTCTGTTAACTAGCTAATTATTAGAATTTGATGAATTTTAACTTAAAAACACACATCATTTTTATAGTAACTTGATTTCTATGCCTAACATAAAAACTTGTTATTTCAAGTAATATTATTTGTTTTTCAAATAATATATAAAATTGTTATTTGTGAAAGCAATAATTTGCTAAAAGTATTTTAAAAAATCTAAATAGTGTTGGTACCAAATTATATGAAAATGAATAGTATTAGATTTCTGAAATATATCCGATTGAATTTTTCGGAACATATTATCGATTTAATGTATCTTAAAAATAAAACGACAATAATAATAACGGGTTTTACTGCACGACGAATGGAACGAACGAAGCTCGATGGGCCGGGCCGGGCCGAGGATGGGCCCAGCGAACTTAGGGGAGGCGAACTTGGAGGGAGTTCCCTCCTTTAAATAGCCAAACCCTTATCCATTTATCTCATTTTGCAAACCTATAGAGAGAAACCGTAGAGAGAGAAAGTGGTGCATCGGCTCGAAATTGCAAGGAAAAGACTCTCCATCACCCGTGAGCACAACCTCCGACTTAGAAGCTCGAAAGAGGTAACGATCCATTCCGAATCTGAGTTTTTATTTATGTTAAGTTTT
Source organism: Smallanthus sonchifolius (assembly GCA_023525975.1). Taxonomy (NCBI): domain Eukaryota; kingdom Viridiplantae; phylum Streptophyta; class Magnoliopsida; order Asterales; family Asteraceae; genus Smallanthus; species Smallanthus sonchifolius. The sequence goes on along the minus strand of CM042019.1, from coordinate 21,803,189 downwards.
CGGGTATTTTTGTAAAAAGGTTGGGGTTTTATGAGTTAAATGAGAAAAAGATTATAGATCTGTAATCAGGGAAGAAAACTACAAGTTTTGGACGTAAAAAGTTTGTATCTTGAACGTAAACAGATCGAGCCACCATTAACATGCAAACTTGTTAAGTTCGCCTGGGGTGTTTAGCGAACTTGGCTAGCGAACTTGGCTAGCGAACTAGCAGCTTATGGGTAGTGAACTTGATAGATTTGCTAGGCAGATCCAGCGAACTTGTGATAGTGAACTTAGTTCGCTAGGTATGGATCAGGCGAAATTAGCCTAAGTTCGCCTATATGTTCGTCAGGGTTATACGAGGGGAACTTAGCCGTAAGTTCGCCTAAGTCAGAATAGGTAAACCGTTAGAGTCGGGATCAGCCTGATGTGTATTTTAACTAATCAATTCAGATCATGTGTGACGCTTGTTGGACCTTGTTAGGACAACCCAAGGCTAGTTTATCAGGTGAGTTTTAGAGCCCTCTTTTAAATGTTTTAAATAATATTTTTGGGTTGTTGTGCATACGTAACGATTTGACGTTTTATGAAACGAGGTTTATGAACGATGTTTTGGAAGTAAAGTGATGGAATATGTTTACGAAATGTTTTGCCAAAAGAAGTTTACGAAGTGTTTACGAATGAATGATTTTTTTATTAAAACGTACAAATGCTTTAATTGAAGTTTTGAAGTAAAAGAAATGAAGGTTTATGAAGGTCACAAACGAACGAATCTGCTATGGTTCCCTCGGGAATCAAGGTTATAGGTATGGGATGTATGTTATGGGCATTACCTTTATAGGGGCCTTTGTAGCTGGCCAACTGTTGTAGAACTGGGGTGATGACGGTCACCAAGGGGATTATTATGATCTTTGAAGTTTGGTACGACTACTCCACGGGGTAATCGTGCTTGAAGTTTGGTACGTGGCATCCTTGTGATGTCGTGCTTGAAGTTTGGTGTTGAATAGCCTAAGGTATCAGGCCCTAGGTTTCTCTGCCTGCAGGTAATGCATGGTGTTGAAGGGCCTAGTGGTGGTGAGCCTCGGGTTTCTCTGCAGGTATGGTATGTATGGAATTGACGGTTACGAGAAGGCGCGGATTCGATATGTTTGCTTGACTTATGTGATATGTTATGTTATCGCATGCTTTACGTACGCTTTTTATTAATGGAGTTTATATGTTATGTTTTGGCAAAATATTTGAAGTTAAAGTTTTATGATAAATCTAGAACTCACCAGCGTAGCTGACTTTTGAGTATGCACATTCAGGTTAAGGGCAGGTTATAATGATGGACGGTGATGCTGGGCAAGTGAGAAGAGTTACACGACTGATATAACGACTGGCATCCTGTTACGAGTTATGTTTACGCTTATGTAATGAATGGTTAAGACAATGTTTTGTTTTTACGATGTTGAACATGATGATGTGATGTTTTAATTTGAAAGTTTTTACGCTGCGTTATTTGATATTCAGGTTTAAGAACTATGTGTTTATTAGTAAATCCAACAATTAAGGCCTCCCGGGTTTGGGTCCTTACATTTAATCTGTTGTATTAGCATGTGTACGAGTAATATTGTATTAATAATAAAATCAATATTTTTTCTATTTTTTGCATCACATAAATATAAATTCAAACAAATAGAAACAAAATAAATTATATCCATTATTTTTTTTTAATGACAAATCTACCCTACTTATACTTCTAAATTATACTAAATAATTTATCTCAATTCCTATGCTTGATTTTAGACCCAGAACCTCTTATCTAAAATTAACATCTTCGGTTGGAGGGCGATGCTTGACCGTCTGCCAACTAGAGAAAATTTGAGTAGAAGAAACGTGTTTATCAATAATGAGTTATGTCCGATATGTATAAATGGAGTGGAAAGTATTGATCATTTATTCACAGCCTGCAGCGTGACGCATGAGGTCGGGGCCAGAATTTTGATTTGGTGTAAATGCCCCCAGATTCGTGCCTTTTAGTTTAAAGACATTTTAGCTTTCTATGAGTTATTGGAGGGTTCAGCGAGATGCACCAAAGTCATGCAATCCATTATGTTTCTTTCTTGCTGGGCAATCTGGAATGCTAGAAACAATGCTGCTTTTAGAGGGAAGAAAGTGGTGACTCACAATATCGTGGAGGAGGTGAAAGTTTTGGGTTACCTTTGGATCAAGAACAGATCTAAAGATTTAAAGATTAAGATGAATTAATGAAAAAGTTTTGACTTTATATAATTTCATGTTCTTGGTATAGTTGCTGGCAGTGTTTGTGTTATGAAATTAGTCTTTCCAAAAAAAATAGAAAAACCCTCTTATCTAAAATAAAAACATTGACAAATAATATCCATTAGTAACATGTACGCGGCCGTTGGGGTGGTTGATTGATCACCAATTAAATGCCACCATGTGTGATGTGACAGCCTGATATAACTTAAGACTGCATTCACATGTGGCCAATTGTCATTTGTGGGCCGGCATCGATTATTTTTTTTAATCACAAATATTAGTTCTATTCTAGTTTTACATTAATAATCTTAATACTACTTTGTTCAGGTTTAAACCTAAGACTTTCTATCTAAGACACATATGTCTTTATCAAATGAACTAGCCCAAACTGATAGTTCGGTTCGACATCACTTATTGAAGTTCAAATTATTACTACCTACAAAAACAAATTGCAAAGGTACAGTAATGATTTTATTGGTCCACCTAATTTTTTTTATTTTCCATTTCCGTTTTAAAGTTTTTGTTTAATTTAGGTTTTAATTCATCCTATTATTTATAATGTACGTTTTTAACTCATTTAATTTTCTATTAATAGAGTCTCCATACAATAGTTTTCGTTCGTTAGTTTTTTTTAAAGGAATGCGAACTCCTAGATTTTCTAGAATAAATAAATTATACCTACATCTTATAAGTTTTATAAGTTAAACAACCAGATTCTAAGTTTTTATTTCATAGTTATAAAAATAAATAAATTATACCTACACCTTGTAAGTTAAAACAACCAGATTCTAAGTTTCTATTACATAGTTACAAAAGGCTAAAGCCAAAGTGTACATAACATGTATTCATTTCTAGTTTGCTAGAATATTAAGAAGTGAGACACGGGTTTGAATTAGTTTCCGGAAAAGAGAATCTAATCCGACCTCATAACCCTCGATTTGACGATCGAGTTTATGTAACCTCTCCGTCACCATTTGTACTTCAACAGTCTTACACTCGTTCTTCTTAATGTCTTTCGACAATGAATCAAGTGTGAGATCTATGATATCAGCGTCGTTATCAATCTCCTGACTTTTGTGACAATTTGGTTTACTTGTCGTGATCAACTTTGCGATTAACAAAAACCCTTTATCAAGTTTAGGTTTACTTGACAAAATTAACAAGATATAGCGAAACACAGAGATTGTGGCAACGACTACTTCTATTAAAACTCCAATCACGGTCGACAAATGATGATCTTCACCCGCTACAAGATATGATTCAGTTTCTCTTTCCAATTGTTCTAAGGATGCAATCACCCGGCTATGATCTTCTTCGCTTTCTTTCGCGACAAAATGTAATCCAAAAGGTGACCTTCAATGCTTGCATATGTGCTTATGCCTTTTCTCCGCAAGGCAAATTGAAGGGCCCGAACATTTTCCTTCATTTGAGCAAGCAACTCCACAAGGTTGCTATAGGAGTCCATCAATCTAGTCGACCGATCAAGCGCATCTTCAACTAGAGCTTTGTTTCTATATTGAAGATTAACATTTTGTGTCTGAGACGAACCAATAAGTTCATCAACCGAAACATACAAGTCAATCAAACATACTAAACCGCTATGAATATGTGTAGATGAGTAGAGAGGAACAAGTTTTTTGAGCTTGTTGAGACTGATTTCGATTCTAGAACAAGATGGGTTTAATTTAGATGGTAAACTAGCTGATCTAAGCTGAGATGTGTTTGAGCTCTCCATGTGTGAATTGGTGATGTATGGTAATGGTCCTATTTATTATGATCCTTAGCCCTTAGGAGTTAGGTGTACTCGTTTACTTTTTACTCTCTTTTCAAAAAAGGTGGTATTTGTCTTTTGCAAGTAATGGGATTTATCGAAAGTCTAATCACTTTGAAAGTGTCAGCTGTTAATGCTAGTTGAATTCTTCCTTTTTGAAACGGTAAGATGCTAAAGATCATCAATAATGTGGGGCACGGTTCTTGTGAACAACTTAGAAAAATCAATGGACGAGAGAAATGAACTATTAAAAGGAGACACAAATCATCAATAATGTGGGGACATGGTTCTTGATTTCTTGTGCAAACTGAGAAAACTCAATTGACCGAGTTTGATGAGATTTCAACACGTTTCATGAGAGTTTTGTTTTAGTGTTTCTAGATAAATTGACCGAGTTTGAGTTTACCATTTCATGTTCTTCGGATATGTGTGATGTTTGCGAAATTTACTAGCTTTGAACGCCAATGAATAATTATAGATCGAAGAACTGAAACATAAATTGATCACCAACGATGTCTACCTAAAAGATTTCACCCCACTACTTATATATGCATTTTGTTTAACAAACAAAAATACGGTTACAACAGAATAAACGACAAGAATCTTTTAGTTACACATTCGGTAGAAACAACTTATTACGAAGCCTTTTATTCACCATTAGAAGTAAGTAGTGCATGCATTTTAACATGTGAGATCATATAGACTGTTACAATTAACACAACATGTTGACTTTAACACTACATTTTAACACGTGAGATAATTATATTTGATGAGGAGTTTACTCTTAACAGTTCTTTTAATTTTCGTTTAAACAACAGTAAAGATCATGGTCCTCTAATTAGCACAAACGGCATCATAAGCTATCAAGAATACCAATATTAGTATGACAAATCCAGCTTGAAGGTATTACTGTCCGGTCTCAATCTATAGTAAGGTGTGTAGCCTTAAGGTTAGGTTAAATCCATATCAAATAAGAGCTTGGATCTCTTATGTGTTATATGTTATTGGATGTTTGTATGTTATACATAGCACAAGATACATGTATATATATAGATCAGTCATTGTTTGCTGACAAAGCTAAATTAACCTTACCGGGGCTACGTAAAAGACATTCATATTCTTTGTGATTTGTTTATTACATATTTTTCTATGTAACGTTTTATAAAGTTTTAATGAAATTATGCTGTATGGAAAGTGTTTTCAATGAATAATTCACAGAAAATAATGGGCAAGCAAGTGGCAAAACCAAGTGGGACCGTAATAATGAAAGGAATAAAAACAAAAGTTAGAGAAACAGGTGGAAATGGTGCAATAAATACGCCAGTAAGGACATTTGATTCAATGGTATCTAGGTGTGTTACATGCTATCTCTTCTTAAAAGGTTATGGGTTCTACTACTATCATAGAAAAGTGTTGTATGTGAGTTTTCCGTTAAAAAAAATACAAAAAGCTGGTTGATGAAATGATTCCACCCGGGAAGGTATGGGAGTTAGGAAACCGGTTCAAACAATAACTTTTTTTATCAAAGGATAACGTTTTCATCCATCAGCAAGAAACATATATCCTTTAGGCATCCAAAGATGTGCAAAGCTTTTTATTTTACTAACCTTCTTGTGTGTCGATGTATATGTAAGGGTTATTTAATTACACACTCAGATATAACGGGAGAACTCACAAAACCTAATCAATTTTTTTTAATAATTAAATATATAACTATAAAAGATAAAATAATTTATTTCTTTAACTAGTTAGTTTTCATACTCTCACGAATGGGCAGATTTATGACAGTGTCAGCTCTACCTTCTTGGTTTCAAATAAGGAAAAATTATCAAAATAAGCATTTGATCACCTAATTTTTTTAAAATATACTTTGACTTTTAGCCTAGAAAATCATAGACGTTATCTCTAAACCGTCGGCTAAGACGGCTAATTTAGCCGGCCTAAAAATCAGTGTACAACAGAGTTCTGGTCCAATAAAAATTCAACACGTGTCAGGCTAAATAGCTAGCCTATGATGTCTAATTAGCCGGCCATGCTCACGGCTAGGTAGCCGGCCCATGCATGACGGCTTAGCCGACGTGTTTTTGTGTGCGTTTATACGGGTGGGAGCTATCAGCCGGCTTGTATAACCGGCGCTAGTCAACATTTACTGTGTTTTTGCCGGCTAAACCGGCTATTTAGCCGACGCATATCCAGATTTTAATTTTTATATATATTTAATTTTTTTTTGTATGTTAGGTATGCTCTCAAGTTGTCATTTGATAGATATGATCCGAAGTTGTAAGTTCGTATATGTCATTGTAATTTTTAGTGGTGGCAGATGAAATTTTGTTAACGGTGATATTCAATTTGTTCATTTTGATTGTGCAAGACGTGGTATAAACTTACCTACACATATTACTTACTCTGGTTTAGTATCTTTGCTTTCTAAAGTTTGTGGTCCTAAAGAGATTACAATATTATCTTATAAAATGCCAACATTCCAATCGATATATGCGATGACAGAGATATTTCATTTTTTTTTAATGTAGTTGGAAAAAATCCGTTTGAAATATTTAAGTGGTATGCTATCCAAGAAGATGGTATTGGTTCGTCAAACCAAAAATTATTATGAAGTTAAATGTTTTATAGTTCTACCTAGAGAATAAATGTTCAAATTGTAATCGTACTTATATTATGTTTTTTATATTTGTTTCAAACTAAACTTCATTACAAGAAAATTAAAGGATTACAAGAAAATTAAAGGATTACAAGAAAAACTAATTAAGGACTCCAACATGCGTCTTCTTTAGTTTCGTCGTCTTCGAGTGGATCAAAAGTAGGAATCCAAACACCATCTTCTTTTGTGAGGTCATTAATAACAGCTCAATCTTCAACAAAGTCATATAAATTGTTAACTTGAGGGTTTTCTGGTTCTTGAACAGGATGGTTTTCCGGTTCTCCAAACACACGGTTTTTCGGTTCTTCAACCGAAGGGTTTTCAGGTAAATAATTCGATGAAGGATTGGGAACTGAAAATATATTTTTGCTTGGTAGAACTTTTCCATTTCAAATTTAAGCCAAAATATACAAAATATATCCTCTTTATATATAAAAAAAAGTTTAAAAAATTTAATTTTATTAAAAAATTTAATGAAGCCGGCTAAATGAAGCCAAGCCAGCCAAACAAAAAACCCAAGCCGCCAACAAAAACGCCGGCTATTTAGCCGTGAGCATGGGCCGCCTAATTAGCTGTCATAGGCCGGCTATTTAGTCTGCGACGTGTCGAATTTTTATTGGACCAGAACTCTGTTTTACACTGATTTTTAGGCCTGCTAAATTAGTCGTCTTAGCCGGCGGTGTAGAGAGAACATCTATGAATTTCTAGGCTAAAAGTCAAAATATATTTTGAGAAAATTGGGTAGTCAAATGTCTATTTTGGTAATTTTTCCTTCAAATAATTAGCAACTCAGTTAATGTTCAAGATTCATCTCCTTTCTCTCTTCCTTTGAAAAAATTTTGTAAATCTGATAATTATAGTGAATCTACACATGTGTAATTATTTATAGTTATATAAAAACACAAAAAATATGAAAGTACAAATATTCGTGATCACGTATATTCACTTAAGAGTGATGTATTTTACTAGTTATATTAGAATCTTATATAAATATATAAATAAATGAATGATTTTGATAGGTATATATGTATTACAACATAATTTCGTAATGTGTTTCTATGAATAACCCTCCCATGTATGTATATATGTATACATACATATATATATACACTACAAAAAAAAGTCATTTAGTGACATACACTTTTAATGGCATTTAAATTTTGTGCTATTAATTTAGGTTTTTAGTGACACTTTGCTTATGCCATATTTGCTTCACTCGTTTTTAGTGGCATTTAGTTTTTATTAATTCCCCCTCCCTTTACCCCAAACCTTCATATATGTTAGTTGATCACAAATTAACATATATGTTAGTTTTTATGAAATAATTAGTTGATCACAAATTAACATATATGTTAGTTTAACGTTGAAGAGGTTGTTTATGATTTCAATCATTTCATGTATTTGCACTTGATTTTAAGGCAAAATTGGTTCTTATTTTTCTTTGCAACGGGGCCTACTGATGCACCGATCATAAATATATTTGGATTCTCCTCGGATCCGAACACTTGAGCGATAAAACAATTGTTCTATTTATTGTTTCTAATATATATAAATTCAAACTATTTGAACTTTTTTTAGATCGGCGGCGATTATACACATAGACTAGCAAGACGCTAGAGAAAAGGAGTATAAATAAATGAAAGAAGTCCGAAGCAATACCACTCCGACCAAAAACTATTACATAATTTAGCTTTAATACGAATCCAACTAATTAAACGAATCGAAATAAAATAAATAATATCTACAAGCTACATAAACATAGAAGTGGTCGTTGGAATGGTAGATGATCACAAATTCCACCATGTGAGTGATGGTATTGATCACAAAGGCTACCAAAGTCTATCATGTATATCTAGTTCGCTAGAATGTTAAGAAGAGAGACTCGGGTTTGAATTAGTTTCCGAAAAAGAGAATCTAACCCGATCTCGTAACCTTCTATTTGACTATCGAGTTTATTTAATCGCTCCATCACCATTTGTACTTCAACAGTCTTACACTCATCCTTCTTAATATTTTGCCACAAAGAATCAAGTCTAAGATCTATGATATCATCCTCATTAACAATCTCTTGACTTTTGTGACAACTTGGTTTACCCGTCGTGATCAACTTCGCGATTAACGAAAACCCCTTAACAAGTTTCGGTTTGCCTGACAGAATTGCTAAAACATAACGGAACACAGAGATGGTAGCAACAACTATTTCTCCTAAAACACCAATAACTGTCGACAAATGATGATCTTCACCCGCTAAAACATATGACTCAATTTCCCTTTCCAATTGTGCTAAGCATCCAAGGCACCCAACTATGTTCTTCTTTGCTTTCTTTCGCGACAAAAAGTAATCCAAAAGGTGACCTTCACTGCTTTCATATGTGTCTATGCCTTTTCTCCAGCAAGGCAAATTGAAGGACCCGAACATTTTGCTTCATTTGATAAAGCAACTCCACGAGGTTGCTATAGGAGTCCATCAACCTGGTGGACCTAGCAAGTGCATCATCAATCAGAGCTTTGTTTCTATATTGAAGATTAACTTTTTGTGTCTCACACGAACCGATAAGTTCATCAACCGAAACATACAAGTCAATCAAACATAGTAAACCACTATGAAAATGTGTCGGTGAGTAGAAAGGCACAAGTGTTTTGAGCTTGTTGAGGTTGATTTCGATTCGAGAAAAAGATGGGTTTAACCTAGATGGCAAACTAATTGATCTAAGCCGAGATGTGTTTGAGCTCTCCATGTTTGAAATTTGGTCATGTATGGTAATGGTATCTACTTCACGCTCATATTTATTATGATCCTTAGGCGAACTCGTGTGTTTTAAAATATCTTTGTAAAAAGGTGATATCTGTCTTTTTCAAGTAATGGTATTTTAAAATATCTTTGTAAAAAGGTGATATTTGTCACTTTACATGTATCAGTTGTAAGTGCTAGTCGAATTCTTCCTTTTTGCAACAGTAACGTATTAAAAAATCTAGTGGGATACACTCTCAAAACTGTATATACCACAAATACGGTAGATATTACAAATTATCATCAATGTGGGGGCACGGTTCTTGTGAACAACTCGAAAATATAAATGGATGAGAGAAATGAACTATTGAATAGAGGCACGGATAGAAATATCAAGAGGGATTGACAAGATTTTATGTTTTTAGTGAACTTTAGTTAAACAGATCGAGTTTGAGCTTATCATTTCATTTTCTTCGGATATTTGTGACATAATATCTATCGATGGATTAGTTTCTTCGTAACAAATATTTTCTCACTTCTATTTCTTTCAATTCTTAATCTCTCAATTATTTAAAAAAGTATACAGGAAACCTAATCCTCTAATTTGCACATACGACGTTATAAACCATCAAAAACACCAACATTAGTAGGATGAAACAGAAATTGTTCTTTATATATAGTAGAAGATTAAAAAGAGTTAACAGATTACAAATACCATATGATTGTATCAAACCAAAGGGCTATCAAAAGGCTTGTAGGTTAACGGTATCATGGTGTGTAGTAAAGTTATTTCTCTTAGATAATGTGTGTGCTAGCCATTCTAAAAAAATAAAGGGCTTATGATCTAGCGATACCAAGATGTCTTAAAAATGTGTTTCTCTGAGTGATAGAGAGTTCAAGTCCCGAAAAAACGAATTAGGTTTAGAATATAATTAGCAATTCAGAACCGGACCGGACAACGAACCGGACGTCTTAGAGGTTCACTGGTCGGATCGGTCGGACCGGATTCAAGAACCGGATGACGCAATAAATAATATAAATATTCATAAAAATATATAGAAAAAATATAAAAAATTTCAAGTACTATATATACAACCATTTAAACAATTTTGAGTCAAGGACGAGGGTTGTAGGTCTGTATGAATTTTAATTCTTTTGAATCTTCAATTTTAATTTTGATTAGGGTTTTGAAGGACCTGTGACAGCGTATAAGTTAAAAGGAAAGAGTCAAAGTGAGTTAAAATTGTAAATAGAAGTAGGAGGACTATAGGATAAAAAAGATAAAAAAAATAGTAATTTTTTTTTTTTTAAAATTAAACTACCCGGTTCGACCACCGGTTCGCGGTTCGACCGCTGAACCGGTTGAACCGCCCGGTTCAACCAGCAAACGGTCTCAGAGCATGTAACCGGACCGGTGGAGGTTCAACCAGTGAACGGTCTCAGAGCATGTAAGCGGACCGGTGGAGGTCCCGGGTCCCGGTTCCCGGTCCGACCGGCCGGGTCCGGTTTTCAAAACATTGATAATTAGAGGATGCATGTTAGTAGTTCCTTAAAAAAAGTATTCAATGAATAGTTAATAGAAAATATTAGGCAAACAAGTGGCATAACCCAGTGGGACCGTAATAAAGAAAGCAATAAATATAGAAAAGGTAGAGAAGCAAGTGGATGCTACAATAAATACAAAAATCTGGGAAATGTAAGGGAGTTAGGGAAACACGTTCAAACAAAAACGTTTTCATCAATCAGGATCACAAATGTCATTTGGAATCGCAAGAAATAATAATGTTTCCACGGATGAGCAACTGATATCATAGTTGGCATCTAAAGATGTTCAAGCGAATAGCCTAGTAACACCTACCATTTATTCTTACTAAATTGATGTGGTTTAACTTTCACAAAGTTGACAATAGATGGATTTTAGAAATAGATTTTAAGTGGTGTGTGTGTTCGCCGTTAAAAACATCCAAAGATCTGCAAAACTTGATGTTATTCGTACTAAATACAATATATATCAGTATCTATTAGGTAGATAAGATTGGTTGTAAGGGTGGTGGCAGTGGTCAGTGGTAGGGGTGAGCATAAAACCGAATTAACCGACCCGTAACCGAATTAACCGACATAACCGAACCGAAATAACCGAACCGAAGTAATAACCGACGGTGCGGTTTAGTGTTTTTATGAAAACCGACTTTTTCGGTTCGGGTTCGGTTAAGCTACTATTTTTCACCGAAAATAACCGAACCGCACCGATTAACCGAACCACCCATGGTTAACCGAACCGAACCGCACCAAATATAACCGCCCCGTCAATTAACCGAACCGAAAGTTATGAAAGAGTTCACTTTCATGTTTTTTTTATGTTTAGCCCAATTATCTATTTGTTTAGCCCAATTGTTTTTGCGTTTTTTTATGTTTAACCCAATTATCTATTTGTTTAGCTCAATTATCTATTTTTTTTAATGTATGTGGTTAAAGATTTGAACAAGCAATGTATTTTGAAAGTGTCATTTGCTTGTTAATGACTATAATCTACTGGAGCTTTTTTTGTTATTAGTTAGAGTGGTATGTTTTTTGATTTTATGATATAATACATATAAACTTTGTGGCATAATGTTTTTATTTCTTTCAAATTCCATTTGAGATGTGATCAAGAAAGAAAAATATATCAATCTAAAAAAGCATTAATTTTTATATCTGAGCTGTGAAAAAAAAATGATTATGAGAGGGGAAAAAGTAAAAAATAAAAATAAAAAAAGTTGGTTAACCGACCCATAACCGACCCATAACCGAAGAATTAACCGATTAACCACAACCGATTAACCGAAAACCGATCGGTTAAGAAACAGTCATAACCGAAGATCTCGGTTTCGGTTTCGGTGGAGGGTTAAAACCGAACCGACCCGCCCTATGCTCACCCCTAGTCAGTGGGTTCAAGCGGGTACCTGGGTAAACCGCCGCATGCATGGCGGGTACCCGGCGGGTAGTTGGTAGAGGGTACATTTTCTTTGTTGGGAGGGTATTGATACCCGATAAAAATGTGACTGTTGAACGGCTTTGTAGCCGTTGGTGAACGGCTAATTTAAAAAAAAATTAATTAAATTAAACTCATATAAATACATAACCAATTATCCTACTCAATACACAAAAAATACATAAGAGTTTTTGGTGGAGGAGCAACGACCAACATGGAAAGCAAAGAAGTCGGTCGAGTCGCCGTCAAGCAAAGATAGTTTGGCCGAACAAGTTGCACGTTACACGAATGTTCGGGAGGATATGATGAAACAATTCTTTGATTCAAGAAAGCAAAAGGACGAATAGATAATGGTTTTGGTGGAGGAACAACGAGCGGCTATCCGGGAGGAACATATGGACCGAGATTTGAAACTATTTACGGATCCGCACGACCATCTAACCGGATCGATGTTGGAACTAATCCTTAAATGGAAACGTGAAATATCCGCAAAGTATGATTGGCCATATGATTTTTAAATTTTTAGGTGTTTTTTTTTTAACTTTTTTATGGTCTTTTTATTTATTGTTATATATTTTTAATTAATTAATTAAATTTTTAGTTTTTAAATTTGGTTATTAATTTGTTTTAATTAAAAAAAATAAAAAAATGAGGCGGGTTTGAGGGTACCACTCCCACAATGTAGGGTAGTTTGTCTAAATGAGGTGGCATATTCTCATTAATGGATTTGAGATGGTAGTTTTAAGTAGGAGGATATCACTCTCACCACCCTATGTATATTTAAAATATCTATGAATAATGGCTTCGTTCTATTTCTAATTATCATTGTCTTTCTAATACATATATAATTCGTTACATGATTTTCTTTATCTTGAGATCCTTAGGGTATGTTTGGTTCGCAAACTGCTTGTGAGGGAATTAGAATGTTTCAATGAAATTGAAATTAATTCCACTAAAAAGATGTAAGGTGTTTGGTTAGGAAATTTAAGAAAACGAAACTACAATGTAAAAGAAAAACGTTAAATGGAAAAAAGAATTACTCTTTTAAAAACCCTCATTTCTAGACAATCACCGTCATCAGCTCATATGAATCTCATTTGATTTCTTGGTCCTCGACATTCACTACAAAGACTTGGGCCAATAGTGGCGACAAATGTCGCCGCTAATGCTCTGAAATGTCGCCGCTAATACTAATAGCGGCGACAATCGCCGCAAATAAGTCGCTGCTAATACTCCGCATGTCGCCGCTAATAAACAACTATTAGCGGCGACAGATGTCGCCGCTAATACCTGGCGTCGCCGCTAATGGTTGTTTATTAGCGGCGACAAATGTCGCCGTTAATACTCCAGTTGTCGCCGCTAATACTCCTGTCCGTTTTTTGCAGTTTTTTCTGCATTTTCATTATTTCCAGTTTTCTAAAACAAACATAATTACAAAACCTGCATTTTTTTGTCGAATATAACAGTAACTAAAAGTGTCAAACGGTGTGTGTTGGGATTACTAAGATATATACATATACAACATACATACATACTACATATATACATACACGCGTACATAATACATAAACATATACACCATATATACATACATACAAATACATACAAAATACATTTAAATTAAAAAAATAAAAACCTAATTCTCTACTCTATACACTTTTTTTTCTCATGATCTAATTCTCTACTCTATGTTCTTGATTTTCATTTAAAAAAATAGATGATACAATGAAGAGAAACCATTTAAAGAGTAAACGATTTGAAGAGAAATAATACCTTAAGTAGGTGGTCCGGCGAAGAGAAGATGGTTCCTGGCGAGAAGTAGGTGGTCCGGCGAAGAGAAGGTGGTCGGCGAGCAGGTGCAGGTGCGTGGTGAAGGTGTTGGTCGGCGAGCAGGTGCAGTTGCGTGGTGGAGGTGTTGGTCGGGTGAAATCGTCGAAGGTGGTGGTCGGGAAGCAGCAGCGGAGTGGAGGTGGTCGCCGGCAAATCGTCGGAGATGGAGGTCTCCCGAGAGTAAACGCGGATCGTGAGAGTAAGGGAAAAGGGGAAAGTGAGGCAGATGGAGGGAAATAACCCGCCATATTGTGCAGGGCATTAGCGGCGACCGTCGCCGCTAAAGCCCTTAAAACCACAACCGTCCGATTAAAATCCACTCCACCGTTAGATCTATATAACGCGGATCGTGAGCAATAGCGGCGACGTTTCTTAGTGTCGCCGCTATTGACTCGTTTTCTTGTAGTGATTAGCTTAATAACATGGTCATCATCTTAGATTTCTAGGTCATCATTATCTCCTCCGATTTCTAGATTGGTTTCAGCATGTTCCTAGTCTATTTAGGTTTGCTCCTATTACGTCTTTGTCTTTCCCCGACTTCTTGGATTTTGTTTGGTTTGAATTGGTGTCTTCTTCTTCTTCATCATTGCCTCGTTCTTTTGGTTCAACTGGTTCCTTCGTCTTCGTTATTGCCTCTTTCGTTTGGTTCTTCGTCATTGCCTCTTTTGTTTGGTTCAGTGGATACTAAACTTGGTAGACTTGTGTAATTATGGTACATTGTGGATGTTTTATGTAACTTGAATTTGACCATCGAAGTGTATGTGTATGGTATACTAAACTTGGTAGACTTATTATTATGGCATTACGCAATTGGTACATTCTGTATGTGGTTATGTAACTTCAATGACCATGTTCTATTTAATTACTTTTAGAGACGATGACACTCGACATGGCCTACCCTCATTTGATGCACGTCGATAGGACTCCCTTATTTGATGCACGTCGAGGGGGGGGGGTGCAGTGGTAGCTCGACCAGGCGTGGTGACCCATGCATGAGTGATGCCTCCCATACTTACCCATGCAACATCCTATAGATATTAAGGTTTATGTTGGCTCCTAGAACACCTCAGGCTCGAGGCGAGGCCCTAATTGTAAGAGGAAGCCTCCTAATCACCCTAACGGCAAGGAAGAGCTTAAGTTAAATAGAGAGGAGTAAGTTATCTTATAATCTAATTCATGTATTGTTAATCAAATGGTATGACCTATTTGTCTTACTCTTGCAGATTTCATATATTATTGTCTGGTGGATAGTGACCATACTAAAGTCTTGCTTCAACAATCACTTGTGTTACTGGAAGGAAGTATGTCAAATCATGTTTAAGCGATTTCTTGTGATAATCGAGAGGGTACTTAGTTATTACTTTAACTATATTTATACTAAATTGTGAGTATTTCTTTATTTGTAAAAGTTGTGAGACATCAAAAGATGGTAGGCGAAGTCGAAGACCGAGAGGGACAATCTTAACACACAGTATGCAGGGTGTCTTCTCGACAGACCGGTGGTCAATCCGTATACCACACCATAAAAGAACTTTGTAAGTTTGTTTTAAGTTTTTCTGTTACATTGTTATTTCTTTTAATAACTAACAACTTGATCTTTCGTTGTAGATTTTTGAGCAGGAATATGAACCCTCCATGCCCCGGCTTCAGAGGACGCACACAAAGATATAGTTGGGGGGGGGGGGGGGGGGGGCTTCTTTACACGGACTTAAGTTTATCTAAAGGTGAAGAGTGCGATGGTATGCTAATTATTAAAATGTTATTATTTATGTAAATTTTATATTGCTTAGTGTTAAGGTGTTACCATTTTTGGGAACATGTTAGGATACTTGTTAATAATGGATGAATAGGTATGTAGTCAAATTTTTAATAAACTAACATGCTTGTTTGTAGTTTTGGTAAACCTAGAAGAAGTGTCAAGAGAGATGCAATGAGAAATATACCAACACCAACCTAGATGCTAGACTTGTTGATGACCCATGACTGTGAGAGGAGTGTGTTGGAGGCAGAAAGAAGGGCACCTCTTCAGCTTTGGGATCACTAACAATCGCTTTTATACCATGACCCAGGTTGACGGTGCCTCCAACACTGGAAGATTTCACACTCCTTGTCCTGATATGATCTTGAGGCATGTAATTATTTTTACTTGATTATACATCGTTAAGAAAAAATACCAATTATTTATTTAATATCTGTATGTTGTCGCTTTAATATAAAAACTAGAAGGTGGGGAGAGACATATGGGACTCCAATAAATATACAAAAGGGTAGAGAAGCAAGTGGCTGCTACAATAAATACAAAAATCTGGGAAATGTAAGGGAGTTAGGGAAACACGTTCAAACAATAACATTTACATCGATCAGGATCATACTTGTCATCTTGGCATCCCATGAAACAATAATGTTCCCATCAGCAAGTGACATCTTAGTAGGTTTCCCACATGAAACAATAATGTTTCCATCAGCAAGTGACATCTTAGTTGGTTTCCAAAGATCTGCAAAGCTTGATGTTATTAAACGTATTAAATAGAATATATATTAGTTATGATTTTGTTACGTGGATAAGATTTGTTAGAAGTTTTTTTAAGAACGATTGACTCGCATACAAACTCTAAACATACTCCTAAATCTACACCAATGTATAATATGAGACTAGAACCTAAACCACCTTCGGAGAAACACATTCAATTCACTACACACAATATCATTAGACTACAAACTCTTTTGTAAGATTTGTTATAAGTATGTTTATAATCACTAGGTATAATGATTTGATTTGATTTCAGTTCTAGTTATCATAATTGTCTTTGAATAAACAGTTGATAAACAATTCGTCACATGATTTTCTTTATTTTATATATTATTCGTCACATGATTTTCTTTATTTTCTATATTATGAGGGTTTGTTGGAAATCAAGAGGACAAAATCAATTGAACAAAGAATCAGAGAATCAACACAAACATGATTTCTATTGATACAACATTCTGATCATCGACTTCTTGTTCATACATCGTAACCCTATTTATATACAATGATACGTCATTGAGGGACACACTGTTTCATCTAAACGACGGTTATACTCAATGCCTAATGACAACTTTAATCCCTGCTAGTTACAACATAATAAGTTTGACCCTAAAACATACTTTAAACTAATCACACTTAGACCCTCAGACTTGATCATTTTAGTTTAAATATCAATACTCCCATTTAAACTAAAATTAGTTTAACACGGTCTTCAACTTTCTTCAAGATCCGGATCAACCCCTTCTTTGATCCGTTCACCATCTTTTCCTCTCCTCGACGACGTCCAAATTTGAATTCTTCCCGGGTCGTAAGCCACCAGCTATTTGACCCTATCCTTCTTCTTGTTGCAGTTCGTCATGCTCTTTAATCATACAATTTCCTCCCCCTTCAACTATGATTAATTTGATATCAACCATGATGGTTTCGGATCAAACTAATCATCTTTCTTACCTGAACATTGCACGGGTTTTTCGGTCCTATGAACTTAGGATGAATCAAAACCAACTGCTTCTTGAGGCAACGGTACACAGGTTTTTCGATCACAGAGTGAATCAAAACCAACCGTTACTAATGACAACGGTACACAGGTTTTTCGATCACAGAGTGAATCAAAACCAACCGCTTCTAATGACAACGGTACACGGGTTTTTCGGTCACAAAGTTAATAAAAACCGACAGTTATTCACCGAGAATAGTATACGGGTTTTTTCGGTTACATAGCAAATCAAAACCAACTGTTCGTCTCTACCGACAACAGTACTCGGGTTTATCGATTGCATAGAAAATCAAAACCATCTGTTCTAAAACTTTTTTTTTACTTTCTGATCGAATTAAAGGAACGGGATACTTATTTGGATGTCGGCAATTAATGATTTCTTCTCTAAATCGCTAGTTTTTTTCTCAATTCCTTCAACCGGTTCTTCAATTTGATCTTGAAACTGCCTTTTAATCGCTTCTTGTTCGAACAATCCTTCCAATCATTTTGTTTGTAATCACGTCTCTGAGTTCATCCCTTTTTTTCAAACTTCAAAGTTTGAAAAGCCTCTGCCACTCTGTTTTCTTACCACAAATATTTTCCCCAGAAAGCTTCATCAAAGACTTAAACTTCCCTGGTTGAATGGCCTTTTTTTGTCACAACCCCCTTTGCTCATAAATGAATTTTGGTTTTCTTTGATGTTAGTCGTTCAAACATCAGGCAATCAAACTATTGGAAACTAATATCTCTACCTTTATTTAGTTTATTCTCCTTCTAATGTTTAGCCTTTATTTTGATAGGGATATTGCTATTTCCTTTTCTGCGGGTCATGTAATCGGTATTTATTCAATACCTTGATAATGAAATAAACTTACTTTTGATACCAATTCTTTATGGCATCAGAGCAATACCAAAACACGGACCTGAAACCCTAGGTCGGCTACATCATGGCCGGCGACAAAGCAGAGAAAACATTTGTGACGCAAGAATGAGGCGTTTGTCGATTGTTGATGATGATAGTAGAGCGCTTTGGGTTTATCTAATCAAACACAAGAATGAGGCAAGCAACTGTTTGATTGATTTTTATAAAATGATTCAAACCCAATTTGAAAAATCTATTAAAAGGATTAGGTGTGATAATGGGGGAGAATTTACTTCAAATCATATGAAGGAGTTCTATAATAAACAATGGATTGCCCTAGAAACCACTTGCCCACACACCCCACAACAGAATGGGGTGGTTGAGCGAAAGCATAGGCATCTCTTAGAAATTGCACGTGCCTTGCGGTTTGAGGCCAACCTTCCCACGACTTTTTGGGGAGAGTGCATTCTAACCGCCACCTACATTGCCAATAGACTACCGTCATAGGTGAAAGAACACCTTACGAGATCTTGTATGGTCGAAATCCCGACTATGACCACATGAGAATCTTTGGGTGTTTGGCATATTACAAAAACACGAATACCAAAGGAGATAAATTTGAGCCAAGAGGAAAACCTTGCATCTTTTTGGGTTACCCTCCCGGTACAAAAGGGTACAAACTCTATGATCTTGAACAAAGAAAAATGGTTGTGACTAGGGATGCGAAATTTGCTGAAAATGTGTTTCCATTTGCCAAAATTGAACCAAAACCCTGGATCGAAGAATCGAAAATATTCATTTATCCTTACTTTGCCAACTATGACATAAACATCCCATCCCAAAATGATGGAATAAGGGGAGAATGCACAAGCACCAATGTAGAAGAAACCATCAGGGGTGAAGAGAAAGAAGATGCCATCGAAAATAGTGGTGACAACCAAGTAAATTAAAATGTTGAGGGTACTTAAGATGGAACAGCTTTGCATGGCCACCACGTTGAAGTGTCCATGCAAGGTGATGGTGTGATAAATGAATTCCAAGATATTGACATTCCACCTCAACCTATAAGAGAAGTCAGAGAACAAAGAAACAGGTCACGTCCATCATACTTGGATAATTACCATGTGCAGCTTCCCCATCGATCGACACCACTCTACCCGTCTCCGATCAAGAATCCTCCACGGTAAATCCTCTAGCTCATTATATTTCATATGATAATTTCTCTAATTCACATAAAGCTTTCTTATCGGCCATCACTAAACGTGATGAGCCAAAGACCTTTTATTAAGCTGCATAGAATGAGAATTGGAGAGAAGCTATGAAAAGTGAGATACGTGCTTTAGAACAAAATGGCACTTGGACACTTGAAAATCTACCAAGAGGAAAACGGGCAATTGATTCCAAATGGGTATACAAGATCAAGTTCAAACCAAATGGAGAAATAGAAAGATACAAGGCGAGGTTGGTAGCAAAGGGGTTCACACAATCGGAAGGCATCGACTATCATGAAACATTTGCCTCTGTCGCTAAATTGGTGATCGTGCAAACATTACTTGCTGTTGCTGTTAAACAAAATTGGGCTATTCAACAACTAGATGTCAACAATGCCTCTTTGCATGGAGATCTAGCAGAAGAATTTTACATGAAGTTGCCTCAAGGGTTTGCCAACAAAGAAGAAACACGAGTATGTAAGCTACGGAAATCCATCTACGGGTTGAAACAAGCTTCGTGAAACTGGTATCATAAATTTACTTCAGCCCTACTTGATCTTGGCTACAAACAGTCAAGGGCGGATCATTCCTTGTTCACTCACAAGGACGAAAACACGTTTGTGGGGGCATTAATCTACGTCGATGATGTCATTATTGTAGGCGATAACATGGAGAAAATACAAAGCACGAAATACCACCTTAATGAAAAATTTAGCATCAAGGATTTAGGCCCGTTAAAGTATTTCTTGGGGATAGAAGTGGCTTAGACATCTGAAGGACTAGTACTTAGCCAATGAAAATATACATTGGATATTCTCAAAGACAGCGGTCTCCAAGGATGTCGCCCAAGTCCATTTCCCATGGAACAAAACCTGAAGCTAGATAAAGGGGAAGAAGATGACAAGGTTGATGCTAACCAATACAGAAGGCTTGCGGATAGACTGTTGTACCTTCAAGCTACTCGGCCTGACATATGTTATTCAGTGAACGTGCTTAGCCAATTTGTAGCAGATCCACGATGTAGGCACATGGAGGCTGCCACACGTATTCTTCGGTATCTCAAAACCACTTCGGGCCAAGGTATACTGCTGCCAAAGGAGGGAGGAACCACCTTGATCACCTATTGTGATTTGAACCGGCTTGGGTGTCCTTTTACCAGGCGTTCCTGGACTGGATATGTCCTTCTCTTAGGAGGTGCCCCGATCTCATGGAAATCCAAGAAACAATCCATCATGTCCCGTTCCTCAACTGAAGCCGAGTATCGAGCCATGGGCACAACAGTCAGTGAAATACTATGGGTTCGATGGATACTTAAAGAACTGGAAACTGCTAGCGTCGGACCAACTCAACTATTTTGTGACAATCAGGCGGCTCGACATATAGCTAATAATCCTGTTTTCCATGAAAGAACAAAGCACGTCGAAATGGATTGTTACTTTGTTAGAGAACGAGTTGATTCCAAGGATATTCAACCGATGCAGGTTCACACAAAGTCACAAATTGCTGACTTATTTACTAAGCCACTTGGATCACAACAGTTGAAGACCTTACTTGACAAATTGGGCGTTCGCAATCTTCACGCTCCAACTTGAGGGGGAGTATTGGAAACTAATATCTCTTCCTTTATTTAGTTTATTCTCCTTCTAATGTTTAGCCTTTATTTTGATAGGGATATTGCTATTTCCTTTTCTGCTGATCATGTAATTGGTATTTATACAATACCTTGATAATGAAATAAACTTACTTTTGATACCAATTCTTTACAAACCATGGTTTCTTAATTTCAAAATTGATTTCAAACTTTTTTGTTGTTTTGTGATCACACAGAAGTCCGAGAAGGAATCCTTGTCGAACTTTTTTCCACCGATCGTTCCCCTTATTGCTGATCATCTAATCATTCTTTTCGTTTCGGAGAAACAATCATCTCATCAATTGATTTTCCAAATGCAATTGGTGACGATCTTGATTGATAATTGTAAACCACCGTTGCTCAATGGAATAACCATATTCTCTTGATTTCGATGTTAATCAATTCCCAATCGCTAATGTTCCGAACGATCTCTTCTTCTACGTAGAATCAGATTTTGAAGGAACGTTCTGCAATTGGTTGATTTGCGATCACTTCTTCTTTCTCCCTGGATCGATTTCTCAATTGATAACTGCTCTGATACCAATTGTTGGAAATCAAGAGGATATAATCAATTGAACGAAGAATCAGAGAATCAACACAAACATGATTTCTCTTGATACAACATTCTAATCAACGACTTCTTGTTCATACATCGTAACCCTATTTGTATACAATGAAACAACACTTTGAGGGACGCGTCATTTCATCTAAACGACGGTTATACTCGATGCCTAATGACAACTTTAATCCCTGCTAATTACAACATAACAAGTTTGACCACGAAACATACTTTAAACTAATGACACATAGACCATTAGACTTAATAATTTTAGTTTAAACATCAATAGTTATTATAATTGTCTTTGAATAAACAATTGACAAACTATTTTCAATATTATGAGAGTATTAGGGTCTGTTTGATTCACAAAATGTTTGTGAAGAAATTAAAATGTTTCAATAGAATTGAAATTAATTCCACTTACCGTTGGCCATTTTGGTGTAATGGTAGCCCCAATACTTCTTATAGTGGAGAGGTCTTGGGTTCGAGTCTCACCTGAAGCAATTATTTGGGTTGAGCCACGGGGTTTTCCTGTTATGGGTTTCCTCCGGGGTTGAGGGTTCGATCTGGTTTGATAGGGTAGTTAGGCCCGATTTTGATAACATCTATATCCTAAGAAGATGCTGTCGCCTACTTTAAAAAAACTGAAAAAATTACCCTTTTAAAAAGGGAGATTCTAATGGGACACGGAATATTGCTAATTGTACACGTTGACGTTCTATACACCTCGTATAGCCCAATACGAGGCGTATAGGGCTCAGTCTCTGACAACATAATGCCACATGTCATTCTCTGTCTGGCGGTGGGGTCTCATACGTGGCGTATTGTGCTATACGATGCATATTGGTCACAGATTATATTTTTGCTTCAAAAGTTGGTAGATTTGAGATTTAAGAATCCTATACGTGGCGTATTAGGTTATACGACAAGTATAGTTTTTTTTTTAATTTAGGTTATATTTATCTTTTTTAATTTATATAACTTTGTTAATATAATTTTGTTATTTTTTTAATTTATATATATATTTTTTTATTTTTTTATTTGTATAATTTTTATCCTTTTTAAACATTTATTATATTTTTACATTTATAATTTATCATTTCAATCAAACAAATAACCGAAACATTATATACATTACATCAAAAAATTAAGTATATACATCCAAATGTTTTTACATACATAACAAAAGAAACAACTGAATACAAATAAAAACAACTAAGTCTAACCCGCCCCGCCGTCATCCTGACCCGCCCCGCCATCATCCTGACCGAGGTCGCCGGGATACTGACGTGACGGTGGTAGTGGTGGTGGCTCGATGCCGGCGGCTCGTGACAGATCCACGAGGCGACCAACCGCCCACATCATCAAGTCATCCATCTGGTCGCTATGACGAGCATGCCTTCGTGAGTCGGCAACAAGTCCATCAGGCAAGGCCTGGGTAGCCCTGTCCAGCCAAACAGGTCGACGTACGTGTCGGGGATGCTGTTGCGGCTGCTCGTGGATGGGCTCGACGTGCGGCGGGTCCTGAAACGCCACACCCTGTAGCGGGTTAGGCATAACCGGCGGGTTCTGTCCCGGCATCTGCGGTAACAGCTACGGGACCCAAGGGTGGTCCCGGTCGGCCCCTATAAACCGAAGGCTGACCCGGTCGAATCGACGCGTGATGTGCATGCCGTTCGCCGTGCGGCGATCTAATCAGACAGACGGGATGGGCTCGGCCATCTGATGCATGTGATCAAGCCACGAGGCAAGAACACGCATCAGCTGTGTGATAAAGGCATCGCCAAACAACATTCCGCGCTTCTGCCTGTGAAAGGTAGAAGCAAAGTATAGCGCTAGGCAGGTGGCTAGGGCGCATGTCCTGCCGGTAAGCAAGCAGAAGAGAAAGAACAAGTCTCTCTCTGTGCACCATTCACGACTTTTCCGACGCGGTGCAATAGACGTCGAAATAAGCCGGTGCAAATATTTGTAGAGGGGGTCTATAATCCCCGAGACCCTCCCATTGGTCCTCAACCATGGGATATCAGAAATAAGACCCCAAAATACAAGGAGGTCCTCTCTGTCCACCTCGCGCACACCAGCCGTGTAAAGTGGCGTGACCGTCTCAGGCTCGTGATATAAGCTCGTCGCAACTGCCCAATCTCGGAGCGTCATACTGTAAAGCTGGCCGAACGTATGAAATGAGATCTGCTCCGGCTCCTCTAGCTGCTGGTCCATCTCGGCATCAGGCGCCGGTGCCGCCGACTCAGTGTATGTGAACGTCAAAAGAAACTCGACAATGACCTCTCTGAACGTCTCCGTAAAGCAAAGATCAAACAAACGATCCCACGGCGTGTCGTCTCCTATAATAGCCTGGGCCCGCTCGTCCTCGCCGACCTCCTGTAGTAAATCCCAATCCACTGTCGTCCCCAGCCCCATGGTCACCTGCCGTAACTTGTGGCACCGACTAAATGCGTCCGAGGCGGGCGTGAATACTAGATAAGGGTAGTGGGCAAGATCTTCCACCTCCACGTCCTCCATATGCATATCGTCCTAGTGATCCGAATCCGCCATAGCTGAAGAAAATAGTAATAAAGTGTTTTTTTTATTTTAAATAATAATAATAAAATGTTTTTAATTTTAAATAATATTAAATATTAATAAAAAATTGTTTTTAATTTTAAATAATAATAATAATAAATTGTTTTTAGTTTTAAATAAATAATATTAAATAATAATAAAATAATAAATTTTATTTTAAAAAACAACTATACGCCACCTATAGCACTATACGTGGCGTATAGGTTGTTACCGAGTAACACAAGTCATATGCAGCCAAAGGGGCCATACGCAGCCCTTGTTATCGGGTAAAACAAGTCATACACAGCCAAATGGGCCATACGCAGCCCTTGCTACCGAGAACACGAGCCATACGCAACGTATAGCACTATACGTGGCGTACGACTTCATCGTCTTCCTCGGATGAACTATACGCCACGTATAGTGCTATACGCGGCGTATAGCTCATAAGTTTCAGTCCCAAATCGTCCTAATCTACCCAGTTTTACCCGCTAATAATCAATATAAACATAATATTATTTATCAGGAGTCTGAGATACGTACCTTTACGAAGATTTTTGAGCCGACATTCGCAATCAACGGGCATCCTTGTGAGTAGCGTATATGTTTGTGTGTATGTTTTGTGGATGCGTTTGGATCTGTACGAGGCCAAGGTTGTGTATATTAGAAGGGCTATATGCCACGTATAGGCCAATACGTGGCGTGTAGCTCGTGACCTTTGGTATTCTATACGCCACGTACTGTCCTGTACTTTGCGTATAGGTCTAAAATATCTGGTTTTGAAATTTGAAAAGTTCCTCCAATTCTATACGTCACGTATGGGGATATACGTGGCGTATAGTATATTTTTTAAAATTTTTTTTTTTAACTTTTTTATAATATAGAAATAATTAAAAGTTTATTATTAATGTATTTTTTTATACAAATCTTTATAAAAAATTTGTAAAAATTTGTATTTTTTTATACAAATCTTGATTTTTCATCTTTTAAGAAATAATTAAGGATTCTAACCTAGTAATTAGAAACAAACATCATTCAATATAATTAATTAAAATTAATAAAAACTAATTAAAATTAATCAAACAAAATACAATTTTAAACAAACATCATCCGTAATTCGTGAAGTATTGTGGACAATTATGTATACCACTAGCCATTATCTTATTAAACCGTTCGATACGATCACTGTATATATTTTATCATTCTGTTGCAGCATCATTTCGGTGCAAATTCCAAAGTGCATTCGTCATGGGCATCGGAAAATCTCCGTCTAACTTGACGTGGATGAAATGAGCATTGTTGACGTGAACGATCAATGCGATTTGATGTTGAGCATGAACGTTAGGACCAAACCATAATGGGAAGAATGTTTGATTACCGGCGATGCTTAAAAGATGAACAATCACCCCAAATCTTTGAGCAATTAGGAGTCCTATGTATGGCATCCACATCCAACGACTAACTGGTGCGGCTTTCACATCCTGCCAATCTATCGTATGACGTAGCCTATCATACTCTTGAAAGGCGACTCTGTCAAAAACAGTTCTCCACCATTCTTCTTTACTGTCCATCTCCTGTAGAAGTTGTTGTCGAATAAAAAACCACTGATTTTCATTTAACCCTAAGCCCACAGCTACCGATCGAAAACCACAGTTACCGTCGGGATTTACATCCTTTATACGTGAAATGTAGGGATGAAACAAAGATGAAATCGAATCCTTAAAACAATTTATATTGTTAATTGCATCTTTCCCCATCATCAATGGAAACCCATGACGGGCGTTATCATCTTGTGGATGCTTTCCTTTACCCGTCGTTGAACGACGGTGTTGAATGACTGAACTCGCTTGTCGAGAGTCCTGTGACGCAATATAGGAGCTATGTCTCGTAGGGTCACATATGCTTTGTTGGGATCCTGTGAACGAGTTTTTTTCTCGCGACATCCTGTTTCCTTTGTTGTTGCTTTTTCAAAGTTGGACGACCGCGAGTATCTTCTTGTACCACAGGCGCTTTCTTGTTACTTTTGCTCGAAAAGACCACCCCTTTGATTCTCGACAACAGACTTTTTTTGACCTGATCGGGTTGTAACATAATTTTGTTTCTCACTTGACCAAGTACTTTATCCACGTCTACATTTTCATACTCGACAAACGACGGTTTTAGATCAAGCTTCCTCCGAAGACGTCCATCGCATCTAGCGGGATTCCGCCACCTGTATTAAAACGAGATAGTCAGAACAGTTTGAAATTAGATAAAACAAGATAAATATTAAAAGGTTGACCTGACCTGTAGCTTCGATATTTGCCGGACGATAAACACACGGCAACCCACAACTACTGAAAAGTTGGCAACCACACGTTGTATTTTGTTTCTGTATAGTTGATAACTTGTACCACTCGTTTTCTAACAAATTTAAAGCTTTATGTGAAACTTTACCATGTAGGATATCAAACAATTCAATAGCTACATGGCTGTCCATTTTCCTTATGAGGCTTGTTCCAAACCCAAACTGTAATGTACATACTGATCTGTTACAATTTCATCAACAAACCCAACAAGTCTATGTAGCGAGCTGTTAGCATTTCTAAGATAGCTCTTTAGGAGTGAATGCTGGCTCTCGACTTGGTTCGTTGTATGTTGACCAAAATTGAGGTTTCTGTTGGACCAGGCGGATACAAACTTTCCTTTATATGGGTCCAACCAATTTTTGGTCACATAGTCTATAACTCCTGGAAAAATAATTTTAACCATAATAAATATTTAATACTGAAAATATATTAAACCCTAATAAATATTTAATATTCAAAACTTACTTCCTTGTTTGGCTGCATACAGTCGCTCGTAAAGCCGGTTGAAGTTGTACTGGTATACTTCTGGCGTGTGAGACTCATACAATACCGACCATGAATACTTGAAATTTGCCCAGTCTTCGTCTATAAACGATGCCTTGCAATGTTTTGAGATATTCTCGTGTATGTGCCACTTGCATAGGTTCTTGGAACTGTCCGGGAATATTTTATCACACGCGTTCATAAGAGCTTTGTCCCTGTCTATTACTATCACACGTGGCTCCATACACTTTTGCAACATACCTTTGATTTGCAGTAGCACCCGGGTTTACCATATACGAACTCAGGATTGCTTAGTGGCTCGTTCAAATCGGGAAGCCTTACCCGTTGATTAGAATAAACGTCGGATGAGACCTCCTCCCGGATCACATCTTGAAATCCAGAACCTTGCGGGTTGTTTTCCAGCGACTCGTTAGAATATACCTGAAAACCGTAGTTACCATCCCACCACCAAGACATGGCAATAACTTTTTTATGGAAATTGTTTGAAAAAATTTTAAACGATACGTTCAAATGAGAATTCTACATAGTTAAATACACAAAATTTGGCCCCTATACGCATCGTATAGCCCTATACGATGCGTATAGCCTCCTGGTCAAACCGACAACATCGTACACCTGGTCATTTCAACCCCTATACGCACCGTATAAGTCAATAAGATGCGGTTTAGGGTACGAGGTACCTACTGCAACTAGTCATCCATCACATCTGTATACGCCACATATAGTCCTATACGCGACGTATAGCGATGTGATGGATGACTAGTTGCAGAAGGTATCTCGTACCCTAAACCGCACCGTATTGACTTATACGATGCGTATAGGGGTTGGAATGATCAGGTGTACGATGTTGTCGGGTTTGGGAAATTGTGAAGGCTATACGATCGTATTGCCCTATACGATGCGTATAGAGCCCAGTCCAGATAGCAATTCCCGTGTCCCATTAGTAGTCCCCTTTAAAAATCCTCCTTTCTCGGCCATCACCTTCATCAGCTCCTATCCATCTCCTTTGGTTTCTAGATCCTCGTCAGCTTAATATTATGGTATTTCCAGGTCATCATCTTCCCCTTCAATTTTTGGATTAGATTCAGTTTGTTCCTGGTCTGGTTAGGTTAGGATCCTTTTTTAATAAGATTTGTGAGAAATATAGGAGAATGTATTTACTAGCTCAAAAAATTAGAAGAAGAGTTTGGAGACTTGAATACAAATAACATAAACTAACCCTATTAACGAATTCTAACAAATATTAATAAACCTAAACTAATATTAATAATTCTCTAATATTCTCCTTTAAGCTAAATGTTGATAACCACATTTAGCTTGCAACAAAAATTAACGAACAATACTGATAAGAATTGTCTTTTTTTGGTGAATAATCAAATGAAAATACTGATAAAAATAGGCTGGACCAAAAGTTTTGAAATCAAAACAATGAACCTCCAAATTCTTGGCACGAAATTTGTTGTTGAATAATGGTAGTGCTTCTAGTGAAATTATCACCTAAAATAACTCCATTTACATGTGAGACTTCACAACCTCAATATAACTGAACAAAAATTGGATGAAACATTGTAGGATTTTATGTAAGGTTTTTTTATGAGTTAACTGGTTTGTCTAATGACTTATAAGAAGGACATAAATAATGTTTAGGACATGGAAAACCCTAAAAAGCCATCATCACTACCATTAAGGATGGCTCTACTTTCGTAAAAAAAAATAATTGTTTGTAGAATGATCTCACACCATAAATGCATGTGAACCCTAGCATGTAAGTCTTAGACATCACCATTCACAATGGTGATGGCTTGCGTGCTAGTGGACATAAAAAAATAAGTAAGTTACGTTGCTTTTGCGGTGCTTTTAAAAGGGATAAGACAAGGCAATGAACCATCGCTATTACCAATGGCAAAGCTCGTTGGCGCGTGGGGAAGCAAGACATCGCCAGGGCAAGGCGAGGAGGGCGACGGTCCCAGGCCCAGTATCCCCTAGAGCCCAATTTTTTTTATATTATATATTTGTGTGTTTTTTAAAAAAAAATCTATATATATAAGCCCAATTGTTTAAATCTGAACCAAAAACCAAGAAATAAAAAAAACATCCATATATAAGCCCAATTTTAAAAAAATCTATATATATAAGCCCGTATTATGTTTTTTTATATATAATTATTGAGTTTATATTATAGGATTCGTTTTTTTTTACATGTGTAACATCCGGAATTTTAGCATATCGGGTGCGGGTTTTAAGCGTTAGTGGATGGTGGGACTTGATGGGCCGGGTCGTGGACCGAGAACGGGCCAAGTTGACCTGAGGGGGGAGAAAGAGCCTCTAACTCTCCTCCCCACACCCCATTCTTCACTTCATCTTCTTCCCCCATCTTAGAGAGAGAAACACCTAGAGAGAGAAAACATTGGTTTTGCCCAAAGATCGGTCCATTATTCTTCTCCGGTGTTTACACGAAGCTTAGCTGAAGAAACGAGCCGATTAGAAATAAGA
This sequence comes from Smallanthus sonchifolius, assembly GCA_023525975.1. Taxonomy (NCBI): domain Eukaryota; kingdom Viridiplantae; phylum Streptophyta; class Magnoliopsida; order Asterales; family Asteraceae; genus Smallanthus; species Smallanthus sonchifolius. The sequence goes on along the minus strand of CM042019.1, from coordinate 21,773,314 downwards.
AACTCGTCCAGATCTGAGTTTTTGTTGAAAATGGGTTTTTAGGGTTTTTATGAGTTTTCTTCAAAAGGTCGGATTTTTACGTGTGTTTATGTCTAAAAACCATAGATCTAGCTGTATGATTAGAAATAGAACAGTTTGGACGTAAAAAAGTTAAGATTTTGAATAAAAAATGAAGAATCTAGCTTAGAACAATTGAATCGTCTGAACACTCTTTGAATGGTCCAAGACTATGAAGTGTCCGAAAAGCATTTTGGACATAGAGAGATTTCGGACATAAGATTTCGAACGAATTAGTTTTCGGGCGAAATAGTTTTCGGATGAAAGATATTTCGGACAAATTGGTTTTCGGGCGAAATGGTTTTCGGATGAAAGACATTTGGGGCGAACTAGTTTTCAGGGCGAACTAGTTTTCAGGGCGAAATAGTTTTCGGATGAAAAACATTTCGGGCGAAATAGATTTTGACCGAAAGAGATTTCGGTCGAAAAAGATTTTGGACAGTGGAGTTTTCGACCAAATAGATTTTGAACAGTTAGTTTTGTCATCACTCGGAGTTAACACGTTTCGTTTATGACCGCTCGAACAGATCGTCTAACACCTCGTTGAGCCTTCCACTTAAGAAGAATTAACTAAAAGAGTCAGGTGAGTTCTAATCCCCCTTTTGCTTTCTTTAGGGGTGGTGTGCATGCTTAGTGAAAAGTGTTTATTACATATTTATATTAATAAACAAAAGCAAATGTTATGTTTTAGAGAAATGTTTAAAAGAGGCAAATGTACGATTTATACAAAGTATAGCTATATTACTAGCAAACGTTTACTATATTTTCATATGCATTAACAATGCATGATACATGTGCAAGGTATGTTCTAAGTAAAGTAAAGTTTTATAATTATGACAAGCGTTTATTATATTTTCATATACATAAACAAATGCATATTATATGTATTAAGTTATGTTTCAGTAGTGCAAAGATATTTTATAGCAAGCGTTTATTATATTTTATACACATAAACAAAGGCATATTATATGAACAAGTTAAAGAACGATTTATGAAAAGAAAGTGAACAGTTTTTCTATGGGAATGTGTACCAGCTTGTTAAGGTTACTTCGGGGACAGATGTTACTTGTACAAGATGTCAGTTATAGGTTAGGCCCATTTTGTAAGAATCTTTGTGGTTCATTAACGGTTGTACAACCGGGATGGGTGACGGCAGTTGCTCAGGGGGTCTACGCAACCTCCATGTACCTGTTAAGCGGTATTGATCACGAGGACAATACCAGTACAATATTGATCACAAGGACAATACTAGTACCTGTTAAGCGGTATTGATCACGAGGACAATACCTGTACAGTATTGATCACGAGGACAATACTAGTACCTGTTAAGCGGTATTGATCACGAGGACAATACAAGGTATTGATCACATCAATACCAGTTGTGACAAGGAATTGACGGTTAAGCGGTATTGATCACGAGAACAGTACCAACGGTGACAAGTAATTGACGGCTATCGTATGTTTTAAATTATTTTTAAAAGTAAAGTATGTAAAGTTTTGTCTAAAAGACAGTATGTATGTACTATTTAATCCTATGTATGATTGATTATAGTAAACGTTAGAACTCACTCAGCGTTGCTGATTTTTAGTATGCACATCAGTTAAGTGTAGATTGTTGAAGATGGATGTGGATGTTTGGCTTGGCAAGAAGAGTTACCCGAAGATCAGAGTCTGGCATCCCGTGTTATGTTTAAGTTTATGTTGTTTTATGACAAGTTTAAATTTGTACTAGACAAGTTATGTTTGACAAGTTATGCTTTCGTTGTTTATGTTAATGTTTAAATCGTTTCCACTGTGATTTGATGAATGTCTCATGTTTATGTGCTATGTGTTGATGAGTAAATCCAATAAGTAAGACCTTCTGGGTTTGGGGCCTTACAATATGTCACGGACCCAAAACGTTTTGAGGATTCTCGGGACCGGCCTTGCACATCGCCATTGGCAATGGCAAGCTCTCATCTACTTCACTATTAGCAATGACGAGCTCTCCACTCAGGTACACTAAATCAGCTTTTGAACTGACAACTGACGGACATACCTACGGTTTAGGGAGCCATCGCCATTGCCAATATTGGCGATGATACGCCATGTGAAGCCCTTTGATAATTTGACTCCCATGTGAAGCATGCACGTAAAATAGGACTAGTTCTAAAAAATCGGCATTTAAGAGCCATGGTATATGAAATGATCTTATTGACAATGAGGGGTACATGAACTTTTTTCAATTTAATTTTTTTTAGAACAATAACTTACACACCCATCTACTCCTATCTTATTACTAATCTAATATGATTGTTGTTTATTTTTTATATTATGTTTCCCGACAAAGTTAAGAATTTCATGAACCTTTTAAGTAAAAACGACGTGTCTTGATTTTCGTAAATTGACATTTTTTTTTGGTTGATTATTTTTTTCATAGTTCTGATATTTTAACGATGATTTTAGGTTTTTTTTTTTTTTTTACAACGGAATGCACATAACTGTTCAAGAATAAGGATCAAATAATAAAAGAAAAACTAAGATTGAATTGCCAATAAAGCGCAAGCAAAATCTAATTACAAATTGCCACGAATATATAAGCTTCTAAAATGCACATATATAAGGGGCATATATATGAAAACTTTGGATGTCTAACAAACAACCATGTTGAGAAGGGATGATCTATAATGAATCAATCTCCTGAATAGGCAATTTAGTTCAGCCTCAAAACCATCAATGCTAACGTCTAGAATTTGCAATTTCTTAAGGGTTATTTGGACATCAGCATCCTTCATCTCCTTGTTGCGCGCACTTTTGTATAGCGACATGGTAACCATGTCAACGGTTTCTACCTCATCAACAATCATCTTCTTTTTTTCATGTGTAGACGAACTCTTCGACAACAACTTTGACAATAGTTGAACTCCGTTAGTCGGCTTGGACTTCGGTGACACAAAGACTAGGAGGGTTTTGAACAAGGAGATTGTGAGTACATTAACATCTCCAAGAACTTTACTCACCTTTGATACATGGTGATCCACATCTAGGAATGCAATGAAACTCTTTTTCTTTTCTATATGCCTCAATGTCCCAAGGCTTTTAAGGATGCTCTTCTTTGCTTTTTTCCTAAAGCATAGATATGTGTCAATTTGATAAGCAACTCCCAAATCACCACCTTTTCTTCTTAAGGCTGATTGAAGAATTTGCACATTTTCCTTCATTTGCATGATCAATTCTTTGAGGATGCTACACGAGTCTAGCAACACAACTGACCCCTCCAAGGCATCTTCGACCAAAGTTCCACTTTGGTGTCGTGAAAGAGCTTGTTGGGTATGTGTAGATCGAACAAGCTCATCTACACAAACATACAACTCCGCCAATGCAACCAAACCACTTTGAATGGTTTGAGACGAACTTACCAAGTCTCCCCATGCTTTGAGCTCATTTATTTTAGTTTCGATCGTTGTAAAGGATGGATTTGTTAATCTAGAGGGCAGACTAATGGATCTGAAATGAGATGTTGAAGATGAGCCTTCCATCTATATTAACTTTCTTGAAAACTAAGGCAAAATTCAAGAATCAGAAAATGTGAAAGCTTGGTATAGAAATATACCATTGAGGGTATTTATAGGGACAGAAGAAGCAATGGATGTGGTGGGTTCTAAAGGCCAAGTTTGGCAGTTAATTAATGTATTAATTTGAAGGATATATGAGCTGTGATGTTTTGGCATTGTCTCCCCAATCCTCTATAGTATCTGCAAATCTAAATCTGATCTTAATTTATGCGTTGCTTATTCTTCTTAGTTTATATAATATGAGTGGTGTTGGGTGTACCCATAGGTGCTATATATGAATGTATTAATAAACATTCATAATTTGAATATTCAATTTAATGACCGAACATCTTTGGCCATGAATAAAATGTAGTTTTTAATTACACTAATGGTGGCATGTATATCAGCTTGTCTGGAACAGAAGATCATATAAATGGATTATTTTAGTTGGAAAATGAATCCAGCCGGACCACGCAATGGTACGGGCCGGGTTGATTAATCATTGAGTTGTTAAATACTCTGTATCTAGCACAGCCCCAAGATTCTAGAAGTAACAAAGACTTATAAATTCAATAATCTTGTGACGTTGTTACACCATAGATCTTGTGACCGGCACATTCTCCATGCTTCCTATATTTTTTTAGGCAAAACCCATTTTGTATGGGAACCTTCCTGTATATATATATATATATAGAATACAGTTCTAACTTTATTTCACTCGTATGTCATTAAACTGGTAAAATTAGAGTGTTATAAAAGTGAGCAATTTTGATATTGGATGATAATGTATTATCCTGGATCACGATTTCAACCATCAATCAAGAACAATATGAAGAAATAAGATGGGAGGGATTAACCCTAAACAACACTTTGATTTGATCGTATCAACAATAGTTACAATGAATCTGATCGTTGAGTTATATAACCCTAAACATGAACCGACGCAAAGCTACAGATCGTTGCGTCCCTTTAATCTATTTACGGTTCCTATCTACCTTTTGAGTTTAACACGAGGACCCCTTGACTTCTAGATATTATACAACTGACTCAAAATACAATTTTAACTAATTACAGTATTGACCCATATACTTTGACCCAAACTTATATCACACACTTAAGGCAAACCGATAATCTGATAGAGTAAAAGTTAAAATTCTATGAAAAGTAAAATAATAAATCTACAATCACGTAACGTAAGTTATATAAAAGTAGCCAAATAATAGGGGTCTGCATCTTATTATTTTTTTAACGCACGAAAAAAAAATCAAAATTAAAAGAGCTAAACACTTGCTTATGTATTTGTTTAAAAAAATAATCTCGTGTAGTTTGATTTCAAGTTCTTAAACATAAACATAAAATAATGTTGTTCCAAATTTGATGAAAATTAATAGCATATTTCAGTTCTAGGTTAGTAGCGGTCTAGACTGTCCAAAAAGAAAATAACTCTTAAATATTTGATGTTGTGCTCTAGCAATGGTCCGGCCATTTAGTTCTTTGTCTTTCTAGACGTAATTTTTCCATAAATACCCAATAGTTGAATTAGTTTTTATCCTAAATAGGTTTTTGATGTCGTCCAGACGGTCTATATAAAAACTAACAAAACCTAACCTAGACTTCTAAGTAATAAATGGAGTACCTTCGACAAAACCACATTGATAGGCAAGTGTACCTATCGAGTGTAGCACAGCTTAATGGTAAACCGGAATATCGAACCCTGGAGACACTGAATACTAATATTAGACTTTGACTCGGAGTAAAGATTAATGATTGAGGGGTTGACTACACTAAAGATTAACTACTAATGCAACAAACTAAAGATCGACTCAAACTATCAAGGTTAAAAACTAAGGAAATAATCAGAGGATGGGAAGAATACTACCTATGTCGGAATCCCACCTGCAAAGTACAACTTCTACCGGTTCTGGAACTAAGATGGATCTGGGTTTCTAAGGAAACAACTCTAGACTACCTAGTGGATCCCTAATTACTCTTAGGGTATCACCAACTAAGGAACCTAAAGGTGTAATAACTCACCAGATAGTGGATTACTTTTCGGTCTCTCCAACAATGATAATGTACCCGAAAGACAGATCACCTTTCAGTCTCACTGTCCACAATACATTCGAAGAATGCATGGGGTAATCTCAAGATAAGAACTATGACTCAGAAAGCAACAATCACTAGACACCTAATACCAACTTCCTCTCAGACAACTGACACTCAGATTCCTAATGACGAAAACTAAACAATTATCTCTCACTTCTCGGGTATTGAGACAGGATACACACTCAGATCTAAATAACATTCAACCACAACTCCTATGGCTACTATCTCTAGCAAACTACACAAACAATCACAAACCCTAAAGTCTATGACCTAGATACGTAAGTCAAGCTGGAAGACATCCACAATTAACGTACGGAATTGAAATCAAACACTAATCAAATCAAAGCATATAGATTCATCACAATTAATATCTCAAGATTCATTACAAAATCATTAAACCATTAATTAGAATCCAAAACCAGTAAAAATAGTAACTTTAACATGCAATCATCATAAGACTCGGGTAGTATCAGAGTTTTAGCCTAGAATCATACTTAAGTTCAACAAAACAGAAGAACAATCATAAACCATGGTATCAAACACAAAAATCGAATCTTGAACACCGAACAAGTTAAACTACAAACCCGAGATCCAAAGATTCAAGCTTTTCTCTTCAATTAGCTTCCTAACTCCCAAAATCACCCTTGGCTCTTCTCCAGACGGCAAACAATCGAACTCCTTGAATAATAGCATTGTAAATCTAAAATTCAATTTGGGTTTTTTTCGCAAATTACGGATCTCTCGCGTACCGCGAGACATTTGGCTGGGTTCCTCGCGTATCGCGAGGAACAAATTAGTTGGGCGCCTCTTCTAGATTCCCTCGTGTACCGCGAGGCTCTGGTCACTTTCTCTCGCGTACCACGAGAACTCGAAATTTCAACTTTTTCTTCTTTGATCTTTTGGGCTTCACTTTCTTGCTCGGTTTCTTCACGATATAGCTTCCTATTCCACATGAGCTCCTAAAAAGATACAATAGACTCAAATACAGACTTAAATGACTCAAAACTAACACAAAAGTAATCAAAAACGAATGCAAACACTAGGAATAAAGATGTGTGCTTCGCACTACCGTGCGTTGCAAGTACTGAAATGTCGGCTGCTGATTCTTCAATGAAGTGTCATGGGCATCCGGTCTTTACCTAGCGTCCTTATCCTGCTGAACTAAGTGGGTAAGCATCTATGTCTTATTCTCTATCATCTCTTCAATCTTTCATGTGCTGACACTGCTTCCCGAACTCGCTCTGCTTCAGCTCCTCATACTGATTTTGGCGACCATTAAACCAAGGCGGGTTGTTTCCAGATCTCCATCCCGAGCCATAAGTATTGTTATAATTGTTGTACCCTCGGTTCTGGTTCTGGTTGCCAGCAAAACTCACCTGCTCCTGATGATTGAGGGGGCAATCTCTGGTGTCGTGGCCTCCCCTACACATCTCACACCGTTGAGCGCTGAGCTTCAGCTCATTGATCTCATTTGCCATAGCCGCGAGTGCAGCAGCCACGCTAGTATCAGGAGTGACCTGATGCACACCTCTAGGAGAAGAGGCGGGTGCTCTAGTGCTAGGAATGGATGTCCTAGTAGATGATTGCTGTTGTTCCGCCAGAGCAAAGCTCTTGAACATCTCCTCACACTCGGCAGGCTCGAGTTTATCCATGATATGGCCTCCCGCAGCTGTGTTGAACATTTTTTGCTTCTCGAAGGTGAGGCCATTATAGAACTTCTCCACTATCATCCAGTCAGAAAGACCATGCTGGGGACATCGGCTCAACAACGTGTTGAACCGCTCCCAGACCATGTGATAAGGCTCATCAGGATCCATCCGGAACGAATGGATTTGATCCCAAAGGTGAGCGGCCCTGGAAGGTGGATAGTATTTTTTGAAGAACTTGGCTTGAAGACATGTGGTGATAGAGTTGTCACGGAGGGTGTCAAGCCAAGTAGATGCGCGACCAAAGAGCGAGAATGGGAAGAGATGCAAATAGATAGTGTCCATAAACACACCCGTGATATTGAAGGTTTCACATATCCGCGCGAAGCGGGACAGATGTCCCGGTGCATCCTCATCTTCAAGGCCATGAAATTGAGTGGCATGAGTAATCGTGCTCATGACATGTGATGGGATCTGCTATGTATTGGTGTTCGGAATGGCGGGGCGTGTGATCGAAGATCTAGCCCCGCTGACCCCGTCACTGGCCCTCTTGTGCACGGTACGTCTCGATAGGGTCAGTGTCGCCCATGATAGGAAAGACTCGATCCTATGTTAGACACATATATATGACACAAAAGATAGCACAGAAGGCAAGCAAACACACAAGACTCAAAAGAGAGAGAAAATAAAATAAACCAAAAATCAAACAAAGAACTAGTCAAAGTCAATATTGCTATTGCCAAGTGTCCCCGGCAACGGCGCCAAAAACTTGATATCGCCCAGAAGGTCTATATAAAAACTAACAAAACCTAACCTAGACTCCTAAGTAATAAATGGAGTACCTTCGACTAAACCGCACTGACAGGCAAGTGTACATATCGAGTGTAGCACAGCTTAATGGTAAACTGGAATATCAAACCCTAGAGACACTGAATACTAATACTAGAGTTTTAGCCTAGAATCATACTTAAGTTCAACAAAACAGAAGAACAATCATAAACCATGGTATCAAACTATCAAATCAAACACAAAAATCGAATCTTGAACACCGAACAAGTTAAACTACAAACCCGGGATCCAAAGATTCAAGCTTTTCTCTTCAATTAGCTTCCTAACTCCCAAAATCGCCCTTGGCTCTTCTCCAGACGGAAAACAATCGAACTCCTTGAATAATAGCATTGTAAATCTAATATAATTCAATTTAGGGTTTTTTCGCAAATTACGGGTCTCTCGCGTACCGCGAGACATTTGGCTGGTTTCCTCGCGTACCGCGAGAAACAAATTAGTCGGGCGCCTCTTCTGGATTCCCTCACATACCGCGAGGCTCTCGTCACTTTCTCCCGCGTACCGCGAGAACTCGAAATTTCAACTTTTTCTTCTTTGATCTTTTGGGCTTCACTTTCTAGCTCGGTTTTTTCACGATATAGCTTCCTATTCCATACGAACTCCTGAAAACATACAATAGACTCAAATACAGACTTAAACGACTCAAAACTAACACAAAACTAATCAAAAACGAATGCAAACACTAGGAATAAAGATTTGTGTTTCGCACTACATCAGTTTTCATAAGTAATGTCTTATACTTCTTAAAGATGTGTGATTAATTCTAACATTTGTGGTATTATTTGTTACTCATGCCAGGTTCAAGAAGTGAAAGAAGAGAAGAAAACACCGTGAGGAAGTCAAACCTAAGAAGAAAGTCAAATTTGATGCATATGAATCCAAAGTCAAAACACTAGTTTTCTACCGACATCTTTAATGAAGAAATCTCTTTAATGGTTAATACCTATACAAGTATTTCAATCAATATTGAATATGCAGATGATGAAGTAGTCAAACAGACGCAAGAAAAAGAGTTAGATTTTGAAAACAAAAAATAAGATAACGATGGTTTCTTGTTAATAGCTTTTATGTTAGCTTTTGGTTTCTTGTTAACAGCTTTTGCGTTGAATGGAGAAGGTTAATTAGCTTTTGGGTTGTTAATAGTTAGTTAATATCCCCAAATCATTCTTGTGTTCTTATGGACGTAATTTCTTTCCTTTGTGATCATTGAGTTCCAAATCAATAAGAGAGTAATCGTTGAGGTTTTAATTCTTATTTGCATTCTTCAATTTCCTTTTGGATTACAGAGTGATTCCGCTAATCTTTCTACAATTGGTATCAGAACTACGGCTCGATCAAAGGGATTTGATTCAATCTGAAACAAGTGATATCTGAATCAATTGAATTTGGAAATGGTGTCGACTAAGTTCGAGTTGTAGAAGTTTGACGGGAAAAACGATTTCGGTCTATGGCGAGTCAAGATGAGGGCTCTATTGGTTCATCAAGGTTTAGTAGATGCGTTGAATGGATAAGAGAGGTTACCTGCTGGTTTGACCGACAAAGAGAAAAGAGATATCTCGGAGAAGGCTCATAGTGCAATGATTTTGAGTCTTGGAGATAGGGTTCTCAGGGAAGTGCCAAAGGAGACTACGACAGCATGTCTCTGGTCCAAACTGGAAAGTCTATACATGATTAAGTCGTTGGCAAACAGACTGTATTTGAAGAAGAGGCTTTATACATTCCAAATGACATCAGGTAAGACTCTTGATGACTTAACAGATGAGTTTAATAAGTTAGTACATGATCTAGAAAATATTGAGATAGAAATAGAGGATAAGATCAAGCAGTCATTTTCTTGTCTTCATTGTCCCAATCTGATGAACATTTTATAGATACCCTCATGTATGGGAGGGTTACTCTATCTATGGAGGATGTTTTAGCTGCCTTGAATTCAAAAGAGTTAAAGAAAAGAGTAGATGTAAAAGAGGAGGCTGGTGATGGATTGTATGTTAGGCGAAGGTCTGATCAAAGGACTGTTAAGTCTAAAATGCCTTCTAGGTCTAAATCAAGGTTTAAGAGAAGATGTTATGTCTGCAACTTGGAAAAACACTTCAAGAAAGACTGCACAGAAAGAAAGAGGAAGAAGGGAGAGAGTAGTTCTTTTAAGGCTTAAGGAAGTCAATCTCAAGAAGAATCAGGGGATGGTTATGATAGTGCTGATGTCCTGATGGTATTGAAGAAGGAGATTGGTTCAGGTTGGGTGATGGAACTACTAGAAAATAGACCTTTAATGACACGCAATGCGTGTCATAAAAGGGGGTAGATGACACGCCGGACCGTATCAAGGAAGGCCCTGTCAAAAATGAAGATGACACGCATTTGTGTGTCATCTGTTTATGACATGCCTTTTCGACGCGCAATGCGCGTCAAGGTAGGCCTTGTCATAAAGAAGATGGCGCGCATTTGTGTGTCATAAATGTGTGTCATGGTTTTAGTTGTTTAAAAAAATATTTTTTTATAGAATTGCTAATTTTCACATTAATAATTAATATCTAATAATAGAAAATAAAGTACATAGATAGCAAAACAAGCAATGATGGCTCGACTCTGGGTGTTCCTATAACATGACACCACATAGAGAGTACTTTAAAGAAATCAAGATGGATAATCTTGGGACAGTACAACTGGGGGATGATAGGCCATGTGAGATTGAAGCGGTTGGTACAATTACCCTTAGATTGGATAATGGTTCTATGTTCACTTTGAGTCAAGTGAGGTACATCCCTGCATTGAAAAGAAATTTGATATCCCTGGTTACTTTTGAGAGGGTTGGGTATGATGTAAGACTAATAAATGGTAGAGACAAGGTGGTGAAAGGATCACTTGTTGTTTTGTCCGGAACCAAAAGAGACAGCAACATTTATATCTTAGATGGAGATGTAGAAGTTGGATCAGTCTCTGTGGTAGAAAACAAACAAGATAGCACTGCCATGTTGATCACGGTGTCAAGGTCAGTAAAAAAACAATATTAAATCTAATCTCTAGCTACCTTAAACTATAGTATAGTGAAGTAGGGTGTCGTATCCATAGGGAATTGGTGGAAAGTATTTAATTCAGAAAACTGTTTAAGTTCATATTCAAAAGCAAATAACTTTAAAAACTTTGAAACAATTAAGAGAAAACGGATTACTTCCGGGTTCAGATTGCAAGCTCGGTGATTACTGGTTTGTACTAGATGGAAATCACATAGACATGACTCGTTTTATTCAGTTCGATAAATAATTAACAATCAAGATAGTGACTGCGTTGAGCAACGATTGTAAAACTGAATGCTTGACACAAGTTAATTACTCAATAATCAATTACCAATTTATAACATCAGATATAAACTGTCACACCCCCAAATTCCACTAACGGAGTTTTACCGTTTGACGTGTGACAAAACAGGATCTCAGACATTAGTTACATCAAACGACACTATATAGGACATAAATGAAATATCATAAAAGTTTAGAGTAAGTGCGGAAGCGTTTAAACAAGAAAGTAATGCGCAAAACAAACGCGCCCATGTTAAGTAATAACAGAAAGCATAATAAGTGTTTAAATTTTTTATATGTGTTGATAACAATAATGTGACACCATGCATGCCCTAGCGTTCACCTGCTTAACGACCGGAGAAAACATGTAAGAAAACGGGTCAACACTAGGTTGGTGAGTTCACAGGTTTCGATATCATAATAAAAGCGTTTACCACATTATGTACATTCACTATGCATATCAATAGCCGGCTAACCTATGTTCATGTCTTACTAAAGCGCTCGCAACCGAAGCTGGCTGTTTGTGTTTGTTTGCCTCCCGCCAGGTCTAACAACTCTGGCAATGTGTTTAGGCCAACATTTCACCCGTTCGACCTCCAATCGAGTTAGCGCGACTAACGCGGGTGGGGTTTGTCAAACCCAGTAATACTACAAAACATTACCTCGCTAAGATCCATATTAACGGTTCGATGTGTGTGAGGACTTTTCATGATAGTGTGTTACGCTTAGCCTCAACAGTGATATCATATGAATTTCAATAATCAAAAATAGTTGTGACATGTTTTCTCCCCCAAATAAAAATAGTAAAAGGGGCCGTGAAACTCACATGAGTTGAGTAGTAGGTGGTACCACACAGGAATGAAATTTGGAACCACAAGTGTTAGCCGCAGAACGGCTTACGTATGCCCTAGAATTATAAACATAACAATTAGGGATACAATTGGATTTGTGAAGACGACACGTAAGATTTGAACGTCTTAAAACATTCTAAGGATCAACGAGTAGACGAACGTGTCCATGGGAATAAGGGTTCCTTAATATAATTATTATGATAAATACGTTTCGTGTCGAACGTCTCTAATTACGAATATAATATATAAATATTCATTCATGCATTTTTACCATTTAATAATGGTCTAGAAAAATAATATAGATTATTATATTATTTTAAACTTAGAGAAATAACACGATAATTAGTTGTGCGACAAAAATAATAAAACTATTAATTTTATTCGGATCATAACAACGTGGGTAAAAATATAAATAAATATATTATTTATTAGTTTGAAACGTTACACGGTGTTTATTATAATATATAAATATATTATTTTTAATTGGAGTCACGGGTTGAAAATAATATAAATATATTATTTTAAAAGTGGGAGATAATATTAAAAATAGGTTATAAAACCAAACCCGAGCCTACGGGTGGTTTCCCGAGCTAAAACACATTAATATAATAATATATTAATATAGGGTAAGTTTTATATTTAAAATAATACTAAAAATGTGATTTAAACAAAAACAGGGGTGGGGAGACTCGAACCCGGGTCTCCTCCCCACCAGCACACACACTTAACCATCACAGCCCGCTAGGGAATCGCAACAGAACCTGGATCACAATTGTTTATCAAATAAGCACATGATCGCGGTGTCAAGGTCAATCAAAAACATTTATAAAAACTACTACTTATCTACCTTAGACTGTAGACAGGGAAGTATGGTTGTCGAATCCACAGGGAATCAGTGGAAAGTTCAATTATTTAGATTAACAAATTAGAATAAAAACACACAGATTAAATAAAGATGTAACCTCCTCCAAACTTCAGGTTCTAGGTTTCATATAAAATTCAGTTGTTCAATTGGACACCACATAGACATAGTGTTGGAAAATTAGTTGAAACAGTAATTGAAGACAGATTCTTTGTCAGAAAACCTATACAACTAGTTTCGTCACAAACCAGTATAATTCAATCACCCAATTTATGAATGCCAAGTTACCCCTTTAGTCACCCAACCTTACTACTAGGTTTTGTCATCAACCGAACAAGATCGTAAAGCAAGCAAACTCAAAGCATAATCATAAACTGTTTAAATCAACTAATACATCAATCTCTCAAGTTATTGTCAGAAACTAACAAGATCCAAACATGAATAAACTGAATCAAATACAAAAACCTATACGAACCGTCCGCCTGGAGGAAGCCACAAGTGAATCACCCGCTCATTGTGAGGGAGATCATCTTCAATCTTCAAGTGGGTGTGTGAATCCTCTTAAAATCGCCTAAAAGTGTGGTGTAAAAGATGGCTTTCGATTTTGGGGAAGAAAAACCTAAATAACCTTTGAAATTCGGCTGTTTCGCCCAAACCCCGCGTCTGAAACGCACCCAGCGTAGGCTTACGCTGGGAGGGCGTAGGCTTACGCCGGGACTCTGATGCCGCTGTGAAGAAACTACTTAGGCGTAGGCCTACGCTGTAAGGGCGTAAGCTTACGCTGGTGGCGTAGGCTTACGCCAGTAGGCGTAGGCTTACGCTGGACCTGCATTTTGTCCCGTTTTCTCCGTGTCTCTTCTGACTCTTGCATCTCTCGCCTAATATCTTCAAATATCGCATTTTAAGCTTCCAACACCTGCACATGCATGACTACACAAAACCTTTGTATTCCACATATCAAATTGCATAAATATAACATATTACACCTTTTAATACATGAAACTTTGGCCACTCATCATATCCCCACACTTACTCTTTTGCGTCCCGAAAAAGAATTATGCAATGGAATCATAATTGAAACCTGTTCTCATAATCTCATACAATTAAAACATAATCATGCATTGACTGTAACAATTGGTATTTCTATCCGACTAAACCCAACCACCGATCTATTGAGCTCCCGATTATGTGATCTACTATCCTATTTATTAACAACCAACAGTTTCTCTATGGGTCTCACACTCAGGAAGCTACAACTTAGTCTAATCCCATCTCAAAGTCATGTTTAGGCACGGGTTAAACCTTATAGATTTCCCACCACTATAAACACTAATTTACGAGTTTTTGAAAATTATGGGAATATGGATCGATGGATGCATGTTTTTGAGCTTTTTATATTATTTTATGAATGAACCTAACCCAGTGGTGTTTCAATCACGCTGGAACACGATATATGACACGTAGGCTGCAGTTCTTAAGCCATAAAGTACATAAGCTTCGGAGCATGGGTGTATCCTTCAAGTCACCATCCCGAAGGGAAACACGTACTCCTAACTTAGTCATCCAATATTGATCACTTAAGTCCCGCCCATGGGTGTATCCTTCAAGTCACCATCCCGAAGGGAAACACGTAGGCTAAACTCAAGCTCTCAATTTTGTTTAATTAAGCTCATGCAAGATGGATTATAGATTGCGGGCGTCACCAATTTTTGGATTTATTTTCATAAAAAGAAAGTGGTGTGCCAAGTAATTTTTTTAAAACTTATAAATTTTTGCTTATAGTGGTACCTATCACCCTATGATGACAGTTTCAACCTTGTCGAAGCCCCTAAGATAAGAACCCACAAGACATCTTGAATTGATTGTCAATTAACCCTAGATACAATATCAGGATATTTAAGCTCTTTAGATTAGTTGGGCCTACCAAAACATTACAAATCAAACGTGTTTTCTATTTATTATTGTTTTTAATCACAAAAGCATAGTTTCCAATTATATCTATCATTTTCCATTTAGTTACAAAAATTCTGATCCAAGGACATTTTTGAAAATTTTTAAATTTTTATGGATTTTTTCAATTTTTATATATATACTTTTTTTTTTCTATACACACTCAGTCTCCCATCCCCACACTTAAACTCTACATTGTCCCCAATGTAGGATGAGAGACGATGAAAATAAAAATGCAAAAATAAAACGATATACAGAATTGGAAAGCACGCACACTCACTTGACAACCCATGAAAATTCCCCACACTTGGCCGGCTCACACACAAAACAAAGAAAACAAAGAAATGATTTCCTAACTCACTTTCGTAGGAATCACGGATGCATTTAGCATATGCATCAAGCCTTTTAAACCCCTCGGTAGCCCGAGTGGACGAGTTGAGTCTCGTGAGGGTTTCTATTTAACACACCCGCAAAGTTCATTTAACTAGACATGAATGTAAAACATACCTTAGGCTACCTCCTAAGAGTGCTAAGTTTAACGTCCTCAGCCCGACGCAGTGTACCTTGCTTAGGTCATGGTGGTCGGGTGGGATGTTTGCAGTCCTCCTCCCCCACACTTAAATTCCTCTCATCATCCACTTTTCTCCAAGCCTTCATAAACAGAGAAAAGAGTTCTTGATCTACATCATGAACTCGTGGTTTCTTCCCTTTCCGCCTTCTCTTTCTGACTCTCTTCTTCCTATTGTCTGGAGTTTCACCATTCTTCATCTCAGCTGACCTGTCAAACACAACACAAGCATTCTCGACTGTGTGATTCACCTTTTCAGGTGATCCACATTTGTTAGCTTTCGGGGTTGGCAAGTTTGAAAATATTTTAAGACTCATTTTCTGAGCCCCAAACCTCATCCTTATCATTCCCTCAGCACAATTAATATTTGCCTGAGCAGTGGCCAAGAATGGTCTACCCAAAATTATAGTTGGTTCTGTGTTCTTCACACAATCCAACACCAAGAAATCCACTGGGTAATAAAACTCTCCTACCTTCACAATCACATCCTTTACAATCCCCCGAGGATGTGCGGGAGTCTGATCAGCCAACACCACGGTGGTGTTAACTCTCTGTAATGAACCAAATTCATGCTGATCATACAGACTCCCTGGAATTATGCTCACAGATGCTTCAAGATCCAGTAATGCTCTATTCAATGTAATTTCACCTATTTGAATTGAAATAATAGGTGCCCCTGGATCTTGAAGTTTCGGGGGAAGGGTACCCGTAAACACGGCATTCACACTGACACTCAATTTTACTTGCTCGGGATATTTGTGCCGTCGTTTACGGGTACTCAAACCTTTCAAGCACTCAACACTATCAGGATTTTCTTTAAGTTCTTTCAAAAATGGTAGATTAATTTTATGATTTTCAAATTTCTCCCATCTTTCATCTTGTGTTGGATCCCGTTCACTTAACACTGGTGGGAACACTGGTGGTAACAAAGCCGAAGGGAATGGAATTTTCAGAGATTTAATCACATTTTTATTTTTTAGGTTATTTTGTGAAGTTAAATCCTGATTATGATCAGATTTAGGCTCACTGTACTCCACCACTCTCTCTACTACCAGTGGTGGAGTATGTTCAACATCAGAAAAATCAGATGAGGGTTTAAGACTTACATCATTTAGGTGTGCACTGATTGTGGTTTGAGAATTTGAGGATTGATGTGCACTGCAAGGCTTACCTACTTCTTTGATGATGCTTGCAACAACCCCAGTTAGGTTAGCAACTAGATCTACCAAAGCTTGATGAGCTTTGTCCTGGCTCTCCTGTTTCTGCACCACTGCTTGTATCACTTTGGTCATCTCCTTCATATCTGACCGGATGACATCCAGTTCAGATTGATAGTTGTCTTGCTCAGGTGGTCCGCTCGGGTGGTAGTCTTGATTATAATTTTCCTGATAGCTTTGATACTCAGGACCACCACCATGTGAATTGTATCTTGGGCAATCTTGAGCCCAATGGCCAGTGATGCCACAGTTATTGCATGGCTCATAGTAATACTGATTATCATGATAATTCCTGTCCATGCCGACCTGCACAAGTAGCACACCCAAGCAGTTCTGAACGATAAAAATAAAACAAAATAAACAAAATAAAAAAAATAAAAAAAAATAAAAACAAAAGTAAAGAATATCTTTTTGGGTGTTTGATAAGAAGTTTGATAAGAATTAAAATCAACTAAAGACAATAAACTAAAGCAATAGAACTAAGCGCACCGATTCCCCGGCAGCGGCGCCATTTTTGATCGCGGTGTCAAGGTCAATCAAAAACATTTATAAAAACTACTACTTATCTACCTTAGACTGTAGACAAGGAAGTATGGTTGTCGAATCCACAGGGAATCAGTGGAAAGTTCAATTGTTTAGATTAACAAATTAGAATAAAAACACACAGATTAAATAAAGATGTAACCTCCTCCAAACTTCAGGTTCTAGGTTTCACATAAAATTCAGTTGTTCAATTGGACACCACATAGACATAGTGTTGGAAAATTAGTTGAAACAGTAATTGAAGACAGATTCTTTGTCAGAAAACCTATACAACTAGTTTCGTCACAAACCAGTATAATTCAATCACCCAATTTATGAATGCCAAGTTACCCCTTTAGTCACCCAACCTTGCTACTAGGTTTTGTCATCAACCGAACAAGATCGTAAAGCAAGCAAACTCAAAGCATAATCATAAACTGTTTAAATCAACTAATACATCAATCTCTCAAGTTATTGTCAGAAACTAACAAGATCCAAACATGAATAAACTGAATCAAATACAAAAACCTATACGAACCGTCCGCCTGGAGGAAGCCACAAGTGAATCACCCGCTCATTGTGAGGGAGATCATCTTCAATCTTCAAGTGGGTGTGTGAATCCTCTCAAAATCGCCTAAAAGTGTGGTGTAAAAGATGGCTTTCGATTTTGGGGAAGAAAAACCTAAATAACCTTTGAAATTCGGCTGTTTCGCCCAAACCCCGCGTCTGAAACGCACCCAGCGTAGGCTTACGCTGGGAGGGCGTAGGCTTACGCCGGGACTCTGATGCCGCTGTGAAGAAACTACTTAGGCGTAGGCCTACGCTGTAAGGGCGTAAGCTTACGCTGGTGGCGTAGGCTTACGCCAGTAGGCGTAGGCTTACGCTGGACCTGCATTTTGTCCCGTTTTCTCCGTGTCTCTTCCGACTCTTGCATCTCTCGCCTAATATCTTCAAATATCACATTTTAAGCTTCCAACACCTGCACATGCATGACTACACAAAACCTTTGTATTCCACATATCAAATTGCATAAATATAACATATTACACCTTTTAATACATGAAACTTTGGCCACTCATCAACACACAGTGGTTCCTCCTCCCATCGAAGCCGAACCAACCCCCCCCCCCCCCCCGAATCTATGAAAATCGATTTCAATTGACACAAATGATATAGGGTTTTTGTTAATCAGGGTTTAATGAGTCTATAGGTGAAGTTAAATGCAAAATGGTTAAGTATAGGATCGTTTAATTCTCAGTGATAAACCCGAAACCCTAGAACAAGAACATGGAATCGATTTGATCGATTCTGATATTAAAAGATATTGGATTCATTGGGCTTTCACTAATTAGGACCATGCGAAACTATTAGTGTAGTTTAATTGGATTGAAAACGTGTTTAGGTTAGAGTTAAATTTGATAATGTAAGCCCGAATTGATAAGGTGCTTTAGATCTAGACACTTAAACAAAACTACTGATGTAAATAATTACAAGAATGTGAATGAGGTTGAGGGTGTCCGACTAGAACAGGTTTCGACTTCGACAAGTTAGCTTCCGGCGACTCTGTCCTTCCTCCGACTGGGTTGATGCGTGCAACAGGTTCAAACGGCTTCGTTCAATGTGCGCAGAGTGTTCAATTATGGAATTAACATAGGACTTAAACGAATTTGATGGCCACATGATAATGGTCGACGGTTTCGAGTTAATTACCCATAATTGGGTTTGATTACGAATCAATGTCGGGTTTAATGACTTAATGATGGACGTTAATGATCATATTCGTGTAAAACAATTACAATTAGAACGAATTTCGGTTGTGAAGTTTGAATTGGGATCAAAGGCCGCGAGTTGACTTTCAAAAGTCAACAGAAATTGAGAATTGGTTAAATACTGGTTTAGTCCCTCTAGTTTCTGTGTTAAAGTTTAAATATTAGCAGAAACAGCCCGTGAGGTTTGAATTGGGTTAAGAACAAGTTTGTTTGACTTTTAGAAGTCAACTGGAACACAATATTCGAATTTTGACTTCAAAAGTCAACAGGACTGGGTTTGGACTAATGACACAAGTAGTCCTTATTGTTTTAATTTAATATTTGGCAGAATTAAGGTTTGAGATAGGGTTAAATAGGTTAGAATTTAACTGGTTTTGGTTAACGGGGTTAACCCTAATTAGCCGGATATATTCGTGTGTTTGTACCATTTAATATGGGTCTAGAAAAATAATATAGATTATTATATTATTTTAAACTTAGAGAAATAACACGATAATTAATTGTGCGACAAAAATAATAAAACTGTTATTTTTAATCGGATCATAACAACGTGTTTAATATAAATAAATATATTATTTATTAGTTTGAAACGTTACACAGTGTTTATTAACGTGACGAAAATAATATATAAATATATTATTTTTAATTGGAGTCACGGGTTGAAAATAATATAAATATATTATTTTAAAAGTGGGGGATAATATTAAAAATATGTTGTAAAACCAAACCCGAGCCTACGGGTGGTTTCCCGGGCTAAAACACATTAATATAATAATATATTAATATAGGGTAAGTTTTATATTTAAAATAATACTAAAAATGTGATTTAAACAAAAACAGGGGTGGGGAGACTCGAACCCGGGTCTCCTCCCTACCAACACACACACTTAACCATCACAGCCCGCTAGGGAATCGCAACAGAACCCGGATCACAATTGTTTTATCAAATAAGCACAGTGGTTCCTCCTCCCATCGAAGCCGAACCAAACTCCCCCCCCCCCCCCCCGAATCTACGGAAATCGATTTCAATTGACACAAATGATATAGGGGTTTTGTTGGATTCATAGGGCTTTCACTAATTAGGACCATGCAAAACTGTTAGTGTAGTTTAATTGGATTGAAAACGTGTTTAGGTTAGGGTTTCGACCAATTCGGATGAACCCTAGATTTTGGTTCGAGTTAAATTTGATAATGTAAGCCAGAATTGATAAGGGGCTTTAGATCTAGACACTTAAACGAAACTACTGATGTAAATAATTACAAGAATGTGAATGAGGTTGAGGGTGTCCAACTAGAACAGGTTCCGACTTTGACAAGTTAGCCTCCGGCGACTCTGATCCTTCCTCCGACTGGGTTGATGCGTGCAACAGGTTCAAAGGGGTTCGTTCAATGTGCGCAAAGTGTTCAATTGTGGAATTAGCATAGGACTTAAACGAATTTGATGGCCACATGATAATGGTCGACGGTTTCGAGTTAATTACCCATAATTGGGTTTGATTACGAATCAATGTCGGGTTTAATGACTTAATGATGGACGTTAATGATCATATTCGTGTAAAAACAGTTACAAATCGAACGAATTTCGGTTGTGAAGATTGAATTGGGATCAAAGGCCGTGAGTTGACTTTCAAAAGTCAACAGAAATTAAGAATTGGTTAAATATAGGTTTAGTCCCTCTAGTTTCTATGTGTTAAAGTTTAAATATTAGCAGAAACAGTCCCTGAGGTTTGAATTGGGTTAAGAACAAGTTTGTTTGACTTTCAGAAGTCAACAGGAACAATATTCGAATTTTGACTTCAAAAGTCAACAGGACTGGGTTTGAACTAATGACACAAGTAGTCCCTATAGTTTTAGTTTAATATTTGGTAGAATTAGTACCTAAGGTTTGAGATAGTGTCAAATAGGTTAGAATTTAACTGGTTTTGGTTAACAGGGTTAACCCTAATTAGCCGGATGTCACAACATCCCCTAGTTGAAAGAAATTTCGTCCCGAAAATTAAAATAATAAAAAAAAATTCTGAGGTGTCATATAAACACTCAATGATTCACGATATAAAACCAAAAAATTGATGAACGTATTAAATTTAAAAACCAAATCGTTTAATCAAACAGAACAAACTATAGCATTCAAATAATTAAATGATTAAAAAGAATCCTATACTAAACCAAGTATGAACCAGATTATCACCTCACAAAGTAGCTCCTACATCCGGAAGCAACCACAAAAGAGTTGGCCGCTCATCGACATCATCGTCGATTCTTCAATAGTTGGTGTAACTTGATCTAGCATCAAAAACTCGAAAAGATTCGAACTTTTACTCTGGAAATCGCCTGTTGGGAGTTCTTGGATGGCTGGATGGAAGTTAATTCGACAATAGACTTCTCAGTGGCTTATAATTGAAATTAGGTTAATTTTTGCCGATTTTACATTTTCTCGCGTACCGCGAACCAAATCAAACTCTCCTTCGCGTACCGCGACAGACAAAATAGTCGGGTGGGCTTTTCAAGCCCCTCGTGTACCGCGAGAAAATCCTTCCGGTCTTCGCGTACCGCGAAGAACCTAAATTCCAAGAAATTTGACTTTTTGATCTTTTGACTTCTCCGGGGCCCGTGTATGCTGTTATCCTCTTGATTTAAGTTCCATATTTCCCGCTCACTTAGCATATTCAACCTGTAACACTCAACAATACCAAACGCACATAAAACAGACTCGATATACAAAGCTAAACTACTAAAACTATCCAAATTAAGCTCTTATACATGAGATATTTAGCAACACATCACATGTTGTGGTATAAAATGGGTCATATCAGTGACCAAGGCCTGTCAAAATTAAAAAAAGTAGCAAGTTATTATAGGGTTACAAGATAGCATTGCATGGAGTTTTGTGAACATTGCATCATGGGGAAGTCACATATAGAGTGAGATTTGGCAGGGGAGCAAACTTCACAAAGGGCATCTTTGATTATGCACATGCTAACTTGTGGGGGCATGTCAGGGTTCAATCTATAGGTGGAGCTAGATTTTTCTTGTCCATAGTTGATGACAACTCAAGAAGAGTATGGATTTATATTCTTAAACACAAGGATGAGACTTTCACAAAGCTTAAAGAGTGGAAGATACTTGTAGAAACTCAGACTGGTAGAAAACTTAAGAAGCTGAGAACAGACAACGGACTAAAGTTTTGTAGTGGTATGTTTAACAGTTATTGCAAGAAACATGGTATTGCAAGGCACTTAACTGTGCCTGGGACTCCACAGCAAAACGATTTAGAAGAAAGGACGAATAGGACCTTACTAAACAAAGTCAGGTGTATGTTGTCTAACTTTGGGTTACCAGGGAGTTTCTAGGTTGAGGCTGTTTCTACTGCTACCTATCTTGTTAATAGATAACCATCATCTGCCATTGAATTAAAAACTCCAATGGAGATGTGGTCTGGAGTTAAAGCTGAGTACGGTCATTTAAAGGTATTTGAATCACTTGCATATGCTCACATTAGTCAAGTTAAATTTGAACCAAGAGCCTAGAAATGTATATTTTTGGGGTACCCTGAAGGAGTAAAAGCATATAGGCTTTGGAGGGTAGATGATGTTAGTCCAAAGGTGATTCTTAGCAGGGAAGTATTGTTTAAGGAGGATGTGATGTACAAGCAAGTAATAGGCAGTCAAAGTAATAATGATCTTAGTGATTCAAATGATCAGATTGAGGTGGAGCTGGGGAGTAGTAGTAGTGAAGGGGTGAATAATCCTTCTAAGTCTTCCCAACATACTGCAAGTTCAAGTGATGGTCCTAGTAGCAGTGGTTCCACATATTATAGTCTAGCAAGAGACAGAGCTAGAAGGAATATAGTTGTCCCAGCCAGATATAGATCAAAGGGTGATATGTCTGCATTTATATTCACAGCTACAGAGGAGGACACGTGTGAACCTTTGTCATTTGATGAGTCTATTTCATCTAATAATAGTGATAAGTGGATGGATGCAATGAAAGAAGAAAATGACTCTTTGAACAAGAATGGTACATGGGTTTCTGTTGACAAAATAGATGGTCAGAAGTTGGTTGATTGTAAATGGATCTTTAAGATAAAAGATGGTATACAAGGTGAAGCCCCTAGGTTCAAAGCTAGGTTGGTAGCAAAAGGGCTTACTCAAAGAGAGTGTGTTGACTACAATGAGATCTTCTCTCATGTAGTCAAACACACTTCTATAAGAGTGGTGTTAGTTTTGACAGTTGTTCAAGACCTTGAATTAGAATAACTTGATGTCAAGACTGCATTTTTACATGGCAGTCTTGATTAGAACATATACATGAGACAACCACCTGGTTTTAAGGTGGAGAATGAAGAAAATAAGGTATGTTTATTGAAGAAGTCACTGTATGGACTAAAACAGTCCCCAAGACAGTGGTAGAAGAGGTTTGATGAGTACATTACTACTAATGGGTTTGTCAGGAGTGGATATAACAACTGTGTATACTACAAGGAATATTGTAGTGGTGAGTTTTTATATCTTCTACTATATGTAGATGATATGTTGGTGGCTTGTAAAAGTATGGATGAAATAGTTGCCACTAAATACTTGTTAAAAAGGGAGTTTGACATGAAGGAATTAGGAGAAGCTAAGAAGATACATGGAAATGAGATCAATAGGCAGAGAGATAAAAGGGTGTTGAAACTGTCACAAACTGCTTACTTGAAGAAAGTATTATGTAATTTCAACATTAGTCGAAGCAAACATGTTATCACACCATTGGGTAAGCATTTTAGGTTATCAAGAAGGGATTCACCAATGTAATTGCATCCTAGTGTAACCTCCCAGGACTGCTCAAATACCTGCTGACTACACTGACAGAATAGTGAATCAGAAAAGATGTTGAACATTCCATATGCTAGTGCAGTAGGGAGCCTAATGTACCTAATGGTGTGTACAAGGCCAGATATTGATTATTATGTCAGTGTAGTTAGCAGGTATATTGATTATTATGTCTGTGTAGTTAGCAGGTATTTGAGCAGTCCTGGGAGGTTACACTGGGATGCAGTTAAATGGGTTCTCATGTACCTTAATGATACTAGATATTATGCTTTGGTGTTTGAGAACAATTATGAAGACAATGAAACAGTTCTTGGGTATGTAGATGCTGACTTCGCCAAAGACTTAGACAAGGGAAGATCTGTAAGTTGATATGCATTTAAAGTGTTTGGAAGTGTTGTTAGCCGGAAAGCTTGACTGCAGCATGTTGTTGCATTATCAACAACTGAGTCAGAGTACATATCTCTGATTGAAGGATTGAAAGAGGCTATGTGGTTGCAGGGGTTTGTGTCTGAGTTACTGGGATATCATGTTAGGCCTGCAACTGTTTTATGTGACAATCAGGGAGCCACACAGTTATCCAAGAACGGGTTGTTTCATGAGCGAACAAAACATATCAGTGTTAGAATGCATTTCATTAGGGAAGTTGCAAATTCAAAGCAAGTGATTGTTTAATATGTGGACACTTCTGAAAATGCAGTTGATATGCTCACTAAGTCTTTGTCAGGTTCTAAGTTTGCTCATTGTTTGAAGATACCAAATGTGTTTTGACTTTACTTACATTTGACTTTGCACTAAGGTGGGGATTGTTAAAGGATATAGTGCTTAAGTCATGTGTAGTAAAGTTCAAGGACTTTTGTTGAATTTTCGGATAGTCCAGTGGTGTAATGTGCAGCTCCATTCTTTTCAGGGACTAAAATTGTCAATTCTTGCTTGAGATTTAGTTTAGAAGGTTAATTAGCTTTTGGGTTGTTAATAGTTAGTTAATATCCCCAAATTGTTCTTGTGTTCTTACGGATGTAATTCTTTCCTTTGTAATTGTTGAGTTCCAAATCAATAAGAGAGTAATCGTTGAGGTTTTGGTTCTTATTTGCATTCTTGATTGTTCAATTTCCTTTTGGATTAGAGAGTGATTCCGCTAATCTTTCTACAATAACAATGGTTTGAAGTTGGATCTATATGAAGCAGCCTTTGGGTTTTGAAGAAGTGGGTGAGGAAGATAAAGTTTATTTATGAAAAAGTCATTGTATGGATTAAAGCAATCTCCTAGATAGTGGTATAGGAGATTTGATGATTACATGATTAACAATGGTTTCTCATGAAGTAGCTATGATACTTGTGTCTATTTCAAGGAATACATCAAAGGAGAGTATGTTTATCTCTTGTTGTATGTGGATGACATGTTAATTGCTTGTAAAGACAAGGCACAAATTGTGGCTACAAAGCCACTGTTGACGGATGAATTTGACATGAAAGAATTAGGGGAAGCTTGATGTACTTTATGGTATATGTATCCGGCCTGACATTAGGTATGCAGTCAGTTTAGTTAGCAGGTTTTTATCAAATCCTAGTAAAGGGCATTGAGATGTAGTCAAATGGATACTAAGGTACTTAAGTGGTTCAAAAGATGTTGGTCTTATCTTTGGAAATGCTTGTGCAAAATGTCCATTGGTATTGGGATATGTGGATGATGACTTTGCTAAGGACCTTGAAAGAGGTAGATCTAATATTGGTTATGCATTTAAAGTCACGGGAAGTGTTGTGGGCTGGAAAGCTACTCTGCAGCATGTAGTTGCTTTGTCAACTACATAATCAACATATATTGCACTAACAGAAGTAGTGAATGAGGCAATATAGTTGAAGGGTTTTGTGTCTGAGCTAGATTTTGACAAAGTAGATGTTATTCTTTGTGATAATCAGGGGGCGGTTCAATTTTCAAAGAATCAGATGTTTCATGAACGCACAAAGTATATAAATGTCAAGTTACATTTTATAAGAGAGGTTGTGCAGACCAAGGAAGTAGCAATTCAAAGTTTTGATACAACTGAAAATGTTGTTGATATGCTAACCAAATCACTGTCTGAAACAAGATTTATGGAATGTTTGGGGTAGTTGGGGGTTGGTTGAATTGATGCTAAGGTGAAGATTGTTGGTGATTAGTGTCAATGTCAACGCATGTCAACAATAATCATTACACTATCTTTTACTTAGTTAATAATGCTTCTTTCTAGTGCAACAACTTGTTGAGAGTTAAGGGGTTATTCTTGTAACTTTCTTAAACAGGTTGTAAGGTCGGTATTAAGCCATTGTTTATGGCTGTTAAGATGTGAGTATATAGAAAGGGGCGAGAGACTAGTTAGTCTGTTTTTCAATTAGAAAGTTTCTTTTCTTTTGTCGTTGTAATCGTTAAGATTCAATAAAGTTCTCAATCGTTTTGTCTTTTCTATGGTGTTTTAGTCAACATTTCTAAAAAAAAAGTACTAGCTTAAGCCAAGGGGACTACTTCCGTGGAACCCGTCGTGAAGATGACGGCGTGAAAGCGTGGAACACCGCGGCCCCTTGGCGTGGTCCACGGTCGTGGAGGGGTCTCATGAAGATTTCCACCGGCGTGGAAATGGATTTGTAGCCGTTGGGGGTGGGGCCTACCCTCTCAAACGGTCAAAAATTAAAAAAAATTAAATATATTTTATACTATAAATATAACTCATCTCAAACATATTTTTACCATCTCAAACATATATACTCCCCCATTCAATCTCAACCATCTCAAACCATTTTTTAATCCAACCCACTCTCAAATGGATTCACTCAATTCACCCTCTTCCGAATCTGAAGGTGTCGGTCCAATCTTTTTCCAAACAGTTGCAACAACTATCATTAAAATACTTAGAGACGATGTCGAAAGTTCGAACACGCGTACGTACACACGAAGAGTCACTTTGAATCGAGACCGTGAAGCCGCTCACGAGCGTTTAATTAAATATTACTTTAGCGACGAGCCGCTTTATAACGCCGAGACATTCTGAAATTGTTTTCGTATGAGTAGAAGTTTATTTTTACGAATTGTTAACGATTTGGAACGGGAGATGGATTATTTCAAATTGAAATGGGATGTAAGAGGTTGAAGAGGGTTCACCCCCATTCAAAAGTGCATCACCGCTATGCGTTAGTTGGCATACGGATCTGGCTCCGACGAATTAGATGAAAATATAAATATCACAAAAAAAACGGCACGGGTTTGTTTATACAAATTTTGTAAATGTGTAATTAACATCTACGGACCAAGATACTTACGTAAACCGACTCCAAGCGACATTCAACAAATATACAAACATCAGTAGGAGGTGCATGGGCTACCCGGCATGCTTGATAGCCTAGATTGTATGCATTGGGAGTGGAGTAATTACTCAAATGCATGGCGAGGGCAATATATGCGAGGTGACTATCAGGCTCCAACAATTATGCTCGAGGCGGTCGCATCACAAGATCTATGGTTTTGGCATGCTTTCTTTGGAGTTGCGGGTTCAAACAACGACATAAATATGCTTAACCAGTCCCCACTATTCAACACCATAGTTAACGGAACCGCACCCAATAGTTCTTTTGAGCTTAGTGGTACAGGATACAAGCACGGCTATTATCTCGTTGATGGTATTTATCCCGAATGGGCTACTTTTGTGAAATCATTTTCATGGCCGGAAAATGAACTTAGAAAATATTTCAAACGCCGACAAGAATCGGCAAGAAAAAATATTGAACGTGTTTTTTGTGTACTAAAACAAAATTTTCATATAGTGAAAAACTCTGCACGTGCATGGAAGCTCGAAAGAATACGACGTGTAATGTACACTTGCATCATCCTACATAACATGATCATTGAGAATGAAGGTCGGCCAATTGTCGAGTTCAACGAAGAAGAATTTGAAGCGACAATTGGATTAGAGGAAGTTAGCGAGACCCAACAAAGTGTAAATGAACAATATAAACGCAACCGTGAGATACACAACAATCTTCGTCATGATTTGGTGCTTCATCTCGACTCGGACAACAATTAAAGTCTAGTTTTATTATTAAGTTTATGTATTTTTATTATTTCCTTTTTTTATTATTAATGTATTTTTTAGTTATAAATCAAAAATTATTATTTTCTTTTTAATTTATTAATGCTTTTATATTAACTATTAAAATAAATTACTATTAAATTACATTAAAAAAAATGATGTGACGGTGTGAAGATGTGAAACCATTTCCCTCAAATGTAGAGGGTGTGGAAAAGCTATGGAATCTGTTATGTCACTGACGTGAAAGGGTGTGAAGGTGTAGAAAATGTGGGTACTTCCCTTAGCCTTATGAGTTATGATGTAAAGGTTAATTAAGATATTTTAGCTTAAAATAAATCGTTTGTTATTTTTTTAATAAACTTTTTCTTTTTTTGGATTTTACTTAACTTTAGTGAGTTGCTATGAAAAAAATACCAATATAACTATACAAATCCACAAATCAACAAAATTTTAAAATAAATAGAAAATAATTATAAAAAAAGTAACCAGAAAATAATTAAAAAAATCATAATAATTCATGAATACCATTAATACGTTTGATAAAATTAATTTTGATAAAGAATTCATAATACTTTTTCTTTGAGTTAATTACACGGTTAGTCCCTATGGTTTGTGAAAAGTAACAGGTATGCGTGTTAAGGGTTTCAAGTTGCAAGTATGGGTATTATGTTTTCAATTTTGTAACGGATTTAGGTATTAAGACTAACTAACGTTAGTTTTTCTGTTAAGTTTAATTAAAATGACCAAAATGCCCTTGTCATAAAATTTATTACAAAATTATAATGTCTATAAATTTGAGGGACTAATGATAAAATTTAATACAACACAGGGACTTTCCGTGTAATTAAAGGAACTAAAATCCCCACACATCTTCTCTTTTAAGAACGTTCACCCACACCTCCACCCAACTTTTCGGCCGGTCACCAACAACAACTCCACTCTGTCACCACCATCTGAGTACTTTTACAGCCGGCCACCAAGAACAGATCATCAGGAACGTCTGAAGCAACACCGCCACCACCGCCACCTCGTCCCCCACACGCGTCGAATTTATTCGTTTTCTTCTGCCCAACTTTCGTCGCCGCTTCACGGAGTAACGATCCAAATCCCCCTTGCCTCCGTTGACGGTGAAGAATCCTCATGGTGAAATAAGCCGTCATCGAAAAGTGTTTTGTCGTTGGATAACAAGAGTTGGTGGTGGATCGGGATGGATGTAAGGTTTTGGATTTGAGATTTGATGGACGAAATTGCGATTATTGGAGTTTCGAAATTTAGGTTCTTGATTTGCCATCCAAGAGTTTTGCTATTACCTGATAGATTTTCGATTGAGATTACTCCATTAGAATCAATCAGTCCAATTCCAACTGAAGAGCGTTTCGATCGATCGCTCGAATTCCAAGTGAAGAACGATTTGATCGAGCAGGAGTGAATGCTTGAAAAGGGTTGGAAATTGGCAGCGTTTGTGATATTTATATAAGATTTTGAATCAATCGAGTTTTTTGGAATGGAGGTGGCGGTGGTGGCCGGTGTTGAAGACATCAAAGGGGGAGAGGGTTGGTTTGTTTTTTAATTTTTTTATATTAATTAGAGTTAATTACATAACTGATCAGATATGAAAAGTTACATAATTAGCTCACAAATGTGAAATGACTTAATTGCCCTTAGACTTAACAGAAAAACTAATGTCAGTTAGTCTTAATACCCAAACTCGTTACAAAATTGAAAGCATAATACCTATACTTGCAACTTGAAACCATCAGTACCCATATTTGTTACTTTTCACAAACCACAATTAACTCTTTTTCTTTTAAAGAAAAGATTTGACAAATAATTATAAAGATTTGAAATCAATTGTCTTGAAGCCAAAACCAGACCGTTGCTAGCCTGCTGTCCAAAGACCTTAAAAAGTCATATGTAGACATATCTGTAATCCAACGGATACATATGTTTTACTAGCCGTTGATTTCAAATATAATTACCCCCTTTCAGACACACTTTCCCCGTTATTCTCTCTCTCTCTCTCTCTCTCTTCATCTTAATGCATCCCAAGAGTGTCAAGATTTCTTCTTTGATTTGTGGGTTTCTTAATAGATTGTGATTCGGGTGTTTCGATTGGTTCTTTCCGATTTCTTTCTTATCAATGGAGATTTCAGTCGATAACAACAAACCCGCAAATCTGCAAGGTAAATCTTGATAAACAAAAAATTGAAAATCTTGTTTTTGGATCAGATTAGGGTTTTGGGTTTGATCTTTATTTTGATATGATCTTGATTTAATTTAGATAAAAAAGATTGAAATTTGAAAACCCTAAATCTTGAATCTAAAGGTCAGATCTTGATTTTCTTGCAGCTTGCAAAATTGAATTTGAAACCCCTAAATCTTGAATCTGAAATTAATTGTTGTATATGAATTGGTTTTTTTTTTTTACTTTAATTTGTGTTATTATTTGTGAGGTTAAAGGTAGGAAGATGGCTACTAGGAAATTTGAATTTGAAAATCCTAAATCTTGAATCTAAAAATAATTGTTGTCTATGAATTGGGTTCTTTTTTTTAATTTTTGTTTTGACTTTAATTTTGTGTTTTTATTTGTGAAGTTAAAGGAGATAAGATGGCTACTAGGAAATTTGGGGTTGAGATTGGCAATAACAGAAGAACTTTTAGTGCTATTAATCAGAAAGGAGGAGCTCAGATTTACCCTTGTGTTGTCACCAAGAGAGCTTTACCACAGTATGTATTCAATTACTTTTTACAAAAAATTATATATATTTTTCTAATTATAATTCATATTCTGTAGATGTAATTTTAGCTGTATGTATTCAATATCTTTTTTATTTTAAAAAATTATTTTTCTAATTATAATTCATGTTCTGTAGATGTAATTTTAGTTGTATGTATTCAATATTTTTTTATTTAAAAAAATATTTTTCTAATTATAATTCATGTTCTGTACATGTAATTTTAGCTGTATGTATACAATATCCTTTTTATTTAAAAAAAAATATTTTTCTAATTATAATTCATGTTCTGTAGATATAATTTTAGCTGTATGTATTCAATATTTTTAAAATATATATATTTTTCTAATTATATTTCATGTTTTATGGATGTATTTTTAGCTGATATTTACTATTATTTGATCTTTAGAGCCAATGGTAACAAGGAGAACAATGTTGTGAATCAAGTTCATAGACCAATCACAAGGTAATGTACCTTAATCCATTATAAATTTTAGATCTTTTTAAGTAAATATTTGGTTTTTGTTTATATGATTACTGATTTATTTGTTTTCTAATAAAGGAAACTTGCTGCTCAAATTGCCAACAAGAAACAGTGTTTACCCGAGGTACCATTTTCACTACATACCCATGAAGAATTTTCTTTAAATTTTAATGTAAATTTTATTAAGTTTGAAACTTTTTTATCAAAATCAGGATGTTTTGAAGCCGAAACAATCAAATGAGAGTTTTGAGATCTTTGAAGATGAGGAGGATGAGCCTGTACCAATGGCACTGGAAACAACAGAACCTGAAAAAGATCTTATGGTATTGATCTTTCTTCATGTTTTTGTGCATAATTCATAACTAATTTAGATTATATAATTTATATTAATTTGGATTTGATAAATTCTACTGCAGGAAGTTGAAATGGAGGACATCTTTGAAGAACCAATTGTTGATATTGACATTTCTGACACCAAAAATACACTTGCTGTTGTAGAATATGTTGAAGAACTTTATGCTAATTACAGAAAGATGGAGGTAATAATTTTGAATTTAAAATGGAACCTTTTTATGTAATTTTTTTTTTTGGGAATATTAGAGGGGCCCACATGAAGAAGATTAAGTTATTGTTCATTGAAATGCAGAGTTATGGCATGGTTTCACCAAAATATATGTTAACACAACAATCTGATATCAATGAGAGGATGAGAGCCATACTAATTGACTGGCTCATTGAGGTAACTTTTGTTTTTCAAGCTTCAGAATTTGAAATTCCAATCATACCCTTCAAAAAAACTTTTTTTTTTAATTTAAATAACTACTAACAAAAGATGGTTCCAAAATCAAATCAGGTGCACCACAAGTTTGATCTTCAACCTGAGACACTGTTCTTGACAGTTAACCTCATAGACAGGTTCTTGGCTAAGCAAAGTGTGGCTAGAAAGAAGCTGCAGCTGGTTGGTTTGGTTGCCATGCTGTTGGCTTGTAAATATGAGGAGGTTTCGGTCCCCGTTGTCGATGATTTGATTTTCATCTCAGACAAAGCTTACTCAAGAAATGAAATTCTTGAAATGGTAAACTTTTTTGGTCTTATTTTATATGCTTTTATGTTCAAATTCTTTAGAGAGCATTAAAAAGTAACAAATTTTCGTCCGATTTCAATGTAGAATTTCATGCATTTGGGATGATACAAAATATTTAGAATTTCATGGATTCTGATCTTGTTTATGCATCTGATGTGACATTCTTGAAATGGCACTAATAATTAAATACTTTTTTACTAAAATTGCAAGCATTTGGTGGAAATGAAATACTTAAAATGGTAGTAAAAGTTGATGAATTTTTGGTTGTTTATATAATCTTGTTTTATGCATTTGGTATAAAATTCTTGAAACAGTACTAAAAAACTCAAGATTCTTAACTTCTGATCTTGTAATCATCTAAACATATAGTTCTTTTGTGGAAATGAAGTGCTTAAAATGGTAGTAAAAGTTAATGAAGTGTTATTTTTATCTTGTTTTATGCATCTGGTGTGAATTTCTTGGAACATTACTAAAAATCTAAAGATTCTTTACTAGTTTATGATCTAGTTTTATGCATCTGGTGTAAAACAATCTTAAAACAGTACTAAAAGATTAAAAGATTCTTTACTACTTTTGATCATGTAAGCATATAAACAAATAGTTCTTTTGTGTTTTTTTCAGGAAAAACTAATGTTGAACACATTGGAGTTCAAAATATCATTTCCAACCCCATATGTGTTCTTGAAAAGATACCTCAAGGCGGCTCAATCCGACTCAAAACTAGAGCAAATGTCGTTTTTCTTGATGGAGCTTTGCCTCGTAGAATACGAGACAGTCAAATTCGCGCCATCATTCTTGGCTGCAGCTTCTGTCTACACCGCTCAGTGCAGTCTTTACGGGTTCAAACAATGGTCCAAGACTTGTGAATGGCATACAAACTACTCTGAAGACCAGCTTATGTAAGCCCTTCATCTTTCTTGCCTTCTAAAATAAGCCCGGCCCGTTAAATAAGTTTACAATTTTAGGGTACAAGTAACACATTTATGTTATTATGCGGGTATAACACGTTTATAACGTTTATGAATCATGACGGACCAAGAAAATAATTTTTGCGGTTTTGGTGACTTTCTTTCTTATAGGGAATGCTCGAGGATTATCGTGGGATACCACCAACGGGCATCAACCCGGAGATTAACCGGGGTTTTCAGAAAGTACAGCACTTCAAAGTTTGACTATGCTGCAAAGTGTGAGCCTGCCAAGTTTATTGTAGAAGAGTCCCAACAATGAAGCAGTTTATACTTCCTGACTTATGAAACTTTGGGGGTTGGTTTTAACATCTGAGATATTCTGGAGGGGGGGGGGGGATTTAGAAAAATAATTTAGCAACTTTCCCTTGTTGCCTTAAGGTATATATGGGTTTAGTTTACATGGTGGTTCAAATTGTGAGAACCAATTGAGCTTATGATTTAATTCTCATTTTACAATAATGATAAAACTTGCTATTTAATACTTTAACTAGTGGGCTTAACCCGCGCATTGCGGCGGGGAGTCCTCCGTGATGATAAGATCCAGCGTATGAAATTGCGGATACGATACAAATTATCAAACGCAAATTAAAAAACAAAGGAAAAGAACATAATCTATTAAAGCCATGCGATGGTAACCATAACCAAAAGCTATTTGAATGAGAAAAAAACATCAAAGTCATTTCACTTCCAAAAAGTTAAAATTGGACTTCTAATTCAGCTCTTCACCGAAGAGTATCTCTTTCGTTTGCCGGGAATCCTATTGGTTGCTGGTGATCAACTGTTGATGAATGAGAGTCGGAGGAAAGAGGTGTAACGGGATATTCCTCCCGTAACCTAACATTTAATGGTTGATCAAGTCAATCCTTTAGAGTATAAAATGTTAATAAGCTCAAATAGAATAATATTCAGGAAAAATTCCCTATTTGTCATTTTCTTTAAGCCTAAAGTGAATCAGTCATAGCTTGTTGTTAGCGACCCATGGCTTCCGATAAAAGGTTTTGACCTGTTAACCGAACACGCATATCAGCAGCTATGATCAGTTAAATGATACTTACATCATCAGCTACAATATCAAAGAGGCTGGACCGTCTCTTTCTCTTAGAAAGTTTGCTTTGTCTGATGAAATACTTTTGGGCAAGGCTTGCAACTTGAGTAGGTATTATTGTGATCACATAAATTCTAGCAACTCCAGACCAATCACTTTTTCCAAGCTTTTGCAAACCTAATAAGAACATCAGGTCCATGGAACACCTGCAAACGAAACACCCACGTCCCGTTTAAGTATATTGACTATGGTCTGCTTTCAAACATATATATATTAACAGATTTGATGATAGTTTGGTGCATAGATTAAATATTTGCGTTATTCAGGTGTCTATATCATACACATCAAATAAATATCAAGAAAAAGCTTGACAAACTGCTAATTGTTATTTTATTCCAAGAACTTCAAGGTTTTTTGATCAAATCAACAAACAACAGTTGTATAAAATCCATATTAAGCATTTCTATCTAACAACTCACACCTTTCAAGACATTTATATTCTACGAACCACAACAATGAAATTATCAACCGAACAAACACACAAAAGACTAAGGGGAAAAAACAGTAGCAGAGTAAAATCACAATCAATCAGCCGAAGAACTTTCAATGACTAATTCTCTAGATAAAAGCAAATATCTATCTTTTGATACCTGATCAACGTACCGAATCTATTTGTTGTATTTTTAGTATCCTTTTTATATTCGAATTGATTTTCTAGGTGTTTAAACCTGATTAGTGTAATAAATATATTACACAGCTACTACTAATGTATTTGTATAATACTAAAGCAAAGGGTAAAGGCTTGTTACCTATCAACAATATTGTTTAGTTGCTCTATGTTTGGATTAGAAGAAGTTGTTGCCGCTATTGAGCCTAACTGAAGCGATCCTGCAGTGAAAGAGAATCTTTTAGTAAAATTATTAATGGAATTTAGCAGACCAAATTCAAATAGAATACACCTAAAATGGATCTTAACATAAAAATGGATATTAACATATTGAAGTGAATGACCTGGGCTCTTGAGATTTTAAAAATTAGATATTTTTCTGACAGGTTAGTTTTTTATTCACCTGTTGTTGAGAACCATGCCAATCTGGACGGTTCGGTTGCCTGTGGTCGAGGGCATGGAAGCGAAACGGCACCAACCATGTGAAAGTGTTGAGCGCCTACCAGTTAAATTAAGGCAAGTAATTAGTATGCGGAGAAGAAAAACACATGACCCAGGTATATACTAATTCAGTTTTCATAATCTTTATTTCTCTTCTCATAGTCTCAACATCAGTTGTTTGACCTGAAATCTTCAAATTGGCTGCAAAATAATCAGGAAACATTATCACATGTTAGTAATGTTGGAGAAATGGTTTTAATAGTCAGGCATGTGTACATTTAAATATGTCTTCCTGTTTTATCATGCTGGTTGAAGCCTCTCCCCATGCATTTCCAACACACAGTGTAAAAATTGGTGGCTTCACATATCTGCAAATATGGGGAAATATTGATTTATTCCATTTTCCAATATCATCATTTAAGCATACAGCACAAAAAACATTTACTGCCATAAAGAACTATATCAATTCAACATTCGATAATTTACACATGAAGCAGTAATAATACCTTTTGTTGCATTATGCTCTTTTCTTTTCACCTCTACCTTCTTCTGTAAATGATTCATTATAAACAGACAACTACTGTAATGATATTGTAAGTGTAGTGTTGAAATCATAAAATTTGCAAAAGCCTTGCCCTGAACATGTTTATATTCATTAACGGGTCAAAGAATTTTTTTTGGAACGGAACGGGTCAAAGATTTAATAAATAAATAAACAGGTAGGTTATGTTTGTTATTCTTTGCTGGGTCAACTCATATTTGTTCTGAGTTTTTCTTATTTTGTTTTCTGTATTTCTCTTCTCGGGTCACCCGTCCAAATCCAGACCCACGAACTTCAGTCAAACTTAGCGAAATCTGTTAAACACACTTGGGCAATTAAAACAACCTGTCTTCAAATATCAAGATCTTAGAAGGTAGATTCACACAATTTTTTCAAAAAATTAACACAAAAATATCATAAAACTATAAAAGAACACAAATTCATCGAAAGGACATTGCAAAATTTGACTAAAATTCAAATAAAAATCAAATCTTGAAGTAATTTTAGTCGTACCTTGCGAAATCTGGCGCCATGAGGAAGAACAATCCAACCAGATTCTGTACACAAAGCCTTCAACACCTCATTGTTAACAATAATAATCAATATATACCCCCAAATTTCGCATGAGAATAGGTTCTTCATCTTAAAATCAGTCCATCTAACAGAAAGGAGTCAATAAAACCAGTGTTCTAAAAATCGCTAGGCGGGCGGTGGGGTAGGGCCTACGCCTAGGCGGGATTAATCGGGGCCTAGGATGGATTAATCGGATTGGAATATCAAGAGAAAACCACAAAGTTAGACGAAAACCGAAAACACTAAAAACCAATCAAATAATTTTTAGATTTTTTATTTTTTTTAACTTATTTCTAAATGTATTAATATAATATTACACAATTTACCAAAAAAATATTTTACGTATACGTAACCGTAATTTTTTTGTTTTCTGTTTACGTATACGTAACACTATGGGTTATGGGTTACGTATAAGTAAGCCAATACTTAAATAATTTTTTGGTAAAAATGTGTAATATTACAATGATACTCTTATAAATAAATAAAAATAACAAAAAATAAAAAAGAAATATTATTATATGATTGGTTAAAATTGGTTTTTTTAGTGGTTTTCTCGGTTTTCGCGGTGGTGGTGGTGGCGGCGGTTTGGAGTGGAGGGTAAAATATATAACGTTTTTAACCATTTGAGTCCCTAAAGGGTATTTTAGTCTTTTTAGAAAAAAATTAACAGAAAATCTAACATAGTTAGTCATCTGGATTTAAATAGAAGCAAAAATGAAACGTCAGGGTTAAAACAGACGAATTTAAATATAAGGGACTGAAATAGTTAAAACGGTCAAACGTCAGAGAATCAAATAGTAATTTACTCTAAAGAGTATTAGGTGGGTAAAAAAGACTTTTCACACAAAGTTTAAGACGCCGGATAGTTCCCATTTTAAGACGCCGGAATCCCATCTTGGTTCCCGCCGATCACGCCGGAGACGATTCAGTGACCGGCCCTTTCATCTTCCTTTCCTGCCTACGAGAAGCCCCACTTCAAGCGTTCTATCGCTCTCCCCGCACCCCTGCTTTGGTTGCCCTACTCCATCGCCGTCATCTGACCACCACCATTGCCGTCGCCGATAACGCACGCCGGAGCCCCCATCATGCTAACCTACGACGCCATTAAAGCCCCATTCAATGAACGGTTTCGCCAGAGACGATTCGTCTTCGCAACGACCATCTCAATAAAACCCCATTCAACTGTTTCCCTCATCTGGCACCCCCTCGGCAGTCGCAGGTAAAGCTTTCTATTTCGTTGTATGGTTGTATTAGGTTGGTGTTGTGCCAGCTTTCAATTTCTATTTTCTGATTGTAGGTTTCTCTGATGATTACAAATCAGGCATAATGAAGTTTGGTGGGTCGTCTGGGCATGTGCAGAAAGAATGAAAGAAGTGGGTGACCTAATCGAAAACGTTTGTGTGGCCTTATGGGGGAAGAAGTGTATACTTAAGTGGCTCCTTTACAGGGTAAGATTTCAATGCTTATGTTTGTTTCTAAGGTTGCACGACAAGTGTTTGTGATATTGCCTAAATGAGTAGACACAAACATTGGTTAATTGATGGCATATTCATTTTGTATAGATGGTTGACCATTGGTCTATGACTCCGGTTCAGGGATGGCCGACTTTCTTTCTGATGATGTGCAACTTACCACCTGTCTGGTTAGTTTTTACATTTATATCGTTTCATTCATTCTTGCTATATATGCCCGGTGTGATGACCTCAACAGAAGTAAGCATTTATATTTTAATTAGAGTAATACTATATTATTGCTTGAGTCAGATCGAATGACAAAGCCATCAAACTGCATTTTATTTATTGTTACAAGAATCCATGTTTATTCAGACTCCTTCACTTTATATGGGAAATAACCATGTTCTCAAGGTTGCTAGCAAGATGGGTTCTATGATGTACAAGTGATACAGTGATAACTAAGCTAATGTTTCAGAATTTATTATTTTGCTCATAACACCTTCTTATTTTTTTATGCGTTTATCCTCCACCCGGGAAAGGAAAAAAAAACTACTTTTGCTTATATTAATTCTATGCCATAGACAGGCCTTGTTAAGTGCAGTTGC
Source organism: Smallanthus sonchifolius (assembly GCA_023525975.1). Taxonomy (NCBI): domain Eukaryota; kingdom Viridiplantae; phylum Streptophyta; class Magnoliopsida; order Asterales; family Asteraceae; genus Smallanthus; species Smallanthus sonchifolius. The sequence continues at coordinate 21,734,625 of CM042019.1, read as the reverse complement.
AAAGTGTATCAGAGGGTTTATTAAGTTAAGGATAGCTTTGGGAACACTTCATGGGGCTCTCCCTGATGCAACATCTGAAGAGATAGAAACTTATGATGATGAATGTGCCATTTGCCGGGTAATCGATTAATCAATTTAATTTTGTTTTGTTGTTATATTTAGAAGTATCTAACTGTCTTTGTCAATAAAAATTCTCATGCTGGGTAAATTTAGGAACCAATGGCCAAGGCTAAGAAGCTCTCCTGTAATCAACTTTTCCATCTTTCATGCCTTAGATCCTGGTAACAATTTCATATAAATACTTTTAATTCAAGTTGCTTTAGCATTATGTTGTGATTAAATATGCTGAGGTGGCATCTTGATGCCAGGTTAGACCAAGGTCTAAGTGACAATTATTCATGCCCTACTTGTCTTAAACCCCTCTTTGTTGGTGCACCTGAAGGAAATTCTGTACCTCATTCTGGAGATGTTTCAAGTGATGAACAACTTGCCCGCCAGTTATGCTCTACACTTGAACTGCAAAATGATCCTACAGGTGTAATTCCTTTGTGATTAAAGACGCGATTAACAACTATGGTACCGTCCGTTTTTAAGGTTATTTGCATTAATTTTGGTATTCCTTTGATTGAAAGTATTGGTGGAGGCAGAATTTTTGGGTTTTTGTGCCCATGATTGAGAATTATAAAGACGAATTGTGAAAATAGACATAACTGTTGATTGGCATAGTTCCTTAGCTGTGTGAAAAAGCTTAACTAATTCATTACAGTTATCTAGTACGTTAGTAAGAGATGTAATTGTTTCATTTGTAAGTCTTGATCGTGTTTCGTAATTAAAAAATTGAACTCTGTTAATAACTTCATTCTTTGTAGTGTATACATACATTTGCAAGAAGCGAGGACTTTTATCAGGTGGAGGGCATAAAGAGCCTAGCAAGTGGTGAACCTGACCTTCAATTTTAAAAACATAAGGGCCTGAATTGTTATTAATAGTATCGTCAACTTTTGAGCCAAATGAGGTCATAGAAAACATAGAGTTGTATGCACGTATGTTGGAAAGGAAGTCAGATTGTTGAAATAATTGTACCATTGTTGGATGAGGAGTTGTTGGAAATTTAAGTTTTACTCGACCCCCTTTACAACATTGGTTATATTTAGGTTGTCGAACTGTGGATGATCTAAGAGTACGTTCGTCAAACCAAAAGCAGGCATTACAGTATTCACATGCATGGTTGCAATCACCAATATCTAAATAGAGGGATCTAGTGGAACTGCAGTATCGGATTCCCAACGTAATCGGATTCCGTGGATGATCTAAGAGTACGTTCGTCAAACCAAAAGCAGGCGTTACAATATTCACATACATGGTTGCAATCACCAATATATAAATAGAGGGATCTAGTGGAACTGCATGATGAAGAGGAATTGTTATCTGACTGTCTTGATGTCTGATACCCAACGTAATCGGATTCCGAAAAGGGTTGTCTTGCGACAACATTAGATTCACGTCTACGTTTTCTTGAGTTCGACATATGTCGGTAAAGTGATTCGAGAATGGAGGTAAGTGGTTTTTTAAAATGTGTGGAACCTATATGTTTTAATCTATGGTTTGTGACGTCTAAGTACCATGTGAGAAAAAAAATGATATGATGATTTAAATAGAAGTAAATAATACTTACTTGTACCGTAGGTAAGTGATGCGATACCGGATCCATTACCCATGACCCGGAAGACTCCACAAACCACCCAGACCCAAGACCCGGTTACGATGCCATCAAGGAACGACCCATGACCCAGTCAAAGGGTAGTGGCAGCATATTAGATTAGTGGATTAGTTGGTAGTTGCATTTTCCCTTTTCGTTGAATGCAATTAGGAAAGTAGTGGCCCATGTTTATTTACGGTTCATGCATTCACGTTTCTTTTTCCCTGCAATGTTTAGTATTTAAGTATTTGTTTCATGAATAAAAAGAGTAGAAGAAAATTGTTCCAAATCTTGTTTTCACTTTCCCTGCAAATTTCTTTGGAGCTTGACCCCCTCTAAGGGTTACCCTATCAGTAAGTATAGGGAAAACCATAAGTTTAAGGGGTTTTTGGGAATGATATCATTTTTAAAATCTTAAACAAAAATAATGTAAATACAAACAGTAAACAATTAATCTAAAAAATCATTTTGTAGAAGGAAAACACATTTGGAAAAGATTTTTTTATTAATATAATAACCAAAATTATTAAATTTCATTGATATTTGAACACCCAAGTGAAGTTAAATAAATAAAAATTCACATGAACTTCAACAAGGTATAAAAAAGTAGGAACATGCTTGAAAAAATGATAGTAACCTTTGCAAAAAAGAAAACTTATTAGTGGAACCTTCCCCTATATATATATATTCATGATATAACTGATATAACTATATAATCTCTAACATGTCCAGATTCATGAAGAAGGTAGAGATTTTTCCCCTATATATATATATTCATGATATAACTGATATAATTATATGCTCTCTAACATGTCCAGATTCATGAAGAAGGTAGAGATTTTTCCACCTGCATATCGCGAAATACAAGTCAAGATAAGAACACACTTTCTATCATCAAATGTCACTTATGCAGCTTACCTATTATGCAAACCCAGATCTATATTTGAACCACTTCCTACGGTAAAATATGCTGGGCTTGGTCTGGAGTACACATTAAACAACACAAGCAAATCATATATTTCGTATCCTAGTAAGATGTGTTTGATATAAAAAAAGGAAATTAAGTTGGATTATGTGGTCCTAAACTAAAATGACATTAATTTGACAGTGTGGTCCTAAGCATAAGCCTAAGCATTTTGATCATGTGGTCAGACCAAGCCATCGAAAATCTCCATTATGAGTATTTTCAAAAGTGAAGTGATTAAAACCTCTAATTTGAGGTTTTTGGACCATTATACCATATCTACAATAGAGTATGTAGGCTATACCATTATACCCAAGATGCCACTTTCGTTGCATACCCATGAAGAATTTTCTTTAATTTACCGTATATATTTTATCGATAATCGAAAGTTTGAAACTTTATTATCGAAATCAGGATGTTTTGAAGCCGAAACAATCAACTGAGATTTTTTACTTATGAGGTCTTTAAAGATGAGGAGGATCTCGTATTAAGGAGAACCATTCAAACAGTCAAAGTCAAACTTATTTTTAAAATTTATATATTTAGAATATTAGTCAATCCCTGTGATTAGCAACTATTGTAATTTACCTAGAATAATCCCTGTAACTTTTCCTTTCCCTTGTTATATAGCTGTAACACCCAAATTTTTCAAGAAAATAAAAGTACAGGGGCTAGAATACAAATGGACCAAAGTTCAGGGACTAAAAATGCAAAAATCTGAAAGTTGGACCGCTACCGGGTTCTTAGCGGTCCGCTACGTAGTGAGGAAGGAAATGATGAGGGAATGACATGTGTCGAACGTGTGTCTTGATGACTCAGCCTTATGGCGGATCGCTACGAGGTCCGTAACGGTCCGCCACGCCTTAATCTGGGTAGTGGACCGCTACCCAAGCCGCTAACGGTCCGCTACGTGGGGAGTACGCCAGACATCTAGCAGAGGGGCGGTAACGGACCGCTACCACCCTGCTTAGCGGTCCGCCACCGGTGCGTATTTCAACCTATAAATTGAGACAATTGATGTTCATTTTGCAACACACAAACTACCACACACACACTCACACGCAAACCGAGGAACAGCAAGCAACGGTTATGAACACGGAGGTTACGAGTGCGGTACGTTAAAGTTACGAGCAAGGTTCGGAGAGACGTTTAAGCAAGGAATCGAGCTTAGGAAACAACCCGAGAATTATCGTAAGTACACCGGACCCGTACCTTAGGTAAATTGTTATGTGATTACATGATTATATGTACGGGATAATGATGGGTTAGTCTAAACACTAAAGTGAAATAATGGAGTAATTACGAGGTATCAAAGGGGTAGTGGGAACATTGCGAGGAACCCTATATATAAACCTCTTGAATATTTCGTGGTGAAACCATTACAAAAGTTTAGGGGTATGTACTAATAGATAGAATGGCACGAATGCATGCTAAACAAACATAAAATGGAAGCTTTAATTCTAAATAAAAGAATATCCACGAGACATTAGGGAAGTGGTGGGAACGCTACGGGGAACCCTATATATAAGCTTCACAATATTTTAGGGAGAAACTTTTATGAGGAATTAAGGCAAGGGTGGAACAAAAAGCATGATAAGAAATCATGCAATACGTGGTAAACATTCAAATCTGTGTATATGTGATATAGCCGAGTCTAGGCTCTATGCCTGAGTAACAGCGTACTTTCGAAGTAACAAAGAAGTGGTGGGAACGCTGCTGGGACCCTATATATAAGCTTCTTTGGTACTTCTGGACGAAACCATTACAAAGGCTTAAGGTAAGGGCCTATGTGGAAAAGCATGGCAAAGAATGCATGCTATTATGTGATAAATGTGAATGTGTGGTAAGGACTAGTCTAGCTCTAAACCCGAGTAACGGCGTAGCCACGAAGTTACAAAGAAGTGGTGGGAACGCTGCAAGGACCTATATATAAGCTTCTTTGATACTTCGAGATGAAACCTAGACAACGGTTTAGGGTAAGGGGCTAGGTCCAAAGGCATGACAAAATACATGCCAAATAACATGATCGAATGACATGTGATGATTATGAATGGGAAATAAGGTGTCGAGCCTACGGGGTGGAAGGGCCTTGTAAATAAATAACCCCCGGGGTTAATAAAAAGGGTGTCGAGTCTACGGGATGGAAGGCCCTATGAAAATAAAAAGGTGCTGAGCATACGGGCGAAAGGGCCTTGTGAATGGAAATGAAAAAAATGTCGAGCCTACGGGCGGAAGGGCCTAAGTAAAAAGGTGTCGAGTCTATAGGCGGAAGGAACTGATTAAGGTGTCGAGTCTATGAGGTAGAAGGAACTGAAATGAATAATAAAAATAAGAATGCAGTGTACTTACTTAGCGTAAGCTAATGTAAAAATGTTTTTCAAACACTGCAGGAAAAAGGCATGTGGAATGAACTGATTAAGGTGTCGAGTCTATGAGGAGGACATGCTTAGGGCATGTGTTATTGACTTCGGTGTTAACTGGGATTCACATCTGCCTTTGATTAAGTTTTCGTACAACAATAATTATCATACCAGCATCAACATGGCACCTTTTGAAGCTCTCTACGGTCGTAAGTGGTGTTCTCCTGTTTGTTGGAACGAGATCGGTGAAGCACAAATCACCGGACCCGAACTTATTCAAGAAACATCTGATAAAGTTTTTCGTATTCGTGATAATCTTCTGGTGGCTAGAAGTCGGCAAAAGAGCTATGCTGACAAACGATGAAAACCCTTGGAATTCCAAGTCGGTGATCTCGTACTTCTCAAGGTATCCCCTTGGAAGGGAATGGTTCGGTTTGGAAAGAAAGACAAACTAGCACCTCGTTTCGTGGGTCCTTTTAAGATTCTCGAAAGGATTGGGAAGGTGGCCTACAAGCTTGATTTACCCAAAGAGCTCAGCAACATTCATCCAACTTTTCACGTCTCCAATCTCAAAAAGTGTCTTGCTGATGAGAACCTCCACATACCTCTTGATGAAGTGTGCATTGATGAAACTATGCACTTCGTAGAGAAACCCGTGGAAATCATGGACCGTGAAGTCAAGCAACTCAAGCATAGTCGTATCCCTATCGTCAAAGTTCGTTGGGAGTCTAAACGTGCCCAGAGTTTACTTGGGAACGTGAAGACCAAATGAAAGTCAAGTACCCACATCTCTTCCCTGGACCCTCCTCTTAAATTTAGGGACGAAATCCCTAAAGTAGGGGAGACTGTAATATCCAGGATTTTCCGATGTATCATTTTCTGTTATCAGTTTGTAACCTTTTGTAACTTATCTTTTTCAAATCTAATGAACATATCATTTCAAAATCTTTGCACGTATTATTGATTTAAGACTTGAATTCTTATTAAGTCTAATTCTTAAAATAATAAATATAGAATTAATAGATTTATATTTATATACCTAAATATATATGTATCCTACGAAAAATAAAATAGATTAAACCCTTAAAACTTTATAAGTTTATTTTTATTATTGTGTTAATAATATAAATAATAAACTTATTAACTTTAAATACTTAAATTAATAAATTTATAAATTATTACAAACTTAAAAAAAATATAAAACTTATTTGAGTTTATAAAATAAAATATATTATAAAGTTCAGGGGCCAAACAGTTATTCCTGAAACTTATTTTTAAACTAAAATACAAGTTTTAGCATAAAATGTTAAAGGCTTAAAACCTCAGGGACTTATTGTGCAATTAACCCAAACTCCAGAAATCGAAAACAGTCCTAGGTTCGAGCCTTCCCAAACCCGGTTTTCATCCTCCCTTATTCGAAATCACGTTTCCGGCCAGATTCATTGCACCTCGAGCTTCCCTTCGAGCGTGCGACCCAAACCCGGTGCTCATCAATGCTCGATTCCATGTTTAACAGCCGCGTGGTTCGAATTTAAATCCGTCGTATACAACCACCATCTCCCCAACTGTACAAGCATTATTCGTCGAAATTGGTTATAAATACCAACCCAAACATCTCGACAACATCACACCCTAACTCTCTAAACTCTCAATTCGTTCAAATCGAACCTGCATTGCCCGATTGAAGCCTGCGTCTGCCGTATCTGAACTCAGACTCGATCTCCTCCATTTCGAACTCGATTCAGGTAATTCTCATGGCCGAAAGATTCGTTTTCATCTAAAGATCAAGAGCCCTCTGTCAATTTACACTGATAGAGGGTAAATCGATTCGTAATTTGGGTTTGGTTTTCTAGGGTTCATACGGGATTTGTGGGCTGATTCGGGATTGTGTTTAAAATGTTACTTTTCCAGGTTTAACCTCAGCGAGGCCCGTAGCCGGGAGGTTAAGTCGTGTGTGTGGGGACTTGGGTGGCCTAGGTTTGAATCCGGCCAGCCCAAGTTTTGGTGTTTTAATTTTTTTCTTATGCTTTTAATCAGATTTTATATTTCTAATTACTTTTATAAAATCTGTTAAACTTTTATAAACTTAAAACTGGATTTTAGTTATACTTTTATTTTTCATAAATCTTTTATTTAATTAAACTCAGTTAAAACTATTAAAAATTTAATCTTTAATGATAGTTTTAAATATTTAAAAACTATAAACATACTTCCAAATTATATAAAACTTATAATTTGAGCAGAAGCTATTTTATAAAATAGAAAAACTTAATTTACTATTTAATTTCTAAAAATAAATGAATTCTTTTGTTAAATCTTTAATGTAATTTATAAACTTTAATTTAACAGAAAATCTTAGATAAACTTTATAAAATCAGTAGATTTATAAAACTTATATATTATTTAGAAAACAGAAACTTTAATTTAAAAACATTTATAAACTTTCATCTAAACATAAATTTAAAATACTTATAAACTTATAATTTAAAAAAAGAAACTTTATTTAACACATTATAAACTTATGGTTTCATTTACACTTTAAAACATTTATAAACTTATAATTAAATCATAACCTTTATTTAAGATATTTATAAACATTTAATTTAAAAGAAACTCTATGTAACATTTTATAAACTTATACTTGCATATGATTTATTTAAGCTTTTAAACACCTTCTAAATATTATTTAGAATAATTACAAGTTATTTTTATAAAATGAATACTTAATGATTAAACACTTTAAGGAATTTTAATTGATCATTTTATTCAGATACAGTAATTATTTTTAATTTCTTTTAGATAATTATTTATCCTTAATAATTATTTATTCTTTTAGATAATTATTAATTATCCTTAATACTTATTTATTTTTTTACTTAATTAATATTTCGTCCTTATTTATAAAAATACTTAGAAACTATTTTAAATTATTATTACCTATCTTGTGTAATTAATAATTATTTTTAATTATAAACTTAATAAACTTTGATACTTCAAGATTTGTATCATCTATTTAAAACTTTATTTAGAATCTTGATTTAATTCTATAAATAACACAATCACTCCCATTCCCATTTGAACCTCAGTTAATCTTAGAATCCTAGATCCATTGTCATAGATTTTTAGGATCAAACTTTAAACTTTAGACTTTGTCATTATTGTAATGATATTCTTTCCCGAGGCTTTACTACACTAATCTTGTTGGACACTCTTTCATCATTCTATGTGAATATACTTAGCCCCTTTTGTTTTGTTTTTGTTTATAAACTTGGGGTGGAACATGTATAAAATTTTTAGACTTATACAATTCATACACAACTATGTCTATATGTTATGTGCTTTTGATTGACCCTTCGGGGGGAGCCCATGGTGATTGTTACTAGATCTATACTTTTAAGGGTAACCTGCGGGTTATGCCTAAACTTGGTTGGAAGAGTTGATATGCACAATATTTAAACTTGTATGCTCTCACACTTATACCTTAGACGCATGTGCATAGTGAATTGTAAAACTTTTCAAAGACTTTGTTAAACTGTATCAAAACCTTTGTATCTCACCAACTATTTTTAATTGACGGTTTACTTAACATGTTTCAAGTGCTCAAGTTTGAGGCTTTTCTTGTGATCATATAGGATGCTTTGGACTTAGAGAATTTATTAAATTTTAAAGCTTGTATTCTTGTTTTGTTTGTTGAACTACGTGTTTTCATTCCTTGTATTGAACCTTGAAAGTTATAAATGAAATATCTCAATTTTAATAGTCAACCTTGTGCTTATGAACAACCGCGTCCGTCACGACGTATAATCCGTCGTCGGTTGGGCTGTGACAAGAATCCCTAGATATTTTATAATTCAATATTGTATGTAAAACAATATTTTAATAAAATATACCTGTGTCACCTTAAGTGATAAGGTTTTGAAAAATTTGAGACCAATTTTCGTATAATAAACTCTGATAAAATAATAGACTAAAAGTAGGATGTTTCAATAGCTATATTCTTTGGTTATCTATTAATAAAGATATATTTTCCTACAATCTCTTGATACTTGCATATGGTATCAGAGTTGTAACAGCTCATACGAGAAAATCGATCCCTTTTCCATCTTAATTTCACTTCAATTCACTCCCATCATCTTCACTATCGCCAAAAACTAACAAATGGCAACCACAGTGATTCAAGTCACCGTCACTACCCATTTCCCTATCAAACTCAATTCAAACAACTTTCCAATATGGAGAAAACAAATCCAGTCAACAATGATTGGTTTGGACCTTGATAATTTCATCTCTGGAAATCAAAAACCTCCATCGAAGGTGCTTGACAAGGAACCAGAAAAAATAAACCTAGCCTACAGCCTTTGGTTCCGACAGGATCAGATTATTCTGAGTGCAATCCTCGGTAGTTGTACCGATGCAATCCAACCTACCATCTCCATCGCAGATACGTCCCATGAAGCATGGGATCGCTTGAACACCAGCTATGCAAATGCTTCCCGTTCTCAGTCATCTCTCTGAAATCAAAGCTAGCAAAAAACCCTAAAGGCAATCGATCCATAACTGACTTTCTTCACGGTATGAAATCAATTGAAGATGAATTAGCATTGGTTCAAAACCAATCGATGAAGAGGAGTTACTCATTCACATCCTTTGTCAGTTGGGTGACGAATACAGCTCTATTGTCGCAGCCCTGAAAGTTCGTGAAACACCCATCAAATACCCTGAACTATTCGATAAACTTGTCGAATTTGAAAGACTTCTCAAGGAATCTAGTGCAACAGACACACCCGCAATACCTACAGTCAATGCCAACCAAATATTTTCCACTCGGACCACTAATCGTTTCCCTCAAGAAAATCAAAACAACACATGCCGTTACAGTTCAAGAAACCAGCCTATAACACCTCGTCAACAGTTTTCAAACAACAGTAATCTCACAGGTGGAAATCGACAAACAAGGAACTCAAGCTACTGCCAATTCTGCAGCATTCCTGGTCACGAAACTAAAGACTGCCGCAAACTTGTGCGGTTCCATCGAGAGAATAACGTCACATTTGATGCCCCTTTACAACCTTCTCCAATTGAAAATGTTGCTACCTCTTAAGCTCCAACTTGGATGTTTGATAGCGGTGCCTCCCATCATGCCACATCTTATCGAAGCTCCATTCATACATTGTCTGAGTATAGGGGACCAGATGAGATAATCTTGGGTGACGGTAATGCACTATCCATTTCTCACACCGGTAACACAAAATTATACACTTCATCATGTTCACTTTCACTATCCGATGTCCTTCGTGTTCTTAAATTACGCAATAATCTTATTTCTGTTGCTAAGCTTTGTAAAACTAACCTTGTTTCGGTTGAGTTTTTTCCAACCCATTTTTTTGTTGGATATAGGATGTCCTATCGTCGATTAAATCATCATTACTATCGAGGTACGATCCAAAGAGTTACACTTTGGACAACAAGCAAATAATAATGTTTAGTTGTAAACATTATAGTTCACGAAACGTGGAATTTTAATTCGGTGAATAAAGATTTAATGAAATATTTATCGGTTTATTCGGTGATTAATTATTTAGAGAAATAATTAAATACGGAGAGATAAATGTTTAAGTGTTAAACATTAATTCATTAAGTTTCACTAATTATTTGTAATTAGTAACTCTAGGGATTGAATGTAATTAACAGTTAATTACAAAGGAATTAAATGTTAATATCCCAGGGGCGCGGTATGTAATTAGGGTGGTTATAAATATAACCTTAAATCATAACCGTAATTCTAGTTCTAGCCACCACCCTTACCTGAGCAAAGAGGAGAAGCCGCCCCCCACCTTTGTTGTTCGCGACCACCGCCAGCCACCGTGAGCCACCTGCACGCCGCCGTCGATCGCCGATTGCCACCCCGTCGCCGTCCCCGCCACGCAACCGTGTGACGGTTTTCCTTGTTGCGGGTTTCGTGATTAGTCACTAGCGAGACGTTCGTTGATTCAAGGTGTGAGTCTTCAGGTTATCGTCAAAGGTATAATCCCTAACCCGCTATGGTTGGTTTTATTTTATTGTTTATACGTGTGCAATCGGTTCACTGACGGGATCCCGGTTTTGAACCGTTAACATGTACAACCGCTTCCGCTCAATAAATCTGATTTGTTTATTTAATAAGATTAAATTAATATTGTTTTAAAAGTTAAAGCTGGTACATGGATTCCTAACAGTGGTATCAGAGCCACCTTTACGCACGTTTAAACATATTATTTATTTTTTTATCTTATGTTTTATTTTTCAAAACTTTTGTGTGACAAAAATATCGTGCCTTTTTTGTTTGGTTTGATTGCGTTTGATAAATCGAGCTCTAGTGACATGTGGTTGTATTTATTTATTTTGGTTTTATCATCTTTGTATTTTTAAGGGTTATTTAATGTAATAGTTAGGTTTATTTTATTTATTTATTTATTATTGTAATTGTAAATAAATTTGTAAACCTAACGAGACGAAAACTAGAAGACCAAAGGCGGACACGAACGAGACTAGAAGATGGAGATCTTAGACTAAGTGAGAGATAGCAAAAATGTTTTTGTTGTACCTTAGACCGGTTCGGTTTCTGTTTGATGGCTCGAATGAAACCAAACAAATTTACTAGTTGCTCGATTTGAAAATTAAAATGTTTAAAGTTTTCTCTGAAATATAATTAAATAAAAGTGTTTTTATTTAAAAATAAAACGGGTTTTAAATTTAATTGTATTATTTAAAACTAATTTAAATTAATTAAGGAGTTGATTAGTTTAAAATATGATTCGCGATTAACGACCAATTTAGATTAAATAAGGTATTTAAAATTGGATCGTGTCAAGTATTGAAAGGCGTTTCACGAACTAAAATAGTAAAATTGGTTTACTAAAATTGCACGACTTGGATTATGCTCCTTGTCGTCCAAAATATTTTTGACCCTTACTCAGTAATTTAAAACATCGAAGCAAATCCCAAATTTATAAGCGATATTTCTGGGTGACCCTAAATTGTGACACTTCAACTGACTGAACCCCCGGTGTTAGAAAATTACCCTGCATCCAGGCCTACGGTTTTGGGAATGGTTTGGCTCGCTACGAACGAAGCCCAAATAGTGTGTAAAAGAAAGACGGTTCATCTCAAAGCTTCTTATGGTAGTCTAATTTCGATTATGGGGACAGAGAATGTACAGTGCCTAACGTCATCTCGGTGATTAAGGCTGAAAGTTTTATGAGACGTCGCTGTGAGGCTCACTTGGCATACGTCGCTAATGATAGAAAGAAAGGTACAGAGTTGAAATATGTACCCGTGGTGTGCAATTTTCCGGAGATGTTCCCTGTGGACTTGCCTAGGATGCCTCCTGATCAGGATATAGAGTTCAGATAGATGTGACTCTAGAAGCCCAGTCCGTTGCGAAAGCACCCTACCGGTTAGCTCCACCAGAAATGAAAGAACTAATGAATCGTATGAATAGCTTCTAGAGAAAATTTTCATCAGATCGAGCATCTCACGTTGGGTGCTCCGGTACGATTTGTAAAGAATAAAGATGGTAGCATGCATATGTGCATTAAATACCGAGAGTTGAACAAGCGTATAGTAAAGAATAAGTACCCATCACCAAGGATAGACAATCTGTTGACCAGTTGCAAGGGGCAAGTTGGTTCTCGAATATTGATCTTAGGCAGGTTTATCACCAGTTGAAAGTTAGAGAAGAGAACGTACCTGATATGTCATAAATTATACATAATTTACATGCATAACTATCCACATATTCATCATAATTGTAGACAAAATGATGGTAATTGATACTTAATCTATTCAATTGTGTTACAACAGGATAATTGACCTTGGTTTGCACAAACATGAAGAAATCACTCAAAATCAAGAAGAAATTAGCATTTGGAAGTCAATTGAACAAACCTAGACCCAGAAAGCCAAAGTAGTAAGTCAAAAGTCAACAGGGAGCAGAAGTGGGCCCATGCACGGGCGTGCATCCCAATGCAAGGCCTTGCAAAGGCCAAAATTTCCCCATGTAATCCCCAAAGCTGCCAGTTTTCTTTACGTGCAAGAAAAGGGTACTTTGCACGCCCGTGCATTGCTAAAATCTTTGCCTACAAATAGCAAGCTCATTCTAGTGTTTTAGATGTCCAATACCAAGGGTTGTAAAGGCTGTTGGGTATAAAATTGAGACTGATGCTGTCAATAGAAACTACAGTATCGAAACTATTAGTTTCGGTTGAACATTTGTTCAATCGAAACTAGGTAGTTTCGTGTGACATCCGACATTTTCAGGTTAACTCCGTTAACACAAACATCGTTTTTATTTATTCAAACTCAGTTATCTCAAACATTCACTCATGCATTACGTTTAATTAGGATTAATTAGATGTGTCAGTTTCGCACAATCACTCACGTATCGGTAATTCGTAGAATTTCCGGATCACACACGAGTCTAACCCGGAACGTTGGTGAACTATTAAAAATAAATGTGAATAATTATTTTTATATAAATTATGTGATTTTATGTGCTATGTGATTTTTCGGTGAATTATGTGAACGTTCTTGTAATCGCGTTGAATTATCAGATATATATTTTACTGATTATTTTTATAGATATGAAACTTTTATAAAAATAATTATTTAAAAACCATTTTATCTAGTGGATTAATTAGATAAATTAAAAACCTATTTAAATTAGCCCATGATTATCCATACTTAATTTAAAACCCATGCAAATTAGGATATAAGGATTTTTATAAAATTTAAATACCCTACTCTTCTCTCTCTCTCTCAAGAATCGTCGACCCCCCCCCCCCCCTTCTCCCTTTTGCGCCGAAACCAAACCACCACCATACACCCTCTCTTCAAGCTTCAATCTCGCAATTGATCGCGTATTTGGACTCCTCTCGACGTTTCTAACAATCCTACGTAAGTCGTTTCGTTCAATTCCGTCACTTTTTGATTCCTAAATTTTAGATCAAAACCCTAGTTCATACAAACATGGATTTTTATAATAAAGATGCTAACTTTATCATTATCTTGCATGTATTTGTTGATTTTATAGTTATTTGGAAAACCCTAGCTTCATATAATTAGTAACTTGTTAGATAATGAAGCTTTTTGATTATGTAATGGAGTAGAATTGCATATTATAGATGTTTGATACTTGTTACGATTATATTCATGTTAGATAGATTGTATGTAATTGGTTTGATGCTTTGAATCTCGTTAAACAAGCCTAGAAATCATAACTTACTTATAATGGAAACTTTTTAGAAATTCTATCTTGCATACTAGACATGTGTTGAATGATATGATGATGTTTATATGCTACTTGATCCATGCATAAGAGAATTGTGAAACTAGATTTCTAATACCTAGCTCAGTTTTGCAAACTTACTAAAAGATGAAACTTTAATTGTCTAAAGTGTTCATAGCTTGCTAATTATACATGTATGACATGGTTTAATGATTGGTCCATGTTAGTTAGGACATAATAACATGTTACAATGTGTTGGATGCTTGAAATCATGCATACCTCTCATAGGTTACTAAAGATAGGAACTTTGTCTTGAATTGTGAATCACATGTTAGGTTCTATGCAATTGGTATGTGGTGTGACGATCTTGAACATGTTAGAGTAATCATGCAAACATATTGATAATGATAATATGAGTTTTGAACATGCTTTCTACTTATGGAAACCTGCTAATTATGGAAACTTGCTATCTTGATAGAACAAATAAGATTTGTTGCTAAGTGCTACAACATGATCATGTGTGTATAATGTATTTGTGTTATACTGAACAAACATAATTTCTTACAACGTATCACCAACGGGTCGCCGGGTCAAACTTGAGTCAAACTGTAAACCTTTTTCAAAACACTTAAACATTAGTATTGTTTGGATAGTATGGGTTCATATCAACTTGCACGAACACGCACTTATAGACTATGAATTATAGCTGGCAGTTAGAGGTTCAGTTGTTTTACTTAGCTTTCATTTGCATACACACTCAGGTGAGTTTCATGGCCCATATCTTTACTTACTTTCCTTTTTAGGGGAGAAAGCATGCACGCAAACATTTTGGGTTTTGTATTATTGTATTATCGCTTGCCTACTAAAGTGCAAACATACCAACAAGTCCTTACATTCTTGAACCGTTAGTATTGGAATATAGCGAGGTGATTTTGAGTAGTACTACTGGGTTTTGACAAGCCCCACCCGAGTTAGTCGCGCTAACTTGACTGGAGGTCGAACGGGTGTAAGATTAGCCTAGACATTTGCCATTGTTCGGTAGACATAGCGGAAGACAAACAAAAATACAAACAGTCAGCTTCGGTTTCGAACACTTGTAGTAGCATGACATAGACTAGCTATCTATCGGTATACATTAATTACATTATTTAGCAAACATTGAACTTGCTATTTACTTACATCTCTATTAACTCACCAACCATTGTGTTGACACTTTTAGCATGTCTTTCTCAGGTCGCTAAGGTACGCACAAGTTTAGGATTCATGGTCTGAGCATGGTTTTCGCAGATAATTTCAAACTTATTTATTTCTATTATTTACTTTGGTTTGGGCGCGGTGTTTTGCGCATTTGACTATTCTTGCATTTGAATTTTATTTACGCTTCTGCAACGTTTTCAAACTTAAACTTTTGTTGTCTCGTGACTATGAGCAGCATTAGTATTTTATTTTAATTCATATAGAGTCGTTCCGTGTAACTAATGACTGAGATCCTAGTATGTCACGCGCCTCGTGGTAAAACCCGGCAGGTGGATTTTGAGGGTGTGACATTTCGGTACCTGTTTTTCAGGCCTATTTGGCGGTGGCTTGGAAAACAAGGCATATGTGTTTTGCCTCCTATATAAATATCAGATTATCTCATAGGAGGAGTGTGTGTCTGTAGAGGGAATCACCACCCCAGGGGGAGCTCACCATGGGGTGAGAATAATTGTAGAGTGTGTGAGGAGATTTTTATTTTTCATATCAATCAAAGAATCATGTGTTTTATGCTCCAATTATCTGTTCTTCTCACTTTTATATATTTCTGTTCGTGTATGTGATTCCCGCACCCGTCTCTACCTTTTTCTGATTCGAGAGTGATACCGGATCAAGGGATTCCGCCTCTTGATTCGGGTTGTTTGATGGATTTCTCCGTAGATCTGTGTTTGCGGATCTGCTCAGGACCTACAAAGGCCCTAGTGCTCTGCTAGAGCCGGAACTCTCTCGGTTTTGGTCCGTTTTAGATTTTCTTTGTTTATTTTCCTTTTCTAAGTTTTGTAATATGAAATGATTTTCCTCGTTCAAGTAAATAAGAGGCAACCTATACCCACTCTCCTTTCGTGTTAAAACACTTTCACACATTGTCTAAGGGTTAGTAGAGTCACTTGTATGGTCATTCATGGCTAGTCCTCTTGCGTTGCTCGGGTTGGTTGAACTTTAATTAACTAGTGAAGTATTTTTAGTATGTTATGTCCTTAAAGCCTTCCCTTTAATCTATCTTAAAAATACAAGAATAAGTAATCTTTAAACCAACTTAATAACCTTAAATCTTGTGAGTGTCTTAAGCAAGACTTCTTGTTTGTAAGCTTATTCGAGTTTCTACGATCAATATACAAATCTTGGTGCTACCAACGGCCGAGTTAGTAAGAGTTAGTAAAGGTTTAATCTTTTGGGTTGATTGGAGGTTTGGGTATTCAACGAGTCGTTCGTGTCCTAGCTGGACCTTGTGGTTTGTGTCAATATTTCTTTACTTCTCTTATGTTAGATTGCAGAGGATTTCTAGCGGGAGACATGAGGCTTGATCTTGAGAAAGAAAGATATATTTCTTTAAAATATCATTATAAGTAAAGGCAACTATTTTAAGAATATAAATTGTTAGGTCCGCTCGTTCATAAACTAGCTTTGGAGGGAGTTGCGTATTCCGACTTTCCAAAAGAAGTTACATGACTTGACGTACGTCAGTTGACAGGATAATCTTAGTCCGAATAATAATTCACGGGACAGCCGACGGACTTGAGACCCCGTTAGGATCCCGGGAGTTATTAGGAACAGTTGGTCGACCGTATCCATTGTTCCGATACGAACTACTAACTCCCTTTATCGAAAGAGTTAGTACTAGTAACTTTGACCAACCTTACAAAACTATAACATTAATTAACAAGTGATAATAAACCAAGTCATACCTTGAATGAGATAACATTCCTAATTACTTTCATTTTTCTTTTTCTTTCTTTTAAATAAAACCCCATTTTCCAACTTATTATCCTATTCAGACAATAGCAAGGATTGAGTAAGAAATTCGTGTCCATGGTTCGATACTTGGTTCTTACCCAGACCATATTACATTGCGATAAGTACACTTACCTATTGTGTGTATTTAGTTGAAATAATTATCATTTTAATTTATAAATTTAAAACCTGATTTTGTGTAACGCTAAAACCAAACATTAAAAATTATATATTATATCACTGAACACAACGTATCAAGTTTTTGGTGTCATTACCAGAGATATATTTATAGATTTTTTTTATATACACTAAACACCCTATCAGTACCGAAACCTGCTATTTCGTACGCACTATAGACACTACGGGTTTCTCGTGATGTCGTACAGATTAATCAATGCCCCGCGGCATTTATGGAATTGATGAACGGAGTCTAACGTCCAGTATTGGACCGATCGGTGATTATATTTATAGATGATAGTCTAGTCTATTCGAAAAGCGAAGGCGATAATGTCTACCATCTTAGAGAAGTATGGAGGCCTTACGAAGAGAGAAACTTTATGCAAGGTTTTTCCAAGTGCGTGTTTTGACTTAAGAAAGTTCAAATTCCTAGGTTATGTTATTAGTATAAAGAATGTTTTCATTAAACAAGTTTTATATGATTAACATAAGAAAGAAAAGTTTTGTAGTAAATGTTTTGAAACTTGAATTCACCGGCGTTACTATTTTAATATACACATCAGGTAATAAAGGAAAGAAGCATATTTAAAGCCGAAAGAGCTTGAAATGAATGACTGGATGGTTGCTGCTGATGAAGACTGGCATTCCCAATAACCAGTGTTATGAATGATGAACAACGTAACGTTAAAAGTTTTAATTGACCCTGAATTATAATAGACTTCCGCTTTAGTTTTAAATGTTTAGATTCAATGTTTAAGGATTATGTTTATGCTTTGTGTACCAACTATGATAGGCACCCAGTTTCGATCTTCAGACCGACTAATTCCATGACTAATGCAGTTTTCAAAGTTTGGGATGTCTAGAAAACTTGTATTCTGACAAGTTGAGTGACATTAGAGGGTTTATATTGTCACAAGAACTGACTAGACCAGAGATCGGATCGCTAACTATGCTATAATCGATACGATTGGTGCCGTTTAATCGTTTATTGCCGTTTATAAAGCCAATTCAGCAAAGCAATGAAAATAATTAGGCCATACATTTAAATTTAAATCTAAATTAGATAATGATGAGCTGGAATTAACGATTAAAAACTATAACATATAGGATAGATAGGTGTTGAGTTTCAGTCACTGAAACCATTTTCCATTTCTAATCACTTTTATTACCCAAAATAACCTTCCTTCGCCAGCTGCTTCAACAACCAACTACCATCCATCCATATCCATATACATATCTTCTCTTTCACTCTTCGTCACCCTCACCATCATCATCATCATCATCCTGCAATAAATCAAACAAAATATCAACTAACCTCAAAAACTAGACTTACTTTTCGATCAATCTGGTTCTGTAAAGATATCAATTGTTTTGACCGTAGGGTACGCATTATTCTGTTTCAAACCATAACCGAAAAAATCAAATTGAATTCTTATTCGGTTATTCAGTTGGGTTTGTAACCGAAACCGAATAACCAACTCGGTTTGATTTTCAGTTATACAAATTCTAAATTTGGATATTTGTAACGAGTTTGGATATTAATGCTAACTTCCGTTACATTTTCTGTTAACTTGGGGTGAAATGACCAAAATACTCTTTCACCTTAAACCCTTAGTAATCAAATGTTATTTCTCGCAAAGGATATTTTAGTCATCACCCAAACTTAATAGATAAATTAACAGAAGTTAGTGTTAGTACCCGAAATGGTTACAAAACTAAAATCATAAACCAAAACATGTTACTTTGAACGGTTACATAGAAGTAATCTATGTAATCAAATCTAAACTAAATATATAAACAAGTTAAAATATCAAATTATTTTTTAAAATTTATTTTTAGCTAAAAGTCGATTCCGTTCATTCGTTTATAACCGAAAAACTGAAAAAAACTGAATTCGGTAAATTGGGTTTTCGTTAAGACCGAATAAAATCCCTAACCGAATAACTGATTAATGATTACCTCTGCACTATCATCATCGTCGTCGTCTTCTTCATCATCATGAACTTCCGACTTCGATTTATCGGATTCCTCTTCGTCTTCTTCGTCCTTTTTTCCATCGGCCTACAATTTAATATCAACATGTTTTCAGATTTATAAAATTCAAAGTGTCCTTCATCGATTTTCTAACGAATTACTTTCGAATTACCAGTTTCTTATTGTAGGCCTGAAGAGTTTTATCATATTCGGATTTCCTCTTCTCCGCCTTCGCTACATACGGAGCTTTCTCCTAATTTGAAGAACAAATCGGAAATCAATTCGTTTTCAAATGAAGCAAAACTGAACTGATTTAATCAAATATTTAAATTATACTTACAGCTGCGGTCAATGATTTCCATTTGTCACCGCCAGCTTTACCGACCTGTTGAATTCCGATCAGAAATCAAATAATCAATAATCAAATCATGAAATCAAACTGAATCTGAAAAGTCAAAAAGTCAACGAATACTCACGACGGAAACCGATTTGTTGTTAGGATGTTTCTCCTTATACTGTTTCCGAAAATCCTCCCTGTTCCGATCAAACCGATCAACAACACGAACAAATACATACAGATCTGATACGAATTTAGGTCAACAGTTAACGCAACATACATGAAGACGAAGAACGCACTAGCAGGTCTCTTCGGTTTGTTCGGATCCTTCACCTCCTTCGCCTTCTTCACCGGAGTTTTCTTCTTCGCCGGAGCTTCTCTCTTCTTCACCGCAAGCCTGATCACAGATGAATCGATTGATTACACTTTTCAACAGAACAGACAACAACAGGCTCCGTTACTTTCAACGAATCAACGAAATTACGTAAAATACAGATCTGAAGAGCAAAAAACAGAGAAAATTCACCTGCTATCCGGTTTTTTGGATTCGGATTTGGATTTGGCTCCTTTCATGGCGAAAAACGACGTAACTCGTTGAAAACCGAGTGGACTCAGTGAGTTGATGCGAAGGGTGTATAAAGGAAAGAGAGTCGAGGGGAGGAGAATAATATAAAGAGAGGTGGTTTGGGTTGGGTGTAGTGTAGTGTATTCCTCTTGCTGTGTGTATTGAAGATATAAAACTGAAACAATGAAATTTTTGAAGTCCGGAATTAGGCGGGATTTCTTTTTATATTTTTCTTTTCTTTACCGGAAAAAATATTGTTTTAGCTGCGATGTTAAACGGGTTGTGTTACTGTTTATTACGGTGTAAATGAGCCGAGTCCGAGCCTGACAATAATCGAGCTTGACTTGTTAGATTATCCTAAAGCTTGAGTTCGGCTCGTTTTGAGCCTATAATTTTTTGATCGAGCTCGGCTCGTGGAGTGAAAATAAAGCTCGAGATCGACTGGGTAAGGCTCGATTTAAGTGTTTACTTATACCATAACAAACTTATAATTTCAATATAAGGTTTTGGTATGCATGAATGTATGGCGAAATGGAATGAGTCATTACATTGAAATGAAATAAAACATGTTTGGTAATCACATAGGAATAAAATGTATCATTACATATGGAATGTGATTCTTTCATTTCTAATGATTTTTATTCCTTGAGAGATGTGTGTTTTATTTTAATTCTTCAAGAAATGAAACGATTTTATTATCTAATGACCAAACCATGACCCGAACCAAGGACCGACCCATGTCCCGGACCATGACCCGACCCATGACCCAACCCATGACCCGAACCATTACCCGTCCCATGGCCGGAACCATGACCCGACCCATGACTTGAACCATAACCCGACCCATGACCTGAACCATTACCCGTCCCATGGCCGGAACTATGACTTGTCCCATGACCCGACCATAGTATAAATTTATTAGTTACAAATATTTTATTTTTCATAAAATATTTTTCTATCTTCCAAACAGCACGAAGTAATGCTTTATTTCATTCTCATAGGGTAACCAAACATGACAAGAGAATGGTAATGGTTTATTTCTTTCCCTTGTCCATTCCATTCACTCGTCTATTTCATTCCTTTATTCATTCTATTATCTAATACCAAACAGACCCTAAGTCTTAACCTAATACGAGTTGTCAGCCATATGAACTCGTACACCAATCACGTATTTGAGGATTGATACGGATTAGACTTGTGTAACTTGAAAGTTTATTTTAAGCTTTATATAATACGAATGAGAAAATCGTGTAAGGCGTATGAAGTCGAACACTATTGGTATATAAGGGGTTTGATATGTACGAGGTTCGTTTGGATTGAAACTTTTTCTTTTATTTGTATGTGTGTTTAAAAATTATAAATTTATATGGAAAAAATGAAAAAAAAAACGCAAATGACTAAAAAGAACATACTCTTAAAGTATAGAATTTGACGTTGATTTCATTCGGGTCACGGGACGAGTCATGATTCAAGTCATGGGTCGGGTTATGGTTCGAGTCATGGGTCGGTCCTTGATTCTGGTCATGGGTCGGGTCATGGTTCTAGTCATGGGTCTGGTCATTGTTCTATTATTAATTAAACAAAATAATTTCATTCCTTGAAGGAATGAAAAAAACACTCATAATTAAAGAAATGAAAATCATTAAAAATAAAAGAATCACATTCTTTATGTAATGGTCCATTTCATTTCTATGTGATACCAAACATATTTTGTTTTATTCCAACGTAATAACTCATTAAATTTCACCATCTATTCATGCAAACTAAAGACCACCCTAAACCCACTAATTATCTCATTTTTTATATAATTAGGATTTTTTGATATTATATAACACACGTGGTTACAATAATACAACTAGGTTGAGATGACACATAGTCGATCCGTGTGCAGTGTGTTTTCATGTGTGTTTCTTCTGTGAATATCTATGCCACGTGTCATGATCTTAGACCAGCACAGGCACGTGCCAGCCCATACGTGTGTTAGTTTTGTGTGGTGGTAGTGAGTAGTGACTCGTATCAATGAGAAGAATGGTATTAAATCAGCCTTTTCAGTATATTTTTATTGTGTACCCTTACCTTGATTTTCATCCAAATTAAACCCTTAGCTTTCCTATATGAAAAGAAGATACTTGAACGGAATAAATTAGTGATATTTGTTTTATTTTTATATTTAAAAACTAGCATTGAATAAAACAACTATTTAAAACGTTATAATCTATACTATATAATAAATAAAGGTTTTGATTTGCCACTTGTCACTTTCTGGTGCTTCCTCGAGTTTTTTTCCCGCCTCTCTCTCTTACTAATTATATAATATTCTTTAATTATTTTTTCTCTATCATATTAAATAATAATGACTTCTATAGTTTTTTTATAAAACGTTTTTCATGAATATTTAGTATGTAAATTTTTTATTATTAAGGATATATAACATTGCATTTATTTAACACGTGTAATACACAGGGTTTCTAAAGTTTAATATGAATTAACATTTATCAGTTACATAAAAAAGTTAATACTCAGCTAAAAAATATTTTAAGAAATAACTTAAACATAATTTATAATTGTCACGTAAAATTTTATTCAACTCATATAATACACGGGTTTTTAAAAACATATGTTTTTATTACTAAGTATATATAAAATTACATTTATTCAGACCGTGTAATACACGGGATTCTAACCTAGTATTTTAATAAAAAAAACTAGTAAAAACATACACATACAGGGTGTGTTAGGGTTGCTCGGTTATGATAAACATAAATAAAAATAAACACGTTATAACGTTACATTTGAAACTTAAAAAAATAATATATTTTAAAAATATAACTCAAATTAACTATAAAGATTTAAATTATTAAAAACAATATGACATCAGCAGTGCTGGCAAGTGGCATCAGCATGCAAACCGGAGCAGGGGGCTAGCTGAGGATTGACCCAGGTCAGGAGGCTGACTTAAACCACCAGAACATCAACATCTTTGCTTTCTATTTTCATATTTTATTAATGCATCAATTTAGTAACTCGAGTAAATAGATCATAAACAAAATTTTAATAATATTAAGACCTAAAGATACCAAGCTAACATTTTTACACAACTATTTAACATAAGTATTTGGTGTCGAGTAATTTGATAAAGTAGCCAGATAATTCTTGAACAAAATAACAAATAAAATAATGAACAGACAATGATGTCAAAGAATGTGCCTCAACGGTTTTGCTTTCGTTTTATGATTTTTCAACGGTTAACCTTTTCAAAACTTTGTTACGGTTTCGTTTTCTTATGTAAAGTTTTTGGAATATTACAAACTATTTTGCTGTAACGCGTGGGTTTGCGTAAAGGTTTTACTTTTTTTTTAAGTTTCGAATGCGTTTATTTATTTCGTACACGATAACTTTTTTTAACGGCTGAATTTTATTAAGGCACCGACTAGCAAGAAGCTAGCTTGCCAAAAAGAACAAGAAAATTACATAAATAAGAGAGGGTTTTTTAACCACTCTAACCAGGTATTACATTTACAATAAATACTTGAATAGCAAAAAGAGTTGGTTCTTGTTTAAGAGTGAAGGAGGCACCCAACTCATCAAAAAAAATTTGCTCATCAAACTGTCCAATAGAATTCTGTCACCTCAAAACTACTCAAACTACTCATTTACTCAGATTTAATTGAAAACACCCTACTCATTTACTCACAAAAAAAAATAAACATTTAAATAGAAAAAGTCAATTTCATTAAATAAAAATTAACATAATACAATTAAAAACCTAGAAAAAAAACCTACAAATAAAAATTAAAAAAACTAGAAAATTAACAAAAAAAATAAAAGCTAGATAATAAAAAACCTAAAAGGTGCATTGTCATCCATACTTTGCCGCAATTTCACGTTTACGTTGCAGTACAATCGACAAGTACGGTTTTACGAGATGATCAAACGATTCGTTGAACGTTTTGATGTCACGGTCCTTTTGTTTTTCAATTATCAACTCAATCGCCGTTTGTTCTCTTTTTAATTTTGCTTCCGTCATCTTATCCTGGATACTTTCTTTTTTTTTCTTTTTCCAACGCTTTCATACTCTTGTATTCTTCGACTATGTCTACCAAATTTCCCTTGCTAGATGAACTTTCGGCCGATTTCTTCCCCGGATGTTTTGGCCTTGTCGGTGTCATGTCATCTTGCGGTTCGGCGTTCACTTTTAGGTCGGAAAAGATGTTTGTAAAACCATCCGGGTCACTTGGGGTTCTCAACTCGAAAGTTTTTGTTCTTTTTTAGGAGTAACTTCCTTCTAAATCCTCACTCATCAATGTTATGGGTTCTCATTTAGCATTGTTGCGTACAACCTTCCAACATTTCAAGTTGATAAATGTCTTTTTGTACACTTTCTTGTAATGTCTTAAAGCCGCCTCAACAAGGTCTAAATCATTTGTACCACTTGGCCTTCTTTGTTTTTATAAAATTTTAAAAATATATATATAATTTGAAACGTTAGCTTAGAAAATTAAAAATATATATATAATTTGAAAATAAATCTTACCATTTGTTGGTAACACCCGTTGAAGGCGGTCATTTTTTTTTATTAAGATCCTTCCACTTCTAAGACACTTGGTCAACGGTTCAATCGTTTTCACCAAATAAAGCGGTAAAATGATCTAGAACTTTCCTCCAATACGAATCCTTTTTTTGTTGATTTCCTTTTCTTTTATTTTGGGTCTTATGAATATAAGCTTTGACCACAACAAGATATTCTTCTTCGGTCCATTTCTTTGGTGGTAACCGGTTTTTGTGTTGTCTTTTCGGCTTGGCGCCAACATCTTTGACTTCAACTTCTTGCTCATCTTCCATTTCTTCATCATCTTCCGTTTCTTCATCAACAACCTCATCTTCTCCTTCGTCTTCGGATTCCGAACGGATGATGTCGTTTGGATCACGATACGGTTGGTTTTGGTACGAAAATTGAGATAGTATATTTGGATCCATATCTTGAAGCGAGAATGGGCCACACGAAAATTGAGATAATATATTTGGATACATATCTTGATATAGTATATTTGGATCGGTTGAACTTTGGTGATAACAGTTTGAATATTGAGGTTACGAGAAGTAGTTTGGAATTGGTTGAGGAGGTGGTTGGGTTCGTTGACGAGGTGGTTGGGTTCGTCGGGGAGCGGCTTGGGTTCGTTCGGGTTGCGGTTGAGATTGAACTTTTGGCCTAAATTTTCTAGCATTTGTTGATTTTTTTGATAACCCTTCCATTTTTTTGTAGTATGAAGATTTTGAGAGTGTAAATATGTTTGTTGAGAGTGTATATATGTAGATGAAAGTTTAGTAATTTTTTTTAAAAACCCTCCAACGGCTCTTTTGGTTTCCAACGGCTCGTTTGTAACGGCTCTATTTGGTTTCCACAACCGAGTAAAATTACTCGCCCAACTTACTCGATTCTCATACTCGGGGGATTGGGAGCGGTGTTCCCTTTTTACCCGAAGTCCCTCTCTCCTACTCGACCCAAGCCGAGTATGGTGCCCCCTTCACCCTAATGGTCAAGTCGTAAAAAGAGTTGGTGTAGAAATAATCTCATCTTGTTTAATATTCAAGTCGAGTGCCAACGTTTGTAAATATAGTCTACGGACCGGTCAACAACGGACCTTAAACACAGAGACACGGGTGAGCAACCAGCTCCACTAGTCTTAACTTGAAAACTAAACGTATAATATTAAAGAAAAAGTTACGCTTCACAGAGCACCTCCAATGGTAGATGAGAAAAACCCAATCAAACGTGCCACATCAGCTATCAAATCAGATTTTCACTCATCTTTTAAAAACTTTTTTTTACTCCAGGTCTCCAACACTACATCTACTTCAAACTCCATTATATTTTCACATAATCACCTACTTTTACATTTATATTTTATATACCAAAAAACTTATTTATTATAATTTTTTTTATATTTCATATTATTTAAAATAAGAGTAAATTACAGAGATTGTCCTTTAGTTATATATGAAATTACACTATATGTCTTTTGTCTTCAGTAATTATAGAGATTATCCTTTTTTAAAAAAATTGCACACAATACATCATTTTCACTAACTGATGTTAACTATTTCTATTAAATATAGACATGTGCAACATGTCTATATAAGGGTCTTTTTACCATTTAAAGTACCAAACATGTAATTTAAAAACCAAATTCTCTTTTAAAAAATCTTATCCTCTTACTCCCCTGTCTCTCTCTTCCCTCTAACCCATCTCTATGAGCCCTAATGTCCGCCATTGAAGCTTCAAAATCAACACAGAACATGTATTCAAAGTGCTTCGTCGTTCCGACGTTCGCTACGTCGACGAGTCTAATTGGACAGTTCCGGTGAGGTCTGCTCTCGATCTTCGTCAAGCTGATGTTCATGAACGCGAACGCTGAGAGGACTTTGAACAGCACCGTGGTTGTTCGCCGCGACGAATTCCGCAGCTCCGGCGGTGTTGTCACAACCTTCTTTAAGATGAAACCTTTTGTTTGTTGCAGCTCCGACGAATTATCGCGCGTGACCTTTAAGCCAGATCAAGAAACAAGATCTAAAGGTGAAATCATTAATGATTTCGCAAGGCTTTTGATCTTCGTTTAAGCCAGATCAAGAAACATTTATTTGGTTTGTTTGAAGGCATTTTTTGTATGCTTCAAATTATTTTTTGTTGATAAAGATTATATTTGGGATTTGGGTCATTATTAAAATAAGACTTAAATCATATGAGTTATTTGTCATCTTAAATGTTTTTGAATTCATTCAGTTATTAGTTATAGCTTTATCAATTATATATGAAAATTCAAATCACACATGGAAATGGAAGGTGGTTTGGTGTGTTTCTTGATTTTTGGTATGTGGGTTTTGTTGATGGTCGAGTTTGAGAGAGATTGTGTTATAACTGTATCTATGGTTTTGGTTTCATTATTGAAAAAACTAGAAAACCCAAATGCAGAAGCTTCAAACCTAGGCTATCAAGTGTTTCCAAACCAACAATTGTTCTTGAGAGAGAGTGTAGAGAGAGAATGTGTATGGAGAGAGTATTTTTAGGATTTATTTATTTAATTAAAATAAATTACAGAGATAAAATGTAATTTAGTTTGGTAAAAAGACCATTCTACGATCATGTGCAACGCCCGCATGTCAATTATTTAACTGAAAAAGTTAACACCAGTTAGTGAAAAAGACGAAATGTGTGTAAAATTTTCAAAAAAAGAACAATCTATGTAATTACTAAAGGCCAACGACATATAGTGCAATTTCATATATTACTAACGGACAATTTGTGTAATTTACTCGTAAAATAACATAATATTCCAAAATTAAACTAAAAATTAAAATTTACATAACCTAAAAATTAAAAATTACATAACTTATAAGTTATGTTTTTCCTTAAATTTTTCACATAACGCCATGTGCGTCGCCAATCTTTCCGGATTCATGTGCGTTCGATCCATCATGAGTATGTTAATGTCTTGGTTAAACAGGAAGTGGTCAATTTGTTGTTTGAACGTGTATAAGGATTCTACTCGTTTTTCAACATCTTATCAAGCTCTTCCATTTTGTCAAACTTCACCTTTGCTTTTGCCTTTTCATTTGATTTCTTTTGATCGATGGGACGAGTCGGTTCTTGATACTCTTCTGGATCATCTCCAAGATTGACCCCGAAGTCCTCAATTGAGATAGGAGGGTAATCAGCGCTGAGGTCAATCGGGGTTGATTGGCCATCAGAAGTTGATGTACTATAGTCCCTGGAAGCTGAAGTCTTAGTCCTGTTCGATTGAAAGGGGACCGGTTCGTGCCATTTAGGCTCCACTTTCAAGATATTCCACACACGCTCGTATTTAAACGTAGTTGCGCCGACAGCAATGAACTCTTCTCTAGCAAGAGACATGATTTGATCGTCAGACCCACCGCTTCTCCTTTTGGCTTTGAGCCGGTTGAAAATGCCACCAAACCTTTGAGGTGGCGAAATCATATGCATGTGTGACCTCAAGTTATCGGCCCAACATTGAAAACTTGAATTGTCATTGAAATAACCGTGGATACACGCCCAAAAATCGTTGCTTTTTTGCCTATTTCCAATTTGCAAATCCACGGAGATGTGAAGAAAAACCCGAGCAAGAAGCTTCTCCTCGTCTGTTGCCCACTTCCTTTGAACCCTTTTCTTAGGGGTTCCACGACTGATTTCCCTTTCTTTTTTCTAGCCGACGGGGAAGCAGAGTCACCCACTACAGGTGACGGTGTTGATGTGAACGACATTTGAGTGTCGCTAGGGGTTGGAGTTGGTGTGAGTGTAGGTGTTTGAAACTGTTGAAAACCAGGATATGGAAATTGTTGTGGAATTGGTGGATAAGTTTGTTGTTGAAATTATTGGAATTGTTGAAATCCAAAGTGTGGATTCGCGTAAGGTAAGAAACTGGATTGTGGGGATTCAGCATTTTATTGGGGTTTGGATTGCTAGCATCGTTTAGTAAAAGTTGATACGGAGTGTTATCATCAATTTTAGAGAAAAATGTAGATGAAATTTGGATAGGTTGATAAATGTGTAGTATTATGTATTTATAGTGATTTTTTGAAAAAAAAATATATTTTTTTAAATGGGCATATAGCCGTTGAAGGGTAATAACAAAAAAAAATCCTTTTAAACCAATGAACCGTTGGTTTGGTAAAAAACAAAAAAAAAAGAATAAAATCTTATTTATTTTAAACAAAAGTTACTGTTGAAAGAAAAAAAATTGAATTAACACCAAAGGGCCCCACCTTTCTCGTCCCCCTCCATCCGGATTTGCGGATATAGAACCGACCGAACGAGTACCGGACAACACCTCCAACGGCTTCCTTCGTCCGCCTCGAGCGGATACGTGCGTTGGAGGTGCTCTAATATTATACGTACTACATTTAGCACACTTTTTACTAATATTATACATACTACATTTTAGCAAGAGATGAACAGTATACTATAGCGAGTATCGCTACATTTCCGGTACCACGACGACCCGAACTGATACTGAGCGAACAACATTGTTTCATATCGGTGTTCCTTTTTATGATTTTCGGTCAATATAAAGCATGACTTTAATTTTTGGGTTATATAATACAACATTTGTGTGCCGAAACCATCACAAATAATTTTTATTGTAAACATTACCGAGTCCCAATGCATTCATGAAACGACCGATAACTAACGGACAACATCGGTGCCGTTATCGGTGTTATTGGAACCCACGTTGCTATTTGTTTTTATAGTTTTTGATCGATGTAAAACACATGTCGTTTTTTATTTTATTTTTCTTTACAACTTTTTTTACTGGTTTTTATTTTTATGGTATTTTATTCTCTACGGTTTCACACGGTTTATCTTTTCGTTAAACGATTTTTTTCATTTTTTCATTTATACAATGTTACTTTTTCTTGATTTTCGAAGATATCGTCGCTATATACTTTTTTTGTCAAAGTCGAGCCAACTTAACGCGTGCCCCGCCGCAGCTCGCGGGTTAACGGCTCGAACTTTTTTGTGATCTCTGTACATATCGTCACGGGTTTTTTATCTACGATGTTAAAAAACAATCCGTCGCAAACATAATACCGAACCGATAACGATCGAATTCACGCCGCGTAGTGCGGGCCAGGAAGAATCCCACTAGTTTATAATTACAAACCAAACGTCACTTAAATATTTAGCGACAAATTTGATTATGTTATAGATAGATTTTCTATAATGATATACAAAATGTAATTTGATCTTTCAGCAGGGCCGGCCCGGAGGGAGGGCGACGGTCCTGGGTCCGGTCTCCCTTAAGGCCTGAAGTTTTTAAATTTTTTTTATATTATATATATGTGTTTTAAAAAAACTATATATATCTATATCTATACTATTATATAATATATATTGAGAGGATATAAATGTAATTTAGCAAAAAATTTAAGACACCTTATACACATTATTATGTATAAAGTACAACTTATCAATGGTTAAAACATGTTCAATTACCCTTTAACCCATCTCCCACTCTTAACAAAACCCTAATATCATTGACTCCCTCCCCACCATCGGCCTCTCCCTTCCCCACCATCACCCCCGATTCTCCCTCTCCTAAAACCCTAGCCACCGCCGACGATGGCAGCAGAGAAAGAGCTTTTGTGCAATCTCCGATGCACCATAGATCAAACCCCGCTGTACGACCAAGCCATCGACCATGATTTCTAGGTGATTCATAGTGTTTTTACCCTCTTCGATTCTCAGGGTTTATAATTTCAGTCTATCGCGAAGTCCTTGCAGGTAAGTAAACCCGATCCGGAGTTGTGATTTGGAGTGTCAATGTTGCCGTCGTCATCATCATAAATCCAGGTAAGTTTTTTCTATATGATTTGTTTTTTTAAATCTTTGTAGCATAATATTAAATTTTCGAGTCTGTCATTTTTTCAACTGATTTGGGTTTAGGTTTATTTGACATCTATTGTTTGTTTCCACTGAATTAATGTAATTTTTTCCACTGAATTGATGTAAGTTTTTCAACTGATTTGGGTTTAGGTTTATTTTTTCAACTGATTTGGGTTTAGGTTTATTTTTCAACTGATTTGGGTTTAGGCTTTATGACCGGATCAAATTCTGATTGAAACACAATATGTTTGTGATTTGGGGTATAAATTGGTTTTGATATAATGTTGATTGTTTTGAACTTATTAAATTGAGGTTGAAGTGATTGTGATGGCCGGTGGCATTGAGGAAGATATCATAAAATGCTTTGCATATAGAGGTGATTTTTCTCTATCTTGTGCTGACTTGCGCTCAAAAGGACTAAATCGTGTTGGTAGCCTGTTGGTGCCTAATGAGAACTATTGTAAGTTTGAAGATTAGATGCATCCCAATTCCCAATATTTGGCCAAATATATTATTGTATCTTATCTAACACAAATTAAATATGAACTTTTAAGTTGAGTTTTGATGATTTGTAGAAATTTATACTTTATTCCGTTTGTGTTCAACAGCATGTGTTATGGACACCATCAAAAGTAATAGCGCTTTTGGGGAAGGAGATCAATAACAAGAATTTCAGCACAATCCGGGTCACCAATCTGATTTTGCGAGGGTTCGTTATGGATCCTCTCTATGTGCATAGTTATATCTGCATTGACATCATACTTTTAAACTTTTGCTGCAAGCTATGAAGCTCCAAAACTAAGGTATGAATAAATGTCCACATTTTCTTGCTACTTATCTCATATATATTATTTTATATTTTTCTCTCAAAGAAGCTAGCTTCTTCTGGTGCATGTGTGTGTTATAATTTGATCTGAAAGTTAAAGGTATGTTGTTTTTTGTGTTAATTTTGAGGACAAATTGCTGACAAAGTTACAGCAGCTGGATTCTATGTGGCGGTGCCTGACTTCTTCTATGGAATCCCTATGTGCCTGAGATGCCACTATCTACTTGGTTACCTAATCCTCAACCGGTGAGTTCCTCATTGTTGGATGGCTTGCGCTCAATTTCATAATCTATACTGGTTTCTGTTGGGGAGGTGCAGTTGACTCGTTTACATATGGGTCGATTTGGGCTATATTTTATCTATTCTTAACACGTCAAATGATATTTGAATAATTTTTTTTACTTTTTAATTTATTTTGCAGATTGATAATTTTGTAAAGATATATCATGGCGTTGTTCATGGTTGGACGGTAAGGTACAAGGATGATGATGAACATGTTGTTAAATGTGCGAGGGAAGCACACACATACTGGTTCACAAAATACCTCAAATAAATGGACACTAATTCTTCACATATTATCTTGTATTTGCCGCCTTAGATGCACTTCATTTGGGTTTAATAAGCATCAAATGATGTTCTTTCAGTAGTTGTATCTAAAGATGGTGATCATAAAAACAAATTGTTGGGATCTTTCATCAAGTTCCTACTATGAACACTAATAAAGCATGGTTCGTTTCTTCAGAAGTGATAGTCAAATTGCTCAAAAGTGCAGTTAAATCTGGTGAAACCGATAGATTTTTAATTGATGGTTTCCCAAAAAGTGACGATTGTAAAAATAAAAAACACATTAGATTTTTATTAGCGTTCGAGACATGTGTTCACGGAGGATTAAGGGCTTTTGAGTAACACTATTGCTTGAAAAGCATATGGATATTCTTACTTTATAAGCAACTCTAATATGGTGATGTTAATTGTTTTTTAGGCACCACGGGGATTGTGGACTATACAAACTATGATGACATGAAATACGCTGTAATCTTTGTTTAGGTGTCCGTGCTATGTTGTCATTTTTTCAAACTTCTATTGAAAACATATGGCCATCTATGGTTATGTAATGTTTTTGCTGATAGATAAGAAAATTGGATCGATGGTGTGGATGCTAAAATTGAGAGTCAATGGCGGTTGTTTGATAGGTATGGTTTCGATGATGATATAGTTTTATTTTATTCTTTTATTGACACAAATGTGAATGATTTGTTAGGGTTATTTGAATGTAAATAAGTTAGGTTTTTATGCATAGCTGCATCTATGTTATGGCAACTATAATATTAACTTCTTTTAATAAAGCTATTTAAAAGGTTTCTTGCATTCGAATTACTTTCAAGTTTCAACCCATATGACCCATTTCCTTTTTTGTTATTTCCTTTAGACCCAAGTGCTTCTTTAGACCTATGACCCATACGAACCGTCTTTTAAAATTGCCCTATTTGACTCAAATCCATTTTGACCTGCTCATGTGAATTAATACATGAGTACAAAATCATTGCTTATGATGCATTTTAATTGCTATGAACATGACTCAAACCCATTTTGACCCGTTTAAGTGAATTAATGCCTAAGTACAAACGTTGTTGCTTATGATGCATCTTAAAGAAGATGCTGATTCATTGAGAGAAAGTTTAGATCGGTATATGCAGCGGCAGCAGAGAAGGATGTAAGAAGCACAAGAGAGAGCAGAATTGCTTGGAAGAACTGTATGTAAATTACTTGTTTATTTTTTGTGATATACTTTGAAGTAGGTTTTAGATCGACAAGTTAATTTCATACGATATTCAGAAGTTCTAATTGCGGCTATGCCTTTTTGTTAAAAAAAAAAGCTTTGGTTCAGAATGGCGAATCATCTCATATTTTGAGAAATTTTGATGAGGAAGCACAAGCAATGGAGTTTGCGCGAAACTCTTCAAGAATGTTGGAAGAGGCTACAGCAACTAGAGCAACCATTCTTGCTAAATATTTTGAACAAATAGAGCACTTAAAGGTTTGTTTACATCTAAATGCAAATAATTTTAACTGTAGGAGCATATATGTTCTTCGTGAAACAAAGTTCAACCGAATGCATTATAACTTCATGATTAATTAGATCTAATAATTGTTGCTGTTAATAACTTGCCAGGTATAAATCTGTTTTTTTTAACTTCTGTTTTGGAAACAGATAATTTTGGTAATGTTTGAAATCGACTTATCCTGACTCAAACAAATAATAATCGTTTTTCAATTCGGTCCGCTTGACCCGAAACTGTTCTAATCTGGTACCCGTCCGCCCTGACCCGCTCGTATGGCCAGATATAATTTTTACTTAATGGACACTAACCAATTAGTAACTATCTTTAACTTACAATGATCATTTGACGAAACCTCTAGATATTAACTAAATTTCTTTTAGATTCTTGCTCCTTATATTCAATCCACTGCTGCAAAGGGAATCATTAGAGTTATAGATGGTGAATGCTCTAAATCTTGTTAAACAACTACCTCTTTGGAGCTGTGGAATGGAAAACGGCTTTCAACGATGTTTGTGAAAGAATTTGTCCTGTTCGAGCTGCAGGACACAACTGTGGTTGCTTGAGTGTGCTGTCTATGTTGGTAACACATTTTTATTTTGCTTAATAAAATTATACATGCCTAGAGAGGTGTTTGTTATAAATGATCTTCATTTTATTATTATTATTATTATTATTATTATTATCTTTATTACAGATAATGGAGCAATGTGTTAGTAGATTAGATGTTGCTATGTTCAATGCCATTCTTTGTGAACCGGGTGATGAGATTCCAACCGACCCTATATCAGACGCCATTATTGATTCTAGGTTTCTTCCTATTCCATCAGGAAAGCAAGTGTTGGAGCTGGTGCACTACTGAAACAAAAAGTTAGTAAAATTAATTTAACCTTATAGTCAATTCTCTTAGCATGATAAGCAGAGATGGAAAATGAACGGGTTATTTAACGGAAAACGGGACATTTTTAATGTGCGTAAAAATGGGTCATTGTTATGAGGTTAACCTGCCAACACTTTTGGTCCATCTTTTTTTTTATTTTACAAACAATTAATTTATTAAATATGATTATAAAAGTTAAATTATTGAAATATTAGTGTTCAATGTTTAACAACTTTACGTTTACAATATTAATGTGCATGTTCACTAATGTGTGTTATTTTGGTCAAGTACAGATAGGAACATGGTCAGCTGGCTAACCGATCGACTTGGCTCACCGATCACTTTACATCTCCTTACTGCATTGAGTGAACTCATGATGCTTCCAAAGGATATGCTATCAAGCAATACAATCCGCACGGAGTTTTTTTATTTTTATAAAACCAAAACTATTAGTGTTCAGTGAACACATGATCAGTACTTAAATACTTGGTTGATTAACTCCCTAGACTAATTACTTATAATGTTTGAAACGCTAATTACTTGTAAAAAATAGTTTTTTTTACCGGTGATCCAAACTGCATACCTTACCCATTTTGCTATCTCCAACCTCCCAAGAGTTGAACTACAACGGTACAAGTAATACAAAGTTTATATATATAGATCGGGATAGAACCAAAAGTTGTAATTTTCTTTGATTGCAATGAAGAGGAGATGATGAAACGAGTACTACATCATAATTAGGTGTGTTTTTCAACTTGAATGACATTTTTAGATAGCCCACCCCCTCACCCCACCCCACCCCCAATGTGTTCAAAAAAATTGAATTATGATAGAGGTGGGTTGATGATAACTTCGAGTGTTTGAAGCTTATGGTCTTAATGTCATTAGATACTACTCTCAGAAAGGGATGCTTCATTAGGTTATACTTACTGATAATCCACAATTTTTTTAATTAATTTTAGTTTGTGTTTATTAAATTGATGCCAAAATTTGCAGATCAGTGCCATAGAAAGTTAGGAACAGAAGATGAGATCTTCGAACGACTGCGTTCTATTTTTGCTACGTAGTCAGGTTAGTTTGAACTGTTTCTGTATTTGAGTTTAAGTTTGTAAACTACGTTACTCCGTCGTAACATTCAGGTTTAGCAATCAAAGATAGTACGACATGTGTTGTAAAAATCTATTCACATGAGTACAAACCAATGGATATACTAACAAAATACGAGTACAAACCCGTAAATTGTACACTCCGCCGCATCACGCGGGTTCCCCACTAGTATATATATATATATATAAGCCCAATTGTTTATAAATATGAACCCAAAACCAAGAAATAAAAAAAAATCTATATATAAAAGCTCATTTTTTTAAAAAAAAATCTATATATATATATAAGCCCGTATTATGTTTTTTTTATATATGATTATTGAGTTTATACTAAAGAGTCCGATTTTTTTTACATGTCCCGAGCTTAAAACGTTTTGAGAATTCTTAGAACCGACCCTGCCTTTTAGTTTTTCAAATAAATATAATATTGATTTCTTTCATTTTGGAATTATGACACATTCAAATCAACCTAATAAATGGTCATATTTAATGAATTAATGGTTGTATATTATAAAAATCTAGGACAAAAAGACTACTGTGATTAATAATTGTGAGATTGGTGGTCCAAAACTGATCTTTACTATATAATAAATAAAAATCACTTATCGCACGTGTAGTGTCCATATCTTTTTTTATCATTTTTTTTCGTCTCTCTCTTATTAAATAGATCTCTCTTTTTTTAGTAATGATTTATATTTAATGAAAAATATTAGTTATACTAATAAAACACATTTATTTTAAATTATCTCTTATTTTAAAAAAACTTTAAAATTTAATTATGTAACTTTTGTTTTAACTAAATAGTGATATAAGTCAAATTAGTATTCAAATTGTGTAATATACGAGCTTTTAAAGATATAAACTTTTTATTACTAAGTATATAACATTATATTTTATCAATTCTTGTAATACACGGGTTTTTTTAAAATACAAAATTTTTATTACTAAGTATACAATATTATAATTTTATAACCCGTGTAATACACATGATTTTAACCTATATATATATATATATATATATGGGAATAATGAAGGAGCCCATTTAAGTGTCACAACAAAAGATGCAAAGAAGAAATGGGGTCATTAGCCAACCACATTACATAAAGAAGATAGGAATGAGTACCATTTTCATTTGGCTTAAAAGTCCCACATTTCGTTACATCACCTTTTTTTAAGGGACATAAAGGTTGATTAGGGGTTCAAAAAGAGAACTGTTTTCAATGGGGTCACAGTTTATTTTCTTCGGTTAAACCGCCGCCTTGTGATGGGCTAACTGGTTTTGCTAAACTGGAAACGGTTTGGGTCAACTTTGTATGGATTCGAGGAAGAAACGCGTGTTTTCATTTTACAGACGCGGAGAACTTCTAGACGGTCAAGTTACAACCGATGTGGGTGGGATCATGGTTTCGAACTATTAGTTATTCCAAATGTCAACGAGTCTACCATCTTGTTTGAGTTTTATATTCTTTAGTTGTCTTAAAGTGGATGATTAAGTTTACTATGTGTGTAAACGCATACCAACAATTTCTAAAAGGATATATAATTGGAAAACAAGCATACACAATAATATACACACTTTAAGAAATTATAACAATAAATAACCTCACAACAAAATATAAAAAAAAATCATCCAATGCCGACAAGTTTAAATCAGAACATGTAGGCGACTGGTTTGATATTTGATTCAGTTTTCAAAGAACTGACCCAAGGAAGAACCACAAACACACACATATTCGAATTTAATCTCGAAGGGAATGTTGTATCCTTCATAAGCGAAGAAGAGCGTTATCGGTTCTTTGAAAATGTCGAGATCAAGTTCAAGCAAGCAAACATTATTTGTTTTGAGATTTGTAAAAAAAAAAAATATTTAAAAAAACATAGCTTATTTATTCTTAAATATTGGTCTTATTTTTCCATTTAATTAAAATGATTTTGTTTCCAAAACAAAATATTTATGAAGAAACAACATATATTTTTTAGTTAAAGTGTCATTTTTGTTCATGTGATTTTGTCATTTTAGCCACTTTAATTCAAAAAAAAAAATTTAGCTTTTTTGTCCTCAACTTTTCAAAATCTAGCCATTTTCATCCACATGACTAACTTCGTCTACATTTTAACATTAAATCAGAGACAATGTGGTCTTTTTAAAAATCTTTCTTAAATGCCATAGAGAGTAGAAGACAGTTTAAAACACCAAATTGCCCCTAATTTAACGTTAAAATGTAGACGGAGTTAGTTATGTGGATGAAAATAACTAGATTTTGAAAAGTCAGAGACGAAAAAGTAAAAAAAAAGTTTTTGGATTAAAGTGGCTAAAATGATCAAACCACGTGAACAAAAATGACACTTTATTCTGTATTTTTCTTTGGTAAATAATTTGTTATTTTTTAAAAGTTTGGATTTATAGAATGGGCCGTAGTTTGGAACTGCTTGGCTGGCCCAACAATCATGTTGCTAATGAGCCAGATGTTTTATAAAATGAATTAAATAAATCAAAAGTTATATCATATAAATAGTTATTCTAACGCCCTTTATGCTGATGTGGATGGAGTTTAACGCCCACTACGCTTGGTCTAATTATATATATGTTAGACAAGTATACGTGTTTCATATATGTCATATCTCTATTTAGACATAACGTAAGATGTTACTTGGAAAAATGGTAAACATAATCTTCCTTTTTTGTTGTAAGATAATTATGATTCATGAGGGTGTGAGAGTTATTAGGAAACATAAATAATTAAAGAGTAATGAAACGGAGTTTCCCCGAGCGATCTACCTGATACGCATGGTTTATCCATGCAGGATTTTGATAACCCAAGGACTATATGCAAAGATTAAGATGAAAGATAGCAAATAAAACCACATGATAAATAAGATACTATAACAATAAAGACTTAAAAGATGATAAGTGTTGGGTTTTTCAGTGGTGATCAGTTTATTTGCACAAAGCGGGACACATGTCCGGGTGCATCCTTATCCTCGAGGCCATGGAATTGGGTGGCATGAGTGATCGTACTCATGACATGTGATGGGATCTGCCAAGAAATGGTGTTCGGTATAGTGGGGCGTGTGATCGAAGATCTCGCACCCGTGACCCCATCACTGGCCCTCTGGTGTACTGTACACCTCGTTGGTGGGTCAACGTCGCCCATTTGTGGAAAGGGGATTGGGCTAGTAGGACGTACCTGGGTGCTGCACAATGCTTTCAAACGCTGCCGGAAGTCGCGGGTGCGCTCGTGTAGCTCTCGCTCGGGCTCTAGGAAAGCTGAATAAGGTGGTGATCCCTGCGAGCGAGTATGGTGTATAAACAGAAAGACTCTAGAAGGAAACAGAACAAAGACTCAAAGACACACAGAAAGACTAGATTCTAAATTAGACACTCATATAAGACTCACTAGTAGCACACAAGACTCAACAGAAAACAAAACAGACCAAAAATTACTAAAAGAACTAGTCAAAGCTGATGTTGCTATTGCCAAGTGTCCCCGGCAACGACGCCAAAAACTTGATGTCCTCCAGACGGTCTATAAAAACTAACAAATAAACCTAACTTAAACTCCTAAGTAATAAAAAGAGAACCTTTAACTAAACCGCACTGACAGACAAGTGTACCTATCGAGTGTAGCACAACTTAATGGTAAAACGAGTTATCGAACCCTAGAGACACTATGTAACAACACTAGACTCTGACTCGGACTAAAAATTGATTTGGTTTGGGGGGGGGGGGGTTTAGTACACTACTATTTAAACTAATGAATGCAGAAAGCAAAGATCGACTCAACTATCAAGAGAAAAGACTAAGGTGAAATCAAAGGATGGGAAGAATACTACCTAGGTCGGAATCCTACTTGCAAAGCACAACTTCTACCGGTTCTGGAAACTAATATGGATCTGGGTTTCAAAATATGACAACTAAAGACGACCTAATGGATCCCTAATCGCTCTCAGGGTGTCACAAACTAAAGAACCTAAAGCGTACTAACTCACCAGATGGTTGGATCACCTCTCGAGTATTTCCAACAATGACAAAGTACCCTAATAGACAGATTACCTCTCAGTCTCACTGTCCATAAATACATTCAAAGAATGCACGGGGTAATCCCAAGATAACAACTATGACACGAATATCAACAATCACTAGACACCTAATACCGGCTTCCTCTCAGACAGCTGACACTCGGATTTCTAATGACGCAGACTAAACGACTAACTCTCACCTCTCGGGTATTGAACTAGGATACACACTCAACTCTAATCAGCAATCAATCACAATCCCTATGGTCACTACGTCTAGCAAACCACTCACCATCACAAACCCTAAGATCTATGACATAGATACGCAGATCAAACTGGCAGACAACCACAATCAACGCAGGGAGTTATAATCAACCACACAATCAGACATGAGCATACATATTCATCACAATTATTAACTCAAAGATTGCTTACAAAATCATTAGTCCATTCAAAATAACCAAAACCGATAAAAATCAATACTATAACATGTATTAATCATGTGACCCAGGTAGTATAAGAGTTTTAGCCAAAGATCATACTCAAAATAACTAAAACAGAAGTATTAAGCAAGAACATGGTATCAAACAATCAAATCAAAGATAAAAATCAAAGCTTGAAACCTAGAACTCTAGAATTAACGAACCCGGAAGCAAAGTCTTCAACTTTTGACCTCTAATCTCTTCTCCAGCCTCAAAATCGCCTCTGGAACTCTTCTTAAACGGCTGGTTGCAAACCCTCCAAAGAATGGGCATAAAAATCTATTTAAAATCGAAATCTAGGGTTTTGCGGAAATTAGGTCCCTCGCGTACCGCGAGAAATAATCCCAAGTCCTTCACGTACCGCGAAGGACAATTTAGTCGCGGCTGATTTTCCTTTCCCTCGCGTACCGCGAGAACTTTCCTTCTCCTCTCTCACGTACTGCGAGAGGCATAAATTTCCCATTTTCTTCTTTTGAATTCCCGGCTTCATTCTCGTGCTCAGTTTCTTCACGTATTCCCTTGTAATTCATACGAGCACCTGCAAACAAGACATAGACTCAATAGTATACAAAAACGACTCAAAACAATTACAAAACTAATTAAAAACACACTAAAACACTAGGAATAAAGATGTGTGCTTTGCACTACATCAAATATCCCCACACTTAACCTTTTTTTGTCCTCGAAAAAGCTGCAAATGGAATCATAACTCAGATCTAACTTACCAAACATCAATTACCAATCAGCAAAATATACTCACGCGTTAAAAATCAATAATCAGTATTTCTATCCTATTAAACCCAACACCAACTTTCAAGCCCTCGTACAGTGTTCTAATTCATTTTATACAACTATCAATCAATATATGTGACTCACACTTAAAAGTTACAGCTCTACCTAATCCCGTCTCACGGTTATATCTAGGCACGGATCAAACCATATATATTTACCCTACCACGTTAAACTAAAATTTGTTTTTAGAAATAATGAAATCATGAATGAATGGATGATAATGAGCATTAATTTAAGCAAAAGAACTTTCGTCTAGAGCGTTTCAACCAAGTCACTATCCTAGAGGGTAACACATAGACTAAGTCATATCAATGAAGCACATAAGAATCAACCCAGTGGTGTTTCAATCAGGTTGGAACCCGACGTGTGACACATAGGCGAAACTTAGATTTCAATTAAATAAGCTCAAGAATTATGGAATTATGGATGTGGGCGCCACCGAAACTCGGATTTATTCTCATAAAAAGAGAATGGTGTGCCATGAAATTTCAAAAACCTTTAAATTTTAACTTAACGTGGTACCTATTACCCTATTTTGACAGTTTCGGTATTACCATTACCCTAAGATGAATACCCACAAGATATCATGATTTTAATTCAATTGATTCCTAAACAACACTCACAGGTTATTTAAGCTATTCAAACTCTACTAGTTGACTGGTTCTACCAAAACATCACTAATTAGATACGTTTTCAATTATTTATATCATTTAAACTCACAAGTAGATCCAATTGTACTATCCTTTTCCAAGTATATTATTTCCAAGGACATTTTTTTTCAAATTCTTTTAATATTTTTGAATTTTTATAAACAAGACAAACTAGACTCAACTAAACACTCACAACCCCACACTTGAAAGACACATTGTCCTCAATGTGAAGCAAAACACAACTAAAAATAAAAACGCAAAAATAAAACAAAACAAGAAGCGACTTTGCTGGTAATGTAGATGCAAACAAATGTGCAGCTTCGTTCTTCCATGTGTGCAACGTATAGCATTTCGGTCACGGTTGCACAAACGACTGTCGGGTTGCCTTTACAAATTGTATATAAGTGATGATCAACCATGCCCGAATGGAGATTGAGTACGGGCGGAATGACAAAACCTGGAAAATAAACCTCACAACAAACCCGCAACATTAAACTGACTCAAATTAAAATAAAAGACTCGACTGACTCAAACTGACTCACTAAGAACTTAAAGACTCAAGATAGATAGCATGCAGAGAAACATACTCAATGGGTGGCAAACACATAGACATGCATGCCACAGCAAGGTGGATCATCGGTCACGAACGGTTTCAATTTCCCATAGTCGTGATGGTCGGTGGATGTTAATGATGATGGTAATAGAATGGGTGAAAGTGATGATGATTGATGAATGATGGAATGATGGATGATGATAATAGAGGTGGTGTGATGATGGTGGTAGTAGATGTGGTGGATGTGGAAAACCATGAAAAACAAGGAAGAAGGGCAATTCTAGGATAGCCTCGCGTACCGCGAGGCATCAGGCGGCAACCCCTCGCGTACCGTGAGGGAGTGGCATTTAAGCCGACCCCTATTTCTATCCATCGCGTACCGCGAGGAACATGGGGAATACCTCTCGCGTACCGCGAAGACCATCTGGTGACAGAAAGTTTTGAGGGTTTTTATACTTAGCCAAATTTTCACACCTCAAAATTTTCTTTGCCCAAATTCCCTGAAAACCTATTCCAAGCATAAAAACATACGTAAAAAATACCTGGAACTTCATTCCCGATGATTTTTCTCGCCGAATCAAGCGCGAATTCCTGCAAAACATGACACAAACAAAACACACACACACACACCGAAAAACACAAAAAAAGACACAAACTCAAACCAAGTAATGAACACAAACTCTACATACCAGGCACTTGCCCGAGACTCAAACAAGCCTATCAGAAGGCTTCTCCTTAATTCTAACCGACACCGCCTTCATCCTTCGTGGTCTCCCGGTTCTCCACAACCTCAACATACTTTTATTCCTACCAAACTTCAAACTTCTACTATGTCTATCACTTCGATCCTTCCACCATAGCTTAAACTTACCAGGTTCAAAGATAACCCGGTTCAAGTATTTCAACAGCTTATCTCCCCTATACATCCCCACACTCGGGGTTTGCATTCTCCCTAAATCAGATGGATCTACCAAAGCACGGGTTCTCTTACAGGGCGGCCTAG
The DNA here is from genome assembly GCA_023525975.1 of Smallanthus sonchifolius. Classification (NCBI taxonomy): domain Eukaryota; kingdom Viridiplantae; phylum Streptophyta; class Magnoliopsida; order Asterales; family Asteraceae; genus Smallanthus; species Smallanthus sonchifolius. The sequence continues at coordinate 21,691,531 of CM042019.1, read as the reverse complement.
ACCTAGGGGTACTAGAACTTGGGGTTAGATCTATCCTTGTAGATCTTGATTCATAGAATGTAAGCTGCTTCTCCAAGATCTTTCATTGCAAAACAAGTTCCCAAACAATTTTTAACTTCGTTAAGCATAGGGATGTTGTTTCCAATTATAAGTATATCATCCACATACAAGATGAGGAATGATATAGTGCTCCCACTAGCCTTTCTGTAAACACAAGGCTCATCTTCATTTTTGACAAAACCAAACTCTTTGATCTTTTGGTCAAAACGAAGATTCTAGCTTCGAGATGCTTGTTTGAGTCCATAAATGAACTTATTCAGTTTACACACACTATTAGGATATTTTGGATCAACAAAACCTTCAGGTTGTACCATATAGACATCTTCAGAGAGATGCCCATTAAGAAAAGCGGTTTTGACGTCCATTTGCCATAACTCGTAGTCAGAGTACGCGGATATAGCAAGCAATATCTTGATCGATTTGATCATAGCTACGGGCGAGAAGGTTTCATCATAGTCAGTGCCTTGAGTTTGAGTGAAACCCTTTGCAACTAGCTGTGCTTTATAGGTGTGTACATTTCCATGCATGTCGGTTTTTCTCTTGAAAATCCATTTACTCACTACTGCCCGAGCTTCGGGGGGTAGCTCAACCAAGTCCCAGACTTGAATGTCACGTATAGATTGCATCTCGGCGTTCATGGCTTTCAACCATTTTGCTTATTCAGGATCTGAAATTGCAGATTTATAGTTAGTAGGTTCGTCATTAGACTCGGCTACCAATAGGACTTCGGTACCCTCAAGATGCCATAGGTATCTGTTAGGTTCTTTACGAGTCCTAACACTTCTGCGAACGCTTGTGTTTATGTCTGATTCATTAGCAACAACTTCTTGTTGTTCAGATGCTCCGACTTCATCAACGGTTGATTGTGGTTCTCGAATTTCTTCAAGATCCACGATATTATTTCCAGTTCCTCGTTCAAGAATTTCTTTCTCAAGGAAGTGTCCCTTCCTTTTGATGGAAATAACATTTGCATCAGGATGATAGAAATATTATCCGCTTCTGTTATAGTATCCGACGAAAACAACCTTTTCGCCTCTAGGATCGAGCTTGTCACCAAAATCGCTGGTGACAAATGCATAACGCTACATCATGCTAGACTAAGGGGACATGTTGAGGTGTCCCCACATTACACCCGACGACAACGACCGGTATAAGTCTGACATAATGTAGTTGGCACCACATCATACCAGACTAAGGGGAATTGATGAGGTACCCTCATACCCAATTTAATGGGTGGGTCCAGTTCTGGTAAGCCCACGATAGGACAAACCCGTTAGGGTTAAAGCCCAATAACTTCTTATATAAATAAAATAGTGACAACAACAACAGCCAGGTTCTTTCCCTCTCTTTTCTAACCCTAACTCTCTCAACGCTCTCCACACATACATACACATACAATTATCATGACTGAGATGATACTGACTTGAGCGTTGGAGTGAAGCTCAGATCTGGACCCGAGAAGAAGAGGATGCGACCTCATACCGTTGCAGAGGCTGACTCGAACCGGGTTCGCCCTTTCCAGGCACTGGTACCTTAACCCGAGCCCAATCGGCCGGATTTTGGTCTCAACATTAAGTAAACTCCAACGTCCTGCCTTCTATTTGTGGGATTTTAGACTTTACACCCTTCATATGTGAGCGATAACGTGACATCAATTCACTCGTAAGTGGATGAGAGTATACAAGATAGTCTAAATGGTGAACATTAAAATAGAATGAATGTACTTTTTAGTATTTTTTATAGTTGATTGTTTACAAAGAAATTATTTTAGTAAACAAGGTTGATGAACATGTTTATTAAAAAAATATATTTGAGTCCCACAGACTTTGACATAACGTCTGAATCCCTTTTCGGTTTTCACACGTCACAACAACCACTGTCAAAATTACTGACACCAAACATTCTAACTTACTGTCAAAAATTTTGTTGACCGTCTTTGACATCACGTGCTGCACGTCACTTCACTAGTTACACTTCATCTTTCTCATTTTCTAATATTCAGCCTTTTAATCATAACCATTTACTTAAAAAAAAGGGCGATTCTAACCACACACGAAATATTACTAATGGATCCGTCGTCGTTCTATACGCCCTCGTATAGGGCAATACGAGGGCGTATAGAATTCAGTCACTGTCAACAGAATGCCACGTGTCATTCTCTGTCTGGCGGCTGGTCCAATACGTGGCGTATTGACCTATACGCAGCGTATGAGGCACAAGTTATATTTTTGCTTTAAAAGTTGGAAGAGTTGTACGTTTATGAATCCTATACGTGGCGTATTGACCTATACGCCACGTATATGTATTTTTTATTTAATTATAATTTTTTTATTTTATTTATATATTTTTTATTTTATTTTAATTTATATAATTTTGTTAATATAAGTTTGTTATCTATTTATAAATTTTATATATATATATTTTTAAACATTTGTTATATTTTTACAGTATAAACAAGCAAAGTATTAAACATTACAAACCAAACAAAATATTAAACATTACAACCAAACAAATTAACTAAACATTATATACATTACATCAAAAAATTAAATATATATACATCAAAATGTTTTACATACATAACAACGAAATAAACAAAATACAAATAAAATAACTAAAGCTAAGCGGGTCCGTCGTCACCCTGACCGCCTCCGCCCTCATCCTGACCCGCCACGCCCTCATCCTGAACGGGGTTGTCCGGATAATGACGTCGCGGTGGTAGTGGGCGTGGCTCGATGCCGGCGGCTCGTGACAGATCAACGATCTGTCCAACCGCCCACATCATCAGGTCCTCCATGCGATCGAGTTGACCACCCTGTCGCCGTGAGTCGGCAACAAGGCCATCAAGCAATGCCTGGGTAGCCCTCTCCAGCCTAACAGACCTACGTACGTGTCGGGGATGCTGTGGCGGATGGTCGTGGATGGCCTCGACGTGCGGCGGCCCGTCCTCCATCGCCACACCATGTAGCGGCTGAGGCATAGGCGGGTCCCCTTGTCCAGGCATCTCCGGCAACGGCACCGGGACCCAAACCTGGTCCTGGACGTCGATGCACGTCAAATGGAGTAACCGAGCGCATGATCTGCGTGATGAAAGCACCGCCATACAAAAGCCCGCGCTTCTGCCGCATATAGGCAGATGCAAAATAAAGCGCAAGGCACGTCGATAGGTTGCACCGCCTGCCAGTAAGCAGACAATAGAGAAAGAAGAGGTCTCTATCGGTGCACCACTCACGGCTTTTCAGACGCGGTGCGATCGACGTCGAAATAAGCCGGTGCAGATATCTATACAAAGGGTCTCTAATACCCGAGACCCTCCCCTTGGTAACCAACCAAGGACTATCTAAAATCAAGCCCCAAAAAACAAGGAGTTCCTCCTTGTCCACCTCCGTCACCGCCTCTTCAAAAAGTGGCGTGACCGTCTCAGGCTCGTGGTAGAAGCCCGTCGTGACGGCCCACTGACGGAGGGTCTGACGGTAAACGATCCCAAAGATCGAAAAGGAAATATGATCCGGATCCATATCCGGCGCCTCCCCGGGAAGAGGCTCTAGTCCAGCCTCTGAGAAGATGAACGTCGAAAGAAACTCGACGACCACCTCTCGGAAGGTCTCCATGAACGATAGATCAAAAAGACGTGACCATGGCGTGTCCTGGCCGATGATGGCCCTAGCCCGCTCGGCCTCCTGTACCTCCTCGAGTAGCGCCCAATCAACTGCAGTCCCTGGACCCAACCGCACCTCCCGGAGCTTCTGGCACCGGGCATACGCCTCCGAGTCAGCCGGAAAACCCAAAAAAGGGTAGTGCGCAAGATCGTCTAGCACCTCCATATGAATATCATCATCATGATCCGCCATATCTGATAATAATTAATTGTTTTTAATTTTAAATAATAAAAAATAAATAATAATAATATATTGTTTTTAATTTTAAATAATAATAATATATTGTTTTTAATTTTAAATAATAATAATATATTGTTTTTTATTTTTAATAATAAATAATAATAAAAATTAAATTTTTTTTATTTTAAACCTATACGCCACGTATAGCCTTATACGTGGCGTATAGGCTGTTACCGGGTAAACCAAGCCATACGCAGGGCAACCAAGCCATACGCAGGCTAGTTACCGGGCAAACTTAGCCATACGCTGGCAATCAGGCCATACACGGGCCAAGTTGCCGAGAACATGAGCCATACGCAACGTATAGATTTATACGTGGCGTATGGCTTCATCGTCTTCCTCAGACGAACTATACGCCACGTATGGCCCTATACGTGGCGTATAGTTCTTAAGTTTCAATCCAAAAATCTCTAATCTACCCAGTTTTACCCGCTAATATTCAATATAAACCTAACATTAATGATCACGGGTGTAGAGACGTACCTTTTCGAAGTTTTTTTGAGACGACAATCGTAATCAACGAGCTTTTTTACCGGTCGCGTATGGGTTTATGTTTGTTTGTTTTGGGTCGTTTGGGTCTGTACGCTGTGTTTTCCTGGTATATCAAGTGGCTATACGCCGCGTATAGATCAATACAAATAATTAAAATATAAAATAATTGAATTGACCCTATACTTAAAATTAATAAAAAACTAATAAAGCATCATCCGTGAGTCGCGAAGTATTGTGGAAATGTAGATCCATTAGTAGCCATTATTTTCTTAAATCGTTCAATACGATCACTGTATATATTTTCCCATTTTGCTGCATCATCATTTCGGTGCAAATTCCAAAGTGCATTCGGCGTGGGAATCGGAAAATCTCCGTCTAACTTGACGTGGATGAAATGAGCCCTGTTGACGTGAACTAATGATACAATTTGATGTTGAGCGTGAACGTTTGGACCAAACCATAATGGAAAAAATGTTTGATTACCGGCGATGCTTAAAAGATGAACAATCACCCCAAATCTTTGAGCAATTAGGAGTCCTGTGTATGGCATCGACATCCAACGACTAACTGGTGCGGCTTTCACATCCTGCCAATCTATTGTGTGACGTAGCATATCATACTCTTGAAAGGCGACTCTGTCAAAAACAGTTCTCCACCATTCCTCTTTATTGTCCATCTCCTGTAGAAGTTGTTGTCTGATAAAAAGCCACCGGTTTTCATTTAACCCTAAGCCCAAAGCTACCGATCGAAAACCACAGTTACCGTCGGGATTTACATCATGTATATGTGAAATGTACGGATGAAAGACGGACGGTATCGAATCCTTAAAACAATTTATATTGTTAACCGCATCTTTCCACATAATCAATGGAAAACCAAGATAGGCGTTATCATCTTGTGGTTGCTTTCCTTTACCCTTCGTTGGACGACGGTGTTGAATGACCGAGCTCGCTTGTATCGAGTCTTGTGACGCAATGTACGAGCTGTGTCTCGCAGGGTCACATTTGCTTTGTTGGGATCCTGTGAATGAGCTGTTTCTCGCGACATCCTGTTTCCTTTGTTGTTGCTTTTTCAAAGTTGGACGACCACGAGTATCTTCTTGTACCACAGGCGCTTTCTTGTTACTTTTGCTCGGAAAGACCACCCCTGCGATTCTCGACAGCATACTTCTTTTGACCTGATCAGGTTCTGAAATAATTTTGTTTCTCACTTGACTAAGTACTTTATCCACGTCTACATTTTCATCATCGACAAAAGACGGTTTTAAATCAAGTTTCCTCCAGAAGACGTCCAACGCATCTAGCGGGATTCTGCCACCTGTATTAAAACGAAATAGTCAGAAAATTTTGAAAATTAAACATTCACAAATTCCAAAGTCAAAACAGTTTACATGTAGCTTCGATACTTGCCAGACGACAAGCACACAGCAACCCACAACTATTGAAAAGTTGGCAACCACACGTTGCATTTTGTTTCCGTATATGTGATAACTTGTACCACTCGTTTTCTAACAAATTTAGAGCTTTATGTGAAACCTTACCGTGCAGGTTATCAAACAATTCAATAGCTATGTGGCTATCCATTTTTCTTATGAGACTTGTTCCAAACGCAAACTGTAATTGATAATATTGATCTGTTACAATTTCATCAACAAACCCAACAAGTCTATCTAGGGAGCTGTTAGCATTTCTAAGATAACTCTTTAAAAGCGAATGCTGGCTCTCGACTCGGTTCGTTGTTTGTTGACCAAAATTGAGGTTTTTGTTGGACCAGGCGGATACAAACTTTTCTTTATACGGGTCCAACCAATTTTTAGTCACATAATGTATAACTCCTGGAAAAATATTAAATAAATATTTAAATATTTAATAATTATTCAATACTTAAAATATTAAATATTCAAAACTTACTTCCTCGTTTGGCAGCATACAGTCGTTCGTAAAGCCGGTTGAAGTTGTACCGGTATATATCTGGCGTGGGAGACTCACATAATACCGACCATGAATACTTGAAATTTGCCCAGTCTTCGTCTGTAAATGATGCCCTGCAATGTTTTGCGATATTCTCGTGTATGTGCCACCGACATAGGTTCTTCGAACAATCCGGAAATGTTTTATCACATGCGTTCATAAGAGCTTTGTCACTGTCTGTTACTATCACACGCGGCTCCATACACTTTTGCAACATTGCTTTTATTTGCAGTAGCACCCAGATGAAGTTTTCCTCTCGTTCTTTTGATATAAATGCATGAGCGACGCAAAACGACTGGTGTGTGGAGGTCACACCGACCACTTGGACAAATGGAAGTCTATACATGTTTGTTTTGTAAGTCGCGTCGATCATCAACACGTGCGGGAACGCACGCCACATCTCAAACGATTTCGGATGAACAAAGAATATCTCTTCCACAATATTTGTGGCAGGATCTTCCCGAGTATAGTAGACGTATTTTTTAGAAGAAAGCAGGTTTTCCAGAATCTGCATTGGAGTTTCACCGACTCTCGTTTCGTTTTTTATCTTTTGTATCGCATTATAAATGTCCTTTTTAATGCAACTACTCTCTGGGTTTTGTTCCCTTATAGTTGCCAGAATGTTTCGTGGCAACATGTTTTGCGAATACAACTCCGCCACCAAAAGTTGTTCCGACTGAGACAGTCTCCTCGCAAAGGAGTGCGCCTCAAGATGTTGACTAGGATCGTGGTTATGACTGTCATCCTTCACCGTTAATTTCCAATCACCACTATTTTCTTGGTACTCTCCTTCTAATTTAAAGGGACAACCTATTTTCTTGTTACCGGCACGTCTAACCGTGGCAGTAGACGCACGTTCGCCATGACGGTCACACACAAGCCACACCTTGATAAACGGTTCCGTCGGATCGTCGCCTTTTCTCCTCGATCGTCGGGTGACAAGGACGTAACCATTCTCACGTCCTATCCTGACCGCCCAATCCACCAACTGTTCACGAGACTGAAAATTCTGGTCAGTTTTATACGACACGTTTTGATGGTTTTGTTCCTCGTCTTCGGACACGAAGTCGTCGGTTTGTTGTGTCGGGTATGAGACTTCACCGTATACGTAGTCGTCGGTTTGTTGTGTCGGGTATGAGACTTCACCGTATACGTAGTCGTTCGTGGGCTGTGTAAGGTAAGACGGTTCACCGTATACGAACTCGGGATTGCTCAGTGCTCGTTCAAATCCGGAAGCCTTACCCGTTGATGAGAATAAACGTCGGACGAGACCTCCTCCCGGTTCACCTCTTGAACGCCAGAACTTTGCGGGTTGTTTTCCACCGACTCGTTAGAATATACCTGAAAACCGTAGTTACCATCCCACCACCAAGACATTTTATAGTTTTTTTTTGGAAAGCATACGTTCGTTCGGTTCGAATGAGAATTCTGCATTGTTAAATACACAAAATTTGGGCCCTATACGCATCGTATAGCCCAATACGATGCGTATAAGGTACGATGTGATGGGTTAAGTTTTTTTTTTGAAAGGCAAATTTTTTTAATCATTTGAGGGTGAGACTTGAACTCATGACCTACTTAACTCTTAGTATTTTAAGAGAATTTTTCTCTATCATTGGGCCACCAACCCTAATGACAATATTTTTTAGAGATAAGTAGATAGATAGAATGTGTTTGTCTAAATTTTAGATTTGTTCTCTAAATTTAAAAAATTACACAACGAGTCTTAAACTATATATAAGCGTAGCATGTTTGGTTTATGAAGTGAATGACAGTTAACTTTTATGTTAAATATTTTAAAAATGATTAAAATACCAGTAGATTAAAAAATTAAAAATTAAAAATTAAAAAAATGTTTTTTATAAAAAAAGTGGTGGTGCTGCCTAAGAACTAGGGGTATAAATATAGTTTTTTTAAATTCTATTTTTAAATTTTTTTTTAATCTAGGAGTATTTTGATTATTTTCAAAATATTTAACAGAAAAGTTAACTGTTATCCACTAAAGGGACGAAACATGTTACGTTTATAAATAATTTAGGACTGTTAGTGTAATTTTTCAAAATTAGAGACAAAATCTAAAATTTAAACATACCACAAGGACCATCCGTGTACTTAACTCATTTATTTTATTTATAAAAATCTCAAAATTTAGAATGTTGGAAATCACATATTTTTGACTTTACATAGAACCAAATCTAATGTATAAATAGTTTTAAGAGCGGATTTAAAGAGTGTTACATGACATCAGTAAAAGAATTACGGAGTATCATACAAGATACTCATTTTACGTGTTATATATATGTCTGATATTCAACTAACATCATTTTATCGAATAATTTTAAAAAGTGATATCAGTAAAAAAAAATATATAGATGAGTAATTTAAATGATTGGCTACATGGTCTTTAATAATATGTAAAATTTAAAAAAAATCCTCAAATCAATAGCATTTATTATGTATACCGGCAATTATGGTTGATTGTTCCATTTGATATAACTACTAAGGAAATTAAATGAGAATCTGCCTCAAATGAAAATTTGATTTTATTTATATTTTAATAAAATTTTACAAAAGACACATACCCAAAATACCCATTACTAATTACATTTACAAAATCTGGAAAGCCCAAACTAGCATTTCGTTATATATAACTAAGTAGCTTAAATTTCATGTATTACACGGATTAAATAAATATAAAGTTATATACTTAGTAATAAAAAAATTATGTCTTTAAAACATGTGTATTACACGAGTTGAATAAAATGTAATTAATCTGTTAACACATACACTCATTAAAATATTTCTTTAAAAAATGTATTTTGACGTGACAATTATAAATTCTGTTAAGTTAACTTTTAAAACATTTTTTTTTAACTTGGTATTAATTTTTTTATGTAATTGATAAATATTAATTATATTAAATTATTTGGTTAATGATATATTAACTATCCATAATTAAATAATAAGTATATATAATTAGATTTATATTAAATATTTAAAAATATATTCTTATAATAACATTATTTAATAAGAGAAAGGAGTAAGAAAAACATGTTGATGATGAACTAGAAAGTTATACCGGCCAAACCCCCTCTCATACCGGTTTCAACTCGAACCGGTTTAAGCAAAAACTTGTTTTAACTTTTGTAAATCAAAACCAAACGGGTTTAGTTTGGAAAACTGATTTGTATACCTCTTATAGCTCTGGTTAAACCTTAACAACAAAGACAAATTTATAATAATGAATAAAAAATGCAAATTAGAAAAGTAGCGTTGATTAGGCTAAAATGCGCACATGCCATACATCACGGCAGTCCAAAGACCATTATGTCTTTGTCTTTATTGTCCGCCATTTTCTTTTCCTTCACTTTTCCTCCATTATTTAATTTTCAACTTCTACTCCACTGTTACCCCCTCTCTCTCTATCTCTATCTATATCTATATCTATATCTATATATCTTCAAATTATTATTAGACCCAAAACAAATCAAAGGAATTATGGAGCAGGATGAAGGTAATAATAATAATAATGGAGGGGGAGGAGGAGGGATTTTTGTGAAAGTAATGACAGATGAACAAATGGAAGTTCTTCGGAAACAAATCGCCATTTATGCTACCATTTGCGAACAACTTGTTGATTTGCACAAATCGCTTACGTCACATCATGATCTAGCAGGTTGGTCTCATTTGCTTTTATTGTCTTAGTTAATTATTGTTTTTTTTAATAATTTGTCTGTTAGGGTAATTGTATTGTTTGTAATTTTGGGTTTATTTCATGTTCCTTGTTGGTTTGAATTGTGATTTTTTTTTGTGTGATTGGGGATTTAGGGTTTTGGTGGAAAGGTAATTGGTGTTTGTTTGATTGATTGGTTTGGTTTTTTTTGTAATAATTAGGGAATTTCAATTGTGCCTAAATTTGTTCCATTTTGGTTGAATTATCATGAGTTTTGTAGTTTAATTCATTGAATTTTCTTTCCCATCATGGAAACTTGATGATCTTTTTTTTAATAATATATTTTGCAAATTAGAAAGTATCATATGAGACACACATTGTATATTACTACTCTTGTTGTTCGTTAATGAGCTGTTTAACGGGCTAATCACTCGTGTTTGTGGATTAAGAACAAGTTATTGGTGTGGTTATGATGGTTAATCACCTGCTTATCCTTCTAAGTCATTGATAACATATGATACTTTTTTTTTGGTAAACATGAGAATTTGTTACTTGAAGATTCACTGTTCGTACCCTGCTAACCAACGAGATCAGGTAAATCACTGCTTCTGCTTGGCAGCATGTCTTCAAGAGGTTATTGCAGGAAACTAGCGGAAGCAGGATTGGAACCTGAGATCTCTGTTATAGGGGAATCAGATTCCTCTTGAAGGTTAATATAGGATATCTTTGGGACACTTGGACGGTTCTTCAGACAGCTTGCAAATGGAATTTAAGGTTGACCGGTTCATCATAATTGCTAGATCTTTGATAGATTTTGAATCAAAATTTTGATGATTTTTTGTTTGTAGAATCTTTCAAGTTGACTTCCTTTGAATGGCCAATTTGACCCCTATGACTAACCTACTTTCTTTCTAATGCCCAAATTATAAGCTAAAATGATGCATTTGACAAAATTGTCATCATGGAAGTCTTATGATATTCATTCTGGTCCAAAGATTTATTGAATCTGAAAACAATTTAGGGGATTTTGACTTGGTTACCCGGTCAAAAACGATGATGTGGCAGCTGATGGGTCGATGGCTTTGACCATGTTGACTTTTTTCCTAATCTGTCTCCTTAAAACCTGTTAAACTTACAAGATTACCCAAAATGAAAACTTTTTAAAAGTTTGATCCTTTTTGTAGATATAAAAATCTTGATTATTTTCTTGCAGGAGTTAGACTCGGGAACATATATAACGACCCGTTGGTCACATCCGGTGGCAATAAATTTTCAGGCCGACAACGGTGGACCCCAACACCGGTTCAACTTCAGATTCTCGAGCGTCTTTTTGAGCAAGGAAACGGGACGCCAAGCAAACAGAAAATAAAAGAAATCACATCTGAGCTATCACAGCATGGACAGATCTCTGAAACAAATGTCTATAACTGGTTCCAGAACAGACGGGCCAGATCAAAGCGGAAGCAACAGGTCTCTGCACCTAATAACAATAACGGTGAATCTGAAGTGGAAACAGAAGTTGAGTCACCAAAAACACAGCAGAACTCAGCATCCACAGCTGATGATAACATGTGTTTTCAGAATCCAAATGTGTGTTCTGTGGATCAACGGGCCAAGAAAGTGGAGCCCGTTTACCCGTCTGATGCTAGTTCCAAGCCCGCTGGGAATGCGGGTCAGATGTCGTATTATGGAAGTATGTTATCGAATCCAAGTATGAAATCACAATACACGTGTAGTGAAGTGTTATCGGTATGGGCTAATACATTAAAAAAACTAACATACTTTCTTATTTTTTCACGAAAAAGTCAATCAACCTTATTTGGTATTTTAAAGTCCCTAAACATGTCAAAAAAAAAAAACCAAATGAGTCCTCAATCCAGTTTTGGTATATTAAAATCCCTAAACTTGTCTAAAATGCACGTATTTGTGAAAAACATATTTAAAGTAATGACTTGTTACCCCATAAATTGGTGATAAGATGGTATAATTCTTTTGTACAAAAAAATTGAATATCACTATATCAAATTTTAACTAAATTAAGGGGTAACATGTAATTATTTTAAATTTATTTTCCACAAGCACTAGCATTGTAGATAAATTTAGGGACTTTAATATAACAAAATTGGATTAAGGGACTTTTACGGTGACTTTAATATATCAAAATTAGATTGAGGGACCTTTTTTGTGAAAATAAGAAAGTATGTTGGTTTTTTATGATGTTAATACTGTTGATATATATTTTTTGAACAACAATTTTTTACTCTTAAATACCACCTACCCTACACTTGCAGGATTTGAACCCACACCACTTTTGTGAGGCAAATCACCAATGCCACAAGGCCATGGACTAATACCGGCAATATTTAATGGTTGTTTCTATCATATAAAATGTATAACATTCTTAGCAGTTGGTACAACCTTTAATGCAGGAATGGACCGTATAATCGGAAAGATGGAAGTTCCAGGGAGCTACCAATCATATATGCAAGGTGATGAATACAACATGACAGGCTAAAGAGTTGAGCTTTGTGAAGAAATAGCACAAGGTAAGTAAGTATTTCAAAATTTAATCTACATTCCACTTTCTTGACACCCAAGTATAGATGCTGATATTTTATCAAGCTTTGTTAATCGTTTCTTGTACTTCACTCCACGTGTTTTTCGGATGATATATACATAGTATGTGTTTCTTGTTTAGTATGGTGTTTGTGAACACAAACTGTTACGGTCTTTCCAACTGTTATTATATATAATTGTGTTTTTGGAACTAGCCGTTGTCGATTTGGGAATCTTTGGTTTCAGGGTTGGACCGACAAGATCTAGACCAAATCCAACCAGATCACAGACTGGCTAAACTTTGATCGGTTCTTGATTTTCAAGAAAACTGTTTCTGAGTTCACCTAACGGTTTTTGGTTGGTTATTTTAAAACAGTAAGTTAGTTTGGTTTAGAGCTGAAGCCAAACTGAAATTTTCAAACTTGAAAGGCTATTTTGGATTAATATATTTCTTTCAAATTAAGAAGACCCTAGTTTGATCTAGTCCAAGTATCTTTGGTTTAGAGTTTATATGGTTTGACCCATTTTTTGAAAAACCGAGTTTTAACGATTTAGCTGACGGTTTATGTCTTGTAACCGGCCATGTAATTTAACAGTAGACTTTTACTTTTCTTACGTTTTTTTTCAAATTTTGAATATAAGTAGTTATGTATATGTCTAATATTCATGAATGATTTTTCAATTTAAATAAATTAGTGCAATCTAATAATCTTGAAAACAAAAGGGTTTATCACTCTCAAACCAAACCGTTTCTGGGACACTTTTATCAAAATCGTAGAGGGAGAATTTTCGTACTTCATTTTTATTTTTTATTATATAATATAGATAGATGATAATAAAATATTATAAGAGGTAGCTAATTCAAATAAGTATCCATGTGTTTCTACAATGATATTACGTTTTTGCGGTGAATAAAATAATTTATTTTGACACTCTTGGTTTTTTTTTGTAATTATTTTAATAGAATAATACTAAATTTTGCAATAAATATTATGACAAGTGTCATGTTAATTATGAAAGATTGAAAGCTAATGTCAATTTGGGACTCTCTTGCTTTTTAGATGAAAGGTCATGTGTTCAACCCTAGACATAAGGTAAATTATTTAGTGTAATTTAAGAGTTGGAGTATTGTAGATTTGCCGTTAAAAAAATTTATGAAAGCTAACCACAGGATTATTAATTTCCTAAATGGATTTCCATATTTAATCGAAATTTTTTCATAGTAATGTAGAATGGATGAATCTTTTATAGAAAATTGTACAAATATATATACAAGAATGGAACAAAGATCAAATACGAAAATCGTTTTTCGTGCGAAACCTGCAAGATCATAAATAATAAATTGAATGGAAAGATAAAAACGGAAAAGCCCTTTTATTGACTTTTTTTAGGTAAAATATAGTTCCCCTATTGTTTTTAAACATAACTAGTTGTGTCCACATGCGCGTTGCGTGGATTCTATTTATCAAAAGGTTCGCGTTACACGGCGGAAGTTTAGTCGTTTCTTTACCGTGATACACGGCGTGACATTGGTCGTTATCGGCTCGGGTCATCGGAAACCATAAAAGCGAATACTGATGCCGGTTCCGATAACATCAATGTCAGCAGCAATGATGTTGATGTTCGCTCATAGTCAAGTGAGTTTGGTCGTTATTGGTTCCCCTTTTCTGCGCAACGAATGTCACTCCGTCATAAAACCCTAAAACATAACCCCTGTTAAAAGCGAGCGTCACTTTGTCCTCAAAAAACATGAAAGCATAACGTCAAGTAACAAAAAAAAATCTAGATACAAAAACATGTCGCAACGACTATCACTCTACCATAAAACCCTATAGTGTACCTCGTCGTAAAAGTGAACGTCACTTCACCGTAAAACCTGAGATCGTAGTGTCAAAAAACGCGAACGCAAATATGGACGCAACAATTTAAAAAAGGAAAAGAAAAAAACTCAAACGTTGTACCCCGTCGAAAAAGTGAACGTCACTTCACCGTAAAACCTCAAAAAACGCGAACACAAATATAGACGGAATAACTATGTTGATTCCACTTTACAAAATCGCAACAATTTTCTTAAAATTGTTTCATTCTTGAACTCAATATTTAAAAAAACAAAAGAAAAAAACTCAAACGTTGTACCCTGTCGTAAAAGTGAACGTCACTTCACCGTAAAATCTCAAAAAACGCGAACACAAATATAAACGGAAAAATTTTAAAAAACAAAAGGAAAAAACTCAAAAAAAATCACTACAGGACAAAAGTGTTACTATTCTTTTCATTCACAAATAAATATAGATATAATAAGTAATAACTTTTATATAGTTCATTATTATCTAAAAACCTATATGATAAAATCAAAAATTGTATCATCTATAATTTGGGTATAGTGTTGGTATATGTTTTTTTAATTAAAAAAACGAGTTTTTAATAAAAAAAACGTTTAACAGCCGAAAAACACAGGCTTGATTAAACCCATTGGCGGATACAACTTATAGAGAAATGAGACCCTCAGATATAAAGGGAAAAGAGTAGGAAAAGGAAATTTAAAATTTGAATCGAATTTTGTAGATAAAAAATGGCGGAAGGGCATTAATGCCGAAGCGGCACGAATCTTCTCGGTGCGAACAGTTACGTGAAACGTGTAAAGCAGTGGTAGAGGTCGTCCCGTCAGAAACAACAGCTATAAAACACTAAAAAAAGCGAATACACCGCAACGCTTTAGAAGTTCGAGTATCTTGAAAAGTCCGATATGGTTGAACATTGATGGTCACTTAGGGGTCTTGAAGGGGTAACACCCCAAAAGCATCACCAGGGCCGTCCTAGAGAAATTAAGTATCCGGCTCGACATAAGAAAAATGCTCCCATTCCTCATTGAATAAATTTTTTTGGGCCCAAATTTTATAATTTTTTTAGATTTTATAAGTTATTTAAAAAAAAAATTTTGCCCCTAAATTTTATAAAATTTTTCAGATTATATAAGTTATTTAAATTTTTTTATAATATATATATAATTTTTTTTAAATTATGCCCCACTCGTAAACATGCCCCCGTGCAGTGGCCCAACCTGCAACCCTATGTGGGCCGGCCCTGAGCATCACAACGACACGAATTAGGTTGCAACATCGGTCCAGAACAACCCCAACCATAGTTTACGTAATGATCCGGATTAGGGGATTCGCACCGGTCCGGATCTAAGGTGCACGAGGGTATGACCTCATGACAATTGACGTGACGATTGTAGAGGTCCCCACACGAATAACTAA
Organism: Smallanthus sonchifolius; assembly: GCA_023525975.1. Lineage (NCBI taxonomy): Eukaryota > Viridiplantae > Streptophyta > Magnoliopsida > Asterales > Asteraceae > Smallanthus > Smallanthus sonchifolius. Next base: position 21,675,621 of record CM042019.1, on the reverse strand, counting down.
CGTAACAAAATCCTGACACGGGCAGGACCACCTGACACGTGGCAGCACGACGTCACATATTGAAGGGTATAAATACCAAAGGGTTTCCTGGAAAAAAGGTAATCATTTACTTCATATACTTCTCTAGTTTACTTACTGATGCTGATAAAGTCAATACTGATTCTCACGCCGGATTCGGATCACTGGAAAACCCCTCCATGTGACGAGCCTATAGGCTTTTTCTATCTTGCAGTATTTCCGGTCATCTTCTCCTATTGTTATTCTCCCCATAATAACCTTAAAGCGAGTCTCTAGGCACTAATATTATACCCGCAGATACTTGCTTCATCATATACAAATACTACACATTATATCTATGAGTTATTTTAATTTAGGTTTGAATTGACATGGTTAAGGTGATGAAAATTAAACCTAATCCATGTTTCATGATTCTTGTAATCTTGGTTTGGGAAGGCTTACATGCCATTTACAATCTCGTTTATTGTAATCTTGTAGACTATAATAAAATTTAATTTCTTTACTTTTATTTTTTACTTTTGCAATTGCAAAAATTAGATTAGGAATTTAGTTTATTAAGCATTTTATTAGAAAATTAAAAGAAGATGAGACCGAAGCCAATAGGATTAGTGAGTTGGCCCACATGATGAGAGGGTCAAGAGACCGTTAAACATAAGGAGTTAATTTGAAGATTAAACTATATTTGTGTCATAAACGACATTTTATTAGATGTTGAAACAAGTGGGAGTACGCAATCAAACTCATGTTAACATCTATATATTTTATCCTTTATGTTTGATCTTAACTTCCATTTGGCTCATGTGTCTTAGACAAAGGCAATAACTTTAGTACATAACTTGCAATTTATTGTTTTTTTTTTAAAGACAAATTTCTTTTTTGATGTGAGAGTGAGACTTGAACCCATGACCTACTTAAACCTTGGTGTTCTTAGAGAATTTTGTTGATATGCCTACAATTATGTGATAATTTGTGTTGATTTCATTGAGAATATAAAAATATGATTTGTTTTTAAAAAAGAATTTCAATAAAATAATATTGAAAATTTTTCTAAATATGTTAAAAAGATTTTTGACATAGAAAACTAGTTTCAAGCATACAATTTTAGTAAAAGCTCAAAAGGAGTGTTTAACTTAAAATCACATCGAGAAAAGATTTCATGGTTTTTAACATAAAGTTAAATGGGAATTCTTTTTAATGTGAAATTTATATTTGGGAAGAAATTTTAATAAAGTTAAAAAGTTTAACTCCAAAAATCATTTTGAAATTTTATTAAATATCACATGAGATATGACCCGGTAAAAGTCCTAGTTTGTCTATATGATTTAAGGCCAAACTACATGATAAAAACATTTAGTGAAATAAGTAACCGTGAAGTGTTCAAGGGCTACAAATCTTTAATCATGAGTTTCAAAAAAGATTTGTTGGGCCTATAAAAAAAAGTTATTGAGATACCTATAAAAATATAAGATGTTTGTAAGATTGATGTTGTAAATAACAAGTAACAAAGGACTAGGGTGAACTCATGAAAAATTAAATGTTATCCACATGTAATAATAAAGTTTGGTAAATCAATGAACTTTACCAAGGAAACCTTGTTCAAACTATGAGATTGAGCAAAATCAAATATTCAAATACAAGAACTCTAGTGCTCATATTTTTATGTAGCAATTAACAAACAATTAAACAAGTACATTATCATAATATTATCATATTATGAGAGCAAATATATAAACTTACATCTTTTGCATGTAAAACAAGTGAAATATAAATAATGCTAATAGAAAATTCCATCCAACCATATACCTAAGTTACATCACAAATACCAAAAACACAACCATGTGTATGTGTTCTCATCATATAATATCCCCGGGTTACATCTAAACAAATCTAAAACTTAAACCCTAGAACATGAAGACGAAGTCAAAAACAAAAACAAGAAAAACATACACAAAACCCTCAAACACGAGGCAACAAAGCAAAACACATCCACAAATCCAAAACACATTTACACAAACATCAAGATTTCCGTCTTAGGTGTGTCAGTCACAAATTCACAATAATGACAGTACACTGATCTCGAAAGTTAAAACGTGGATACAGATGAAAGTGAAATCTTAAAACTAAAACTCCTGTGAAAGCAAATGATTGAGTTTGCAACCTCGATATAATTTTTTTCGAACGACACATAATCTACTTCTATTAATTAAACTTACCAAACCCGCACACTACATGATTCAAACCCTCACTAATCAATGAAAAGAATACATCATTTACCGCCATTATCATAAAAATAAAGAGTTTGAATTACAAATTAAAACAAGGATATAATTTATAAATTACAAGTACTAATTTAACAATAAAAATTTAGTGGATTTGCATTTTATGGGTTTCAGAACCGGAACAACTCCACATTTTCTGACAATATATATACATGATTTTCATTCTCTCTCTCAAAAACAAGCTACTTGCAGACCTATTTTCTTCCTAATCTCAAAACCCTAATTCTAACAACAAACACGTGCCCCTTTCACCAAGATCAGGTACGTAATCCGCTTCAATCCTCGTTAAATTCATCTCTATTCGCTCAATCGAATTGTGTAAATAATAGAACCAACACATCTTCAATCAATTGTTCGATTGAATTCATAGAATTTCGTTCAATCAAGCTCGTAATTCTGTTATCATGTAGATTGTTTCGATCAATTGATGTTTAATTTAATGTATTAAGTTCTGGAAATTGAAATTGGATTGGAATTGAGATTGTGATTTAGATTGGGGATTTCTAATTTCTTATTCTTTTTGTATGAAATCGAATCTGAATTATGTGAATCTGACTGTTTTCGTGTATTGAATTGAATAATTGGATGGAGTTTGTTGTTAGGGTTTGAAAATTTTTGATAGAAATTAGATTTAGTTGCTTTCAATTTCTGTGCAGATAAAATTAAAATTAGATGCAAATTGTGTGAAGATATTAGTTTGATTAACGAATAATGGAAGGGAACGCATGCGGTGTTAATCATTTGGATTCTGATGTGCTTTTGCCTCCACGAAAGAGGCTGCTTGCGTGTTTGAAAAGGCAGAACAGTGATGCTAATGGAAATTCAAATTCAAATTTAAATTTATATGCACCGTCCACTTGTAACTCGTTGGATCAAATAGATACGCGTATCAGTTGCTTGTTAAAAGCTCATTTGAGTAGTGAGAATCCTTCACAAGAGGAGATTGTTGCAGCGTCTAGAACAGCAGCTGAAGTTGCGGTTAAAGTTGCAATGGCTGCACGGGCTGCTGCTCAGGAGAAGGCGGTGATAGCAGCCAAAGCTATGGCTGCTGCGAAGAAAGCGTTAGAATTAGTAGCGAGTGTTGATGATGGTCAGGAACTATTGTCTTTAGCGGAACAACAAGTGAAGAAGCATAAAAGTAAAAAGCAAGTTGATGTTCAAATGTTGTATGAGAATAGGAACCCGGGAGTTGAAAATGGTAAGACGAATGATGAGGAATTAGCGCGTAAACTACATCACGCGATTAACAGCTCGCCTAGAATTTCAAAGGGCGGTGCGCCTTCTGATGTAAAGAGTCATAAGCATAAAAAGCTTAAAACTTCAGAAAATGGTAGACTTAGCAATGGAAGTATAGTTGGTGAAAATGAAAAGGAAGTAGAAAACATGACAAAGTCAAACATGGGAAACGGGTCAAAGGCGAAATCTGGGGATGAGGATAACACTACTTTTGGTAGGAAGAGGGGAAGAATGAAACAGAAGAAGCTGCCATTAAGCATCTGTCATGATAAGGCTCAAGCAACCCCTAAAGAAGATGTTACTTCTAGGAGCCCGTTATCTGTGGGACCCTCTGCCGGTGGCCCGTTGTGGAAGTGCCAGGCGTTCAAGGCACCCGCTTGTGTAAAACAGAATAAAGTTATGCAGTTGTGATTATCATATCTTTACCATAACATGATCAGTTTGGACAGCAGAGTGAATCAGGTAATATTCTCCTTTCTTCCAGATAATTTTCTACTTTTAACTAATCTATCGCGTTTTATCATAGTTTTCAGTGACATTGTTGTGCTTCCTACTTTAGTAATTGCATGTACAACCTCCCATTTATTGCATTTTGGAAATATATCATTATACTTTCTATGACAAGATTTTGACTGTAGAATATATGATGAAACGAGCGTTAAAGCTTGTCTATAGATTATTAAAACCTTAAGAGACGAGGGATATGAGATTTGAAAGTGATTTTTAATAGGATAACTTTATACAATAGTAACCAAGTTTCTCAAGTCTTCCGCTAAAGTCACTCAATCTTGTGAAAAAAATTTATAAATGTTAAAAGATTTTTAAAAATTAAGTGACCTTAGTGGAACATTTGAGAAACTTGGTTACTATTGGGTGAAGTTCTCTTTTTAATAACGAGAATCAGATGATTAGATGTAATAAAACGGGTTGCATGAGATGGTGTTTGATGTGCTTTTGCTATGCCTAAGACCGATAACCAAAGGATTATTCTATGTTGCGTGTGCAGGGTCAACGTGAACTTGTAGACAATCGTTGTTGATCGATCATTAGTGGGCTGATCGATCGTTTAGTACAAAAGCTTCAAAGTGTTGATAATCTTCTTCTCAATAATATTTGTGGTTGTTGGTTGTGTTTGACATGGGTTTGTAAAGACACAGGAATTTTCGCTTGAATAACCGAAAATCGTTCCTTATTATGTTTTGGTCGACTTCAAGATTTATTGTAATGATGCTGTAATTTTGGTCATTAATGATTTTTTAAGTTTATAAGTGTCTTATTGCTAGCATAAATCCAAGGGGATTTGTTGTTACATTTGATTAGAGTTGAATTTAATTTTTGAAATATTAAGACTTTTGAGTATTTTCTGATTTCATGTTGATGTTTCTATGTAGTAAGATATTGCATGTCATTTAAAATTTATCTTAGATTGGAAAAAAATAGTTTATTTCTATGAATGATATGGTTTTCACGAAAGTTAGGTTTTACATTTGTTCTTTACGACTTGTATTAGACTCAAATATTTAGCTTACTTAAGTTTATTTTTCTTACAATTTTAGTTTTATATTCATATACATTGTTGGATTAAATTTTACGATCATCTTAATTAATTCTAAAAGGTTTCTAATACGGTTCGGTTTATTTGGATATATATTTTTTTAAATCGGTTTATTCGATTTATTCGGTTCGATTAGAAATATTTCTAATTCGGTTAACGGATAACGGTAAAAAAAATCAAAACCTAATAAGCTGAATAAATCGTTAACCGAACCGATGAACCCCTACTTTACGTCAAATAATTAACAATTTTTTTCGTATTTTTTCATTCGTTAACTTTTGCAATTAAGAAAAAGAAATATAATTCTTACGGTATTCATCTTTTAAAATAGAGTAAATTTCGAGTAAATTTCGTTTTGCATCCCTGTGGTTTGGTCAAATAATCGATTTGAATCCAAAGGTTTTAATTTGACTTTTTGCGTCCTTCTGGTTTCATTTTTGTTTCAATTAAACCCATGACACTAACACCGTTAGTTTCTTCAGTTAAATTTAGGGGTATTTTAGTCTTTTACAAGTTCTTTAAATAGTTTCATAGTTAAGGGTTCTTTATGTAACTTATTAAAAAATCAATTAATAAAAAAATAAAACAATTAAAACCCTTGGATTTTTTAAAGAACACCCATTTCTCCCTACTTCCACCACCACCAAAACACCACCTCCATCCATCACCGCCCATCCTCCTCCCCCTACAACCACCACCAGTCACCACCTCCCTCCATCACCGCCCATCCTCCGACCCGTACAACCATCACCAGTCACCACCCACCACCCACCACCTCTCTCCATCACCGACCCTTCTCCTCCGACCCGTACAACCACCCACCACCTCCCTCCATCACTGACCCTTCTCCTCCCCCTACAACCACCACCACCAGTCACCACCCACCACTTCCCTCCATCACCGACCCTTGCCTCCCCCTACCACCACCACCAAATTGGTCGGATAAAAAACTTCCATCGTCTCCCGAACCTGAACAGAGAGAGAGAGTGTTAGTTAGGTGAAATCAAAGAACCCTAAACTTCCATCGTCTCCCGAACCTGATCTTGCCGGCACCGGCACTCGCCGCCACTACACCATTTCATTACCAACAGTTATGGGTTTAGGGTTCTGATCGGAAAAACGAACTCACAGATCTGGGTTTCTTGGCTTTGAGTTGGTGGTGCCGATTAGGGTTTTAAACGATGAAGAGGTTGAGGGTGGAAGTGGAGTGGAGGTGGCGATCGGATTACAGATGGCGGCCGGATTACAGATGAGTGAAGATGAAGTTCTTGTTTTCTTCAGAGAGAGAAAGAGAAGAGGGTGTGAGAGAGGGGGAAAGCTGATGGGTTTTAATTGTTTTATTTTTTTATTAATTGATTAAGCTGATGGGTTTTAATTGTTTTATTTTTTTATTAATTGATTTTTTAATAAGTTACATAAAGAACCCTTAACTATGAAACTATTTAAATAACCTGTAAAAGACTAAAATACCCCTACATTTAACTGAAGAAACTAACGGTGTTAGTGTCATGGGTTTAATTGAAACAAAAATGAAACCATAAGGACGCAAAAAGTTCAATTAAAACCTTTGGATTCAAAGCGATTATTTGACCAAACCACAGGGACGTAAAACGAAATTTACTCTTTAAAATATTAAAATCTCAAATATTAACCTGATCTTTTTCTATTAGTAACTTAAGTTACTTTTAATATTCATCTATTAATTTAGGAATTATTGGATTTTAATAACCCTAAATTTTATCAATTGGTTAATAATAATCCCAACTAAGAATATTTTTACCACAAGTCTCTACTTTCAAACTATTTTCTTACATTGGACTTCCCGTTAAAAAAACTTAACGCCGTTAGATTTTATATGGCGTGGACATCTGCAAACTGTCGGAAAGTCGAGCCAAGCTAGCAGTGGTCTCGTGGTGGGTTTTGAAATTGGCTCTGGTTGTGTTTAACTAGTCTCGTTAAACACCAACATTGTCTCTGTTTGGACTTGCCGGAATAACAAGACCAGTTAAACACAACCAGAGCTAATTTCAAAACCCACCACGAGACCACTGCTAGCTTGGCTCGACTTTCCGACGGTTTGCAGATGTCCACGTCAAATAAAATCTAACAGCGTTAAGTTTTCTTAACGGGGTGTACAATGTAAGAAAATAGTTTGAAAGTAGGGACTAGTGGTAAGAATATTCTCAGTTGTGATTATTATTGATCAATTGATAAAATGTGGAATTATTAAAATCCAATAATCTTTAATTTAGGGTCATAAATATTGCCATGACTTAAGTTAAGTTAATTCAATATTTTCTATGTCAATATGATGAGTTTTAAGATTCTCATAAATTTGGGTAAGGTGAGAATAGGTGAATTCATTTAGTTACGGGTTAAAAGCGAAGCTATGCTGTTTTGGTTATAAACAGTAATAAAATTCGGTTATTGAAAAAGATGGTTCGGTTAATTCAGTTAACCATCAATTAATTGTCCGCTTAATAATACTTTTAATTTATAAAAGAGAACCGACAACTAATATGTTATCTAAATAGTTTTTGTTAAAAAAATAAAATTATTTATGACGTATAACATATTACTTATAACAAACAAAAAATATAAAGGTTCGTTTTAATGTTTGTTAAGTTAATCCGATTATTTATAAATATATAACCATAAGTGAAAATAGATTATTAAAAGAAATCATAACCGAATCATTTGTTTTCTCGATTGTTAATTTGGTATGCTTTTTACCATAATTTTAATTATATATTGGTTATACAATTTTTCTGCTCACTATGCATCTTTCACATGTTATCTCATCAATGAGTGTAGGGTGATTTGAATTATTTAAAGAAGAATTTTCAATATTGCTGTTTGTAGTTGTAATTAATATTAATAATAACAACCCTTTTGCGATTATATTAGTTTCTTTAACTTTAATTTAACAAATATATAAATGACTACTGTTTGGCAAGTGCTGAACCATTAAGTGTTAAAGTATTAAGAGGTCTTAATGGTTCAACATGTTTTTTCAGCTGAACCATTAAGAGGTAAAATGAACCATTAAGAAGTGGGTTGTTAGCAAAACAAACATCCCTTACTTCTGAGCGATTCAGAGATAGTCTCTTAATAAAATAATTAAGAGACTATCAAACAGCCATAAGTGATGTATAATGAAAATTTGAAATTACGAGGAGTAAGTGAGACCGCGTGTCCGCACACTTTTGGCTGCCCAAGCTAAATAAAAAAATCGATATTTATTAAAATACCTGAATTTGAAAACCTAAAACCTTACTTTATTAATCAACGTCTTGGGATCTATTTCTTTTTCTAAAATAGTTATATATTTTATGCTATTGCATCTTTTAAGATAAGTTTAATTTAATTAACAAAAGAAGTGAATGAATAAATACTTGTTTTTATAAGGTGTCCGGTTCATGTAGGTGAAATCAGTAAACCGATCATCGGTTTAGTTTCACGGGTAGCTTTTTTTTAAACTTTTTTCAAACAAGTGATTATTTTCTCTTACAAACCAGACTGAATGGTTAGTTTACGGATTTTTAAAAATTGTTTGATGTCAAATTGGACCAAACCGTCCACTTAATCTTAGTAATAAAAGAAACAGGATTATTTTCTCTTTTAAATAGTTTTCCTGTAAGAATAAAAAATATTATATAATTTTAAAATTTTGAAGGTAGCAGAATTACCAATAAACTAAACTAGTGGAATTATTATTAGCTAATTGGTAAAATGTAAGAAAGTAGTTTGAAAGTAGGGACCGATGGTAAGAATATTCTCAGTTGGGATTATTATTGGCCAATTGGTAAAATGTGGGATTATTAAAATCCAATAATCCAAATATCAAATATATCCATTTTGATTTATTTTATTACAAATAAATTATAGAATGATTATTTTACTATTTTTTTTAACTAAAACTTAAAAATTTCAAATTTACTCTTTTAACTAGTTTTTTTTTACCTTTTTTCGATTTTTACTTATTTTTTCAGTTTTACTTTGACTTTTTTTTCTTCTTCTGTTTTTACTTCTTTTTTTCTTAGTTTCTTTGTCTTTTTTTATAGGTTTTTACTTTCTTTCTTTTTTCGATAATAATCAAAATGTACAAAATAAGTGACAAAGTTTTGATGTTGGAATCGCAAAACATTCAAAACAATATAAACTCGATAACCTGAATCCGCCAACCTGCTTGGATGATGGAAACGCAAGAAAAAAATGCACCTGTTGGAATCAGTCGACTTCGATTAGAAGGTCGTATCACTGCAATCGGCCGACTTGAATCAACCGTTGTAATGAGATCGATGGAATCAAAATCGCCGATCGTCAGTTAGGAAACAATCGCCGGTTGAATCGCCAATTATGTTTGAATCAGAAGGTCATATCGTAGGCTCGAGAATCAGAAGAGTCGTATTTTTCTTGTAAGCTTAAAAGGTTATTGTTATAATAATGTATAATTGTGTAAAATAGGAGGATATATGTAATTTAAGTTTTGGATTAGATATATATGTAATTAGCTTTTAAAATAAGGGGATATATGTAATTTAAATTTTAGGTTAGGTATATATGTAATTAGGTTTTAAAATAAGGGGATATATGTAATTTCGCCATTATTATATATTGAAGAGTACCGAACTCTCTGAACAATGAACTTTCCGATTACAATTTTCTGAGTACAATCTGCTAAGAACATGCCCTCTAACTTATGAGGTCATTGGTATTTATAGACTTCTTCTAGAATCTTTTCTCTTTTTCCTCTAACCGAATGATGTTGACACACCTCTTGCTATTGGTGGAGGCTTCATCTTTCTTCGTCATGCTTCATTTTTGTTAACTTTGTGGGCCCCATTTTGTATATGGAAAGGCTAGCCGAGTGAAGCCCCTTTTTTACCCTTTTAGCAAGTGAGGTGGTTATTATCATACGTGGTCAAGTCCCCCTTCCTTGTTCTGTTCACCATGTAAACAAGAATCTTTTTTACCCTTCTGCATTTCCAAACCCCTTTTTCCTTCTGTCTCTGTTTCAACTATCCTCCCTTCCTTGTTCTGTAAACAATAATATGAGTATTATACACTTGAGTTCTATACAAATCATTGAGAGCTCTCTCTTTACAAAATCCTTGTTTTCTTATCACGTTATCAATACCCTTGCTCAAGGCCTGCTTCTAACTAAAAAAACGAAGCTCTGTATTCAACAAACCAGTACAAGAAGAGCTAATTGGGCCGCACTAGAGTTTACTTTTAACAAAGCAATAGATCTCTCACACATTGAAGTCGTCTTCATCAAATAAACAGGGTCCCAACACTCACGAATTTCATACATTTCACGCAACCAAACACGGTCGTTCAACTGGAATTCGTTCATAAGCCTTTCCTATATTCTCTCAAAAGTAGACGGTTTGATGAAAATATTCCAAACCAATTTACGAATAAATTACATATACTACACGAATGTAATAACAAAATTTATTGATATAAAACACATTTAAGATACCTTAAAAGGTAGTTTCTTCATGATATGTCACATGCAAAGCTGATGAATAAATTGATTGAAAATACAAGAAACAACTATCCTCATGGCCGTGTCTTGATCCGTTAAAACGAATCTTGGTTGCTTCATGTGAGCTTTCTAAAAAGCAGTTAAGCAACCATTTATATGATGATTCAACCGTTTCATTGTATAACAACCCAACACCAACTGTAACACATTTTTATGGTGATCCACACCTGTAAAGCAGGGGCGGAGGATATAAAGGGCCCGAGGGGGCCTCGCCCCGCCCCCCCCCCGATTTTTCGGTCGATTTTTCGCTCAGTAGTGTTAATTTATGTATTCGGCCGAAAATTTAATAGTTCCGGCCCCCCTATATGAAAAAAAATGCCCGGCCCCCCCTGCGAAAATTTTCAAGTTCCGCCACTGCTGTAAAGGAAACAAAAATCATGTTGTACCTACAAATAAAAAATAGAGAAATATAAGATTGAACAATTAACTTTAATATATAATCAAATCAACGTACTCTTTTGTTGAATATGTGGCATCAAATGCTAAAAATCACCAAATGCAACATAATTGATTTTCGAAATCTCATCAGCCCAAAACAAATTCCTCAACTCACCACCAACTTGCAAAAATTCCCAAGATAAATTTAGTAAAGTGGAAGCATGTTTTTCAAACTTCTTGATGAGCAACTACGCATGAAAGACATTGATTTACTTTGGTGTGAGGACAATAGAAACAAAAAACAGATGACCGGAAAAAAATCTGATAATTACTACAAGTAAACTTAAATAAAAAAAAAAGAAAAAACTATTCTAACTTTTAATAAATATAACAACAAATTCCTATAAAACAAAAAATAAAAATAAAAACGAATACTAAAAAAATTACATTAATTATCAACACCAATATAATGAAAGGATTGATTAGTAATCAAATCGACAGCTGATTCTTGATTATCATGGTCCGCATTCTCATTGCCTTCAAAGATAATACCAACATTAACGGAATCATCGGCTTCAAGATCCATTAAAAAGTAGAACAAGGAATACAAGAATCCTATTGGTCAATGTGGGGGGGGGGAGGTGGGTGGTGGTTTGAGTTAGCACAATAAAGTGAAGGTTAGCATTGATTTATCGTGAATACGTTATACCGGGTGACCGGGCTTATAGTATTTGTTGACCGTTAAAAAAAAAAGTATTGACCTTTCCCCTATTAATAATCATAATAAAAGTTAAAAATATTACATATTGAAATTAAAACGTCATAAAAGGTGTCAGCCAACAATTTCGTTTTATATATTTTTAAATTATATCATGTTCTGCAAATAAAGATAACTAGGAATTTTACCCGTCTCGCGTTGCGGCGGCGTCGAATTCCTCACGGTACCTCAATGGTAATGGCGTCCGCTACAGCCTCAAAAAAAAGTTACTATTCATTTCCTAAGGTTTTTAAATAATAAGGAGAATAAATATATAGACTAAAATTTATATAATATTTAGTTGTAAACTTTATAATGTTAACCCTTAATTGACCACACTAGAAAAAGATCAAGATATTCAACTTTTTCATACTTACGAGATATTTTGAACCACCACTTTATAAAGTGTGAGACAGATATGATCAACTTGAAATATAATTAGGTGCCTAGAAAACTTTATTTACGGATTTGCCTTGTTAAACCATCAAGCAGCCAATTTTCAGAGGTGGTAAATGAGATCATAGAGATCGAATTAAAATACCGATAAGGTTAAACCTATTTACTATCTTTTTATCTTTTTTTTGAAAGGCAAATTTCTTTATTCATATGAGTGTGACTTGAACACATGAACTACTCAACCCTTGATGTTTCTAGAGGATTTTCCTCTACCACTGGCCCATCAACCCCAATGGCTACTAACTTTTTATCTAATTGTGACGATCAAATGTTTCAGCGGTTAAGGAAATGTGTGTGTTTCTGACTTCCGCATATATTTTGAGAGTCCATTAATAATTAAGGAAATACGTGTCGGAATTAGTTACACTTCTTAGCACCTCAGTGGTAAGAAGTTTTGGACTCCCCTCATGAGTCCAAGACATGAAAAAACCAATAATCCATGATCATCAGTGTGATGGATTTGTTGGTACTTGAGGGTTCGAGGACATCTCACAATGCTCAGAGGACGAGTTCATGATAAGTGGAATTAGAGTGGGTCCGACCCTTTAGGTAGTTTGGCATAGCGAAGTAACTTTCCCAAATGTTAGCCTAATTGTCATATCCAAGTTAACGGGTCAAGAATGTAATTAGCCTAAAGTTATGTTTGAGTCATTTATATATTTATTCATAGTATAAGGGCATAGTATGTAAATGTCAAAAGATAGAAACTGTATTTGCTTGAAGGGTTGTAATACTCAGGGGCGGACCTAAGTGAAGCCGGGGGGGTGCACAGGAACCCCCCGAGTTTTGAAATTTTAGTGTAACGGTAGGTAAAAAAACTGGGGTGAACCCCCTAAAATACACTACGGTGAACCCCCTTACAAGGTTTCACAGTAAGCGTAGTGGTTTACTGTTGATTCCTTTTATCAATCGAATATTGGTTTAGGGTCAATCCCGTCTGCTTTCTTCTTCTTGTTTCTTGATTGAAATGGTTTGATTGAATGAATCTTGGGAGGCTACAGTGGTATCAGAGCACGAGGTTGATCGGATCAAGAATGAAGAATGGTGTACAGGGAAGAAGAAGAAGGGGATTACTGTTTTGGTTTGAAGGCAGACATCGAAGAACATGATGCATGGCATGGACCGTTTGTATAGTTGAAGGCAGTAACAGTCACTAAGGGAAGGACGGTTTTCAATCCTATATTGAAATTGGATTGGTGTTTTTTCTCGTTCAAGCAAATAGGAAGTCAAAGAAAACATTCTCTGTTTGAGGAAAAACAACGAGAGGAGAACCAATTTTTGACTTTTGGTGTTTACAAATCACAATTTTTTATTGGCTGAATTGTCGGTTCATTCAAGAAAATAGAAAACAAATAAAAAGGACGATGGAGTCTGATGCAATGATTATAGCAAGTCAAAATTGTGCATGGTTGAGATAAAGGATGCAGTAGATACAAGAATGGAGATTGGAGGAGGCGAGTGCCTGTACAATCCGTTAAGCAAGAACACAAAACTGGGTATGTACAATCCGTTTAGCATGAATGATTTTGTGTTGGTATGGACCGAAAAAAAAACAGAAAGAAAGAAGTGTTTTTGTGATCACTGATATCATCTGAAAGCAAATACAAAAACATGTATGAAAGTTTTGTTTTGGGTCCATATTCACATGGTTGCATGAGAAAGAAAGATTGTAAGTATGGCTTACCCAACTACAAATGGAAGGAAGAAAGCAAGAGAAAGAAAGATTGGTTTCATTTTTATGATTCCATAGAAAAAGTATGCAAGTGCAAGTACGAAAGAAAAAGGAAAGTAAAGAAAAACAGTGTGGTTCATAGCAAGTCTGAACCCGTGGTTCATATAGCAAGTTAAATCGAATCCTAGTGATTCAAAGCAAGTCAAAAATTGAATCTTTAAGATTCAATAGCAAGTTCCGAACCTTTTTGGTTCAAATAGCAAGTTAGAATCATTGTGATTCAAAACTAGCAAGTATAGACCAAGACGTTGGTCAAAGCAAGTTAATACCGGTCAAACAAGTCAAGTCTGGTTAAGCAAGAATCTGATCAGCAAGTGAGTCAGAACCTGATTAGCAAGTGGGTCAGGAGCAAGCAAAATTATCTGATTAGCAAGTGAGTCAGAATAACTGGTTAGCAAGTGGGTCAGAAACAAGAAAGAATATCTGATTAGCAAGTGGGTCAGGAGCAAGCAAGAATCTGATTAGCAAGCGGGTCAGAAGAACTGGTTAGCAAGTGGGCCAGAAGCAAGTACGAAAACCTATGAGGTTAGATCAAACAAGTAAGAAGCAAGGCAAGGAGCAAGTACGAAATGATTTCAAGTGTTGTTGCATTTTCATTCAAGAAAGAATGAAGCAGTTCAAGTTGAAGACTTAAATTTGGATTAACAATTAAGGGGGTGATTGTTAGCCTAATTGTCATATCCAAGTTAACAGGTCAAGAATGTAATTAGCCTAAAGTTATGTTTGAGTCATTTATGTATTTATTCATAGTATAAGGGCATAGTATGTAAATGTCAAAATTATAACTGTGCCGCAACGATTAAGGAAAGGTGAGTGCCAAATGTTTGATTAATGTACATAAAATACCCAATTACATCAAACAAATGAAAGAAATCATAAACGCAAACAATTGATTAACAATTCCAAACTTTAAATATCTCACACACATATATGTCTTTGAATTTGGCTTTCATTATGTCGAGAATTCTCATGGTGGTAGTGGTGGCGGCATGTCCAGAAATTGGCTTTTCCTTCTGGTATGTATGTAAGTGTTTATTAATAAAATATTTGATTTGAATGTAGTTAAAAAAACCTAATTAAGAGAATCAGGGAACTGAAGAAAAGTTAGATAACAACCAAAATCAATGGCTACCAAAATTACATAATTAAACTTTTAATTAACAAATGAAAAAGAATAATGTGGGATATCAAGAACACTCAATCACGAATCAATCATCCATTATATGTAAGATCAGAATAAGAACAAGGGATCAATTATGAAGAATCTGGTCTGCAAAGTAAAGTCAAAGCAGACCGTTTTATTATATGAAATTGACCAACTAATTCTTTACAATTTACTCCTATTTATAGTCTATGAAAAGGTACGAGTAAGGGTGTTACACCCATTCGTTTGGGGTAACAGAAAACCGTCATTAACTGCCAATAACGGCCGTTTTACTTTCGTCATGTTGACTTTTGGTTTTCTGCCAAATGACCTATATCTAACTTAAATACATAATACATATAATTAACCTAATATAAGTCTAGATTACATTCTAATAAATAAATCATTGGTTAAACTTCAGTTTTCTTAGATTTTAAAACAAAAAAATAACAGGGTTACTCTATATATGTATAGAGAGTGAAAATTAAATTAAAAAAATAAAAATCGTAAAAAGGGTGAGAAAGGATCTAACTTTTGATCAAACTCAATGAATGACTAAGATGAAGAAGGTTGTCACGTACTCACGTGGACTTAATGGGATGACTTCTAGAGTTGAGAGAGTTAGAATGAGAAAAACCATCATTATTGACTTTTAATACCCGACTAATTTTAAGTAAAGAATCAAGTAAAAAAACCAACTGTCTACTACTGAAGTTAATCGAAGTTGGTGGTGGAGTCGAGCCACCAACCATTTTGTTTCATTTTGGTAACTAATAGTCATAATAAAATTTTAAAATATCACATAGAAATTACAACGTTATTAAAGGTGACCGGTTTAACTCGTAGATAATTAATTTTACCCTATTTTAATCAGTACAAATAATTTTAAAAAATTATAGATGTGACGCAACAAATTCATTAAAATATCTAGTAAATATATAATCTTGGTGCTGGTTGCCTGGTTGGCTTAATGCGCCTCGAACTGTAAAATCCAAAAAGATTTTTAGTGAAGGAGAGAGCAATATACCACGAGTAAATATAAACTAGAAACAAATATCTAACTCCTATATATTTTATATAAAATTGATCATATATCTTCTTGTCCTACTCAAATCTACCTCTTTGTCATTTTGGAATCTTTATTCCTTTATTACTGCTACCTACATCAATTTCATCTGAATGAATCTTTCGATGTTCAAAATAATTTGCAATATAAAGATATGAACTAATTTTTATCGTGTAAATAGTTTTTGATCGAAAATCTCTTACATTCTCTTTTCTTGTAAAATGTTTTTTTATAGTTTGATATATAAAAATAAAGCGATGGAATTTGTTTTTTCGTTTTATGAGTTTTCGTATAAGAAAATACTACAATAATTACTTGGTTATGCAAATTCATTAGTATAAATATTTAATTATAAGTTAAATGTATTTTATTAAAAGTAATAAAATCTTGGATAAACCATATAGTTAATAACTTTGAACAATAAATAAGATTAAATAGTATATGTAAAAGTAACAATTTATCAGGAAAAAAAACCCACCTCAAACTTTAGACACCATATAATAAATTAAAAATGTTACATTTTCATAAATTGATTTCCCTCATAACGTATGTCACTTTTTAACCAAATTGGGTATGGATATGGGGTAGTTGAATAACGACAGGGATAATTAATTTTAATATGATTTAATCAAAACGATGTTGTTTTTACGGGTGACGGGTTAAAATAGTTTAAGTTCTTGTAGAACTATATTTACCTTGTTAAACCATTAAGGCACCAATATTCACAAGTGGTAAAACGTAAATGAACTCGTCACATGATTGGAGAGCAAGTTAATACAAGATACATTTAAATGAATCTACCATCTGTTTTGATTAAGGGGGTGTTTGGGATTCCTTATTGAAACTACTTATTATTTTTTATAAGTTAAAAAAGTGTCTGAGAAATGTGACTTTTGTTATTTATTTTAACTTTTTAAACAAGGGAAAAAGATTTTTTGATAAGTAAAAGAAACTTATTTTTTAAAACTCCTTATATCTTTTTACAAAAATAAAGTAATCCCAAACATGTCCTTACTATGCTTATACTTTTCGGCACTTTACTCTCCTAACAGTCTAAGCGAGGTCGAAATTTTTCTGGCTGCACCTTTTGCATCTACTGGTCACCAGAACCTGTCTACACGACGGACAAGACGAGTGCGAGCCAAGCCACTCGTCAATACATCCGACGTGAAATCCATGTCTGCACTGCGGCAGCACTCGGATCTCGTCTCCATCGGTGTACTCCACCAAACAGATCACGCAATCGCCGGAGGAAAGCTTTCCGCCGGTCTCCTCCTTAGCCGGATCGTATGCGAACTTCGGTAGCGCTTCTAGGACCTTCTTCTCAATTCCTTTATTAGTAGACGGTTGGCCAGGTCCAGGTGTGTTCCGATTGGTGATGGATCTCCGCCGGAGCCAAGCGCAGTGAGCTACAGCTAAACAACCTACAATGCAAACGAGAGCGCATAGCAAAGCAGTAAGGATGATGATGAAATCGGATTTCACGGAGGCTTCCTCCGTCGGTGATGAGTGGACGACGGTCAATAGGAATCTGTATGGACGAGTCATGATTAATGTGTGTGAGAGATCGAATGATTTGTAGAAGAGGATGTTATGGTTATGAATGAGGTGAGATCCGGTATATATAGGTGCAGGATGGTCACATCTCAGCTAGCACGTTTAACACAAGTGATGGCGGTGCTGTGTGTGTGGGAGTTTTCAAAGCCACCAATTTTAAAATATCTTGCGAGTGGAATGGACAAGTTATATAAACTAGTCATATTTTTCCAAGAAATTATTTTTATTTGATCTGCACACAATTTTAGGAAATCATTTCCGCGGCAGCATGCGGATCTTAAACGGTTAAGGAGGTGACATTAATGTTGCTAAAGAAAAAAAGAAACGTGGTTAAATACATAAAAGAACCATACGAGGTTACCGCGACTCGGTTGTAGAGATCGAAACGTAGAAAAAACAGTTATATAACCGTAACGATGTTTTTCAGTCGGTGTCGGTCTTATTCTCCACGGTACCAGCACGTTACCGTTAGTCGATATAACCATCCCTATTTTGAATATAACTCCGTTTTAACAAAATTTATACTGAGACGTAAAGAAAAAAAAATTAAAATAACAAATGAAAACTATTAAGGAAAACTTAGATTATATACTATAAGGGGTAAACTTGAAAATTAAGAAATTTGAGGGGGTCAAAGTGACATTTTACAAAGTTGAGGGTGAGTTTTGAAGATTTTTAAAAGTTGAGGGATAGAAGTTTTCGGTGGCAAAGACCACCGACACTTCTCTTTAAGTGTATTGTTAATATTAAGTTTTTTTAACGACCGATAAAATAGTACTATATATATAAATAAAGGGTATTAACCAGCTAGACCCACCAATTACATCCGATCACCTGGTTTTTGGTTTTATCGCAAAGAATCACTAATTTTTTATTGATGGTTGGAATCAAAACATTCAATTAGCTTGTAACTTGTTTTACACTCATATTAAGTTGGAAACATAATTTTAGTTAACTTGTAATTAAAGATTCATTAAACTTAACTCATTTGTTATAAATAGAAGCACACGACAACTATAATATTGTTGACTTGAGTGTTGTCATATTTATAAAGCATTAGATGATAAAAAGGTATATTAATTTATTATTTATGCCAGCTTGATCCAAATATACGAGTCATGATATTTACAAAGTTTGAACCACAAACTTTCCACTCACTTAGCCTTGTGACTTTTCACACAACCATGTGACACACACAAATATACATGTAGGATTTAAGTTTAGATTTTAGAGTTTAGCTTTAGGGTTCATGGTTTAGCTCTAGGATTTAAGGGGAATGTTTAGGTTTTTAGGGGTGGAGAGAGGGAGAAGGTTTAGGTTTCTAGAGGGAGGGGTTAGGTTTTTGGGGGGGTTGGGGTGGGCTTAGGTTTTTTGTGGGGGTGTTCACCGATTTTTCAAAGAACCTTCCCCTATATATATATATATATATATATATATATATATATATACATACATATATGAAGTATAAATTAAAAACTCACTTCAGTTGAAAAAACACGTGAAAATCCTATGTATCAATTATTTTTTTTCTTTTTTTTATCATACATAATATATGTTATTATCTTTCCGTTAACCAAAAATGAAATGTCTAAGAGCATTCACATCAGTGTCCCCATATGTTTGTGAGTGGATTCTGCATATTTTATGGATTGGTTTAAAGTGGTTGTGAGTGAAGGAGAGAGAAAATGTATAATTTTTTTGTATATTTGGGGAAAACACTGTTCACCCCTATTAATTTTTTAATATTTTTTAAAGTGGTTGTGAGTGGAGGAGAGATAAAAGGTAATGATAAATGTATAAAAAAGTATTATTTAATTGAAAAGGAGAGAAAAAAGTTAGTGATTTTTAGTGTAATTATAGAGATGAGGATGGAGAATCTGATGGGAATGCACTAACATGTTGATTCAATTAAAAAGTAAAAAAAAATGTTTACTGTGTACACGCATGTAACATGTATAAAACCTGTGTAACATTTTGTACAACAACATTCTGTTACATATATGTAACAACACCTTAGACAAGTTTTTTTCTTTAAACTTTTGTTACCGGGCTTGTAATAACATAAATTACATACCCTAAAAGGATTTTGATTTTTGATAAGATTTTCACGGGTTTTCTTAACTCAAGTGGGATTTCAAACTAACCTTCCCCTCCTATATATATATTGGTTTCATGCGTTATCATTTGTAAGTAGAGAACTATGAGAATAAGAGAAACACGTACGTAGTATTTGTTAGAGCATATGCGGTGTCGTGGACTCAGTGGCGATTCCAGTAATTCTCATAACGGGGTGCAAAATATGGGTGGGGTCAAAATGAGTCGGATCAAAATAAGTCGGGGACAAATTACAAGTTATTTCAATAAAAAATTTAACTTTGTTAAATACTTAAAAAATAGAATAAATAAAATAAACTCATCATCTAAAAAATAATAAAATAGTTATCTACACAAACTTAAATAGAATGATATTCATGTAAATGATTTTTTTTTTTTAAGATTTCACATTGACATCACTGCTCATGAGGTTTCAGGAGTTTTAATTTTATTAAAAAATAAAAATCTTGTTCGGTTCTTTATCACCTTAGATGTCTAATGTGCCCTGCTTATACAAAAAGTAACTGTGTTGGACTCCTAGTGTTTGAATTGCCCCTGCTTAGAGGATGTGGAGTATTGGTTGAGATAAGGTCCGAAGTCCCATTGGACCCGGGTTTGATCTCTGCCACCATCATTAATTTTCGTGGCAGCGTAAATGAGTCTTAGCTATTAGGCTGATGCACCAGGGTTTTACCCAAGCCGATCCAGGCTTCGAGTCTCGGCTCTCACTCAAGCCCGGAAGGGGCCGTATTGGGTGGGGTTTTTTCCTTGAAAGCTCTCCAACTCTGACGCAAAGTGGGTCCGGTTAAGACAACATATTGACCGGAGTTGGACAAGACTCTCCCATGTGAAGGGGGGGACGTCACAACATTCAATGTTCGCCTTTAAAAAAAATTCGGCAATTAATTGCATTGGGCCCCTCTACTTGGTTTAAACTACAATATATACAAATTTTCCGAAATTTTTCTTCAACCCACGAGGTGCCTAGGTTCCCCCTTCCCCCTTTGCCGCGTAGTAACATGTTGTCTCCGCCGGTGGTCGTGGTGATAAAACTCACAAACGCCTACACACATGACTACTTATATGATTAGTAACAACTATAAACATCCCCTCAACTCCTCAAGTTAATGTGGGGTTAGCCCATTTGATAGAGACATATGTTTATTAAAGGAGAGGCCTCAGGTTCAAACCTGAACACTGGTGTAGTTTAGAAATATTGGTGTAGAAGTAACGTTTGCTTTAAAAAATAAATAATAAAATAAACATCCCCTCAAACCTCTCCCATGCAATAATTTCCTCCCACAAATATCATTAGATTTTTCACATATTCTCCATCTTTTACATTTATTTTCTATAACCTACTTATTTATTTAAATAATCAATTTAGTTTTAATATCACATAAATAAATATAATATTATTACAAATATTATATATTTGAATATTATATAACCGAGGGAATGTTTTTAAACTTTGAAAATTCATAAGTTTGAATACATTACTAACTACATCATATATATATATATATATATATATATATATATATATATATATATATATATATATATAGGGTGAGGTTCAAATGCTAACCAATATTTATGTGATAACCATAATAACCACTCACAAACATAGTGTTACGTATATGTAACAATTATCATTATGTTAATATTACATATATGTAAACACTATGTGTCACGTATATTTAACATTATTTGGTACGTATACGTAAGACTCATCATTTCCGTATTTACGTTCAAAATATTTATTCAAGATACTTAAATACTATTTTAACAATTAAAAGAAAAAATAATTTATAAATTATTTGATTATTTTATAGTGGTTAGCACGGTTATCATATAAAAAGTTGGTTAGTATTTGAACCCTTCCTTATATATATATAGGGGGAGGATCAAATAATAAGTAGTTTTTCGCTAAGAAATCTAATAAATTACAAAAATCTTAAGAAACGATATCAAACGAACTCCGATTGAGCTAATTTTAGCGGCGTTGGAACCGTCTCATCGAACTCTACCATCTTAGCTTTTAGGGTTTAGCTTTTAAGGTTTAGATTTTATGTTTGAGTTTTAGGGTTTTAGCCTTAAGGTTTAGCTTTTAGGGTTTATGTTTTTTTTTTGTGGGGTGGGAGGTTTTAGGTTTGGGGGGTGGGTGGGGGTGGGTTTAGGTTTTTGGGAGTGGGTGGGGGTGGTTTTATGTTTTTGGAGGGTGAGGTTGTTTAGGTTTTTGGGGGGTGGGGGTTTTAGGCATTTCGGGGTAGGGTTGAAGGGGGGTTTTGTAACGAACCAAAATCCGGGTTTCGTTTTCAAATAAATAAATAAATATTTCTAATTAATATTATGGTGAAAATAATATTTTAGAAATAAGTTGAAACAAGCGGGTTTCAAGTTATTAACGGGTTATACTAGTTTTTAACTAGTTATGAAAAGATATGGGTGAATTGGAAGTGGAAGGACCTAAAGTGTAAATTGGTAAAAATCTGCCATATTTGACATTAGAAGTCAAAATTGGGTTTATTTTGGTTGTTTGGTCGTTCAAGAGAAAAGGAGAAAAGGAGAATTCAAAATTGGAAGCTAAATCGTGCGTTTGAGGCTTGATTCGTGAAGGTTTTGGCTCACACAATACCTTCCTAACATCAAGTGAGTGATTATCTTCCTTTTTAATTCACCTTTGATGTGTTCTTGTTGGGTTTTGTTAAAAACCCGAAATTATGGTTGCATGTGGTAAAATGGTGTTAGATTATTGATAATCTAGCTAAACTAAAGGTGTAGGAAGGTGATTAACATCCTAGAACCCTTTGATTTTGATTATGAGAAGTTAGGGTTCATATGGTGAAAATTGGGGGTGTTTGGATCATAATACTCAAATGGTGAATTAATGAAGATTAAGTGTTTTTAAGGTGTTAGACACTTGAATAAACACCAAATTAACTTAATAATAATTTTTGAAAGAAGAATTAGTGTTAAGATTAAGTTAATGAAACTCAAGTAGGTGAGTTTGTGGTGAAAGAGGGTGTTTGGTTATGAGGATAACCCAAACGGGTCAATTTGGGTTGGAATTGGGAAATTGGGTTGTGAACTCAATTGTAATGAAATTTTGGTATATGTTAGATTACTAAACTAGGCGAATGTGTTTAGGTAATCAAATTGCAAAGCTTGAAAACGGTGCGGGATCTTCTAACCCGAAAGGTAAGTGCCTATGCACTTACTTAGTATTGATGATAAATTGTGAATTTTGTGGATTATGCGTTATGTGATTGTGTGCATACTTGTGATATGATAAAATGTGAATGATTTAGTATGTACAATGAATGAATGTAGTTATAGTGTTAACCTATAATGGTAAAGGATCATGGGTTGATCGGATCATGTGTTGATCATAAACGAAACGGAGTTATGGCCTTGTACCATAATGGAAAAGGATCATGGGTTGATCGGATCATGTGTTGATCATAAACGAAACGGAGTTATGGCCTTGTACCATAATGGAAAAGGATCATGGGTTGATCGGATCATATGTTGATCATAAACGAAACGGAGTTATGGCCTTTGTGCCATAATGGAAATGGATCATGTGTTGATCATAATTGAAACTTGTAGTAAGGGTGCAAGAATATGTAGCCTAAATGACAATTTGGGTGGAAACGGGTCAAATGGGTGAATGGGTGAAATAAGTAGAAATTTACTTGTTTGTTATGAATTTATCTTCATTACTAATGGTGATATGTGTGGTGAATGTAGGAAAAGCTCCGAGGTAGTTAAAGTCAAGTCCAAGGCATTGGCGGATCCTCGTATGCATATTTTCATGTTTTGATGATTTGGCGGAATTTCCCCTTTTTGATTGTAATTTGATAAACAAAACATGTTTTTGGGGTGTGATCACGTTGTTGAAAGGTTTTTGGTTAAAACCCATGTGTTGGGTGAATTTGTTGTCTTGTATTTTGGAAAAAGATGGAAATTTGGCTAAGTATGAAACCTGCAGAAAAACTGAAAACTTTCTGTGAAAACAGGTCCCTCGCGGGGCGCGAGGGAGGTGGCCTATGTTTCTCGCGGGACGCGAGAGGTAAAAAAAAAAAAAAATTTCTGGGATTTAAGTCTTCCGCGCGTTAAAGTTTTGTTTTTAAAAGTGGTGTGTTTCAACTTGGTATCAGAGCAATGGTTTGAGGGATTTGGTGTGGTGGCACCAAACTCAAACCGGATGCTCTTGATATGGGGGAAAATGATATGAGAATCCAAGAAGGACTTGACTAAGACTCGGAGCTTGAGGAAATAAAAGGTTAGTAATGATTTGATAAATTGATAATATATATATATGGTGTATGTATATATGTATGATGAATGTTGTTAAGGTGTTATGTGTGCCGAAACTTGTTTTGTGACTTGTTATATGGAGATGGTAATTACAATTGGGCATGGCGTATTATTAAACATGTCTGGCCAATATGTTTAATAAGACGAAATGTGCAAGGGACTTTATGATAACCATATAACAATGAACATTTGCAAGGATTAGGTGAAGGTGGTTATATATGTATGTATGTATATAGGTAGGTATATATATACTTAATACATATAATAGTGAAAGTGTAATGGATACCTAGGGTATTGAAAGTGAAAGGGTATTAAGGTGTTTGTGGTTCATTTTCTCAGTTTAGAGATGGCAGAAGATGCAAGTAATGAACCGTTGGATCCAAGGATCCAAGATATGATAAAGGAAGAAGTGGCCAAGGCGTTTGAGCAAGCCACAAATCTCTTGATGGAGGAAATGAGGGAAACTATTAAGCTCTCTCTTGAAGAGGTCATGAAAGAGAAAGATAAGGAACCTCGGGGTTGTACTCTCAAGGATTTCATGGTGATTAAACCGAAGGAATACGACGGTCAGGTGGACCCGATACTTAGCCACCGGTGGGTGGTGGATATGGAGTCAAATTTCGAAACGACTAGATGCAGGCCCGAGGATAGGGTAATGTTCAGTGTGCCTCTGTTGACTGGGAGACAAATGAATGGCTGTTGAATCTCCGTAGAGAGAGAGGTGTTTCTGGGGTGACCTCCATGTCTTGGGAGGAATTTAAAGCGGCTTTTCTGAAATACCACTGCCCGCAAGCCGCGGTGGACAGGATGACTGAGGAGTTTCTCCTCATGAGACAGACGACTGAGTCAATTGACGAATTGGCCGGGGCCTTCTTTGATCGGGGCCAAGTTTTTTCCGGATGTGGTATCGACCGAAAAGGCCAAGATTGATAGATTCTATGCTATGCTAACAGTGGAATTCAGAGATAGCATATCTCCATCCTCATTTACCACGCTTGTTGATTTAATAAACAGGTGTCGGGAAAGGGAGGTGGAGTTAAAGAGGCAAGAGGCTAGGGGTGAGAAGAGAAAAAGAGAAATTGTGGAACAAGTGGTGAAGAAGATTAAGGGCGGGAGCCCTAGTAAGAAGCCGTTTGTTAAACCTTCTTCGCAAGATTGTAAGTTATGTGGAAGAGTGCATTTTGGGGAATGTAGAAAGGGTCCTTCAAGATGCTATAAATGCGGAAAGCCGGGGCATATGGCTAATCAATGCACAAGCCAAGTCCGTATATGCTACAACTGTTACAAGCCCGGGCAGAATAGGGTGGATTGTCCCGAGTTAAAGCAGCAAGGTGGAAGCGGGGTGAAGGTTGAGACGCCAAAGCCTAAGGGAAGAGCCTTCCACATTTCGGCGGAAGAGGCAAAGAACAACTCGGAGGTGGTGTCAGGTACATTCAAGATTAACTCATTACCTGCACTAGTTCTTTTTGATTCGGGGGCTAATCGTTCTTTTGTTTCCTTGAAAATTGTTAAGCATTCCTCTTTTGTAAGTAGCAAGTTAGATGAACCCTTAGAAATCGAAGCGGCTAATGATAAGAGTTTCCTTGTCTTTGACATTTTTAGAGATTGTAAGTTGAGAGCGGGGGGCGAAACTTTCTTTATTGATTTGATTCCTTTGGCTATGGGAGATTTTGATGTTATTGTGGGGATGGATTGGTTGTCAAATAATAAGACGAGTATTTTATGTGGACCGAAGGCGATCCAACTTGTTTCCCCGTCGGGAGAGTCCATCTACATAGAAGGTGATAAAAAGGGTAAAGTAAAGTTGTGCACTTATGTGAAGGCGACCAAGTACATGGCGCGTGGGTGCAAGGCGTACATGGCTTGTGTCGCGGATGTGAATGAAAGAGTAAAGGAGATTCACGATGTACCGGTCATGAACCAATTCGTAGATGTGTTTCCTGACGAGTTACCGGGGATTCCGCCGGATAGGGAGATAGAGTTTGGAATTGATTTAATACCGGGTGCTAAGCCGGTAGCTAAAGCGCCTTATAGATTGGCACCGCCAGAAATGAAAGAACTCATGGAGCAATTACAAGAGTTTCTTGACAAGGGTTTCATACGCCCAAGTGTTTCACCTTGGGGTGCGCCCGTTCTCTTCGTCAAAAAGAAGGATGGGAGCATGAGAATGTGTATGGATTACCGGGAATTGAACAAGTTGACAGTGAAGAATAGGTACCCATTGCCTAGGATTGATGATCTTTTCGACCAATTGCAAGGGGCGTCGTGGTTTTCAAAGATTGATTTGAAATCCGGGTACCATCAGTTGAAAGTAAAGGAAGAGGATGTTCATAAGACAACTTTTCTCACTCGTTACGGTCACTATGAGTTTACGGTTATGCCTTTCGGTTTGACCAACGCACCTGCGTTTTTCATGGATCTCATGAACCGGGTGTGTAGACCGTTCCTTGATCGTTCGGTCATTGTGTTTATTGACAATCTTCTCATCTATTCAAGGAGCGAGGGTGATCACGCTTGTCATTTGCGTGAGATTCTTGAAGTCTTACAAAAGGAGAAGCTTTATGCTAAATTCTCTAAGTGCGCATTTTGGTTGCGCGAGATCCAATTCTTGGGTCATGTGATTAATGAAAGAGGAATTACCGTTGACCCATCTAAGATTATGGCGCTTAAAGAATGGTCATCACCGAAGACGCCTTCGGAGATTAGAAGTTTCTTGGGGTTAGCGGGTTATTATCGGAGGTTCATCGAAAACTTCTCTCGGATTGCTTTGCCGATGACGAAGTTGACTCGTAAGGAGACAAAGTTTGTTTGGAGTCCCGTGCAAGAATCTGCCTTTCAACTCTTGAAAGAAAAGTTGACTAAGGCGCCTGTTTTATCCTTGCCGGACGGGACCGAGGATTTTGTTGTTTATTCGGATGCCTCGCATTCGGGGTTGGGGTGTGTTTTGATGCAAAGGGGGAAAGTGATTGCCTATGCATCTAGGCAATTAAAGACTCACGAGGTGAATTACCCAACCCATGATTTAGAGCTTGCAGCCGTGGTTTTCGCGCTCAAGATTTGGAGGCATTATTTGTATGGTGCTAAGTGTACGATCTACACGGATCACAAAAGCCTCAAATATTTCTTTGACCAAAAGGACCTTAATATGAGGCAAAGACGGTGGCTTGAATTGGTTAAAGATTATGATTGTGAGATACTTTATCATCCGGGTAAAGCGAATGTTGTGGCGGATGCGCTTAGTAGAAAGTCAAGTCATTCACCTATCAAGGTGAAGTCATTTAAGATGACAATTTCATCATCTCTTAATGATGAAATCCGGGAGGCTCAAGTGTTAGCACTTGGTGGTGACTTGAAGAAAGAGCGGATGGTTGCTTATGTTGATAAACTTGGTGAAAATAGCATGGGCTTGAAGACATGCTTTGATAGGATTTGGATTCCTAGGTTGTCAAGTGTTTTGACAACTATTTTGGATGAAGCGCATAAATCCAAATATTCTATCCATCCGGGTGCCACAAAGATGTTTTATGATTTGAGGTGTCATTTTTGGTGGCCGGGTATGAGGCGTGATGTTGTTAATTATGTTGAGAGGTGTCTCACGTGCTTAAGAGTAAAGGCGGAGCACCAAAAGCCGTATGGAAAGCTTCAACCGCTTGAAATACCGCTTTGGAAATGGGAAAATATAACCATGGATTTGATCACTAAACTACCAAAGACTCGAAAGGGTTATGATGCGATATGGGTAGTAGTGGATCGGTTGACGAAGAGTGCACATTTCCTTCCTATAAAGGAAACGTATTCTTCGGATAGATTGGCGGAAATGTATGTGAAGGAAATTGTGTCACGTCATGGTGTGCCGGTGTCGATTATATCGGATCGTGATACGAGATTCACTTCTCGTTTTTGGAAGAAATTCCATGAGGATATGGGGACAAGGTTGAACCTCAGCACCGCTTATCATCCACAAACGGATGGGCAAAGCGAGCGTACGATTCAAACGCTCGAGGATATGTTACGCGCGTGTGCTTTGGATTTTGGAGGTAGTTGGGACGACCATTTACCGTTGGCGGAATTCTCTTACAACAATAGTTACCATTCTAGTATTGGTATGCCGCCTTTTGAGGCATTGTATGGGAGAAAGTGTCGAACACCCGTGTGTTGGGGTGAGATTGGTCAACGGGAGCTTGGTAGTGTCGAAGTGGTCAAGGAAACTAATGATAGTATTGACCAAATTAGAGCACGCTTGAAGGCGGCTCAAGATCGCCAAAAGTCTTATGCGGATAATAGGAAGCGGGCGATTGAGTTTCAAGTGGGGGACTTTGTGCTTTTGAAAGTCTCTCCTTGGAAAGGGGTGATACGGTTTAGGAAACGGGGGAAGTTAAGTCCTCGTTTCATCGGGCCGTTTAAGGTGATAGCAAGGGTGGGTACGGTAGCTTATCGTTTGGAGCTACCGGAGGGACTAAGTAGACTTCATAACACATTTCATGTGTCTCATTTGCGGAAGTGTTTGGCGGATGAATCTACTTTTGTCCCTCTGGACGATATCGAATTGGATGAAAAGTTGAATTATGTTGAAGAACCGGTGGCAATCTTGGATAGAAAAGTGAAGCGTTTGCGCAATAAAGAGATTAGCCAAGTTTTGGTGAGGTGGAAACATAGAAAGGGAGCGGAAATGACTTGGGAAACCGAGGAAGAAATGCTTAAACATTATCCGAACCTTTTTATGTGAAGTCGGGTTTCGGGGACGAAACCCAAATAAGGGGAGGTGATTTGTAACGAACCAAAATCCGGGTTTCGTTTTCAAATAAATAAATAAATATTTCTAATTAATATTATGGTGAAAATAATATTTTAGAAATAAGTTGAAACAAGCGGGTTTCAAGTTATTAACGGGTTATACTAGTTTTTAACTAGTTATGAAAAGATATGGGTGAATTGGAAGTGGAAGGACCTAAAGTGTAAATTGGTAAAAATCTGCCATATTTGACATTAGAAGTCAAAATTGGGTTTATTTTGGTTGTTTGGTTGTTCAAGAGAAAAGGAGAAAAGGAGAATTCAAAATTGGAAGCTAAATCGTGCGTTTGAGGCTTGATTCGTGAAGGTTTTGGCTCACACAATACCTTCCTAACATCAAGTGAGTGATTATCTTCCTTTTTAATTCACCTTTGATGTGTTCTTGTTGGGTTTTGTTAAAAACCCGAAATTATGGTTGCATGTGATAAAATGGTGTTAGATTATTGATAATCTAGCTAAACTAAAGGTGTAGGAAGGTGATTAACATCCTAGAACCCTTTGATTTTGATTATGAGAAGTTAGGGTTCATATGGTGAAAATTGGGGGTGTTTGGATCATAATACTCAAATGGTGAATTAATGAAGATTAAGTGTTTTTAAGGTGTTAGACACTTGAATAAACACCAAATTAACTTAATAATAATTTTTGAAAGAAGAATTAGTGTTAAGATTAAGTTAATGAAACTCAAGTAGGTGAGTTTGTGGTGAAAGAGGGTGTTTGGTTATGAGGATAACCCAAACGGGTCAATTTGGGTTGGAATTGGGAAATTGGGTTGTGAACTCAATTGTAATGAAATTTTGGTATATGTTAGATTACTAAACTAGGCGAATGTGTTTAGGTAATCAAATTGCAAAGCTTGAAAACGGTGCGGGATCTTCTAACCCGAAAGGTAAGTGCCTATGCACTTACTTAGTATTGATGATAAATTGTGAATTTTGTGGATTATGCGTTATGTGATTGTGTGCATACTTGTGATATGATAAATTGTGAGTGATTTAGTATGTACAATGAATGAATGTAGTTATAGTGTTAACCTATAATGGTAAAGGATCATGGGTTGATCGGATCATGTGTTGATCATAAACGAAACGGAGTTATGGCCTTGTACCATAATGGAAAAGGATCATGGGTTGATCGGATCATGTGTTGATCATAAACGAAACGGAGTTATGGCCTTGTACCATAATGGAAAAGGATCATGGGTTGATCGGATCATGTGTTGATCATAAACGAAACGGAGTTATGGCCTTTGTGTCATAATGGAAATGGATCATGTGTTGATCATAATTGAAACTTGTAGTAAGGGTGCAAGAATATGTAGCCTAAATGACAATTTGGGTGGAAACGGGTCAAATGGGTGAATGGGTGAAATAAGTAGAAATTTACTTGTTTGTTATGAATTTATCTTCATTACTAATGGTGATATGTGTGGTGAATGTAGGAAAAGCTCCGAGGTAGTTAAAGTCAAGTCCAAGGCATTGGCGGATCCTCGTATGCATATTTTCATGTTTTGATGATTTGGCGGAATTTCCCCTTTTTGATTGTAATTTGATAAACAAAACATGTTTTTGGGGTGTGATCACGTTGTTGAAAGGTTTTTGGTTAAAACCCATGTGTTGGGTGAATTTGTTGTCTTGTATTTTGGAAAAAGATGGAAATTTGGCTAAGTATGAAACCTGCAGAAAAACTGGAAACTTTCTGTGAAAACAGGTCCCTCGCGGGGCGCGAGGGAGGTGGCCTATGTTTCTCGCGGGACGCGAGAGGTAAAAAAAATAAATAAATAAAAAAAAATAAAAAAAAATATTTATGGGATTTAAGTCTTCCGCGCGTTAAAGTTTTGTTTTTAAAAGTGGTGTGTTTCAGGTTTAGGCTTTTGGGGGGTGCGGGTGGAGGGGGGTTTAGGTTTTTGGGTCCGGGTTAAGGTTCGATGATACGGTTCCAACTCCGCTGGAATGAGCTCAATCGGAGTTCGTTTGACCCACTTATTAGTATTTCTTAACGAAAAACTACTTTTTTGTGGAACCGTCTCCTATATATATATATATAGTATAGGGTTCCACTAGGAAGGGAAAAAAGTGTAGGAAGGATTTTGAGCCATTGATCTTGGAGATGGAGGGTTTCTAAGAAGGCCACGTAAAAAGGAAGGGATTTTAAGCCTTGAAGGGTATAATAGTAATTGCTTTCAAGAGAAAGAAATAACATACAAATGCAAGTCACATGCATTTTTTACCTTTATTTTTTAAACGTTTATTTTTTTTATACGTCATTATTTTTTTAAAAAAAATATACCATAAAATCAAGCGTTTTTTATTTTTAAAACGAGTATGGTCTTGCGATATTTAAAAATATTAAAAAATCGCCGAACTAGGTTTGTACGTTTTTAACAGCGTTTTCATGACGTTTTTCATGGCGTTTTTTCAAGACTTTTTTCACTGTGTTTTTTCATGTCGTTTTTTTCATGGCGTTTTTTCTAAACTTTTTTATAACGTTTTTTATGATGTTTTTTCACTGCGTTTTTTCATACGTTTTTTTATGGCGTTTTTTATGACTTTTTCACTGCGTTTTTCATGAACGGTTTTCACTGCGTTTTTTTCATGATGTTTTTTTCATAGTGACTTTTTTATAACGTTTTTTCAAGACTTTTTTATAATGTTTTTTTACTGCGTTTTTTATGACGTTTTTTATGACTTTTTTCACTATGTTTTTTCATGACGTTTTTTTCATGATGTCTTTTTTATAGAGTTTTCAAGTGTTTTTGATACCTGACAGTGCGGAAAATAGAAAAACGCATGTGAAACTGGGCGTGTTATGGTGTTTTTAATCTAGGCAACTTTATGGTGTGTTTTGAACTGTGATTGTGCAGAAAACAGAAAATGCGTTTATGGTGTTTTTAAACTGGGCAACTTTATGGTGTATTTTGAAATGTGCAAGCTCTTTTTCATGGAGTTTTTTGGTGTTTTTTTATCACCGATCGTATGGAAAAACAGAAAAAACGTATGTGAAACTGGGCGTGTTATGGTGTTTATAAACTGGGCAATTTTATGGTGTGTTTTGAACTGTGATTGTTTAGAAAACAGAAAATGCATTTTATGGTGTTTTTTTGATGCAATTACCATTGTGGTTTTAGGTGTTTTCTTTATAGTGTCTTCTTTTATAGTGTTTTTGAACTGAGTGTATTATGGTGTTTTTAAACCGGTTAACTTTATGGTGTGTTTTGAATTGTGATTGTGCAGAAAACAGAAAATGTATTTTTCAGATTCTCCAACACCTCCGAGTAATCGTTATCTTTGGTGCTCAGCTCTATGAATGCGAGAGTTGCAAGAGCTCGAACGCGATCAAGCAGAAAACAGAAAACGCATTTCTGGACGCCATTTAGGTGTTTTATTTATGGTGTTTTTCTTTCAAAAACACCAAAAACTTGCCCAGTTTTAAAAACACCATAACACGTTCACTTCAAAAACACCATAAAATGTCTGGTTTAAATGTTTTTTTATGATTTTTTTTAATTTATGACGTTTTTATGGTATTTGTACGTCGTTTTTATAAAGTTTATACAATATAGTGCAAAAACACCATGAATAAAAAACTCCACTTAACATGTAATTTTTTTTAAAATTTTATATAACAATAGTGTACTCATATTAAAGATAAAAAAACGCTCGTTATTATGGTGTAATTTTTTTTAAATAATAACGCATTAAAAAGTTATGAACATTTAAAAAATATGGGGGAATATGCATGTGCATATTTTGTGCATTTGAAAAATCAAGCGTATGTTTTCTCACGATTTTGGCCTTCTCCCTGGTCCCCTACTTGTACACATGTTACTTCATGATGACTTCCTACACTTCTTACACTTTTTTCATTTCTTAAAATATTCGTCCCCTATATATATATATATATATATATATATATGTTAACAGCACGGACATGTTCATCCATACTTTTTAGCATCTTCTTAACATTTTTCATGAAATACAACACATGTCTGGAGAAATGGTTGAGATCATTAAACTAAGAGTAATGCTAGTGTGAAAGTGAGAGCATACCCTGTGTCACGTAGGCGCCACATCGACAATGCCAGAACTCACCCTCACCTTCAAACATGTGTGTAATGGTGGGGTGAAGGTGACCAGTTTTGTAATAATTACATAATTATTATTTTTTTAATTTAATTAATACTAAAATTTAAAAAAAGGAATATTAAAAAAAACATAATATTTAAAAAAAAATAACATAATTTAAAAAAAAAAACATAATACTAAAAAAAACTACTAAACTACATATTACATTTTTCTTCAATTTAAGGAATTTCTTTCGCTCGTCGCCAACCAAATGATCGATGTTCATGAAATAAAGTCTCATATCGCTCGCCTTTTGTTTTGCCTCCTTTATTTTGATCTTCCTCTCGGATATCTCGTTGAACTTGGTCATCCGGTCGGATATAGTGTCTAAACTCTTCTTGTACTCGTTGGTTTGGGTTGATGACGATGATGCGGCTCGTTTTGCTTTGTCTCTTCCGATAGGGCGGGCGGCTTCTTCCGGAAACTCAAGCTCATCGCCCGAGTCGTTGAGATTAATACTACGCCTATCCGAATTAGATTGGCTAACGTCATGGCCGGATAAGCTTTTTAATCGTTTAGACGATGATTGTCCCATTAACGGGACTTGTTCAAACTTCGTACACTTTCTCAATAATTCCTAAAGTGGAACCATTTTAAACACCGACCAATTATTATCTTCTTTATATGCTTCTAACGCGTCTTGAAAGATATCAAGGTTATTTTGACCACTCCGGCGGTTGTTTAACTTGTTTTTGTAGTTTTCAGAAAACTTGTCAACCTTCAACCGGATATCCCTCCACTTGCCGCTTACCATGTCCTCCGTACGGTATCCGCCTTTACCCATTGCTTCACAAAATTGTTCATATATTTTTTTTCAAAAAATTCTGGTTTTTTGGTTACGACTTATAAAATTAAATAATATACCATTTAATAAAAAAAACATTACAAAAATAATAATACGTACCAACTATTGGATCCTCCGACACGTTGATCCACGCTTTCACCAAAGCTAGCTTCTCATCCGGCGACCACTTTTCGGAACGCCCTTTAACTGTACCCGTTTCGGGTGTAGAAGTAGTGGCTTTCTTTTTATGTGTTCTTCTTTTTGTTTGTGGTGGCGGTTGGGTTTCAGGTACAATGTCGGGCGACGGTTGAATCTCGGGTATAAAGTCGGGTGACGGTTGTGGGGTTACGTAGTCTTGTATATAATCGGATAAAAAATCGAGTGTAGACGGATTTGAAGTCGGGAAATGAGTCTGGTAATGACTCCAATTTGCAAACGTTAACAACGGGTTCGCCTCCGGGGGTTGTGGAATGTACCCCCCATCGGGTTGTTCGGGTGGTTCGGACGGTTCGGGTTGTTCGGGCGGTTTGGGTGGTTTGGGTTGTTTACAAATTGCCATGAAAGCATTTTTGAAATTTTTATAAAAAAATAGAGAGAAGAATGAAGAAATATTGTGTAGAAATTTAGTTGTTTTGGTTGGTATTTATATAGGGTAAATTAAAAAAAAATTAAATAAATGCAATCCCCAACGGCTAGAAAATTATTTTTTTTTAAATTAATGCAATCCCCAACAGCCCCAACGCTCACAAGCGCCCCCACGCCGGTGAACACCATCACCCAGCCCCACCACGCCCACCCTCACCCCCATCCGACGCGGTGTTTCACGCTCGTGGTGGGTGAGGTGGCACTACGCCCCAGCCACCACCCTTATATTACGCTTAGTCTTAGAGGTTTGACACGTATAGAAGGAAATGAATAGAAAGTTTGAAAGGTGAAAATTAGGAAAACACATAATTGTTGACTTTTTTCTAAATCAATACATCATGTATTTTAAACTTTTATGGGCATGTTTGTGATTACTTTTGGAAAAGAACTTTTGACTTTTTGGAAAAATAAGTCCTCACTTACTTTTGGAAAACAAATTTTTTATCCTTTAAAAATCAACTTTTACACCTTTATTCAAATAAACTTTTGACTTATTGACTTATTCAAGAAGTTAAAAAGTGAATAAATATGATCCAAAAGTAATACCAAACATGCCCTTAAAACAAAATATATAAACATATTATACGATTTTGTCTGTTTTTTATACTTTTATATTATACCATCTGGTGCAGTGTTTCACGCCCGTGGTAGGCGAGGTAGCACCATGCCCCTCCTCTCACCCGACTACTACACACAGTCTAAGAGTTAAAAAGAGATGATAAATGATAGACATACAACTGCCTTATTTATCATAATTTATATAATTCATTACTTTTTTTAGAAAACTAAACAATAAAATCAAGAATTTTATTATATTTAATTTAAGTATAGTATTGTTAAATAATTTTTATAAGAAATGATTTTTCTTTTTAAATCTCGTTTTGCTGTGTGTAATACGTAGCTTATTCTATATAGCATATTTACATAGTGTATTTACATAGCATATTTACGTACTGTACTATATATAGTATATTATATACGGCGAAATAAGTATGTAACATCCAAAAATTCAAACCGATTTAAAATTTTTAAATACAACGCGGAAACGGTCCCTATTACAACA
The DNA here is from genome assembly GCA_023525975.1 of Smallanthus sonchifolius. NCBI lineage: Eukaryota > Viridiplantae > Streptophyta > Magnoliopsida > Asterales > Asteraceae > Smallanthus > Smallanthus sonchifolius. The sequence goes on along the minus strand of CM042019.1, from coordinate 21,640,065 downwards.
TTTAACGTATCCACACGTTTTAATTTTACAAACATGAATTAAACTACAATAATTCTCACAAAAAGTAGTTTAAACAGAAGTTAATAATCAACAAGTTATCCACAGCTTGTAACGACTCCAAATAATTTGTAAAACATTAAAAACCAATTTTAAGAATCCAATATCCACCTTAAGCGAGACCTGAGATCACTCCGGAGCTTTCCTACATTCAAAGCAACAATTTGAATATGGTTAGTAAAGATAAGTAGCCCTAGGGACCTCTCCACAAGTCCCACAATGACTACGAAGTCCGTAAACTCCCCCCACCTCATGGGTAAAACCCAAGAAAAATCATTTTTAAGAATAAAAAATACTGAAACACAACCATGTTCCCTTAACACTACTATGTTCAGATAAACACAACCGTGTTCCCTCTAAGCATCAGGAAAAAACAACTGAACACGACCGTGTTCCCCTTCAGCACCAGAAAAAGCAAGGTTGCTGACATGGTTATGTTCAGATGAACACAACTATGTTCCCTGACAGCACCTTTCATTCTCACTATTTCTATAAATTCTTGCATATAACAAGTATCTAACGTATATTTACTTGTTTTCTAACCATACAATGTCTACCACATTACCTAACATTAATTTGTTAGTTTATCCACCCCATTACGAGCACCACTACTCGTTTCCCGTTTCGACTCATTGCAACACGTTTGCATCTTTGTGCAATACGACACCAATATAACATGTATAACAACACACACACATGTTTACTCCCACCCATTTATCACATTTAAGTTGCCTTACAACGCCTTGGTGCGAGAACCACAACTCGTCTTACCCGTACTTAGAGTATTTGACTTCAAGTCCACCCTTTGAAGTATTCCACACTTCTTATTGGGTTTACGACCCCTCAGTGCGAGTACCACAACTCGTCTTACCCGTACTTTGAGTATTTGACTCTAAGTCCACCCTTTGAAGTATTCCACACTTCTATACACCATTTCACCAAAGCATCACATTTTGTTTGACTATATACCACATAAGTCAATTACACCAAATTCACCTCATTTACATATTAGTTTGACTATTTACCACATAAGTCAAATTACACCAAATTCACATATTAGTTTGACGATTTACCACATAAGTCAAATTACATCAAATTCATCACATTCAACATATTAATTTGACTATTTACCACATAAGTCAAATTACACTTATTTCACTATTATCCATAATGGTTTGACTTATACCACATTAAGTCAATTTAATCAAATTCCACCACATACTACATTCAAGTTGACTCTTGACCACATTGAGTCTTTTATTCCAATTAACCACATTAGTTAATATAGTTTGGCTAAATACCACTTAAGCCAATTTACACACATTATCACACATCAATGGTTTAGTCTGACTACATTTCCACGTTGGGTCAAACATACAAGTTCTACCATAACCATTAAACATTGACTTTATACCATGAAAGTCAAACACATTAACAACATGTAAATAGAATACCACATAAAATACTTACACATAGACTACTTATCTAATACTAAGTAAGTGCAAAACACTTACCTTTGCCAATGAAGATTCCAATTGCTCTTCAAAGCTAACACCTTTAACACCTTGATCACCTAAGCATTCCACATGTTTTAGTAAACTAATCTACCTCAATACATTCACCAATTGAAGTTAAACTCCCACCCAAGATCTTATGATCTTCACTATCATCTAATCTTGGTTTATTTAGCGTTACACAAGCTTTTAACCTTTGTAATCAAAATCAACCCATTTTGACCCGTTAAGGATTTCACCAAATTTTTACAATTTCATCAATTTATAATTCACCAATTCAGTTGAGTTTTATATTTGAAAATGTGTTTATATTACACCATAAACACTTATCCATACTCAATTCACCATTTAAACACCCCCAATTATAAAACCTCTAAATTAGGTTCTCAAAAGCCCTAATTCTTGAATCTCCAAATTGGATGTTATCATGATGTTATTAACTACTCTTTAGCACTAATCAAGCTAGGTTTTAATATTAAACAAGTTATTAACCACTTAATACTCCCAAATCTGCCCCTGCCCTTACTTCTCCCCAAGAACACCATAAATGATGGATTTAAAGATGAAAAGGAACTTATTAGTTGTTTGGGAATGATTGTGCATATCGAAACCTTCAAAACCAGCATGCAATCACTGATTCTTGAGCTATTGATCAAGTTGCTCATCTGCCTTCTTCTCTTTCTCAAAATCGCGACACACACACCCACAAGTGTGTATGTGCGTGACCCCTTCCCCACATAACCAATCAGATTTGCAAAGATTACAAAAACAGTCCCTCTACATTCATATTTGACTCCTCCTTCCCAAAGTTGGATAATTCAACCATATAAATAGCACCCTCCAACTTTCATTTATATAAATACACCCCTACATAATAAAGAATGTATTATAAGGTAAATCCGAAAGTTGGTTCGTTACAAAGTAGCGGATTATAGCGTAAACAAGTAGCGTGAATTTGTATTTGAAGTAAATGCACATCCGTCCAAAGACAAGTGTCGCTTTCTCATGACGTCCTACGTTTAGCACAGAAAAAACACTTTTTTACAAAACTAATTTCAATTAAAGAACCTGTAAATACGCCACTAACTTTCCACCCATATAACGGTTCAAGTGATGATGATCTAAGTTGTGGTGGACTCGAGCCACCAACAATTTTGTTTCGTTTTAGTAATATTAATAATCACAGTAATATTTTACATAAGAATTTCAACGTCATCAAGAGTGACCGATTTAACTTGTAGAAAGTTAATTTTACCCTATGACATTACAAACCTTTTAAAATGCAACTCTTAAGAATAGTGAAGCAGCCTGCCAGGCTGCTTTACCTAGCAGGCAGGCTGCTGAATTTTTTTCACCCTATACTATATATAATTTATGTTTTTTACCAGTTTAATTATGCATTAATTTCGTTTTTTTTAATAACTTTCGCTCGTTAACTTAAAAAAAAAAACGAAATGCATAGCTGTTTTAAAATTTTTTTTGTCAACGTTTCGATATAATTTTTTTTTAAAATGGACTTGTGTTCAAAATCAATTATTTTTTTGGTATCGTAGCACATCACGTGTCGTTATCGTTATGGTACCGCGACGACCCGAACCTATTATGCTGCGTGACATGAGAATTCGAGTTAGGGTACGTTTCAAAGCCGCCGCAACATGCGACGGATAAAACTACTAGTTTAATTTACACACAACAAATTCTTCATGTAAATATCATGTAAATATCTCATCTTCATGTAAATATCTAGTAAATATCTAATGTTTGGTGCTGGTTGGCTTAATGCGTATCTAGTAATATATCCAAGAAGATTTTCATTAAATAAGAGAGCAACAGACCCCAAATATATAACTACATATATTATATCTAACTGCTAGATATTTTATACTAGGTCAGAATCTCATACATTATACGGATTAAATAAATGTAAAGTTATATACGTAGTAATAAAATATATATACATATATATATATATATTTAAAAATCCATGTTTTACACGGATTGAATGAAATATAATGTAATCTGTTAATACATACACTCGTCAAAATATGTTTTAAAAAAATGTACTTGACGCGATAGTTATAAAAAAAATGTTAAGTTAATTTTTAAAATATTTTTTTTCAACCGGGTATTAGTTTTTTTATGTAATTGATAAAATATTAATTAATATTAAATTCATTTAGTTAGTGATATAATAACTATCCATAATTAGATTTATATTAAATATTTAAAAATATATTTTTTAACATAAGTATTTAATAGAAAAGAGAGGCGGAAAAAAAATTCTGAAAATATACCAGAAATTAACACTTATTACTATAAAGATATAATTTAAAATATTTTATGACTGCTAAATATATATTTAAATTAAGTCACGTTCCACAAATAAAGATAAAGATATAAACCCAAACCTATATAATATTTATGGGAAAACTTCATACAATAATAAACAAATTTTTTATATAAAACAAATTTCTCATATGTTTATTTAAGTCACTCAAACTTTGTTTCGTCTCATTTTAGTCCCTCAAACTTTTTTTGTCTCATTTTTGTCATTCAAGTTTCAGAAGTTGTTCTAATCTTACGCAATTACGAGGTTAACATGTTACTTTTTTTTTATTTTGTTTTATAAATATGGTGAAAATATTGGTTTACTCTTTTTGGGTTTCATTTTCACCATAAAATGAAATCCAAAAAAAAAAGTAAATCATAACATGGTAATTACGCAAGATTTGAACAATATGTGAAACTTGAGTGACTAAAATGAGACAAAAAAAAAATTTAAGTGATTAAAATGGAAAAAATGAGAAACTTGAGTGACTAAAATGAGACAAAAAAAAGTTTGATTGACTCAAATAAAACAGATAAGAAACTTGATTACTATTCTGTAAAGTTTTTCTAATATTTATTTGTTCTGATAATGTTAAACCTTCGTTAACTACCATGAAAAAAAAGGAGAGAATATCAATTCTTTCATAGTTACAAGGTATTTTAAACCATTAACTTTATAAAGTGATAGATACCATTCTACCATCTCTTTTGTTTATTATGACGGATCAAGTGTGTAAAAATCCTATTTGTTAGGAAACATGTGATGCATGTATTTCTGGTTACTCCTGCATATATTTTATGAGTGTTTTAACGATTAAGTACGCCATAAGTATTTACATTTTTTTGGAGGCGACGAATTTGATTTTATATGACGGTTTTGGACCGCATCAAAAAATCAGTTTATTTTTTCGAAACGGTTTATAAAACCGCTCTAAAAATGGTTTACAGCCGCTCTAAAAGATTAGAGCCATTTAAAAAAAATGTCGGGCATGACAACCTCATCGCCAGAGACTATCACTAGTGAACTCATTCTTTGTTCTTGTTTTTTACGGTGAACTCATAATCAATTTAATCTTTGTTCTTGTCTTCTCCATGTAACGATGTAAGGCCCCAAACCCCGGGAGACCTCACTCTTTGAGTCATTGGAGTTACTCATAAACACATAGTGAATTAAACCTTAAACGGAATAACGCAGCGAAAATATCATTCAAATTACAACTTTGTCTTAACATAACGGGAACATTGTCTTAAACATGAGTTTCAAAACATAAACAATAGGGATGTCAGGGTCTTCGCTTGGGTAAACTCTTGGCTCAAACTCCGCATTCACTCTCTACAGCAACCTACACTTAATCTAAAGGCATGCTAAAAGTCAGCTACGCTGGTGAGTTCTAGCTTTACATAAAATATTTCATATTAAAAACATAACATTCATCATTTCATATAAAACCGTACATATCATGCAATAACATTAAACATATAGCAACCCGTCATGTCGAATCTGCGCCTTTTCGTAACCGTTAATTCCATAAGGCATTAGTCGAAATTTATCAAGGCCTAACATCTGTCTAGGATGCCCGGTCTCATCCGGAATCCTAACCTAGACAAATTCACGCCTTCACGTGATAGTTTCGCGCCTTCACGCGACATTGCTCGTGCATTCACACGATATTTGCGGGATAACAACTCCCGCCATTCATACCAGTTGTACAACCATGTGCTAGCCACGAAGGCCCCTGTATAGGTATAGCAAATCTTCGTGTCTAGGACGCCCAGTCTCATCTAGAATCCTAACCCAGACACGGCCTTCATTCATCGCATTCGTCCCAGAAGGAACCGTTGGCATATTCGACTTACATTGTAACATTCGTTCATTCGTAATCTTCTTAGTTAAAGCATTATACGTTTTATCAAAACATTTTCCTTCAAAACCTTTCGTAAACTTTTATAGCAAAAATCTTTCATAAACATTCTTTTCATAATCCCATTTCATAAAGATTCCATTTCGTGAACAGTTCGTAAACATTTTGTAAGCATGCGATTAGTCCCAAAAGATAGTAAAATTTCATAAAAGGGGACATCTAGAACTCACCTGATTGTTAGTTAATTAACTCTGAACTATAATTCTAAGCTAGGTCACTTAATAAACGATCTGCATAAGAATTAACACTCGAAAACTATCAAATCTCACTAGAGTCGCTATGGTTTCGTCGGATACCTTAGTGTCGCCTAACACTTAATGTCGCTAGGCACTCCTCAGTGTCGCTAAGCACACAATGGTCGCCAAAACTTTCATCTAGACTTAGAGTCGCTCACCTAGTGTCCCTATATACCATTGGCGACACAATGACACGTGTCCCAAATCATTGGAAACCTTGGGCATCACGCCACTCCCCCAATAACCCGTTTAGTGTCGCCAGAAACATGTGGCGACACTGATGAACACATATCTCAAACAGGCCTGTTTTCAATCCAAGTTTGTAACTTTTTACGTCCAAAACATTTGTTTAACTTTCATGAAGCCAGATCTAGGCTTTAAACCCCATATTACACGTAAAAATTCTTACGTTGAGTTCAAACCCCTAGTTTTCCCCCCAAAACCCATTTAAACTGAAAATTAGAAGTTTTAGGTTCGATCTTTACCTCAAATCGGATGTTTCTTCATGTAATCTTCTTCATGAACGCTGGAGATACAACTTGGAGCAGATCTTGAACATAAACTTGAAGCTTCTTGCACTTTCTCTTCTAAAAACACCCACTATCTCTCTAGATGGAGAAGATGATGGAAATGAGGTGGTTTGGGGCTGATTAAGGTTTTATTCCATCCCCCCTTGCACACCTCATGGCCCAAGCCCACGAGCCCATTTCCTCCCCTTTCTTTCTTTCCTTTGGCCTGTTTAAAGTGTCGGGTTTTGTGGATGTTACAAATGAACCAACTTTCAGATTTATCATATTATATGTTAATCATATTATATGGGGTGTAATTAAATATAAGGAAGTTGAAGGGCTAATGTAATTAACAAAGTTTTATCAACTTCGGAAGGATGAGGTCAAATATGAATGTGCAGGAACTGGTCTTGTAATTGGCTCAAAGCTAATTTTGGTGGGGAATTAAAAATGGTGACACACACTAGTGTGTGTGTGTGTCGCAAATCAGAGAAAAAACGGAGTGAAGAAAATTCTTTCAAAAGTAAAAATCTGCACTTGCATGCTAAGATTTGAGGGTGTTGATTTGCACAACTCCTCCAAATAACAAGTGTGTGTTTTTATTCATTGAAAATCCTCCATGATTCTTGCTCTTGATAAGTTTGGGTTGAGGAACCCTAATTATCTGAAATTGATGGATCCAATGTTGGTTAGAATTGATTATCTAGCTTATCTAAAGCTAGAGATTCAATAAACTCATATTTATATCACCTAATTTGGGTTTTGGAAATTAGGGTTCTTGAGGATCAAATGGGGGATTTTCAAATTAGGGGATTTGTATGGTGTTCTAAAAGTGTACGAGTATTTCAGAGAGTCCATAAACACAAACCTAATAGAAACCACAATCTAATTGGTGATATATGAAATTGGGGTGTTAGGTGAAACTTGGTAAAACCTTAACGAGTCAGATGGGTGGATAAATGGTTGTGGGTGTTTGAGGATTGGTTAAGGTTGAATTAACCAAGTTTAGTATGATTATAAATCATAAGGTCTTGGGTGGGTGTTAAAACCTTAATTGGTGATTATAATTAGACCTTTATATTACTAAACAAGGTATGGATTGTTTAGGTAATCAAGTTGCTATAAGCGAGAATTAACCAGAGGCGTCAAATCCAAAAGGCAAGTGCTTTGCACTTACTTCATGATATATATGGTGTTAGTGTCACGTAAATAGTTTATGTGTGCCAATGATCTTCAGCCCAAGTGGTTGGGGTGAGGTACCCAAGACTTCATTAAAATGGGGAGGTCTTGGGCTTAAATCCCACATGTGACAAAAAAAGGGTTCCAGGTTGGGCCAATGGGTTTTCTCACCTATAGTGGGTTTCCTCCTAAGGGTGGTGGAGATGATCAGGTGGGCCAGTGGCCCGTTAGTGATCCAAATTGCCAATAAAAAAATAGTTTATGTGTTGTTAAATTCTATTTATGTGTGGTGAATTGATGAAATTTGACTTAATGTGGTATGAGTCAAATTAATGTGCAAATTGGTGATTTTGATTTGAATGTGGTAAGAGTCAAACAAAGAAACAAACTAGTTGAAATTAGTGTAATTTGACTATTGTGTGGTATGAGTAAAATATATATGCAATTTGGTGAAGTTGTTGTAAATTGGTGAAGTTGTTGTAAATTGGTGGAATTGTTGGATTCTTGAAGTTTAACACTTCATGGGTGACATGGAATTTAAACATTCTATGTGTGTATGTGAAGTCAAACACTTACGGGTGGATGTGAAGTCAAACACTACACGTGTGGACGTGAAGTCAAATACTTCACGGGTAGTCTTGGAGTCAAATACTCCATGGGTGAAAACAAGGAGTGTTCCTCGAGTTTGGTTGTGTCTAAATCATGTGGTTAAATGATGGGCAGGTGGTAGGACTTCTATGGAAGTCAAATAAAGAGTAAAACGTTGTTTATTTCACGAATGTGCAAAAGGGTGGGAGGTCGAATGGTTAAAGGGGCTGAAAATCAGCAAAAGGAGGAAAAGTTTTCGGGTTTGGCGTAAAGTTGCAGGGGTAGCGTAGGATACGCCATCCCCAGCGTAGCCTACGTTGAAGGGTGTTTCCCTACGCCCTAGGGCCTGTGCTACGCTTACCCTTACAAGGACTTTTGATTTTGAGGTTTTTGCTTGGGTTTAACCCTTGGGGGACTATGGGGGTTCACATATATCATTACTAACTTATTGTGGCGTGTTTGAGGTGTAGGTAAAGCTCCAATCTAAGCCTCAGGATTCTTGCCTGGTGAAGTTGGATTCTCATGTAAATCTAGTCGGTTTTTGGTGTTTGATTGCAATCAACCTATTGTAAAGCCTTTATGAATAAAGTTTTTGTCGTGTAAACATTATCATTGACTTGTTAAGTGGTGGTTACCCTTTTTGTTGGGTTTCAATGAAGTAAATTCTTCAAGTGGTGTCGTTTTGTAAACTTTAAACTTGTCATGTTTTGTAACTTGTCGAATGTTCCCTAACTTCTGCATGTATTTTCAAGTTGAAATTTGTTGTGAAATCCAGATATTACAGCTTGGTATCAGAGCAATGGTTTGAGGGATTTAGTGTGTGAGACACCAAACTCAAACCTATAATGCTCTTGATAAAGGTAGGGGAGTAATGAGAATCAAATGGAGGCTTGATCGAAGCTTGGAGCTCAAAAATGAAGGTTAGTAATGATTAGTGTCGTTTGTTTGTTAAATGTGGTGCCCAAGGTGCACTTATATGGGCAGAAAGTTGTCGTGGGATTCGTTGTATGGAGATGATGTACATATTATATTATTAATCATACCTGGCCAGTATGATTACTAATGTAACATGTGCGAGTGTCTTCATGATGACCATATGATGATGAAAACCGATAATGAGTAAATGAAGGTGGTTATACATGTATGTATGTATGTATGAAAATGTGCATGATTATGTGTTATGTGTGAATAGGAGAAATAGCATGAGGTAGATGCCTGTAGTTATATACATACAAGTATGATAAATAGTTTGTTTTACATCTCAGCCGAAGAATGGTTGATGAAGGGAATTCGAATAGTGGTAGAAATGACGATAATGAAGGACATGGTAGTGGGTAACGATCAAATCGATCCTGTTAACAAATAAACATGACAGAGAAAAGATGGAGGCTCTCTATTACTCAAATGAAGATCAGTTTACAAATGAAGAAGAAAACAACATTAAATAGAAAGATAACTGGGCCTGGGCTAAGGCATCGCCCATAACAACTTATTATGCTAACATCCCCCCTCAAACTCACAATGCAATAGAAATAAACATTGAGAGTTTGTCACACAAAAAACGAAACCGAGATGCCAATTGAGCCTTGGTTAAAATATCTGCAATCTGCAAGGCTGATGGAACAAAAGGAAGTGAGATGGTCCCGAGCTGAAGATGATGGCGAGTAAAATGACAATCTATCTCAATGTGTTTTGTTCGTTCATGAAAGACAGAGTTTTTGGTGATCTGCATAGCACTTTGATTATCACAATGTAATGGGGTAGGCGAGGAAACAACAACCCATATATCTTCCAGAAGCCATCGTAACCAAACAATTTCACATGTAGTCACAACCATAGCACGGTATTCAGCCTTAATGGAGGACCTAGAGACAACATCTTGTTTCATGCTTTTCCATGAGATTAGGGAATCACCAAGGAAAATACAAAAACCAGTAGTGGATTTTCGATCATTGGGATCACTATCCCAATCCGCATCACTATAGGCACTCAATTCCAGAGAAGACGTAGAAGGGAATAAAAGACTTTGAAACTGAATGCCACGAAGATATCTCAAAATACGAAGAACAGCTCCATAGTGAACAGAAGTAGGAGCGGTAACAAACTGGCTAACCACATGAACATCATGAGCGATATCAGGGCGAGTAACTGTAAGATAAACCAAACTGCCTATAATGGTATGATATAGGCTCGGATCAGATAGAGGAACACCATCAGTGGGAGAGTAACGTGCATTGGTTTCAAGAGGAGTGTCTGTAATTCTGTTATCAGAAAGTCTTGCATGTTGAAACAGATCAGGAATATACTTCGTCTGAGAGAGAAGATATCCCTTTTTAGATTGAGCTACCTCAATCCCCAAAAAATACTGTAATAATCCCAAATCTTTCATAGCAAAACGATGGGCCAAGTTACGTTTCAAGGATTCAATGCCATCTTAATCATCGCCTGTAATAATCATGTCATCCACATATAATGTCACACCCCAACCGGGCGGCGGAACACGTCGGAGTATGACCCGAATTGTGACCAGATTGCTCGTAGCACTTGGAACTATTAAAATTTCATAATTTTATTCAATAATATTAAAAGTGCCTCAAAGGCTACAAATAGTTCAAATAAACAAGACAAAACATAGTTCCAAACAAGATAAAATCAGGTTTCAAATTTCTAAGTCCAAGCCTAAGTGTTGAACATAAATCAAGCGTTGCTTGAACTTGGTGCACCTGAAACATGTTTAAAATAAGAGTTATCAACAAAATGAATTGTTGGTGAGCAATCATGGTAGATATAGATATAGTAGTTTAGATAAAGTACAAATTCCATGCTAAGACAAGTAATACATTATAGTCTTATTGTATATACACACAGTCCAAATTAAACCTTCCTTTTAAGATTTATCCAATTCAGATTGTCCAACATATAGTTAACAGTTTTTCAGTTTCAGAATTCATTACATGCATCCTAGATCAAAGAAATGCATGGGGTAGCTAACCCACATGGTACCACTAATTCCATTCATAGGCTGTCGAAACAGTTAATAATATGAACTAGTGTAATCAACAAATAAGCCACATAATGCAATTAAACAAGTCTAACATAAGGGAATTTGTTTCAAGTTGTGAGATTTGTCAATAGTGTAAGTGTAATTATATAGGAACATGTTTCACCCCAAAAGTGATAAAATGTATAAAGAGGGGCATGAAAACTCACATGGTTTGTAAGTAGTTTCCGAGCTAAGTTTGATCCAAAGATATAATCCAAAGTAGGTCACAATTAACCTATTATAGTTGTAGTTTAGTCATTTAGTTTAAAGGAATAAGCTAAGGTTTGTTCGTGTTCTCGAATTTGGGAAATTAGGGTTTTGGAAAGTTTAAGGTTTGAAATGTAATTTGGTTATAGTTTAAGGTGTGTAAGTATTTAAATTACTAAATGATTATGTTTAGTAATTTAAATATAATTTCTGATTTTATAAAATATTTTAAGAGATTATTTAATTAATTACTTATTTAGTAATTTAGTTAATAAATGTGTTTAATTAACTAAATATGTCAAAAAGATAGTAAAAATATAAATATAATTTAAATTATAAATTATATAAATATTTTCTTTTAATAAGTAAATTTTTATAAAATTTACTTATTTTTAGTTTAATTAAATCAATAATTTCATTGATTTAATTACAAAACAAAATTAGTGAAAATTAGTAAAAATGTCTAAAAGTTCCAGAAACTTAATATTTTGTTAAAAATATATAAATTAAGTTTATGTAATTTTTGTAAAATTTTTGGAATAGATTTACTAATTTTAAATAAATAATCCAAGTTTTAAATTTAGACTTTTAAATAATTAATTTTATAAACTCAGAAAGTTTTCTGTTTTTATTTTATAAAACAGTAGAGAATTTTATTACAAAAATTTGGACTATTTATTTGTACATTTTCAAGTTGTAAATAAAAAGTTATGAATTTTTAAAGATTAAAGATTTAATTAATAAAAATCAAAAATAGGAAAATGTTGAAAAATGGGCGAACCGGCCACAAAGGCGGATCGAACCTGGGCTACTTGGCTCAGCGGCAGTGCACCTGACCGTTGGGCCAAGTGGCTAACCTGGTTATAAGTGCATTTGGGTTATATTTAACCCGGATCTTGGGTCCGGTTTGTGTTCGTTTAAGCCAAAAAGGTTCACGGGTGAGGGCCTTAGCCGGGCTCAAACCCGTGACCTCTCGCTCGTAATACACGCACCCGGCCATCTCGGCCAAGTGACTAACCCGTAAACAAACGGAGAGAGGTTCCTTTTAACAACGTTTTCGAATTTAAAATCTCAAATCCGTTTGAACGCAAGAACCCTAATCTGAGTTTGTTCGAATTCGACGAATCCGTATAATAGGAACTCAATTAACCATAGGGCTTTTGTTATACGTTCAATTCCGAGTTTAATGACGTATCAAATTACCTGTAAGATCAACTGATCGAAGTTCTGGACTCGATGTTCAGTTCGTCTGAACTGAGATTCCGAGAGAGAGAATTAGAGGGTGTTAGGAGTTGTGATTTGTTTCAAATGGACGCATTAGGTGTTGTCGAGGTTTCTATAACATCAATTCGTCAATCAATGCGTGAATTATTGAGTTTTGATTACGGGTTTAAGACGGTTTAAAGTTTTAGCCGTTTTCAACTGTTACGAGTTCAATTCCTCGAATTAACGAGTTCATCATACTCGTTTAATGATAATAAACGAATAGCAGTTACAAGTTTTCGAATTCGAATCCTTAAAACGCGTTTTCGAATAATCAGAACCCAAAACCGGGTTCCCCTTGTTTCGAACCCACGATCCCTTTTGGGTGGGTTTTAAAACAGAAAATTACAACTTTGGTCCCTGAGGTTTGTTAAGTTGACTCCGGTCAACTTAAACTTGAAAATAAGTTTGAGGAAAGGCAGTTTAGCCCTTGTAGTTAAGTTTTAACCAAAAACTAAGTTAGTTAGGTTATATAGGGTTTTTTAGTTAATTAATTTGATATATTTGATATTTAAATGTATAAATTACATTTAAATTATAAAAGAATTGTTTATTTCTATAAAAATGATATAAAATGACATATTTTTATAAAACTTTATTTTAAAAATATTTATTTAATTAAACTTTATTTATTTGATTTATTTAGGAATAAATCTTATTATTTCTTAAAAATTCATAATAATTTTATAAAAATCATTTTTTTAATTTATATAATTTGTGTTTTAATTGAATAAGACACAATTAAGATTTTTTCCAAATTAATTAAGTACAATTTTTTTTTATTTTTTTTTTACACTTAGATAATTTATGAGATTTATTTTATATAGTTTAGGGACTTTATTCAAATACCATGAATATTAGCCCTAATACATAGTTTGAGTAATTCATTTAAGAATTTTCACATATTATTAAATATGGATAATTAGGGTTTACAATAAATGCCAATTGGCCGGAAATTGTAAACGGAAAAAGTACATATATTACAGTCTCCCCTACTTTAGGAAATTTCGTCCCGAAATTAAGTAGTGGAGTTTGTGAACAGGTGTGGGTACTTGGCCTTCATTTGATCTTCACGTTCCCAAGTGAACTCGGGTCCTCGTTTAGATTGCCAACGTACTTTCACAATCGGAATTCGGCTTCTTTTAAGTTGTTTGATCTCTCGATCCATGATTTCAATAGGCTTTTCCACGAAGTGCATCGACTCGTCAATGTGAACTTCGTCAAGAGGAACTTGGAGGTTTCCCTCGGCAAGACACTTCTTGAGGTTAGATACATGAAACGTGGGATGTACATTGCTAAGCTTGTCGGGTAATTCCAACTCGTAAGCAACTTTCCCGATACGTTTGATGATTTTGAAAGGTCCAACGTATCGCGGTGTGAATTTCCCTTTCTTCCCAAACCGGACAACGCCTTTCCAAGGTGATACCTTTAAAAGAACCATGTCACCAACTTGGAATTCAAGAGGTCTTCTACGAATATCAGCATTCTTCTTTTGTCTCTCCCGAGCCAAACGAAGATTGTCGCGAACTTGGATGATTCGATCAGTGGTGTCTTGGACTAGAGCGGAACCAGTGATTTGTGCTTCACCGACCTCATCCCAGCCAAGAGGAGAACGACAATGGCGACCATATAAAGCTTTGAAGGGTGCCATCTCGATACTAGCATGGTAGCTGTTGTTATACGAAAACTCAGCTAGTGGAAGATATTTGTCCCAATTGCCTCCAAAGTCAAGGACGCAAGCACGTAACATATCTTCAAGAGTTTGAATCGTTCTTTCCGTTTGACCATCAGTTTGGGGATGGTAAGCTGTACTCAAATTCAATTAAGTACCCATGAACGATTGTAGAGATCCCCAAAAACGGGAAGTGAAACGACTATCACGATCATATATGATATTAAGAGGAACACCATGTAGACGAACGATCTCATCCAAATAAACTTGAGCCAACTTCTCAGCTCCCCAATCATCACGAATTGCGAGAAAATGAGCTGATTTCGTGAGTCGGTCCACGATTACCCAAATGCTATCAAATCCTCGAGGTGTTCTTGGAAGTTTGGTGATAAAATCCATGGAAATACACTCCCATTTCCACATTGGAATCTCGGGTTGTTCAAGCAAACCCGAAGGTCGTTGATGTTCAATCTTGACCTTAGAACAAGTAAGACATTTTGAAACGTACACGGCAACATCTTTCTTCATGCCGGGCCACCAATAGTGTTGGCGAAGGCCTTTGTACATTTTATCGGCTCCTGGGTGTATAGAATAACGAGTTTTGTGAGACTCGTCAAAAATTAAAGTACGAAGATCATCCCGATCAGGAACCCATAAGCGGTTTAAGAAGTGTAGTAACCCATTGGGTCGAGTCTCCAATTGTTTTTCAACTCCACAACCCAATTCTTTTTGCATGTTGTCCTCGGAAAGAACCTTTTGTTGAGCTTTAAGAATTTTGGTCTCGATATCCGATTGAATAAGAGCACAACATATGTTAGGATATTCTTTCCGACTTAACGCATCAGCCACCACGTTAGCTTTCCCTGGATGATATTTGATTTCGCAATCATAATCATTTAACAGTTCCATCCAACGACGTTGTCTCATGTTTAAGTCTTTTTGGTTGAATATATGTTGCAAACTCTTGTGATCGGTAAAGATTTCACATTTGGTTCCATAGAGATAATGTCTCCAAATCTTGAGAGCAAACACGACCGCACCAAGTTCGAGGTCGTGAGTGGTGTAGTTATCTTCATGAACCTTAAGTTGTCTTGAGGCATAAGCAATCACCTTACCCCTTTGCATGAGAACGCATCCAAGTCCTTGCTTTGAAGCATCACAGAAAACAACGAAGTCGTCGCTGCCATCGGGAAGAGATAGGACTGGAGCATGGAATAGTTTTTCTTTAAGAGTTTGGAACGCTTCTTCTTGCTCTTGTCCCCATTCAAAGATCCTACCCTTATGAGTTAGGGCAGTGAGAGGAACAGCAATCTTGGAAAAGTTAGAAATAAAGCGTCGATAATATCCTGCTAGTCCAAGAAAAGAACGGATTTCTGTTGGTGTTTTAGGAGCAATCCAATTCTTTACAGCTTCAATTTTAGCAGGATCAACATGAATCCCAGCCTCGTTAATAACATGACCTAGGAATTGGACTTCCTTTAGCCAGAATTCACATTTGGAGAATTTAGCATAAAGTTGTTCCTGTTTAAGAAGATCAAGTACTAAGCGAAGATGTTCTTCATGTTCTTGCTTAGATTTTGAGTAGATAAGAATATCGTCAATGAAGACAATGACGAATTTATCCAAATAAGGTCGACAAACACGATTCATCAAATCCATGAACACGGCAGGTGCGTTAGTCAAACCGAATGGCATGACAACAAACTCGTAGTGTCCATAGCGAGTTCTAAAAGCTGTTTTGGGAATGTCTTCCTCCTTAACACGTAGTTGGTGATAACCCGAACGAAGATCGATCTTTGAGAAAATAGAAGCTCCTTGGAGTTGATCAAATAAATCGTCAATCCTTGGAAGTGGGTATCGATTCTTGACAGTCAATTTGTTGAGTTCCCGATAGTCGATACACATCCTAAAAGATCCATCCTTCTTCTTGACGAATAAGACAGGTGCTCCCCATGGTGAGGAACTAGGACGTATGAATCCTTTATCAGAGAGTTCTTGAAGTTGACTAGCAAGTTCTTGCATTTCAGATGGTGCAAGACGATATGGTGCTCTTGCCACAGGAGTTGCACCAGGCACAAGGTCGATACGAAACTCGACTTGTCGTGTAGGGGCAATTCCCGGTAGGTCTTCCGGAAATACTTCAGCAAAGTCCTTAATCACAGGAATATCAGCCATGAGTTTACCCTTGTCCTTCTCTTTCACAACGTGAGCTAGAAAAACTGGATAATTCTTGTTGAGGTACTTCTGAGCTTTTGTTATAGTCATCAGTTTTAAGCCTTTGGGTTGTTTCTCTCCATACACGTGTAGTACTTCACCAGACGGCAGAGGAATCTTTATGAATTTGTCGGCACAAACGATCTCAGCACGATGTTTGGATAACCAATCCATGCCGACGATCACGTCGAAACTCCCAAGTTGCATAGGAGTTAAGTCAATAGAGAAAGTATGTTCGTTAAGTTGTAGTTGATTGTTTGCAATGATTGAGTCAACTTTAACGGATTTCCCGTTAGCTACTTCTACATTATAAGTTTTGTCTAGTTGGGTTCTAGTCTTAGCAAGCATTGGTTCAAAGTCAAAGGACACGAAACTTTTATCCGCACCAGAATCAAACAAAATAGTAGCATATTGATTATTGATCAGATACGTACCATTGACAACATCGTTGTCGGCTTGAGCTTGACTAGCAGTAATGGTGTAGACTCGGCCTTTGGAAGCAGAGATTGAAGCTTTTATTGCATTGGCCAGTAATGGACACTTATCCTTGAAGTGACTTGGATCTCCACATTGGAAACAAGCCTTAACAGTTAAGGATGGTGTGTTTTGTATCACGTTATGGCCTTGCACTTGAGATTGAGTGTTGCTTGGGGTTCGGCAACGATCTTGAGTATGTCCCAACCTTTTGCACTTTGTGCAAACCCAACACGGTGCATTGGGAAGATGGTGAGACTTGCAAATATCACATTGAGGATAACTCCCCGAATAAGCCTTCTTGGTTGGACTGAAGGTAGTAGTAGTAGCAGGTGCTACTTGGCTCACAGGTTGAGCAGGTGTAACAGTCCCATAATTTTGTTTATGGTTGGACTTTCTCTTCCTGTTTCTACCAGTAGGTTCAGGTTTAGAAGTCACAGCAGCAACCACAGCAGGTTTCTTCCCTCCTTTGCGGTGAAGGATTCCCGCATCGACATAAGTGTCGGTAAGTGTGGCTGAAAGACGAACAGCTTCTTCGATAGTAGCAGGTCTACTACTAAGAACAGCACTCCTGATTTGAATTGGGAGTCCCTTGCAGAATTTCTCAATCTTCCTAGCCAAGGTGTCGACTAGGTGAGGAACGAGTAGACAAAGCTCATAAAAACGAGTGACATAAGCAGAATTATCACCACTATCTTGGGAGAGAGTCCAAAATTCCTCCTCGATCTTCATCATTTCGTTTCGAGGACAGAACTCATTGATCATGAGTTCCTTGAATTCAGCCCAAGGAAGAGCCATAGCAACAAGAACGGTGCGAGTAGTTTTCTCGCCGTTCCACCAAGTTAGTGCACGCTTTTGAAAGACGCTTGAGCCATATTGAACCTTGAGTGCCTCGGGAACACCAGCATTAAGGAAGGTGTTCTCAATGCCCTCAAACCATTGGAGTAGTCCAGTGGCTCCTTCATGACCCGAATACTTTGGTGGTGAACAGGAATTAAAGTATTTGAAGTTGCAAGCATTGTTGTTGTTGTTATTAGAAGAGCTTTGATCACGATGTTGAAACAGAGCTGGTAGTATTGCAGCAATCCGATCAACAATTTGTTGTGTGAGTGCCGGATTTGTATCAACGGGATCAGACATTCTATAAGAAAATAAAGTAAAATGCAAGTTTGAGATGAATAATAATATTCAAGAGTTAGCTTTGAAAGTAAAGATAGGCTTAAGTTTAAACACATAGTTAGTAATTGTGTTGGTTGGGTTTTACCTCACAATTACTTAGGACATATCAAGGTTAATAAGATTTCAACAATATTTGAGAAAGTCATGCTTTAGCCTATAAGTGAACACTCATCCCGAGAATCCCCAGGTAAGCGTAACAGGTCCAGTAATTTGGATTTGTACGAATACGCTTGCCTAGACAGGAAACTCAGAATACAGGCATTCACCCTTCCAGATTGCACGAGTTTCTGAACATTGTCAAAGTCTTAAACCTTAACGAGATTTTGGATAGACTTACAAAGTCTAGGGGGTTTTATAAAATATTTTAAAACATTGAAGAATTTCATATAAAAGAATATTGATGGAAATATAAGGTAAAGTCTTAGAATTTTGAGGATTTGTAAGATTTGTGTTAAAGATTTAGAATTTGACAAATAAACACATAAGTTCCTAATCATGCAAGACTAAAAGAGGGTCCTAAAGTTATAGTCTAGGTTAAAGATTTCTAATAACCTAAATCCCTATAACCAAGGCTCTGATACCAATCTGTCACACCCCAACCGGGCGGCGGAACACGTCGGAGTATGACCCGAATTGTGACCAGATTGCTCGTAGCACTTGGAACTATTAAAATTTCATAATTTTATTCAATAATATTAAAAGTGCCTCAAAGGCTACAAATAGTTCAAATAAACAAGACAAAACATAGTTCCAAACAAGATAAAATCAGGTTTCAAATTTCTAAGTCCAAGCCTAAGTGTTGAACATAAATCAAGCGTTGCTTGAACTTGGTGCACCTGAAACATGTTTAAAATAAGAGTTATCAACAAAATGAATTGTTGGTGAGCAATCATGGTAGATATAGATATAGTAGTTTAGATAAAGTACAAATTCCATGCTAAGACAAGTAATACATTATAGTCTTATTGTATATACACACAGTCCAAATTAAACCTTCCTTTTAAGATTTATCCAATTCAGATTGTCCAACATATAGTTAACAGTTTTTCAGTTTCAGAATTCATTACATGCATCCTAGATCAAAGAAATGCATGGGGTAGCTAACCCACATGGTACCACTAATTCCATTCATAGGCTGTCGAAACAGTTAATAATATGAACTAGTGTAATCAACAAATAAGCCACATAATGCAATTAAACAAGTCTAACATAAGGGAATTTGTTTCAAGTTGTGAGATTTGTCAATAGTGTAAGTGTAATTATATAGGAACATGTTTCACCCCAAAAGTGATAAAATGTATAAAGAGGGGCATTAAACTCACATGGTTTGTAAGTAGTTTCCGAGCTAAGTTTGATCCAAAGATATAATCCAAAGTAGGTCACAATTAACCTATTATAGTTGTAGTTTAGTCATTTAGTTTAAAGGAATAAGCTAAGGTTTGTTCGTGTTCTCGAATTTGGGAAATTAGGGTTTTGGAAAGTTTAAGGTTTGAAATGTAATTTGGTTATAGTTTAAGGTGTGTAAGTATTTAAATTACTAAATGATTATGTTTAGTAATTTAAATATAATTTCTGATTTTATAAAATATTTTAAGAGATTATTTAATTAATTACTTATTTAGTAATTTAGTTAATAAATGTGTTTAATTAACTAAATATGTCAAAAAGATAGTAAAAATATAAATATAATTTAAATTATAAATTATATAAATATTTTCTTTTAATAAGTAAATTTTTATAAAATTTACTTATTTTTAGTTTAATTAAATCAATAATTTCATTGATTTAATTACAAAACAAAATTAGTGAAAATTAGTAAAAATGTCTAAAAGTTCCAGAAACTTAATATTTTGTTAAAAATATATAAATTAAGTTTATGTAATTTTTGTAAAATTTTTGGAATAGATTTACTAATTTTAAATAAATAATCCAAGTTTTAAATTTAGACTTTTAAATAATTAATTTTATAAACTCAGAAAGTTTTCTGTTTTTATTTTATAAAACAGTAGAGAATTTTATTACAAAAATTTGGACTATTTATTTGTACATTTTCAAGTTGTAAATAAAAAGTTATGAATTTTTAAAGATTAAAGATTTAATTAATAAAAATCAAAAATAGGAAAATGTTGAAAAATGGGCGAACCGGCCACAAAGGCGGATCGAACCTGGGCTACTTGGCTCAGCGGCAGTGCACCTGACCGTTGGGCCAAGTGGCTAACCTGGTTATAAGTGCATTTGGGTTATATTTAACCCGGATCTTGGGTCCGGTTTGTGTTCGTTTAAGCCAAAAAGGTTCACGGGTGAGGGCCTTAGCCGGGCTCAAACCCGTGACCTCTCGCTCGTAATACACGCACCCGGCCATCTCGGCCAAGTGACTAACCCGTAAACAAACGGAGAGAGGTTCCTTTTAACAACGTTTTCGAATTTAAAATCTCAAATCCGTTTGAACGCAAGAACCCTAATCTGAGTTTGTTCGAATTCGACGAATCCGTATAATAGGAACTCAATTAACCATAGGGCTTTTGTTATACGTTCAATTCCGAGTTTAATGACGTATCAAATTACCTGTAAGATCAACTGATCGAAGTTCTGGACTCGATGTTCAGTTCGTCTGAACTGAGATTCCGAGAGAGAGAATTAGAGGGTGTTAGGAGTTGTGATTTGTTTCAAATGGACGCATTAGGTGTCGTCGAGGTTTCTATAACATCAATTCGTCAATCAATGCGTGAATTATTGAGTTTTGATTACGGGTTTAAGACGGTTTAAAGTTTTAGCCGTTTTCAACTGTTACGAGTTCAATTCCTCGAATTAACGAGTTCATCATACTCGTTTAATGATAATAAACGAATAGCAGTTACAAGTTTTCGAATTCGAATCCTTAAAACGCGTTTTCGAATAATCAGAACCCAAAACCGGGTTCCCCTTGTTTCGAACCCACGATCCCTTTTGGGTGGGTTTTAAAACAGAAAATTACAACTTTGGTCCCTGAGGTTTGTTAAGTTGACTCCGGTCAACTTAAACTTGAAAATAAGTTTGAGGAAAGGCAGTTTAGCCCTTGTAGTTAAGTTTTAACCAAAAACTAAGTTAGTTAGGTTATATAGGGTTTTTTAGTTAATTAATTTGATATATTTGATATTTAAATGTATAAATTACATTTAAATTATAAAAGAATTGTTTATTTCTATAAAAATGATATAAAATGACATATTTTTATAAAACTTTATTTTAAAAATATTTATTTAATTAAACTTTATTTATTTGATTTATTTAGGAATAAATCTTATTATTTCTTAAAAATTCATAATAATTTTATAAAAATCATTTTTTTAATTTATATAATTTGTGTTTTAATTGAATAAGACACAATTAAGATTTTTTCCAAATTAATTAAGTACAATTTTTTTTTATTTTTTTTTTACACTTAGATAATTTATGAGATTTATTTTATATAGTTTAGGGACTTTATTCAAATACCATGAATATTAGCCCTAATACATAGTTTGAGTAATTCATTTAAGAATTTTCACATATTATTAAATATGGATAATTAGGGTTTACAATAAATGCCAATTGGCCGGAAATTGTAAACGGAAAAAGTACAGATATTACATATAAAGACAAGAGAATGCGTCCAGCATTCATACATCGAACAAATAATTCCGAATCATGATTGCTAAGGAGAAAGCCAAGGGAAGTGATGACTGTAGAGAATTTTTCAAACCAGGCACGAGGGGCCTGTTTGAGTCCATATAGAGCTCTTCGAAGCCGGCAGAATTCACCAGGCTAATGAGCTATTCCCGGGGGTGGAGTCATGTAAACCTCCTCATGAAGATCCCCATTCAGAAAAGCATTTTTGACATCCATTTGACAGATCTTCCATTGTCGAATGGACGCAACAACAATTAAAGTACGAACTGATGTCATTTTTGCCACAGAGGCAAAGGTCTCCTCATAATCCATACCATATGTTTGCGAATATCCTTTTGCCACAAGTCTGGCCTTGTACCGTTCAACAGAGCCATCAGACTTTGTCTTAATCTTATACACCTAACGACAACCAACCTTATGTTTACCTGGTGGTAGAGGAACCAAATCCCAGGTGTGAGTCTGATGAAGAGCAGTGAGCTCTTCAGCCATAGCATTTTACCATAGAGGGTCAGAGACAACCTCTCTATATGATTCTAGTTCAGACAGACGATGAATGCCCGCAATAAATGAACTAAACGCAACAGAATATGCAAAGTATGCAAAATCTGGTAATTGAGTAGACTTGCATGCACGAGTAGACTTTCTCGGAGGTGAAGGAGAATCAACATTGGTGCCAGATGACGTGGAAGGTTCATGAACTGTCACATCATGTGCAACAGAAGTATCTGGAGCAGGTATATTAGGATCAACAGATGAAACGGGAACATCAGAGGTTGGGACATCAATGTTGCTAGCAAAAAGATCAATATTTTGAAGATCTGACTTTGTTACATCATGGGACTTAGCTGGAATCGAATAGAATGGAATATGTTCAAGAAAAGTAACATGTCTTGATACATATAACTTCTGAATTATAGGATCAAAACAACGATATCCTTTTTGTCCCGTGCCATATCCTTTGGGACCACTGGCATAGCCTAAGAAAACACATAAGGCTGACTTATTTGTCAATTTGTCTCATTCAACATGAGGACGGAGAGCAAAGCAAGTACATCCAAAAACCCGTAATTCACCATAATCTGGGCGTTCACCGAAAAGACTTTTAAATGGAGACATCCCATCATTATGAGAAGTAGGGATCATATTAATCACATGTTGGGCGGTTAGAAGTGCTTCTCCCAAAAAGACACTAGGTACTTCAGCAGATAAAAGGAATGAACGAGCGGTTTCCATAAGATGACGATGTTTCCTTTCAGCAATACCATTCTGTTGAGGGGTGTCAGTACAAGACGATTGGTGTATGGTACCATCTGATGCAAGAAACTGAGTAAAATCATTAGAGGTGTATTCACCCCCTACGTCACACCTGAAGCACTTTATCACAGCCGAATTCTGTGTTTGAACATAAGCCCTAAATGTTTTATAAATGTCAAAGAACTCAGATCTACGTTTCATAAGGTACACCCAGATATAACGAGTGTAATCATCAATAAAGGAAACATAATAAAGTGAACCACCCTTAGTGGATACTGGTGATGGTCCCCACACATCAGAATGAACAATATCAAATGGTGCAACATAATGAGAAATAATTTTAGCAAAAGGTAAAGCAGAAAATTTGGCAAGTTTACAACCACAACAATCAGAAATATCACAAGTTTGCAACTGACCCAAAACACCTGTGGAAACCAAAAATTTTAAACGACATGCGGACACATGTCCCAAACGAGAATGCCAAATATAAAATTCTGACGACAAAGGACTTAAACGAAAAGAGGATAAATCAACGCTGGAAGCAGCAACACCAGGAGCAGGCACTTTGAGTTCTTCTAAGACATAAATCTCCCACCTTACGGCCGATCCCAATCACCCTTTGAGTGTGTTGATCCTGTACAACACAAACAGTGTCATAAAGAAAACCCAAATTCCAGATTTACACAATTGACTGACTGAAGCAAGATTTAAGGTAAGCTTCGGAATATAATAGACATCATTAAGAGACACATGAGGGGTAGACACAGATCTAACACCCTCTACCAACATGGATGTAGCACTAGCAGACATGACAGAAACAGGAGAGACAGAAGACAAAGAAAGAAAAGAAGACAGATAGGGAAACATATGATGTGAGGCACCAGAATCCAAAATCCATAATGATGACGAAATACCTAAGGTACCAGATGAAGACAGTCTCGCAGCAGACATAGCGGTAGGATTGGCGGCTAGAAACTGTCTGAATTGTTCAAATACTTGCGGATCCAGAGCAGATGGTGGTTTGTTCATTTCTACAGATGGTGGTGTAGCAGCAGCAGTAAACTGAGGTGGTTTAAATGTCCATGAAGATGGACCAGATGAACCAGCAGAAGTGGACGTGCGAGACGGAAATTGTCCACCTGATCTGTTCTGTTGTGGAGGCTTCTGCAAGTTCGAATTCCTTCTGCTAAGTAATAATGGACATTGAGACTTCCACTGATTTTTCCCTTTACAGAATGCACATTCATCAAATGCAACTTTAGCACATTGTCTAGGCTGATTAGGAGGAACGGCAAACACAGCTGGAGTAGTAGTTACTTTAGGACCTTTATCAGCCTGAGATTTTAATCGAGTTTCCTCTGCAATCAACTCGTGAACAACCGAATCAACTGTTGGAAGAGGGGAACGATGAAGAATCGTTCCACGCAGTCCTTCAAAATTTGAACGTAATGCCATTAAAAGTTGTACCAAATGTTGTTCCTCCCTTCGATCAATATAAGGTTTAAACACCTTCAGTGCTGCAGATTCCGTAAGTGCCAATTGATCTCATAAATCCGACATAGCTCCATAGAAGTCTTGAGTGCTCATCTCATTCTATTGAAGAGCACGAATATCAAACTCCAATTCATACTGCTTGGCAAAGTTAGACTGAGTATACAACTTTTCCAAATGATCCCAAACCTGCTTAGCTGTATCATATTTGACCAACTGAATACCAATAGACTGACCTGATGAGTTGTTGATCCAAGTTATAACTTTAGAGTTATCTGTTTCCCATGTATCGAGAGCTAAGGCATATTCAGCAGCCTTAGATTTATCAGTAGGCTTTTCCTTAGTACCTGTGACATAACCCCACATATTTTTCCCTCAAAGAAAATTTATCATTACGTAACTCCAGTAG
Organism: Smallanthus sonchifolius; assembly: GCA_023525975.1. NCBI lineage: Eukaryota > Viridiplantae > Streptophyta > Magnoliopsida > Asterales > Asteraceae > Smallanthus > Smallanthus sonchifolius. Next base: position 21,614,878 of record CM042019.1, on the reverse strand, counting down.
GTGTAGTTTTTCCCATCCTGACTAATATACTGAAGAGAGTCATCTTTCCCAGCCATACTATCAAAACTGAACGACAACAGAGCTACCGCAAACTTCAAAGAACCGCAAACATCGAATAACGGCAAACTTAAATTGCGCAAACTTCGTAACCGTAAACTTCCTAACCGCAAACTTCGAAACCGCAAACTTCCTAACCGCAAACTTCGTAACTGCAAACTTCGTAACCACAAACAAACCGCAAACTTTGAAAAACAGGTCAGAAACGAGGTCCAAACCTGTCTGTCTGTCCATAAGCTCTTCCAAATATACAAGTCAGTTCAAATAAAATGAAATCCGTAACTTTGGTATCTCACGAGTCAACGAACTGAGCAGAAGCGACAACGAACGAAACAACCCTTCAACAACGATCAAACCAAACAACGAATGAACCAACAACTGAGCGGAAGCGACAACAAGGATCTTTGATCAAGCATGAATCGAGTTGGCTCTGATACCATGTTAACAAATGAACATGACATAGAAAAGATGAGGCTCTCTATTACTCAAATGAAGACCAGTTTACAAATAAAGAAGAAAGCAACATTAAATAGAAAGATAACGGGCCTGGGCTAAGGCAGGGCCCATAACAACTTATTATGCTAACAGATCCATCCATACTCTACCTCGGGGTGATAGAGAAGAGCTAGTGAATAAGGCAATCGGGAAGCGAATCTCTGAACAAGTGGCTAAGGCATTTGAACAAACAATGCCAATCTTCCTAGCTGAAATACAAAACATTGTTAAAGCTGCGTTTGTGGAAAAGGAGGATAAAGTGAAGAATGTGGATGATGCAAATGTGGGCGGAGGTGAAGGAGGTAAAGGGAAGGAGGTTGAAAGGAAGCCTTGTACTTACATGGACTTCGTAGCGTGTAAGCCAAAAGAGTATAATAGGGAGATAAATCCATTACTTAGTCAAAGATGGATTTCTGACATGGAGACGACTTTCAAAATGAACTATGTTGCACCGAAGGAAGAAAAGAATAAAGAAATGAGCTTAGGATGTGTGGGCTTGGACCACTAAGGTTTTCCCCAACCTAACTTAGTCCTTGATCAGCCTCCATGCACCCTCACTCCACCATCTTCATCCAAAAACATAGAGAGAGAAAGAGAGAGCTTGTAGAGAGAGGGAGAGTTGCAAGAACTCGTTTTTTGAGCTCCAAGACAAGTTATAATCTTCTTTTCCACTGAAATAGAGTAAGAAAACACCAAGAAACGACATCTTTGAGTTATGGATCCAACCTAGAATATTTGATTTGTTTAAAATGAGGGTTTGGGGTAAACTAGGGTTTTCACCTTAAAGGTCGAATTTTTACGTGTTAAAAAAAGTCCAGATCTGGCTTCATGGAAGTCAAATAAACGATTTGGACGTAAAAAGTTACGATTTTAGATCCAAAACAGAGAATTTAGGGCTTCTGTTCACCTGGCGACATTCACCAAGCGACACTGCCCTTCCGACACTTGTCGAGGAAGAAGGGCATATGTTCCGAGGTCTGCCAATGATGGATATTCGACGATTGTCATGGATCCAATGGTGGATATTTGGTTGGAAGTTCCCATAGGGAGAAAAGCATAAAAGCGTGAGGATAATGCAACAGGGTGAATTCAAGAGACGTTCTTGAGTTAGCTTTGTCCACAAACTGTTATGGATCTTGTAATTGGAAGTTTTCTTCACATACGTTAGACCGGTGGATTAATCAAAAGATTGTAGGCATGTCGAATGACTAAGTGTGGTCTTGCCCAAATCATGGAATATCGGATGGAATAAAGATAAATCGATTTTCTCGATGCTATCGTTGACTTTTGAGTGGATTCTCCTTCGCGATGTACATCTCAGGTGGAGTTGATTATTATGTGATGCAAGGAGATCAAACTCGAGAAACTAGTGGGGTGTGAGAAGGATTTTGTGGTGGCTTCAGGAAAGCCAAATAGTCTAGCTTGTTACCATATGTGTGGGAAGATATACATGCGGAATGATAGATACACTACTCCATAGTGTTTTAGTCCTAATCATGTGTGCTTCGGTATTTACAGATCATGATGCATTCGAAGTGAATGTCCCGAGTTTAAAGCACATGAATGAAACAGGGAGAAAATAGAAATTTTAAGGCTATCGAGCAGAACATTTCTAACTACCAAAGACGGGACTGAAGTCTTTTGGTACTTTTGTTGGATGAGAATGTATGTGAATCGGTGGATTTGGAGGCGATCAACATTGAGGGATTCATAATGTTGACAATTGTTTGAGTTAATAATCAAAAAATGTGGGTGAAACAATCACATGGAATGGAGTTCTACGATTGTAGTGGAAATTATGTGGTTACTTAGTAACCCTATCAATGTCGTGTATGACTAAACGGTGATGTGTCGACTCGTTCTCGCCTAGAGACGGTGAAACACGTGGCGCATGAATTGGTGTATGCATGGCTTATGCCATTGACACCAACCGGGGTAATGGAATACTTGATGTTCCAGTTGTGAAGAAGTTCATAAGGGTTCTATACCCGAAAGTCTCTTCTTGGGGTGTAACCGTTCTCTTGAGGAAAAGAAGAATGGAAGAATGTATATGTACATTTGTCGGGTTTGAATAGGTGTCTAAGTCCTAGTTTAACAATGAAGGTAGAGGAGGACGTTATCCCATGAACGGTATCATTTCCGTTATGAATACTATGGGATTACGGATGTAAATTTCTGGCTTATTAGAAGTTACGCGGTTTATGTGGATCAATGTGAAAGGTGTGTAGACCCATGTATGCTAATATGGTGGTCGTTTATTCGACGATAGTCGTTTTTATCTTCGAAGCAAAGTCGTTCAAGCTCATTATCTTCGTGAGTTTCCTGAATTTCCTTGAAAGGAGAGGCCTTTCTTCGGAATGATTTGGTGTGCCATTTTGTCTTTTGTGGAAATCCATTATTGGATGAGGAGGTGAATTCTAAAGACATATATGTTGACCCGGTAATGGTTGAAGTAATCAAGGGTAAATGGTGTTTGAAGTCTTAGAATTTCACGATCGGTGAATGAAAACTAAGCCTTCGAACTTCAAAGGGGGATTGTAAGATTGAAATCCTTGAATATCAAGGGATGACTTACGCTAAAGTTGTTGGGATAAACAGGGTGATGGATTATTGAAAGAGGATTTGGATATGGCTTTTGACGTGTCCTTCCATAGGGAGACTGTTGCCTTGTCGGTTGTCTTGGTGACTCGTGCATTAGACTCGGTTATGTCTATATCTAACGAGGCAATATTATCGCGTCTTCTCCTTGACAGCTGTGAGCTTGATTGTAGCAATTAAAGGAGAGAACTTGGAAAGGGAATTGATGAATCTATTCGCAGACATTAGAAAGTTGAGTTGAAGTCCTCGAACCTCATCGGTGTTCTTGAAGTGTTCGAACTTCATGGGTGTTCTTGAAGTCCTTGAACTTCATGAGTGATGATTGAGACTAAAAAGTCTCGTGGGTTGTTGTGTGTGTTTTGTTTTAGAGTTTAACTTTTGGTGGTTGGGGATGAAAGGAGACACAAACAAACATGTGGTTAAAAGTGTCTCACTTGCCTACGGGTTAAGGCCGAATACCAAAAGGGAACCTACTCTTCCGAGTGGTCGGAGAACTTAGGGTCAAGAAGTGTGTGATACGACATGGTACATCTATACATGTTGAGTCAGATTGAGGTGTTAGTTTCTTCTTCGATTTGGAGGAAACCATGTGATTATTTACCATTAGTTGAAAGATGGTGTCATATTAACTACCATTTGAGTATTCATATGCCGATAATTGAATTACTAAATGGTGAAAGGTGTCGAATACCATTTGGTTGGGTGGTCTTGATTGTCGTGAAACTAAGAATCATGGTGTGATTCAAGACTTAGCGTGAAAGATCTTGTATATTGAGTGGGATTGAAAAATCCACTCAAGGTGGCGAGAGGCGGCGGATGTTGCTTCTCATAGCGGCATTGAGGCGTTAGATGATGGATGTTTCATCTAGAGGAACCGGTGACTATCTTAGATAGAAAAGGTGAAACGCTTGTGGTATAAGTGGATTAACCAAGTGTTGGTTTAGCATGATCATTAGATAAGTGACACACCCCGCCAAGGCGGAAACGCGAGGCGCAACGTTCATGGTTTCCAAAGCATATGATTACCGCAAACACATACATGATAAATGGATACATTAACAAGTTTAATGTTTTACATTACAAAATATAATCTGAGTTTACAAAAAGTTAAGATTTCACAAATATGACTCAATTCAATGAGTTATACAAGGGAAATCCTCCTTGAGTAGTATCCATCGTGCATGCATGTAATCTACATTGCTAACCTTGAAATCACGTTCAGTTACCTGAAAAACATACTTAAAATCGTCAACACGAGGTTGGTGAGTTCACAGGTTTAATCAAATAGTTCTTTGTAAAATTCAATTGTTCGTAAATAGTTTCAGTTGTATGTGATAAACAGAATAAGAATTGTTGACCCATTTGTAAACTAGCTAGGAATACAAATAATATGTTCATACATGGGGCGTAACCAAACCTTGACAATTGTACACGCCCCTAATTTTGTTTTTCAGTTCTATGCGGCCATAAATCCTCCAGATTGTGGTTAGCGCGACTAACCATGACCGGGAGACGTCACTCTCCATAGTACTATTCATAGGACCCTAGGCTACAGTTAATGGTTACTATGTTGTTCCAGGGGACTTTCGCGGCCTCCAATGTGTTGTTCTCATCCCATGTAAACATAAAAGTCGTGTCTTATTCTCTCGTTATCCCATAAAATAGTTGAAGTATGTTCTTCCCCCAAATATTAGAAAACAGTAAAAAGAAAGGGGCCGTGAAACTCACCTTGTGTTTATGTATACTTGTAATGATATTTGTTGTAGTCAACCTTGACTATTTGTACCCTAGATACCAAGGGTAAATTGTTGTTAAGACCAACGTCTTAATTGTAAATTGTTCACCGATTTCGTAAATCTGGTCGTTTTTGTTTAAAATATCTTCTTAAATTTCCAACACTTGTTTTGTTATAAAAATAGATCTTAGTTACTGCCCAAAAGGGGACTGACACAGGTATCGAAACTTCCTAGTTTCGATTGGGCAATTGAGTATCAAAACTTCCTAGTTTCGATGGAGTAATTAGGTATCGAAACTACCTAGTTTCGATTGAGTAGATGGTTATCAAAACTACCTAGTTTTGCTCGAGTAGTTGGGTATCGAAACTACCTAGTTTCGATTGAGTATTTGAGTGTCGAAACAACCTACTTTCGATTGAGTAAAAGGTATCGAAACTACCTAGTTTCGATTGACCAACAGGTATCGAAAGCAACAGGTATCGAAACTCCTAGTTTCGATTACTGGACTTCTGTTTTGACAGAATCAGTCCGGCATATTTTTATGTTTTAAACTTGAATTCGACACACTCTTCTTGTTATCTTTCTTGCGTTTAAATAAGATGTAAGTTTAGTTACGGTTTTAAAGAACATAATATGAAAAATATCGAGTTTTTACCTTAAAAACAGTGATGAAGATGATGAGAGAAAACAGAGAATGGTCTTGAATCTTTTGTTAAACTCTTCTTCAGGAACACTTTAAAACACTGAATTTTGATGGATTTTGCTTTAAAACTTGACTTCAACGTTGAAGAGAATTGGAGAATTTGCCGTAAGAAAATGAGTGATAAAATGGGGATTGTGAGAAAAATGAGTGAGGTGGTATGGTTTTACTTGAGTTTTTCTCAGGTGAGGTATGGGTCGAGTAAGGGGGTTGTGGGTTTTCTCTGGCTTCCGGCCGAGAAAGTCAAAAAGTGAATTGAGTGTTAATAATTGGATTTAAGTATTAGATTATTATTATTTAGAGTTTCACATGGGTAATTAAATTCGGTTTATACTGGTATGTGCACCGGTAACTCCCAGAATTACCAAAAATTTAAAATGAGACCATGTACGGTCTTTGTTAGACCTTAATGTCCTTGTTTGTGAAATTAAATAAATCACAAAAATAATTATAACGTAAACTTGTTTATAATGTGTACGGATATTGACCTGAAATGTCGGGTGTCACATTCTCCCCTTGTTAAAAGAATTTCGTCCCGAAATTCAATTCGTGTCCTCTTGAACTGGTGTATCCTTAAACAAGGACGGGTATTTCGTTTTCATTTGGTCCTCTCGTTCCCATGTATACTCAGGACCACGCTTTGAGTTCCAACGTACTTTAACCAGTTTGATCCGACTACGTCTCAACTTTTGAACCTTCCAATCTGATATCTCAATTGGTTGCTCGATGAAATGAAGTTTATCGTCAATGTAAATTTCATCGGGCGGTATGATCAAAGTCTCGTCTGATAGACACTTTTTGAGATTTGACACATGAAATGTATTGTGTACGTTGCTTAGTTCCTGTGGTAGCTTGAGTTTGTAGGCTACAGGGCCAACCCTAGCCAGTATTTCAAATGGTCCAACGTATCTAGGATTGAGCTTACCACGGTTACCAAACCTTGCAACGCCTTTCCATGGTGAGACTTTTAACATTACTCGGTCACCAATTTGAAATTCTAATGGTTTTCGTCTGTTATCAGCGTAGCTCTTTTGTCTATCCCGGGCCGCTTTCAGACGGTCCTTAATTTTGAAGATCTTATCAGTGGTTTCCTGGACAATCTCAGGGCCTGTCAAATGTTTTTCACCAACTTCCGCCCAACATAGCGGTGAGCGGCATTTACGACCATATAGAGCTTCTAACGGAGCTGCCTTAATGCTCGTGTGGTAGCTGTTATTGTAGGAAAACTCAGCTAATGGTAAATGAGTATCCCAATTTCCTCCGAAATCAATTACACATGCACGGAGCATATCTTCTAATGTCTGAATGGTCCTTTCGCTTTGACCATCTTTTTGTGGGTGATATGCCGTGCTCATGTCAAGACGTGTGCCCATTGCTTCTTGTAATGATTTCCAGATTCTGGCCACGAATCTGCTGTCTCTATCAGAGATAATAGAAATTGGCACTCCGTGTCTTGCCACAATTTCTTTAACATAGAGTCTTGTAAGTTTCTCTGTTTTGTCGGTCTCTTTGATTGGCAGAAAGTGAGCAGATTTTGTTAAACGGTCGACAATTACCCATATGGTATCATAACCACTAGACGTCCTGGGTAATTTCGTGATGAAATCCATAGAAATCTGTTCCCATTTCCATTGGGGAATTTCAGGTTGTTGTAACAAACCAGACGGTTTCTGATGTTCGACTTTTACTTTTGAACACGTTAAGCATTTACTGACATATGTGGCAATATCTCCTTTCATATTGGGCCACCAATATAATTCTTTTAGATCTTTATACATTTTATCTGAACCCGGGTGAATGGAGTACCTGGACTTGTGGGCTTCGTCCATAACCAACATTCGTAAGTTACTGTTACTCGGCACCCAGATTCTATTCATGAAGTAAAATGTATCATCGGACTTAGGCTCCAATTGTTTGATCATTCCACGTAGTGCTTCTCTTCGGATGTTCTTTTCTTTAAGTGCCTCTTGCTGGGCCATTCGGATTTGAGTAGTAAGATTTGTATGAATTGTCAATCCTAGGGCACGAATACGAAGAGTTTTAACTTGTTCTTTGCGACTTAAGGCGTCTGCTACGACATTGGCTTTTCCGGGATGGTACTTGATATCACAATCATAGTCGTTTAGTAATTCTACCCAACGACGTTGTCTCATGTTAAGTTCCTTTTGATCGAAGATATGTTGAAGACTCTTGTGATCAGTAAAGATAGTGCATCTTGTACCGTAAAGATAATGTCTCCAAATCTTGAGCGCAAACACAACTGCACCCAATTCCAAGTCGTGGGTCGTATAATTCTTTTCGTGCACTTTTAGTTGTCGTGAGGCATATGCGATGACTTTGTCTCTTTGCATTAACACACAACCAAGTCCTTGGTGTGATGCATCGCAGTATACGACAAAATTGTCGATTCCCTCAGGAAGGGATAAGATTGGCGCACTACACAGCTTCTGTTTCAGTAATTGGAAAGCTGACTCTTGTTTGTCACTCCAATCATACTTCTTTTCTTTCTGGGTTAATGTGGTTAAAGGCAAGGCTATTTTTGATAAATTCTCGATGAATCGTCTGTAATAACTGGCCAAACCCAAAAATTGACGTACTTCTGTCGGAGTCTTTGGTGCTTCCCAGTTTTTGATTGCTTCAATTTTTGATGGATCAACGTGAATTCCTTCCTTGTTGATGACATGTCCAAGGAAATGCACTTCTCGGATCCAAAACTCACACTTCGAGAATTTAGCGTAAAGTTTCTCGTTGCTGAGTAGTTCCAAGATTAATTTCAGGTGATGTTCATGATCCTCCTTGGTTCGTGAATATATTAATATGTCATCAATAAAAACTATCACGAATTTATCCAAGTATGGCTTGCACACTCGGTTCATGAGATCCATGAAAACAGCTGGTGCGTTTGTCAAACCAAACGGCATAACTAGGAATTCATAGTGGCCATAACGAGTCCTAAACGCTGTCTTTGGTGCATCTTCTTCTTGGATTCTTAGTTGATGATACCCCGAACGTAGATCGATTTTAGAATAGAAGCTAGAACCTTGTAGTTGATCGAACAAATCGTCTATTCGAGGAAGTGGGTATCGGTTTTTGATTGTAAGCTTGTTTAATTCTCGGTAATCAATACACATCCTAAAGGTTCCATCCTTTTTCTTTACGAATAGGACCGGAGCTCCCCAGGTGAGAAACTCGGTCTTATGAAACCTTTATCAAGCAACTCTTGAAGTTGATTTGATAATTCCTGCATTTCAGAAGGTGCTAATCGATATGGTGATCGCGCAACCGGGGCGGCTCCTGGTACCAAATCGATTCTAAATTCGACTTGCCTCGGTGGTGGTAAACCAGGTAAGTCTTCAGGAAAAACTTCAGGATATTCCTTAACGATTGGTATATCCTCAAGTCGACGTTCCTCGGGTTTCTTCTCGACGACGTGAGCCAGGAATACGCAATAGCCTTTGCGTAGGTACTTACGAGTTTTCATGCATTTTATCATCCTTAACGCTACTCCACTCTTCTCACCTTGAATCGAAAGAACTTCTCCGTTTGGGAGTGGGATTTGGACAATCTTCTCAAAACAAACAATATCGGCATGATTCTTTGACAACCAATCCATGCCAATTACAACGTCAAAGCTTCCTAAATCAATAGGTAACAGATCTATACTAAATGTGTGGTTTTTAAGATGTAAGGTACAACCTTGAATGACCTCTCCGGTATTAATTAATTTTCCGTTCGCTAATTCAATTGTATACTTTTGTTCTAGTTTGCTGGGCTTAATACCGAGTAGGGACTTAAAGTCATTTGACACAAAACTCAAATCAGCACCCGTATCGAAAAGTATAGAGGCATAGTGATTATTTATCGGGAACGTACCAGTGACAATGTTTGGATCTTGTCGTGCGTCACCGGCCCCCATCACGAATGCTCTTCCACGGGCCTGATTGTCGTTTCGGTTCTTCAACTTTGGACAGTCTTTTCTGAAGTGCTTTGGATCTCCACACTCAAAGCATCCTTGATTCATCCTTTCTGTTCCTGGGTTGACTTTTCCTGCTACTTGATTTATCTTGTTAGGGTTCGTATTGCTCCTACAGTTATGGACTAGGTGCCCATACTTTTTACACTTCCCACATTGGATACACTTTTCGCTGTGATGATATCCACACTTGTCACACCTCGGTAATGTTCCAAGATATACATTTTGTCCCACAGTGTTGGCGACAAAGGCTTTCATAGTTTCAGGTCTCTTGTAAATTTGATTATTGTTTTGGTTAATTGGTTTTCCAAACCATTTCCTCTTTTCCCCAGACCTTCCTTCCTCGGTCTCCTTCTTCTCAAACAAACCATCACGTACAGCATTATCCCTTAGTTTGAAAGCTAGAGTTATGGCACTCTTGGCATCCATAGGGTTCGATGAAGTCACCAGACCTCGGATTTGAGGTGCGAGACCCCACAAGTATCTTTCAACTTTCTTGTATTCCGGGGTGACCATGTGTAGAACCAAGATTGCTAACTCATTGAATCGGTCAGTGTAGCCAGCAACATCATCTCTTATCATTTGTAAATTCCACATTTCAGATTCGATCTTTTGCAACTCATTTCGAGGACAGTACTCCTCGATCATCATGGCTTTTAGGTCTTCCCATGACAACTCATATGCTGTCTGTCTTCCCAAAGTCTTTACTTGTGAATTCCACCAAGTTAAAGCTTTATCAGTGAGTGAGCATGTAGAATACTTCACCATGCAGTCAGCGGTGCATTCACTAATATCAATCACTGATTCCATCTTTTCTATCCATCTCATTAGTCCAACTGCACCCTCGGTGCCATTGAAGTTACGGGGTTTGCAAGATAGAAAGGTCTTGTAGGAGCACTTCCTAATTGGAGCATCTGTAGAATTACATGTCATAACGTCATTAATTCGGATCATGACTATATGTTATGGCTTATTTATTCTATTACCTCCAGAACCTCCGGAACCTCCAGCTGTACCGCTTCCTCCTGCACTTCCTCCTCCAGTACCACTGCCGTTTCCTCCTCCACTATTTCGATTCGCCTCATATTGTTGCATAGCAGCAGCTACTCGTTGTGCTATAAGTTGTTCCACGTTTGGGGAAATCGCCTCGTTTTTGTCACCAGTAGTGTTACGGGTTGTCCTACGCTTAGGTGCCATGGCGTTCTTTCTAACATATCAATTAAAAAGAAACAACATTATATGACAATAATGATAGCGCATGACATAAGGATACAACAACGTCAAATGTAAACAACCATTATCACAACATAAACCATTACATACATAGTCAAAACATTCATAGTACATTGTTCCAAAGGACAAGGATACAAAAGAGATGGGTTCACATGACCTCATCAGTACTAAAGTTTTAAACTACTTAATGTACTATGGGCACAACCCGCCCATAATAGGTTTAAAAGAAGAAGTGAGAGTACAATCCAATCATCATGGCAAGTCCTGCCATGACAAAACTAGCTCTCGCCACAAATTCTGCAGCCAAGGTCCTTTCTTCCAGCGCCTCCACCCTGTCTCGGACCGTAACAGTGAACTTCCAATCCATGTCAGCTCTCAACTCTAGATAGTTTGTGGCACCCTGTATGTCTCGGGTGTGGTCCTCCAGAGTCTGAACTCGAGATCCGAGCCCTTGACGTAAGCGCATGGATGCATCCCCCTGTGTTCGAATATCGTCTAGGAGATCATCAAGACGCTCCTCGTGCGTACGAACACGAGCTACCAAAGTAGGCACAGTGAGCTATATGGCTTCCCCAGTGTGGGGTAGGGGTGTTGGAGAGTTGGAAGACTCTCCGAGCTCAAAGGTAGATGGGATGCTCTCCATCTCCCTCCAACGGGCCAGAGTACGGGGCATCCAGCGGATAGTTCCCACAGTAGGGTGGTAGCAGGGTCTTTGCCTAGGTGGTTCTTTACCAGCCTCCAAGTCTTCTGGGTCACGGGCTGCTAGATTCCTTTTGCGTGGAAGTCGAACCTTCTTCCTAGCACTTTGCACCTTAACTGGTCCTCCGCTTTTCTTTCGGTAGACGATAGGGGGTTTTCCCAAGGCGACTTTAGGTGGTGTGGAGCTATGGGTTTGTACTTGATTTTTGGGACGTGAGGCGGAAAGTTCCTCCTTTGATTTAGTGTCAGAGACGGGATCAGAATGTGAATGTGACTACAATATCCATATGACAAAATGACTGGTTACGCAATGCTTATGCAATGAAAACGTTTTAGTGAGTCATTTAGATTATAGACTAGGTTCCAATTTAGATTCCTAGTTCACTATAATCAATGGCTCTGATACCAATCTGTCACACCCCGCTAAGGCGGAAACGCGAGGCGCAACGTTCATGGTTTTCAAAGCATATGATTACCGCAAACACATACATGATAAATGGATACATTAACAAGTTTAATGTTTTACATTACAAAATATAATCTGAGTTTACAAAAAGTTAAGATTTCACAAATATGACTCAATTCAATGAGTTATACAAGGGAAATCCTCCTTGAGTAGTATCCATCGTGCATGCATGTAATCTACATTGCTAACCTTGAAATCACGTTCAGTTACCTGAAAAACATACTTAAAATCGTCAACACGAGGTTGGTGAGTTCACAGGTTTAATCAAATAGTTCTTTGTAAAATTCAATTGTTCGTAAATAGTTTCAGTTGTATTTGATAAACAGAATAAGAATTGTTGACCCATTTGTAAACTAGCTAGGAATACAAATAATATGTTCATACATGGGGCGTAACCAAACCTTGACAATTGTACACGCCCCTAATTTTGTTTTTCAGTTCTATGCGGCCATAAATCCTCCAGATTGTGGTTAGCGCGACTAACCATGACCGGGAGACGTCACTCTCCATAGTACTATTCATAGGACCCTAGGCTACAGTTAATGGTTACTATGTTGTTCCAGGGGACTTTCGCGGCCTCCAATGTGTTGTTCTCATCCCATGTAAACATAAAAGTCGTGTCTTATTCTCTCGTTATCCCATAAAATAGTTGAAGTATGTTCTTCCCCCAAATATTAGAAAACAGTAAAAAGAAAGGGGCCGTGAAACTCACCTTGTGTTTGTGTATACTTGTAATGATATTTGTTGTAGTCAACCTTGACTATTTGTACCCTAGATACCAAGGGTAAATTGTTGTTAAGACCAACGTCTTAATTGTAAATTGTTCACCGATTTTGTAAATCTGGTCGTTTTTGTTTAAAATATCTTCTTAAATTTCAAACACTTGTTTTGTTATAAAAATAGATCTTAGTTACTGCCCAAAAGGGGACTGACACAGGTATCGAAACTTCCTAGTTTCGATTGGGCAATTGAGTATCGAAACTTCCTAGTTTCGATGGAGTAATTAGGTATCGAAACTACCTAGTTTCGATTGAGTAGATGGTTATCGAAACTACCTAGTTTCGCTCGAGTAGTTGGGTATCGAAACTACCTAGTTTCGATTGAGTATTTGAGTGTCGAAACAACCTAGTTTCGATTGAGTAAAAGGTATCGAAACTACCTAGTTTCGATTGACCAACAGGTATCGAAAGCAACAGGTATCGAAACTCCTAGTTTCGATTACTGGACTTCTGTTTTGACAGAATCAGTCCGGCATATTTTTATGTTTTAAATTTGAATTCGACACACTCTTCTTGTTATCTTTCTTGCGTTTAAATAAGATGTAAGTTTAGTTACGGTTTTAAAGAACATAATATGAAAAATATCGAGTTTTTACCTTAAAAACAGTGATGAAGATGATGAGAGAAAACAGAGAATGGTCTTGAATATTTTGTTAAACTCTTCTTCAGGAACACTTTAAAACACTGAATTTTGATGGATTTTGCTTTAAAACTTGACTTCAACGTTGAAGAGAATTGGATAATTTGCCGTAAGAAAATGAGTGATAAAATGGGGATTGTGAGAAAAATGAGTGCGGTGGTATGGTTTTACTTGAGTTTTTCTCAGGTGAGGTATGGGTCGAGTAAGGGGGGTGTGGGTTTTCTCTGGCTTCCGGCCGAGAAAGTCAAAAAGTGAATTGAGTGTTAATAATTGGATTTAAGTATTAGATTATTATTATTTAGAGTTTCACATGGGTAATTAAATTCGGTTTATACTGGTATGTGCACCGGTAACTCCCAGAATTACCAAAAATTTAAAATGAGACCATGTACGGTCTTTGTTAGACCTTAATGTCCTTGTTTGTGAAATTAAATAAATCACAAAAATAATTATAACGTAAACTTGTTTATAATGTGTACGGATATTGACCTGAAATGTCAGGTGTCACAATAAGGGCGAAAACTACTCGTGAATCTGTGGATAGATACTCGATTGTTACCTAAATATTTTGGTGGATCAGGTTTCGGGGACGAAACCTAAAAATTTGGGGGTGTGATTTGTAACGAACCAATTTTCAGGTTTATAAAAATAATATGGCAATCATATTATTAGGGGTGTTTTTAATAAATTAAAGTTGGAGGTTGTTTATTAAATGGTGAAATTATAAAGATTTGGAAAAAAAGAGTCAAAAGGAAGAGTGTAAGGACCAGTCTTGTAATTACATCAAACTTGATTTCATATGGGGGAGGGAGTGTCGCAGTGTGTGTGTTCTTGTGTGATTTTCCAAGAAGAAAAGAGAGGAGAAGAGACAAATCGAAATTTGATTTCTTGCATGAAGAATCAGTTGTTTTAGTTGTAATCATCCTTCTCCAAGCTTCAAGTAAGCATCCTTCTCATCTTTAAATCTCCATCTTTATGTTCTTGATGAGTTATGGGTGAAAAACCCTAATTTTATGAAATTGGGGATTTTGGGTTGATGATTCTTGGATAAAAGTGTTAATCTAGCTTAACTAAAGCTAAGGGTGGTAGAAATTCGTGGTTTTAACATCCAATTTGATGATATGGAAATTAGAGTTCTTGAGACCCAAATTGTGGGGGGTTTTCATTTGGGAGGTGTTAGATTGGTTAAGTGAGTATGTGTAAGTGTTTACAGTATTAGATAAACACAATTAATGTTTTAAACTCAATTGTTTTGGTGAATTATAATTTGATGAAATTGGGAGAATTGGGTGGAACCCAAACGGGTCAAAATGGGTAAATGATTGTGTAGGGAGATTAAAACTTGTTTAAAGTGTAATTAATCAAGTTTAGAATGGGTGTAATCTATAAGATCTAGGGTGGGTGTTAGACCTCAATTGGAAATGGTGAATTGGTATATTGGAAGTTTGACTATAATGGGTCAAACGGGTCTTTTGGGTTGAAAGGTGGTATTTGGGTGTTGGGGGTTTGATTAAGGTCATGTTAATCAAACTAAGTTAAGGTTTTGATTTTTATATCATAAAGATGAGTTGGGTGTCATTTGGTGATCAATGGATTATTAATTGTAAATGGGTTGTATAGGTGATCAAGTAGTATGGAAGCTAGCTTGGAGGATCAAGCGGAATCATCTTTGGCAACACTTACTTAGTAATGGATATGGTGGATAGTGGTATATAAATAGTGTATGTGGTTAAACTCTATTTTGTGTGGTTTGAAATTGGTGTAGTTGACTATGTGGTTAATAGTCATACTAAAATGTTGAATGTGGTAGATTGATTTAGTTGACTTATGTGATTACTAGTCAAACTAAATGTGGTCATTAGTGTAATTGACTTAGGTGGCGTATAGTCAAATTAAATATGGTAAATTAGTGTAATTCACTTAGATGATGTATAGTCAAACTAAATGTGGTAATTTAGAGTAATTGACTTATATGGTATATAAGTCAAACCATTGTGGAATAATGATGAATTGGTGTAAATTGACTTATGTGGTATATAAGTCAAACCATTGTGGAATAATAGTGAATTGTTGTAAATTGACTTAATGTGGTATAAAGTCAAACCATTGACATGTGAATTAGTGTTATTTGACCTTACGTGGTAAATGGTCAATCTAATATGTGGTAATGGTGTAGTTTGACTTAATGTGGTAGGACTTGTATGGTGTCTTAAATACATGTCTAAAGTCGTTTTCTACACAAAAGTGCAAAAAGGCGGGTGGTCCTGGAATTAAATGCTCCATGGGTAAAAACGAGAGGTGGTTCTCATGTTTAAAACTAACAAATTGATGTTAGTAGATAGGGTAGGACTTGTATGGTGTATTAAATACATGTCTATAGTTGTTTGTTTGCATAAAAATGCAAACGGGTCGGTCGATGGGTTGGAAAAGGCTGAAAATTTGCAAATCAATTTGGCTGATTTTGGAACGAAGTAATTTACGGCGGGTTGGAGTAATTTACGCCACCCCGGAGTATTTTACGCCCAAAGTAGTCTGTTTATGACCCTATTTACGCCAAAAATAGAAATTTATCGTTTGGGGCCGGTTGTTGTTGTAAGAGCTTGGAGGGCTCATTTGGGGGTTGTATATCATTACTAATGGTGAATTGTGGGTGTTTCCTTGTAGGTAAAGCTTCGATGTGGTTTCAGATCTCGCTTCGCGTGGATTTGGATTCTCATACTAAGGTCGAGTGTTGTTTGCTACACACTTCTCGTGATAGAGTTTTACAAACTTGTTGGTCGTTAATTAACTTGTGGATTGTTAAAATAAGTTTAACTTCTTTTCTTTTTGGAATTTGGAGTCTTAAACTTGTGTTTGTAAACTTAATGTCATGGTTGTCGTTAATGTTGTAATTGAGACCGCTTCTGCGTCGTTTTAAAAAGTTTAAATCGGTTTAATTTTTTGTTGTTACACCTTATGCACTTAACACCGTCTCAACCAAAATAGACCACGAAGCGTAGTTAGTTTCAGTTAATTTAGGACATCGAAGTGGTACATTACCTTGCTCACAAACTTTCAAAGTTCCTGCGTTCTCTGCCATTCTTGCTAAAATTCGTGTTCGAGTCTTGCTATCTTCCTTTGATTCTTGCTATAACTCTTGCTATCTTGTTTCAATTCTTGTTGTTTCTTGCTTCAATCTCTTGCTACTGATCCATCAATTCTTGCTGCTTTCTTTCACTTTCTCGCTGCCAGATTACATGGGTTGAAATCAGCCCTCTTTCTCTTTCGACGAACCCGTTATGAGTCTAGGGCTCTAATACCAAATGTTGGTTCAGACCCAAGGTCAAAAGCACTCACGAAAGGATTTGCTACTGCTTGAATTTCACATTCACACTATTTGTTTTGATTTTCGAAATATAAAGAAAAGGTAAACGAATTATGTAGAAAAGAAAACAAAAGAGAAACTATCTTTATTCCATGCCAACATATGCCTTAAATAGGTTAACATCCAAGGGACAAATTAATGAAATTTCAAAGACTCAACCTACTGTTACCGATTCAATAGGATTCCTCCTAAAGAACCGTGAGACTAAAAACAAACTAAAACTCAGTCCATGCAACGTTCAAGTAAAAGCCCATGGGTTCAGCTCCATGATCCGTATCCGTTGACCCGTCAAGATCGACCCACCATCTTTTTTACTAACTATTTAATATTTCGTATATTCAAACCGTGTAAAACCAAACCCTTCAAGAACCGGACAGTCCCGACATGTACTCGGAACTGTGAGAGGAGGAAATTGATACCCGTGAACCATACACTATGGGCATGGTTTGGTTACGGGTTTCGCCGGGTAAGACGGGTAAGGTATCACGCGTATGAGGTCTGGAATCGTTTGAGTCTGTGCTTCTATTTTGTTGAGATTTTTCTTACCATTGTTTTTTTTTTCAACTTTCACGAGTACAACTTGCAGCCCATGTATTGGACATTGGTGATTTAACTAGATTTGATATCATTCCTTATCAGACTTTGACTTTTTATCGGTAATTTTAGTGTCATTGAGCTATTTAATGTATTTGGATTTACTTGTTGACCAAAGGAAAAGTCAAATTAAAACATCAAACAAGTTGAAAAGTGTGGAGTGCACATTTGCTTGATGATCTTATAACTTCTGGTGCTAAAGACACCTTGTTGTATCAAAGGAGCGAAGCCCATTGGGGGTTGGTTAGCAGGGTTCTAGGGACGGCAGCCCCTAGTGGGGTCCAAGGGGCAACGCCCCTGGCTTGGGTTAAATTTGCTCCGGACCAGTTTGGTCATGCTAACCAGTTTACTACTCCAGAGTAAAGATTACTCCTCCTGAGTAAGTTTGCTCTTCTAAGTAAATTTGGTCCAAAGAATCCAAGTCACATCATACACCCTAACCCAGAATTCTTGTACTTTTTTTTATATTTGATCTCAGGCTTTGATTTTTATTATCTTACATCAAAACTTCCATTGATCCAAGATTACTAAATGGACGAAAGGTGTTTATGACTTGGAAAACAAGTGTGTAAATCGGCTATGTTCATGTAGTTTGCTGTTTGAATTCGCAGCAGAACCATATATTATGATATTTAAGCTGGTAATAGACTTGTAAATGTCTAACTGTGTTAAAAAAAATGACATTGATACCAGATTACAAAAAAAAAGAGAGTAATTTTGGATAAATGGAAGTTTAGTAATCTTACAAAGTTAGACATTTGATTCATATAAACATAAACTGTGAGATGTACTCTTCATCGAATTAGGTTATCTCTAAATTAGATGATTGATTCTCATTTTTTTTTTCTTTCAAATTTGTTAAAATTTAAATATAGAGTAAACTGTCATTTTCGTACTTATGGTCTAGTCATTTTTGTCTTTTTCATCCAAAAATTTTATTTTTCTCATGTGTATTCTCGCAGTTTATAAAACTTGCTATTTTCATCCAACTGGTTAACTTCATCCATATTTTAATATTAAATGAGGAGTACTTGTCTTTTTATATATTTCTTTAAAATATATAAAAAGAAATATATTGATAGAGTTAAGTGATTGGACATAATTACCCCTTATTGAACGTTAAAATATAGATAGACGGATGAAAATGACAACTTTTGTAACCACAAGGATACGGAGGAGAAAAATAAACTTTTTGGATGAAACTGACAAAAATGGTTAAACCACAGAGACGAAAATAATAGTTTACTCTTAAATATATATTAAATATGGGAATTTTGTTACTTTTGTTTTTGCTGTCGTCGGGTCTATAACTGAACCCGACCCGTAACCATTTGAGGCTCAATGAAAGAACCACATATCGTACCGTTTCTAACATTAACGGGTCCTATGGGTTCAGCTCCAACATGTTTGACAGGCAATACCCATTGATTGCTCAATCCTATGTAAAACACGGGTTTTTAACCTTTTTTTTTAACGACCAACGAATACTATAAGCCCGGCCACACAGGTAAACCCATTGGCGAAAGGCTACCCACGCCCGCGAACGCAGATAGCGCTGGTGACTGGGCCCGCCCACCATTCCAGGGGAAACCCACCACCAAAAGATCCACTGTGGAAAAACTCCTGGCCCACCCGAGCATATTGCACCCAGGGCCGGCCCCGAGAATCCTTGAAACGTTTTGGGCCCAGGACAAGTAATAAAACATCGGGCCTCAATAATTTTTTTTATATGTAATGAGCTTAAATATATATATTTTTGTGTCTTTTTTTGGTTTTGGTTTAATAGTTTAAACAATTATGGGTTTTTGTGGGACAACCTTTTAAAGAGAGAAAAAAAGAAGAGGAGAAGAAATATGACACATGAAAAATAAATAGTGTTGCCAAGACTTGAACCTCTGACCTTTACATTTTCTTGCAATGGTACTTCCAATTGCACTAAGGAAACTTTGATGTATACAAAATAAATGTATAAACTAAATATACTATTTAAAACATATACAAAAATTTTAAAAATTTCGGGCCTTTCGAAAGACCGGACCTGAAGCCGTGGCCCACCCTGCCCCTCCCTTTGGGCCGGGCCTGATTGCATCAATTGAGACTCGAACTCATGACCTCTACATTGGAAGGCTATGAAGGTGTCTACTCCCAAACCAATTGATCTGGGGCTCATTGGCGGTTTTTAACCTTGTTATAAATAATAGAAAATTAAAACACTTGCACAGTCAAACTCGAAGAAAACTAAAATTAGAAATGCTTACACCGGGACTCGAACCGAGGTGGCTAAGCTTTTGCCACTCTAATAGTGGATCTAACTTTTTTTTTCTACTCTTAATAGTAAATATTAAAATATTAAGTTACTATTAATTGTGGTTGATTTATATAATATACTATTATAAGAAAAAAGATATTATAACTTTTTTTATCATCCTTTTTTCAACGTATATAATTTTATCTAATTTGCTTTCATGGTATGATTTTTATTTTCTTAAAAAGTGATTATCTTTGAACAAACCAAAACATAATAAGATAAAATATATTTCATTATTCATTTTTATAACGACGTAATTTTTCATGACTTTCAAATATACCGTTATGATGTGTTTTTATCTAAGATATACATAATATATAATTTACCAGGTCGGTATGAACAGTTTCAGATGCTAAACCATTTTTTTATGAATTTCTCCTTACTATTTACTTAAATAATTTTTAAACTTCTTAAAACTTTAATTAAATATAGTATTTAACAAACTAATTTTTTAAATGCTAACCTGCTTGTATTTCCTAAAGTTTATTTCTTAAACGATGTAGCATTTCCGTGACTCATAAACATACAATCGCGATGTATTTTTGTATTTGTGTTTCTATGTTTAATACCGACTGCCGCAATACGCGGGTTAATTAACTAGTTTATATAATAGGATAAGGTGAGTAATGGGCTTTTTGGTAGACTCTTAATGATTCAATTAAGAGGCTTACCTTTGAATCGGTCAGAGGTAAGGGTGTTTGTTTCGCTAAATATACCGACTGCCGCAATACGCGGGTTAATTAACTAGTTTATATAATAGGATAAGGTGAGTAATGGGCTTTTTGGTAGACTCTTAATGATTCAATTAAGAAGCTTACCTCTGAATCGGTCAGAGGTAAGGGTGTTTGTTTCGCTAAAAGCTCACATCTTAATAGTTCATTTTACCTCTTAATGGTTCAACTTTGAAACCATGCTGAACCATTCAGACCTCTTAATGGTTCAGCTTCAACACTTAATAGTTCAGATTTTACCGAAGAAAAGAGTTTATCCATATACAATATAATATATAATATAATATAATAAAATATGTATCGCCTTTTATAGTTTCTGATACAAGTCAGCCTTAGCTTACTGACAAAAAGTAAGAGCGGCAACCATCCCACCGCTGATTTAGCAACTTTCCGATTGTCCAATTAACTAGACAAGACATCATTCGCCATTGCTAACTAATTAACTTCCTTCAACTTTATTAACTGAACTACAACCAACATTATGTTGCCTACCTTCAACTTCCGCCACCGACGAAACTTTTCCGGCAGTAATTGCCGGAACCTCGCCGCACTTTTTGCATCTACTAATCACCAGAACCTGTCTACACGATGGACAAGACGAGTGCGAGCCAAGCCACTCGTCAATACATCCGACGTGAAATCCGTGTCCGCACTGCGGCAGCACTCGGATCTCGTCTCCATCGGCGTACTCCACCAAACAGAAAACACAATCGCCGGACGAAAGCTTTCCGCCGGTCTCCTCCTTAGCCGGATCGTATGCGAACTTCGGCAGCGCCTCTAGAACCTTCTTCTCAATTCCTTTATTAGTAGACGGTTGGGCAGGTGTGTTCCGATTGGCGATGGATCTCCGCCGGAGCCAAGCGCAGTACGCTACAGCTAACAAACCTACAATGCAAACGAGACCGCATAACAAAGCAGTAACAATAATGATGAAATCGGATTTCACGGAGGCTTCCTCAGGCGATTCCGTTGGTGATGAGTGGACTACGGTGGATAGGAATCTGTACGGACGAGTCATGATTTGATTAATGTGTGTTTTGGTGGTGAAGTGTGTGTGTGAGAGAGAGGGGTCTCGGATGGTTTGTAGAAGAGAAGATTATGGTTATGAATGAGCTGAGATCCTGTATATATAGGTGGAGGATGGATGGTCACATCTGATCAGCTCAAAAAACTAGCACGTTTAAGTATTAACACAAGTGGTTTTCAAAATCACCAATTTTTAAAATATCTTTGTGAGTGGAGAGGACATATCTTTATTCACCTGTAACATATTTCTATCAGTTTAATTAATTGACTTTAATTTTTTTTAAGCAGGTGAATTTATACAGGGATGACGGTAGGTCGGGCATGCTAACCAAGTCACATACCCGATTGTAAAACTGTAGTGAGCATACCCACGGGCATCTAGTATATTGTTAGTTTGTTAAAAAATACTGGTTAAGAATTTTATTACCCAATGGATTATAAATATACAAACTAAAATGCCGGTGTGCTAATAGATTACTCTATTACTTGAGAAGAAAATAAAGGTGTTGTATTGGTTTTGGCACGTAGTTGTGCATCTAACACCTTCAATGGTGCGTCTAAACTCATTCAATGGTGCATCCTAAGTTACAAAGTTATTGTGGATATTGTAATTGATTTTGACGCACAACTTTACGAAGGTGAGTCTAACACTTTCAGCTAGTATCAACAACACGTCCAAATTTAAAGGTTTATTTTACATATTCAAATCACTTTGTTAAACATAATGTATATGGATACTATGATTCGAAAAAAAAAACCGTAAAAAGGTAAAATAGACTGTGCTACTTTTCTCAAATACAAAACACACTATCAAAAAATTGAAAATTTTGCGACAGCAGATTTTGTGGGAAATTTGTCGGAGTTGGCCGTTAGCGACAAGTTTCCAACAAAAAAGTGTTTGTTGGAAAAACCCTCGTAAGAAATGTTTGTTGGAAAAACCCTTGTTGGAAAAGCACATATAAATAATTTTTAGGATTTAACTTCGTTTAATTTTCAGGTTTTGACAAGAAGAACAAAAAATCAGTATACCTGAAATAGTTTTCTTTTTACTAAAACTCGGTACAACTTTAATACATGTGATTGTGTGACTTTAAGAAATTGTATACAAAAAATGTGCATCATCATATTCTCATGTTTTAGGATTCTAAGAAAAAAATGTATTTTTTTATAAAAAGGACCTCGATTTTATAATTCGTTTTGGACCTCAAAAAATGTTAGCCGGCCCTGCACACAAACATGTGACATACACATATACTCACGGAGGTTTAATACATGATCACTTTTAAGCAGGGAACTACAAGAACTACATGTACATAGTGCTTGTTAGAACATATGCGGTGATAAACCTCACAAACATTTCCCACGCAATGATTTCCTCCCACAAATATCATTAGATTTTTCACATCTTCTCCATCTTTTACATTTATTTTCTATAATTGACTTATTAATTTTAATAATTAATTTAGTTTTTAATATTGTATAAATAAAAATAATATAATTACAATTAAAAGATATTATATAATATATTTAAATATTATATAACTAAGGGAAATTTTGAAATTAACAAGAATACGTTACTAACTACATATTACACAAATCAAAATATTACCGACACATGTTCATCCATATTTTTTTGGAATATCTGTAACATATTTTCCATATAATACAAACATGTCTGAAGAATCAATGATTTAGGGGTGTCGCATATGTAAAAGGAAATGAATAAAAAGACCGGAAGGGCAAAATAGGAAGGCTCGTTATTGTTGACTTTTATCTATATTTATCATGTTTTTTAAACTCAGATAACTTCAACATACTTCATTATTTTAAAAAAAAATAAACCATGAAATCAAAATTTTATTATCTTTAATTTAAGTATAGTATTATTATATAATTTTTATAAAAAAAATAATTTTTTTAAACCTTGTTTTGTTGTGCGTAATACATAGCATTTTTATATAGCGTTTTTACATAGCTTATTATTCATGTGGTGTACTATATATAGTACGATTATATACGGCGAAATAAGTAGTGGATTATAGTGTAAACAAATAGCATGAATTTGTATTTGACGTAAATACTCTTTCGTCCAAGACACGTGTTGCATTCTCGTGACGTCCTACATTTAGCACGAAAGAAACACACATCATACAAAACTAATTTTAATTAAAGAACCTGTAAGTAAAACACAACTTTCCACCCCTGTAACGGTTCATAGGTGATGTTTTATCTAGGGGTGTGTTTTTTAACCGAACCCAAACCCGATTAAAGAAGAACCCGAGGAACCCAACCCGATTATTAAACAAAACCGAACTCGATTTGCTATAATGGTTTGGTAATTGAATTAGATAATTTATAATCAGGTGAACCCGAATATGAGTTTTAATCAAATCCTGTGATTTTATAGGTTAAATGTACTCTTAGATTTTATAGGTAATCGATTCGACACATAGTTATAATATTATATGAGTTAATTATAAGAATCCTAATTGAAATTTTTATTCAAACCAAAATTTATCCAACAACTCTTACAGGACATATCTTCTGCTTCAACTGTAAATGACTTGTTTCAAGATATTTGATTTGGTTTTTGGCATCAACCAAATTGTTTTTAGCAATTCATTATGATGGATCATGATTATTGTGATTAATTCTGCATATGCTCTAACATCCTTACATATTTCAACAACTTATTTATAATTATAATTTATGAAAACAATGTTAAACACGCCAAACAGATACTTCCAATTCTATACACTTTCTTGTAAGTTCTTCCAAATCCCATTGCTTATACCAGATCTCTTACATGGTTTAATAAAATTTCTAAAAGGTTTCGAACAAAACTTACATGGTTTAAAAAGTAAAAGTTCCTTTTTTGTTGCTATATAAATAGGATAATGCATTTATTGTAATTTGATTAACAAACCTGACCTATTAATTAAAACCAACTGGGTTACACCCGAACCAAATAACCCGAAACCCGATTACACATTCTTATATGGTTCGGTATTTTGTTAGATTTTCAATGTCCAAAAACCGAGAAACCCGAACCAAATAACTCGATTACCGATTAACCAACCCGAATGACACCTCTAGGTGATCTAAGTTCTGTTGGAGTCGAGTCACCAACAATTTTGTTCCATTCTAGTAATATTAATAATCATAATAAAATTTTACATAAAATTTTTAACGTGATCAAGAGTGGCCGGTTTAACTCGTACATGGTTAATTTTACCCTATTTTAAACACAACAAATTCTTCTTGTAAATAAATATCTAGTAAATATCTCATCTTCTAGTAAATATCTCATGTTGGTGCTGGTTGGCTTATCACGTATCTATACTATATAATAAATAAAGGTTTTTTGCATGCCACGTGTCGCCTTCATATTCATTCTCACAAATTTTTTTCCGCCTCTCTCTCCTATTTAATGCACTTCTATATTTTAATAATAATATATATATTTAAAGAAAAAAAATACTAATTATACTAATAAAACACATTTATTTTAAATTATCTCTTATCATAAGAAATTTTAAAATTTAATTATATAACTTTTATTTTCAATCAAATAGTAAATAAAAGTCAAATTATATTAAAAAATAGTAATTAACTTATTTTCGAAACCCAATTATATACTACTTTTTTCATATTTTGAATTTTTTTTCTATCCTTACTATATGTAATAAATTTTTACACATGTAAAATACATATATAAAGATTTAAAATTTTTATGTATTGATATATTTCACGCCGTGTGTAGACACGTGATCTAAACTAGTCTAGTAATATATCCGAGAAGATTTTTATTGAATAAGAGAGCAATAGACCCCAAATATAAAACTAGAAACATATTATATCCAACTGTTATATATTTTTATATATAATTTAAAATATCTTATAATTGCTAATTATATATTTAAACTAGGTTAGTTTCCGTGTATTACACGGTTAATGAAAAGAAACATATATTATTTATAATTGTCTAAATAAGAATTACTTTACATAGTGAAAAAAAAATAAAATTACAATTACATTCACAAAACCAAATTACATAAAGTAAATTTTTTAGATTCTAGAAAGTTGATTTTGATTAATTGTTATTTGCTTAACAAAGATAAGTTGTTAATTTTTTTTAAAAATTGTCAATTTAATTCTCTAATTATAGTAAATTTGCGAGAGTTAATTTATTGATTTTGTTATAATTTAAATAATACAAAGTTCAAAATTTTCAAATCAAACGGTTTTTAAGTTCTAGTCAAATGATATTAAATAATTTTAGCAATTATATTTGTTAAGCATTTATTATTTGTGAGAGGTTTAAAATCTTAAATTATAATTAAACTTTAGGTGAGAAAACCATTTTATAAAAACCTTTATTTATTAGGGAGTATAGATTGATATTTTTCTTTAATTAGTTATATTTTGAATTCTTATTTAATATAGCTATTATTCTTCTTTAATAATATATTTATAATATCATTATTATTTAATAAGATATACGTGCATTTATTAGGAGAGAGAGGCGGGAAAACCAATGTGAGAAGGCATGAGAGAGTGACATGTGACAATCCAAAACCTTTTATTTATTAGTATGTATAGATTAAGTCACGTTCAACAAATAAAGATAAATATATAAATCCAAACCTAATATAATGTTTATTTGTAAATAAGATAATGTTAAACCTTAATTAACTACCATGAAAAAAAGAGAAAATATCATTTTTTTATAGTTATGCGGTATTTTAAACAAGCAACTTTATAAAGTGCAACATAGATACTACCATTCTACCGTCTCTTTTTGGAGAAAAATCAAATAAAAGCACGTCATCGAAACGTAGAGCACGTCGCAGTGTTATTTTTGAAATTAAAAAAAAACATTACATTGGATTTTAATAAAGTTTTATCTACGTCGTAACAGTATATTCGAAACTTAAGAAAACGTTATAGTTTAAAAGCTTAAAAATAAAGAAATTTAAAATATATTATATTTAGCACTACTCAGTTTTGAGTAAAACTTATATCAAAACGTAGATAAAAAATTAACACGTTACGACGGCATATTCATAATTTAAGAAAACATTATATTTTAAAAATTATATAAGAAAAAAAAATATCTAAAACTAATTATAAATAATAAAAATTAAAAAAGTAAAACATTAACACAAAGTCAAACTTAAAGAAAACTAAAAATAGAAATGCTCATGTCTGGACTCTAAGCCAGGTGAGCAGTGTGAACGGCCAAAGCATTTGCCATTGTGATAGTAACTCTTATTTGTTTTGTTAGTCCTTAATCTTATATATTAAACTCAAAGCACTGAATTATGTCATATTTACTTTTAAGCCTTGACTTTAAAAAAGTACATTTTTTTAAAAACTTTTTTAAACAAATTTATAATATAGCAACTAAACTTTTTACATCTACTTGTCACCGGAATCTGTCCACACGACGGACAAGACAAGTGAGATCCAAGCCACTTATCAGTCTCATATAATCTATCTGATCCGGTTTTAACAAGAATACCTTAAACATGGTGAGAGAGGACAAGAAAATGATGTTTGAGTCAAGAAGTTATTTCAATTCAAATCACCAAATTTTAAAGTATGGAGAGAAGGAAAAGATTGCTATGCTTAAAAAATTCAAAACACCCATTTTAAAATATCAACACCTCTAAGATATCAAACTTAGTTTTATCTTTTTAAGGATCTCCAGTATCCAGTGATTGATAAGATAAGTGAGAATATATTATTATTAGTTACGTTAAAAGCCATCTCTACTTTCCGTCTATTTATCAAAATCATCCCCCCCTCTCAATAGGGTCCCACTCACCATATTTTGATAGAAATTAAATATATCTAAACCAAGACTTAGTCTAATGGCAAATGTGTATTTTGGTAGAAATTAAATAGGGTCCAACAACCACTAGCTTAGCCTAGTGGCAAAAATGTATACCTAAAACTTCACTAAAATAGGGAGGTCTTGGGTTCAAGTCTCACTTGTGACAAAAAAAAAGGTTCAGGTTGAGCCACGGGGTTTTCTTACCTATGGTGGGTTTCCTCCCGAGGGAGATATGGATGATCGGGTGGGTTAGTGGCCCGTCAATGATCCAAATTTCCGTTAAAAAAATCTAAACCATTTTACTTTATTTTTAATTCGTTCAATCTCGAACTAGAACATGAATCAAATATATATATAATTAAGTTTCTTATAGTTTAAATAAAAAAAATGACATTTTATTTCATCTTCGGGTTTTATAGACTCTTAAACTAATAACCGATTCTAAAATATCCACAGTAAGAGAACCATCTAGGAATAATCGGTTTCAATCCGATCACCCGGTTTTTTGGTTTTATTGCTATGAATCCCTAATTTTAGATTGACGATTGGAAATAAAATATTCAATTAGCTTGTAACTTGTTATGCACTCGTATTAAGTTGACAACTTAATTTCAATTAACTTGTAAGTAAAGGTTCATTAAGCTTAACTCATCCATTATAAATAAGAACACATGAAAATTAATTGAGTGTCATCAACTTTATAAAGCATTAGATAGATACAAAGCTATTATTATAAGTCATTTATGCCAACTTGATTCAAATATGAGTCCTTGTAAGTTGTATCTAGGATTGTTCAAAACCGGATATCCGAAATTCCGGATATCCGAAAATTTCGGATAGTAAACCGGATATCCGAAATATGAAGAAAAAAAATGTATAACTATGTACAAATTCTGAAAAAAATTAAACATGTTCCAATTTGTAAGTAAATTTCACAATTGCAGCAAATATATACCAATCAATAACCATATATATTAATTACTATAACTAAGTAGAAGTTCAGTAGAATAAGGCGAGGGAGAAAGGAACCGGTTTTTAAAAATGTGTTGGAATCAATAACTGAACCAAACATAGCTGGTTTCAGGCCTATTTGGTTTCAGCTTTGGTTCTTCGAGCCCATTTTTTTTGTCAACCATTAGTTTTCTGTGACTTTCAATGAAAATTTGAAATTAGATTTGAAATCTTATTAAGTTATTTCAGTACCTTTCAATTTCGTGGAAGTCGAACAGGCAGGCTGAGTAGAGCCAGCGATGGTTCGATTGAATGGCGAAGGAGAGACGGTGGTGGTCTGATTGAATGGTGAAGGTGAGCCGGTGGTGGTCTGGTAACGGTGACGGCAGTCGGAATGCAGGGCGAGCAGGTGGAGACGTCGACCAAGCTACAGAGGTGTTGAAGTCTTGAAGATTGGAGCAGGAGATTTGGGATTTAGGGTTTCTCCTTCTTAATATGTTATATATATTTAAATATAATAAATAAATAGAAAATAACTAAATTTTATATTTCGGATTCGGATATCTGAAAATATCCAAAATCAATATCTGAATCCGAAAATATCCAAAATATCGAATTTTTGGATTTTTTTAAACACCCCTAGTTGTATCTATACAATTTGAACCACCAACATTCCACTCACTTAGTCTTGTAAGTTTCACACACGTGTCTCTGTATATAGTTAATTACTGAAAAAGGCAATAAACGGGGAGGGGTGCGTTGAGGATCGAACCCGCACCTCACTGGTGGGGGTGTGTTGCGCTTAACACCAGGGCAGGCACCCAATCCTATCTAAACTATGTATCAATATGTATATATACACATAATAAATAATTAAAATAAAAAATAAACTAATTGAAAAGTGTCACGTGCCAGGTGACAGTGTTCATACCGACCACCATCTTTAATAGTGTATATTATTCCTTTCATAACCAACTCTCAACCATCTCCTTTGGTGTGCATGGATGAAAAATGGATGCCATAGAAATGTCTGTTTTTAGCAAATTAAATTTTAATAATACAAACTTTGACTCATTAGCCGATAATAATTTATATCGACAATTTGATCAATAACAATTATATTTTTCACTTTCATTGTCCAAATCAATCTCAGTAGTATAAGTATCATATATTACACTTGATTTATACTCGAATTTGCCCAAAATGATAAAATATGAACAAAATTAAGAAACGTACAAGCGAAATCAAGTGTAAATCTATTATGGTTATAATACTATGATTGTCGGTTGTCCTTGACAACGAATGTGAAAGTTAGGGTTGTCATTGGCTAAATTGCTGGTATAGATTATTATTAGGCAATAAATCATAGTTTGAATTATTAAAATTTAATTTGTCTTTTTTAGCTAAGAATGTGATACTCCATATCACTCATAATATTTTAATATATATAATTGATAAATTACCGTTGGTGTTTATTGTTAACTAGTGGGATTTTTTTACGCGTTGCATCGGTTCGTGTAACATCCCGATTTCAAAATGATTTAAAATGTGTCTTTCTTTAAATAAATATCGGGTACCAAGATGCAAATATTTTTACTAAAAAATAGTATTCAACAAATACTGTATATAACGTTTAAGGAGGTTTTAAATGCTGGAGAAATATACCTGGTGATTTAATTATCAAGGCTTTCACCTAACCTAAATAGTTAGGGGTTTATTATGAAACATGGAGGTTAAGGAGTTTGAAATAGATGTTAAAACCTTGAGGGTTGGAATTGAAACTTCTTTAAACATGAAAAGGAGATAAAAAAGAAAAAGAAAGAAAAAAAGGGGGAGGGGTGTCGCAGACCAGGGGAGGTCGAGACCTCCTGGTCGGTTCTGTCAAGGGGAGAAAACCCCAATGTTTTGAAACCCGGACCGGGAACCGGTGGTCTGACCGGTCCGGTTACATGTGTTGAACCGTTTCTGCAGCGAACCGGTGGTCGGACCGGTTGAACCGGCGGTCGGACCGGAAACCGGGTGGTCGGACCGGTTGAACCGCTTGACTATTTTTATTTTTTTTTAATCTTTTTTAAGTCTCTTGGCTTCTTATTTCGTAGGTAATTGTTAGTTTAAAATTATTGGAATTGACTTGTTGGTGGTTTTTTAAAGGATTAAAAGCTATTTAGACTGATATATTTTTATAATATTTATGACGTCGTCCGGTTCTTAAATCCGGTCCGACCGGTCGGACCGGTCCGACCAGTGGACCGGTAAGGAGACCGGTTCGACGTCCGGTCCGGTTCTGAAAACATTGGAAAACCCTAAATCAAGGGCCGATTTCACGATTAGAGGGTGATTTGAGGAGATTAAGTCTTGGTTCTACCCTCCATCATGCGATTTCTAGGAGTTTGGTAAGCAATTATTCCCTTATTCTAGTAAAGATGGTAGTAAGGTTTCATGTGGTGGAGAAACCCCAAATATATGTGAATATGAGAATCAGGGCATGTAATTGGGTGTAGAAAATCTCAATTCATGTATTATAATGCTTGATTATACTTTTGGGTTATGAGTTTGATTTGCATGTCCTTGTTCGGGTGTTAAAAGTTCTATGATTTGGTGTGTAAAGGTGTAAACATAATGATTTATTATCGCACAAAAGGTGTTCACCAAAATGCTTGATAGAATAATCAGAAATAAAAGAGAGAATGGGTCTCACTTTCTTAACCATTTCCTTCAAATTCGTAGCTTTTTGCTGCAATAATTTTTTCTTAATTATTGCTTTTGTATGCTTCCACTACAAACAGAGTAAACAACACATTTCCAGAAGGTTTAGGAGGATTTTATAAAGATGGTGACATAATTGAATAATTAGGATATAATTGTTAACAGGTGGATCCATTTTTCCAATCTTCCTAATAAGCATCATGCTCCTAAAAACATGATTTACAACCAACACTCCTCCTCAAGATCTAAAAGTTGTGTAATACCAAATAACCACCATAACTCACATGACTAAGTTTAAAAAATAAGCTGGACTGTAATCTTAAAACAAAACCCAAATCAAGATACACGATGATAAGTGCTACAACCATCAAAATGATATCTTTAGCAGAACCAATATACAAACACAGCTGGAAACGCAGGATTACGGATAAGAAACCATCATCTAGGGTTCCGACACGGGCAAGCTGTAGGAACGGCAGACGATGGCGATTAGCGATTGCAGGTGGAGTGGCGAAGATGTGAAGGCAAGAGAGGATTGATTTTTTGGAAGGATCGTGATGAAAATGAAGGTAGATCTTACTGGCAAATGAGGCCGATAGTGATGGATCTCGACGAGGACAGAAATTGATCAGTTTGTGGTTTAGGAGAGAGAGACGTGTACCGTCAAAGAGGTTGTGGTGTAGTGGTTGAGATGAGACCTGAAGTTCCAAGGGACTCAGGTTCAATCTTTGCCACCATCATTAATTTCTGAGGCATGCAAATGAGGCCTAGTTCTTAGGCTGATGCACCAGGGTTTAACCACGCCGATCCAGGGTTCGAGCCTCGGCTCTCCCTCAAGCCCGGAAAGTGCCGTATTGGGTGAGATTTTTCCTTGGATGCTCTCCAACTCTGACGTCAAGTGGACCCGATTAAGACAACATATTAGCCGGAGTTAGACGAGTCTCTCCCATGTGACAAGGGGTGTAACGTCACAACATTCAATGTTCGCCGTTAAAAAAAAGAGAGAGACGTGTACTTTGAGTTAAACCCTAGAATTTTAACGGACAAAAGTACCCTTGAGTCTAATTTTCTTAAGATGACACGTGTTATCTTTCTATTCCTTCTTAGCCTACTTAAAGAAAACTTAGTTCTTATTTCATCTTTCCTCCTTGAGTCTAATTTTCTTAAGATGACGATACTATGTAGAAGGTTTTACATCTTATGGTTATCAATCTATCAGCTTAAATTTGCGAAGTATGGTGTATTCTAAAATACACACCTTTAATATATAACTAGTAGACGTAAATCTGTGCGTTATGACGGTCGACGCTGATAATATTCGAAACTTTATTAAAAAATAAAGTTGTGACGGAAACCCACGTATTGCGGCGATGACGTTAATAATATTCAGAACTTTATACTAAAAAACAAGACTGTGAAATATAGTCACGTCAGAACATTGATAAAAGAAAGCACGCCATCAAAACGTAGCGAGAAATAAGCATGTCGCATCGGTATTTTTGAAATTTAAAAAAAATATTACCTCGGTTTAGAATAAAATATATATTGAAACATAGATAAAAATAAGCACGTTGTAACAATATATTAGGAATTAAAGAAAACATTATAGTTTAGAAGTTAAAAAAAACAGATAAGAAAAAAATATGTGACGACGGTATATTCATTTAAAAAACGTTATATTTTAAAAGTTATAATAGAAAAATAAAATACGTCTAAAACTAATTATAAATAACAAAAATTTAAAACACTCACACAAAGTTAAACTTAAAGAAAACTAAAATTAGAAATGCTCACGTGTGAGCTGTGTGAAGGGCAAAAGCTTTTGTCATTGTGATAGTGGCTCTAATTTATTTTTTTTCTGTCCTTAATAATATATATTTATTAAAATATTAAATTACCAAGTTACCCAAAAGTGTTCTTGTTAAATGGAGACGGGGACTTTTAGTTAAAAAAAATAATGCCTTATGGTCAAGGCGTATTATAGCGATTCACAATTTTCCCCTTATTGACGACAACCCAATTGGTTGCCTCTCAAAGTCAATTGTTTTGTGTGGAGAATGGTAAGAGATAAATATTCCTCTTTCTTCCAATCTTTCGAGTAGAGGTATTGCGGTTTGTTCTACGATATGCCCTTTTGTGGTTCGAACGAAGAAAAGGCTGACCACCTCTTCTTCGGGTGTAGGTTCGCTTCCAAGATTTGGGATGGTTGTGTACATGGAGCGGTCTATCTCTCGCGATCCCTCTCAATAGGGTGGGTCTTCTTCAATTGATTCATGCCTCTTCAGGATCCAACAAAAGAAATAAACCCAAGTTAGTTTTAATTTACCCGACAGTCTGGAATGTTAGGAAAACCTTACTCTTTAGCAGGGAATTTCGATCTCTTTTAAAATTGGTGCATGACACCGTGCTTCGATCTTTTAATTGAATAAAAAATAAGTCTACTCTTTGTCCAAATTTTTTTTGAACGACAAATTTGGATCGCTGACGGACCACTGAAGTATCATCGTACCACCAGTGGTACCACCCGATTATATTCCAACAGCAAGTCACCATTTGAGGAGGAAACCCAATTTTATATGAAAACCCCCTGTGAGATTCGAACCCAAGACCTTATGGTCACTGAACCTTATCTCACCACTAAGATGCCGCTGGACTATTATGCCTTTTACCTTTGTCCAAATGGTGGAGCTCTCCTCTCCAACTCATATTTGTAATTTATGACTTTGTATTTCTTATCTAGCGTCTTGTTAGTTTTTTCTGTTATTTTCGACTATTTTCGTCATTCTAAAAAATATACAATATACTATTTTAAGAAATAGGATATTTATATTACAGGATGGGATAAGTGAGACACTTTATCCATATAAAATAAAATATATAAGCCTTAGCTACAAGACAAAAAATAAAACCTTGACAGCCATCCCACCGTTGACCGGTGATTTAGCAATTTCCGATTATCGTTGACCATTGCTAACTAATTAGCTTCCATCTACTTTATTAATCGAACTACCTTCAACTTCCGCCACCGTCGAAACTTTTCCGGCAGTAATTGCCGGAAGCTTGCCGCACTTTTTGCATCCACTGATCACCAAAATCTGTCTACACGACGGACAGGACGAGTGAGAGCCAAGCCACTTATCAATACATCCGACGTGAAATCCGTGTCCGCACTGCGGCAGCACTCGGACCTCGTCGCCGTCTGCGTACTCTACCAAACAGATCACGCAATCGGCGGAGGCAAGCTTTCCGCCGGTCTCTTCCTTAGCCGGATCGTATGCGAACTTCGGTAGCGCTGCTATGGACTTCTTCTCAATTCCTTTATTAGGAGACGGTAGGCCAGGTGTGATCCGATTGGCGATGGATCTCCGCCGGATCCAAGCGCAGTGAGCTACGGCTATCAAACCTACAACGCAAACCAGACCGCATAGCAAAGCAGCAAGGATGAAGATGAAATCAGATTTCACGGAGTCTTTCTCCGGCAATTCCGTAGGTGATGAGTGGACGACGGTGGATAGGAATCTGTACGGACGAGTCATGATCTGATTAATGTGTGTTTTGGTGGTGAAGTGTGTGAGAGAGAAGGTTAGGGTTAGGGTTATGGTGGTGTGTGTGAATGATCTGAGAAATTGAAAGGGGTAAGGTGAGGTATATATAGGTGGAAGATGGTCACTGCTCAGCTAAAGCTGCAATTAAATATCATTATAAAAGAAAATAGCACGTTTCAGTTTTCACACCAGTGAAGTGAGAGAACAAAAAAAAAGGAGCTTATGCGTAATTAACTCTGAAATATCCAATTAAATAGCATAAATCTCGGATTTTAGTGTTATGGTTCTCATAAAAAAAATATAAAGAGTAAAGTGTTATTTTCGTCTTTTTGGTTTGTTCATTTTAGCTACTTTCATCAAAAAAAAAAAATTTAGCTTTTTCGTCATTAACTTTTCAAAATCTAGCCATTTTCATCCACTTGACTAATTTTGTCTACATTTAAACGTTAAATTAGGGACAATTTGGTCTTTTCAACTGTATTCTACTTTCTGTGGTATTCAAGAAAGATTTTTTTAAAAGACCAAATTGCCCCTGATTTAGCGTTAAAATGTAGACGTGGTTAGTCAGGTAGATGAAAATTACTAGATTTTGAAAAGTCGGGGACAAAAAAGCTAAAAAAAAAACTTTTGGATCAAAATGGCTAAAATGGCCAAACCATTGAGACGAAAATAACACTTTAGTCAAAAATAAATTATATTAAAGATATTTGAATTTTTATTCAAATTTACAAGAAAATAACGTGTGGGCCCAAAATCAAACTACACTTTTGGGTTTCAGAACTGAATCAGACGCCTTAGAGGTTTACAGGACCAGTCGGGCCGGCTGACGTATGAAATAATATAAATATTCATAAAAATATATAGAAAAAAATAATTCCAAATACAACATATAGAGCCATTTAAACAAACATAATCCAAATTTAAACAAAATAACTCAAGTTTAAAAGTTTAAACAAACATAATCCAAATTTGGGTTAAAAGAATTTTGTGATTACTTATTTGTTTAAAAGTAAGAAAAAAATTTAAATTAGAGAAACCTGGTTCACGGTTCGACCGCATAATCGTATTAACCACCCGGTTTTTTTTGTAAAACGGTCACACAATATATAACCCGACCGTCGGAGGTACACCGATCCGACCGACCGGTCCGGTTTAGTACAGTTTCAAAAACATTGGGTTTGTGAGTCAATTATATTGTATGATTTAAGTTTTAATCATGATTCTTTCTTTAGAGAATTTAGGCATCCTAAGTGTTTACTTATTTGTAAAACATTTTACAAATTATTATTTTCATTAATTAACGTTAAATAACCTTTTAAGTTTATGTAAAATGATCTTTATCCCATAATACCCACCCTTGTATTTTAATTTTCTTAATCTCTTTTTTTTAGTAAAATGTTCGTTTTAAAAGATTTACATAGAAAACAAAAGATCATGCACTCTAAAGATCAAACGTGTTATGACTCAAAAGCAAACAATGGAGAGCAAATGTGTAATTTATAAAAAAAATGACCAAACTTGAAATCTAACCTTAGGGACCATCTTTTGTTTTAATTTATGAAATCTAAAAGCTAGGATATCTTTGCCTTTCAAAAGATATCTTTCATACAACAAAAAATAACTTTTACAATAACCTAAACGATCTGTAATACATAACTATATAACGGTGTGCCCAAACTCATTACAAATATGCATCCAAATTTACACAATTATTATAGTGGTGTACTGGTTTTGACTCAAGGTTGTGCATCTAACACCTTCAATGGTGTGTCTAAACTCATTCGAATAGCGCGTCCAAAGTTAAAATGACTTTTCAGATTTTGTAATTGGTTTTGACGCACATGCTTGTAAGGGTGCTTATAAACTCATTACAACGATGCGTCTAAAGTTAAAATGTTATTGCGGATATTGTAATTAGTTTTGACGCACATGTTTGTAGACGTGTGTCTAGCACCTTCAACGGTGTGGCATAACCGTTATAACGGCATGCCCAAATTTAAAGGTTTCTTTCATTGTTCTAATCAGTTTTGATACACAAATTCAAATCACTTTGTCGACCATCGAATAAATTTAGAAAAAAACATGGAAAAGTGAAGAATTTAATAAAACTCTAAGACTAAATAATACTATGAAAATCTAGCTTGTAATTTTTGTTTAGTATGTGGTTTATAAGTAACTTACCTTTTTTGTATGAATTTCAAATAGTATAATTGACAAGGCAAGTGAGAATATATGACATTAAAAGCCACCTTTACTTTATGTCTGTTTATAAAAATATAAAAATATAGGGCTCCAAAAAAGGTCCAACCCACCAAATGTTGCTCAAGGATGCGCTCCACCAAGAAGTGGAAATTAAACACATCTTAACTGTTTTGCTTTTAGTTTTTAATTTTAATTTTTTATTAGCTCAATCTCAAACAAAGATCATGAACCAAATAAATATATAAGAGATATACCAAGATCTCCTAGCCTAACCGGATCATCGATGATTTTTTTTTTGGCAAATTTCTTAATTCCTGTGGGAGTGGTACTTGAAACCATGACTTTCTCAAACTTTGGTGTTTCTAGAGGATTTTCCTCTCTCATTTCGATGATTTAACTTAATTTAGTTCATATATCAAAGTGTTGAATTTTATCAAATCCTTACATGATATCAGCCATTTTTTTTGTCCTAAACCCTAGTTCCCGTTCCTCTTTGCCGACGCCTGCTTCTTCTCTATCTCCTCACCATGCCGACGTCAACAGACAGTAGCCTTCCAATGGCCACTCTTCTTCACATGCTCACTATCAAACTCTCATCATCCAAGTATGATCTTATGGGGAAATCAAGTTCTCCCACTTCTCTCTCACCGACAATGGCTAGGGTTCGTTGATGGCACTAAAACCACCCAAGCAAAGACTATCACAGCCGATGGGAAGGAGGCACCTATAACCTGTTATGAACTCATATTTTTAATTGACTTGTAAGTAAAGATTCATTAAACTTAGCTCATCCATTGTTAAAGAACACATGACAATTATTATACTCTAGACTTGAGTGTTATCAACTTTATAAAGCTTTAGATAGATACAAAGGTATACTTTAAATTATTATTTATGTCAACTTGATTCATGTATAGAAGTCCTTATATTTTCAAAGTTTGAACAAACAGTCGACATTCCACTCACTTAGCCTTGTGACTTTCACACGCGTGTGTATTGTAAGGATATATAAAACCGTGTTTAATACAAAACAAGATGATTAATAAATACGAATTATAGTTTAAAATGTAATAAATAAAACATGTTTTAACCGGCTTTCTTTCTCTCTTTTACTACATGCATTTATCATCCATGTACT
Organism: Smallanthus sonchifolius; assembly: GCA_023525975.1. Lineage (NCBI taxonomy): Eukaryota > Viridiplantae > Streptophyta > Magnoliopsida > Asterales > Asteraceae > Smallanthus > Smallanthus sonchifolius. The sequence continues at coordinate 21,577,098 of CM042019.1, read as the reverse complement.
ACGTAAACATGCTTACATGTTTCTACAGTGTTTCCTACTTAGAATTGGTTCTTTATTGAATCCGCCCATATATAGTAGCGGTTCATTTAATATAATATGTAATAACTTTTAAGTAAAGAACCACAATAACACAAGACCTACTAATGACGGGGGTAAGGAGAATCATTCCTTCCCCTCTACATAAGAAACACTTCACCAAGTTAGAGGGAAGGAAGGGACGATCCCTCCCTCTCCTCCTCCGGTAATTGGACGGAGACTCTAGGATAAAGATAAAACACGACAGTCGAGGATGCCTAAAAGGAAGGCCAAACCCTACAATATGGACACAAGAAACAATACAGACAAAAGGGAAAGACCGTGTTGATTGAAAAGATACGATTCTCATTCAAATTGAAACAGAAATACAAAGCAAGTATATATACAAATGAAGAAGAAGATAAAGCAAAACTAATCGGACAAAGCGAAACTAACTATGAGCGAAACTAATATATAATTTCGCTCTAACAAACGAACGAATCTAACTAGAAGCGAAACTAATAAATAGTTTCGCTTCTGAGAGTAGTTTTGCTCTCAGAACACCAACAGAACGAGATGTTCCTTTAGGTTAGATAAGCAAACTCAATTAATTGCCCCATATGAAAATCGGTGAAGGAACCAAGAGGTTTACCATGGGAAACATACTGCGGGATGTCCCAATAAGGAAAAGCATGGGTTCACCTTCGACAAAGCCAAAGGTATGAAGACCACTATAAATACCCCATTGGACAAACGAATGCAGCAGACCTCACAGCCGCTACTCTCTCTCTCTCTCTCACACACACTACATGTTTCCTTTCACTTCGACACACCCCGCGTCACAAAGACAGAGTGTAGTAAGCCCCCTCCTGTACAAGGACCAGTAACCCTTCATTGTCCATGAGTATCCAGGGACAATCTAGGTCTCCCTGCATTCCACTTTGTGTAACAGTTTATGATTTAGAGACTTCGAATTTGACTTCTAATAATAATCATAATAAAGAAATATTACATGAAAAAAAATATAAGGTGATCATAAAAGGTGACCGGTTTGACCGGTAAGGTTAAGGGGAGTGGTTCCACATTTTTACATTTTCACATCCCTCCACGTCAGCGTCAAATCAGATTTTACAGCTTTTTCATATTCTGCACATTAGAGAGAAATGGTTCCATATTTCCACACTGCCACGTCATTTTCTTTTTCTAATTTAATTAAAAATAACATTAAAATTAGAAAAACATTACATTCAAAAATAAAAAAACATTACATTTAAAATAATAAAAAAAACATTGCATTTAAAATACTAAAAAACTAACATAAAACTAATTAATCATCCGAAAGGTGTTGCCGCCTAAGTCGTGCACGGATCTTGGCTTGCAAAGCTAGGACGTCTTCGAGATGTTCACCCTAAAGGTGTTGGGTATTCAACGTCAACACCTTTAGATCCTCTCGTTCATTCGCTTCCTCCCGAAGTTTGATTTTTTTATTTTCAACGACGTCGTATATACCGGTAAAGCTCTCTATCTTCGCCAACACTTTATCCAATTTTTCATCCGTAGCCGAGGATGCCGTAGCTTTCTCCTTTCCTTTTTGTTTTGCTTTATCCCTCCCGATTGGACGTGGTGGTTCATCTTCCTCATACTCTTCGGAAGCTTCATTGAGATTGATGTAACAACGTGCTTCCGATCCACTAGTCAGTGTCCCTTCCCGATCGGTTGACTTTCTTTTTGACCCCGTTGATTGGGATGGAAGCATCTCCGACACTTTATGTCATTGTGAACAATTCCTAAGAACTTCCTAAAAATGTAAAAACTTGAAAGGTTGTTTTTCTTCATCTCGATATTTTTGTAAACAAGCGTTCAAGATATCGGCGTCGTTTTCGTCACTTTTGCGGTTATTGCTTCAGTTATTATGTATAGCGCAAAACTTCGCCGTTTTTGTACGTATCTCCCGCTACTTTGAAGTTAATGTGTCTATTGAACGGTAATCTCCACGCTTCATTTTAGTGAGGAACTTTTGTAAAATGCGTTCCCACAAATAATGACCCGTTTGAGCGTTTCCGACAAATGGATCCTCAGATATATCCACCCACGCTTTAACTAACGCCTCTTCCTCGTTGCGTGTCCACTTTTGAGGTCCACTAGATGCACCTACTTTTTTTCTTTTTGCAAGATGATCCGGATTGGGTTTCGGGAACGACCTCGGGTTAGGTTTCGGGAACGACCTCGTGTTGGGTTTTGGGTTCGTACTCGAATAAAGGTGTGTAATATTGTTGTGGTGATGGTGGAGGTTGTTGAAAAAAAGGAGAGACCGGTTGTTGTAGTTGATAGTTCCAAAAACCGAATTGTAGGGAGCCGCCTTGAAAATATTGACGGGAGGCGGTGGAGGCATTCAAAACAGATTGGTGTTAGGTTGGTTGGGATTGTTGGGGTCCATAATTTTTAAAAAGAGATGATGGTTTAGAGAGAATTGTAGGTTGGTTTTTATAAATTTTATAGTTTATAATATGGTTATATATAGAATATTTAAATTTGAATTTTTTTTTTAAAACTATCCGTTACCAACGGCTCCTCCTTTTCAAACGGTAACATTTCTTCACTTCACGCAGTGGAGATTCGCACGGTGAAGGGCCACGGCCGTGGACCACGCCAGGAGGGCGTGGTGTTCCACGCCACCCACGACGGCATGTCACCTTCCATGGGCCTTGTTGGAAATTTATTAAAAATGAGTTTTTCACTAACTTTGATGAATGTGATTTCGATACTCAAGTTGAGTGGTTAGATTGAAAAATGTGGAACTTGGTGTCTCTAATGACAATTTGTTACATCTTTTGTATAAAAATGTAACAATAGATTTAACCCATGTCATAATTAAAAATACTTTTGATTTCTCTTCTTAATTATTTATGATTATTACTTTTAAATTAGTGTAATGACTAATTTTAATATGCACCTTTTTGTTATCTCTTAATTCAATGTATGAAGTTTTGATCTCTATTTTGGTGAATAGAAAATGAACATCTTGTTCATTTTAGTAGAGGAAAAATAGTAGCAAAACTTTCACACTTTAGAGAAAAGAGAGAAACATTAGAGAAATCTTGGTGTTAACAAGTTTCATAGAATTGAGAGATAAGTTCTCTCTAATATTCAACCATCTCATACTTTATCTTGTTCTTACATTTTCTAAATACATAATTTACCCGATGATACCTCGGGTGCTTGGACATCTCCGGCAGTACACGTACTGTTCCGGTTGTTGTACCCTAGGAGACAGAAGCGTTCGTCTAAGAGAAGGCGCGAAATCTGTTTTAAGGGACCCGTGTTGAACACGAATCCTCAACCAAAACCGTTAACGTTTTAGTGTGCTAATTATTGCAGTCAAGGAGTGTAGTTGAAGACTCAACATGGTGAAGACTCAAGTCAAGAAGGCGTTCGTTGGAGTGTCTAAAGAAATCGGTTGAATTAATTTGGCATATATAAATTGTATTTTATATCTTTTTCATTTAGTTTTATGTATGGCAATGTACTATTTATTTCCAATGATTAACGAGAGTATCATTAATATTATTATTTTATAATAAAATGTGACCCAAGTTCCTACAATCTTAAAACAGATTTCGTGAGATTGTTGAGACAATCTTAAAAACCTTTTATGTGTGCATGGAGTTTATGGAGGGAATACCCCAAGACATGCTACAAGACGATATTATTGAGATGATTTCGGTTTGATGATTTTATCATTGATATATTTATTAAAGTATTTTATATTTTATTGATTTTATTTCAAGTGTTATAATTTTGTTTTGTGTTCAATATCTTTGGATAAACATACATTTTTATACAGATAAATAAATCAATAATGTATGAAAAGCATAAGATAAAGATTTTATGAAAAATAATGTTAAACCATATGGATATGGTTTAAACGGATAATGCAAAAAGAGATTTGCACACCTACAACTTGAGAATTGTTACCTTGTCTAATGAGATAAGATAAAATACATAAATATGAGATATGTAACATACTTCATATGAATACCTCTGGGTGGTATAGTAGTGTGTAGCATCCTAACTCGTACACGCGCGCGTGCGGCGTGGGCGATGGGCGCGATGTGGCGCGTTGATGGCGTACTTGGCAGTTCGCACACCCGCATCAACAACGAGCCGCTTGAGAGCAGATTTTGTAACTTGACCGCATGCGCATGGTCCGGAACATAGGTGGCGCGAGGCGAGTGGCGGCTGTCCAGGTCTGGGCGCCTTGAGGAGTTCGGGTGTTTGCATGGTCCGGACAGCGTATCTACGTGGCATGGTTGCCTGTTGTGGGGTGCAACCGCCTGGTGGCACAGACCAACGACAAGGTGTGACTGCCATGTGGCGTGTCCCTATTGGGGAGCGCAGACCCACGGGTGCATGGTGCCACAACGTGGCTCATGACGTACAAGTGGCGCGGTCCCGCATATTCACAAGTGTGAATTTTGACATATGAAAGAAATATATGTTAATATCTTTAATGCATCGAGTGAGATTCGTTACGAAAGATTTACCATTTATTGTTGGAAGTAGTGGAGGTTTTAACCTTTAACTTGGGAGAGTATCCTAAATATACATAACTTCAAGGAAACAAGGCAAGTGTGCAAATCACTTAAAGACAAATGATTTGAATGTCATGTTGTTAAGTATCAATCTAATTGATTTTATCTCAACATAAAAGTGATTGTACACTTGTACAATTTAACCTTTTTGTGGGTGATGAAAGTGTTCACCGGTTATTCGGGTTAAAACTTATGGTTAAGTGCTTATGATTTAATGGTGAAGCCTTGGAAATTAAAGGTAAACAAGTTATGTTCCTAACTTAAATGAAGAATAAGTCTCATGACTTGTCTAAACTGAGGCATGAATGTTGACAAGAAATATTGTGATATCCCTTAAGGCTGTGAAGAATCAGAATGATGCATCTTCTGTTCACATGCTTGAGTATTATCGTCTAAAGCATGCTAGACTAGTACTAGTTAATTATGATGCTCCGAGGAGACATATTTACTACAAACATTCAAAATGTATTTAGACACAAGAAAGAATTTGTGTATGGATAAAAAGATTATCTTCATTGAATATAAGAAGAATTAGGGGTGTTCAAAAAAATCCGAATCCGAAACCGAACCCGAATTATCCGAAAATCCGAATCAGAATTATCCGAAAATTCAGATATCCGAAATTTCGGATATCCGAAATTCGGATATCCGAATTTTCGGATTCGGATTCGGATAGTGATTTTCGGATAGTTCGGATATCCAAATATCCGAAATATTATATTTATATATATTTTTTATTTGTTTTTATTATTTAAAAATAAGAAAATTTGAATCAAAACCCGATATATTATATTTATATATTTTTATATGTATATTTTCTAATGTTTTTTAAGGTTTTTAATTGTTTTTGTAATTTAAAAATATTATTTTTATATATTTTTTATTTTATTTTTTATTTTTTCGGATATCCGTTTCACTATCCGAATCCATATCCGAATTTTCGGATATCCGAAATTTCGGATTCGGATAGTGAAATCCACTATCCGAAAATTTCGGATATCCGACTTTAAACACCCATAAGGAGAATGATATAACTTATGAAAAACTTGATTAACTATATCATGGTAAATGATGTTATCTAGTTTAATGAGGAGAACTCATACTGACTTAAAATCTTTCTAAGTATGTGACTTATGACAAGGTTAGTTAAAACATTAGTAAGTGTTGGAAGCTTAAACTAAGGCGTGTTTTGCTTTGGTTAGCTAAGAAGCTCTTGCGAGCTAATGTAATTTGAGTTGAAACAATGATGAAATCATTAATACAAAGATGTATATCTTTTCATGAGTGTCTAAATGTCGTCATAAGTGAAGTTTGATTGATCAAATAGCAAGAAATGTGGGGGGGAAGCCATTTAAGAAACAACCCTTTAGGGTATGCTTGTGTGAGAAGTTTTCTCAAGCACATGTAGAAAGGGAGAACCTTTCATTACCCCATGTGGATGTTATCCAATAATACTTAAATGTGGGAGTGACTTGCATTTGAATCTAGAAAGTTTGGCAATAAGTATTTGGTAATCCAAATTGATATTGCAAACGCGTGACGAAGTGGAGTAAAAAATGGTCATAAGGAGTCTATCTAGTGTAACTAGTTACATGACTCAATGCCAATTGGTTATAATCTTGCTAGATGTCTGGTACCAAAGGCATAGTGGAGATGTGTTCGCTTTGAAATGAGAATTGTACTCTTCAAAGACAATCATTATAACAAGATGTTATAGTCTTAAAGAGCTTGACAATAAGCAATATTAACTTGCTAGTTAAGAACACATTATCACAACTCATCTCAATTGCAATTATCTGTATTGACTTGACGAAGTGACAAATAATGGTTCTGGATCCAACAACCCGAGGGTTGATGAGAGATGGAGTTGTGGAATGAGACTAAAGCCCATGAAAGACGGTATATGAAGGAAACCTAACTTAGTTTACTGGAGATCCCTAGATCTAATTTCAATAGGACAACCGACTCATATATCTAAGGGTGGTCACTATGGGGGCATAGCTAAGTTGCTATATAAGCTAATGTATATGTTTATATATATCCTCCTAAATTGTAAAGGGAGTTTAATTACTTCCTAGTCCATTCCTATGACATCTAGTGACAAATTGTGAGGCTAAGCATAATATGTGGTAAATGATTTAGGTAAATCTCAGTAACCATAATGCTTTTAATGATTTGAGGACAAATCACCTATGTTAGAGAGAAGTGAGGTCGCTTCGAATGGAATTGGGGGCAAAATTCCTAGAGCTCTCGCAGAACCAGGAAAGTGTTCCAGGACCATTATTGGACACAAAAGTGAGGGGATGTGCCCGGCTAAGGAGAGTCATGTGTGAAGTATATTGTCGCTTATACAAACAGACGTAGGTTCAAGGACATCGCGTCTACCAACAACTAGTAAGCTAAGTATGTTTCACAAGGGAAGGTTCAAAGGGTAACTCCTACCTATCCTATGTAAGACTCAACTGTCAAGGTGTCATTGGGTATTTGTGTGTTTTGATCGATCTCCATTCATGTGAGGGATTGTTGAAAATTTAGTGAAAATGAGTTTTTCACTAACTTTGATGAATGTGATTTCGATCCTCAAGTTGAGTGGTTAGATTGAAAAATGTGAAACTTGGTGTCTCTAATGACAATTTGTTACATCTTTTGTGTAAAAATGTAACAATAGATTTAACCCATGTCACAATTAAAAATACTTTTGATTTCTCTTCTTAATTATTTGTGATTATTACTTTTAAATTAGTGTAATGATTAATTTTAATATGCACCTTTTTGTTATCTCTTAATTCAATGTATGAAGTTTTGATCTCCATTTTGGTGAATAAAAAATGAACATCTTGTTCATTTTAGTAGAGGAAAAATAGTAGCAAAACTTTCACACTTTAAAGAAAAGAGAGAAACATTAGAGAAATCTTGATGTTAACAAGTTTCATAGAATTGAGAGATAAGTTCTCTCTAATTTTCAACCATCTCATACTTCATCTTTTTCTTACATATTTAAATACATAATTTACCCGGTGATACCTCGGGTGCCTGGACATCTCCGGCAGTACACGTACTGTTCCGGTTGTTGTACCCTGGGAGACAGGCGCGTTCGTCTAAGAGGAGGCGCGAAATCTGTTTTAAGGGACCCGTGTTGAACACGAATCCTTAACCAAAACCGTCAACGTTTTAGTATGCTAATTATTGCAGTCAAGGAGTATAGTTGAAGACTCAACATGGTGAAGACTCAAGTCAAGAAGACGTTCGTTGGAGTGGCTAAAGAAATTCGGTTGAATTAATTTGGCATATATAAATTGTATTTTATATCTTTTTCATTCGGTTTTATGTATGGCAATGTACTATTTATTTCCCATAATTAACGAGAATATCGTTAATATCATTTTATTATTATTTTATAATAAAGTGTGAACCAAGTTCCTACAGGCCTTTCACGCACCCACTCCCCTCAGCCTAAGCGGTTAATTTTATCTATTTTAGACCGTACAAAAATTCTACAAACATTGTGGCTGTGATACAACAAATTCTTCATGTAAATATCTAAGCCAAATATCTAATCTTGGTGTTGGTTGACTTAATGCATATCTAATAATATATTCAAGAAGACTTGTATTGAATGAGAAAGCAATAGACTACAAAGATCAAATAAGGAACAAATGTTATTTTAGATGTAATTTAAGTTATATTATTTTATCCTAATTTAGACCGTACAAAAATTCTAGAAACATTGTGGCTATGATACAACAAACTCTTCATGTAAATATCTAGCAAAATATCAAACCTTGGTGTTGGTTGGCTTAATGCGTATCTAATAATATATTCAAGAAATTCTTTTTATTGAATGAGAAAGCAATAGACTGCAAAGATCAAATTAGAAACAAATATTTAACTACTAGATTTTAGATGTAATTTAAATTATATTATGATTGTTAGTTGTATATTTAAATTAATTCACGTTGCATAAATAGAGATAATAATAACTATATACTCATGTTAAACCAAGCAAAAAAGTATCAAAGGGCTTGTAGCCCAATGGTATCTCGGATTCTCGGTATGTACATAGTGATGTCTATACCCATGAGGTTGAGGGTTCAAGTCTCACGGTAGATAATGGTGTGGATTTAAAAGTAGGATTATATAAGTGTATGTCCGCTCCGCTACTCTAAAATAACTACTGTAAAAAGGAAAAGAAAATAAAATATTCAAAAATTTTCACAATTACAAGATATTTGAACCAAAACTTTATAAAGTTGAGACGGATGTTTTCATATTCAATAAAATAATTAGGTGCTTACAAAACTATATTTACCTTGTTAAACCATCAAGGAACCAATATTCAGAGGGGGTAAATGAATATGTCACATGATTGGAGAGCGAGTTACAATATGGATAAGGTTAAATCCATTTACTATCTTTTTAGAACGGGTAGATGTTTGATTATCGAGTCTACTCGGAACATATTTAAACATATGGTTTCTGCCTTAAATTATATTTCAGGAGTGTCTCAATTATTAAGGAAATGTGTGTGTTAGAATGAGTTACACTTCTCGATACCTCACTGGTTGGGAGTTTGAGCACCTCCTCTAATGAATCCAAAGCATGATGAGCACCTCCTCTAATGAATCCAAAGCATGATGAAACCAATGACCAATGATCATAAATGGGATGGAATGGTAGGTCCTCGAGGATTTAAGGACGTCACACAACGCTTGTAGGACGAGTTCGTGACAAGTAGAGCCAGAGGGGTTCGACCCTTTGGGTAGTTAGGTGTAGGAAAGTCACTTTCCCGAAAAGTTATTAAATGACGGTCGAGCAATAGTGGTGAGAGAAGATCAATTTTGGAGTCTCAAGAATGTAAGTTGGTGGGCAAGCTAGATCATTACTCTCGGAGTGTTATGCATGGTAAATTGAAGTCTTAAGAGTTACATGACCGCAAAATGTTTTAAGATCGATGGAGTTTTGAAGAGAAGGGCAAGATACCAATCCAAGGGGAAATGGTTGGTGCAATTGAGCCAATGTAAAACCAAACTTATGGGGTGCTGCCACGAAAGAGCAGTGATGCACGAGGCGCGTGCGTGTTTTGGTGGTGGGAGGAATGAGAGTCAAATGTTTGAAGATCGAATCTACTCGGAAACTTGCTTAAACGTATGGGTTCCTGGTCACTTATGCATATCTTTTGGAAGTGCCTCAAAGATTAAGAAAATGTGAATACCAAAAGTGCTTACGTTTCTCGGCACCTCACTAGTTGGGAGTTAGCCCCCCCTCATGAGTCCAAGGTTGGAGAAAACTAGCGACCAGTCATCATAAAAAGGATGGAATGGATGGTTTTCGTGGATTCAAGGACTATGCACGATGCTTGCCAGACAAGACCAAGAACCATAAAAGTAAATACGATAGAGATCATATTAACCACCTCGAAGTCAATGAGAATAATAAGTCAATACGGTATAAGTGCAAGGTCGTGTCTTATATATCATGTGGTGTCTCCAATGGGATACCCTGATGGTAAAGTTGTGTACTTTTCAATCAAATGGTTATGGGTTCAAATCTTACGGAATGCATGTGCGGTGATTTTATGAGTAAAGTAGATGTAGAGTAGAGTGTGTCTTAACCGGTAAAAAAAATATATCACGTGGTGTGTTCCTAGAAGCATTCCTTATTATTGAAGTAACTTGTAAGTTATTCAGAACTAGAAAAGTGGGCCCATAGAAGTATTCATTGCATGGTTTTTTTGTTTGTTTTTTATAACGGCTTGAAATTTGAAATTAAGAAAAAAAACTAACAAGGAGCCCGAACATGAAGCTTACAAACAAAACACCAAACATGATGTCCAATGGACGAAATTACAACTAGAAAGTAAAATTACATCATGAGTTCCAAAAATAAAAACTTGATTATTATTAAGTGAAATGTTTCTTTTACTAAATTATTATTTTTTTCAAAAAATAATGGTTTTAAACATTCAATAATCTTACCATTTATCCCACTTGATCCCACATACATATCCAAGTGAAACACGGCCAATGTTATCGCAAGCTTTGATGGGAACTTATGGTGGATTCCACTTTGGCTTTTGATTGGATTAAGGCCGAAGGTTATGGCTTATCTGCTTAATAATGTTGTAAAAGTGTCTTAAAAAGGTAATTTTTTAATAATTTTATAAAAACTATCATTATTAACTTGCACCATATGTAATATTGTTGGTAAAAAGTGCAATTATCAAACCCTTTAAAGATATTTACACATGATTTTGTACCTTTTTTTTTCACTTTACCCATTCCACCTCATTTTATGATAAATAACGCGTCTTTCGATGATAGGTTATTTGTTCGGTTTTTATATTGCACAAGTGATCAAATAGAGTCAGGTTATATTTATAAATAGGCGGAATTGCATATATCTTCTTATTTTAAAACTTGATATTTTAGAAAAACTTGATTAAATAAATAAATAAAACCTGATTTAGTTGGTTCTCCTAACTAATAAAACTTGTTATAAAAAAACATCAACTATTTTAAATTCTTCCATTTTATACACTTAATATAACCTGATTCTTTATTTTTAATATATTTTGAAAACTTTTTTTTTCTTAAATAACAAGTTTTTTTTCTTAAAAGTGATCATTTTTTTTAAAATGATTGTGTTTTTGGGTGCTACTTTATGGAGCAAAGATACTCTAGTTAGCTTCTCAAACTCGTACGCGGGATAAACCAAAACCCTCAACTATTTTCATTTCATACGTCACACTTTGACGTTAGCTTCAATTTGGACACATTATAGTTCATTATAAAGTTCTTATCAAAGATAACAAACCCTCAACTATTTTCATTTCATACGTCACACTTTGGTGTTAGCTTCAATTTGGACACATTATAGTTCATTATAAAGTTCTTATCAAAGATAACACAAACCCATAAAATATTACGCATATATATTACGAATATATGTATATATAGATATTATATGTGCCAAAACTTAGTATTAATTTTCATTCATAGTTCCAACAATCCTCAATATAAATGAAGATCGATTAAAAACACACGATAATCCTAATGAAATATCAAAGGTTAAATCTTCTACTTAGTCTCCTAGCCATTAATATATGCGATTGTCCTTGGACTAAATTGTTATTTGTTTGAATGGCAATATATTTCACATAGATCTCTTCGTGATACGGTCAAAATCCTCAGTCATGTTTGTTATGGTTAGAGCAAAGGGTATACCCGTGTGATTGTGGTGTGGTGTGATAATAAATTGCACGTCACGTGGCGCCACATCACTACCGTCATTATCACATCACCCATCACTTGACAAGGGGTATACCCGTGTGATTGTGGTGGTGCGATAATTAAATGTTTATTTTTTAATTTTCATTTAAATAAAATAAAACTTAATATTTCATTAATAAAAATAAAACAAAACATAATAAATAATATTTCATTAATAAAATTAAATAAAACATAATAAATAATATTTCATTAATAATTAAAAAAAAATACATTACTAAAAAAAATTACCTAATGATTTGATTTTTCATAAACATACTCAATCAAGTCCTCCTTTAGTGCGTTATGAATTTCTCGATTGCGTATTTCTTGTCGGCTTACTCGTTTTTTATCTTCATCAATTTCTTCGTGTGTGACCTCCTCCACATTTCGTTGTATTGACAAATTGTTACTTCTTGATCCTCTAAAATCATATTATGCAAAATCATACAAGCATACATAATGTTCCGGATTTTGATTTGAGACCAAGATCGAGCCGGTCGTTAGATTATATGCCACTTATTCTTCAAGAAACCGAACGCTCGTTCGATATCTTTTCTTGCCGCCTCGTGAGCCTTTTTATAATTGTTACGTTTAATACCTCGTGAGACTTGACAATTGTAGCATATTTTGGATATATTCCATTGGCTAGATAATACCCATGCTTGTAATACGATCCTCTAAGTTCAAACAATGAGTCGGGTGCGGTTTCATTGATCATATCGTCGAATATAAGCGATTGATTAAGAACATTAATGTCATTGTTCGACCGGCAACGCCAAAGAATGCATGCCAAAACCATACATCATTTGAAGTCACCGCTTCAAACATAATACTTAAACTAGGATGATCCCCGCGTGCAAACTGACCTCACCATGCATTGGGGCAATTTTTTCAATCCCAATGCGTGCAATCGATGCTACCGAGCATCCCGACAAATCCGTGTTTAGCTTCATGAAAAGCATATAATTATTGAATATCGTTAGCCGACGGTTTACGTAAATATCTCTTACCGTACAAAAAAAATATAGTTTTAGAAAACTTTTAAATACATGACATGATCGTTCGTTCTGACATCTTCAAGTAATCATCAAACGAATCACTAGAGGTACCATACGCCATTTGACGAATCGCGACCGTACACTTTTGAGTGGAGGTGAAGCCAACCCGACCTCTCGCGTCAACCCGTTGACGGAACCAAGGCACGTCTTTCTCGAGATTAGTATTAATTCTTAAAAATAATTTACGACTCATTTGAAACCGGGTATTAAATTGCTCCTCCCCGTACAAACAACCTTCATCGAAGTAATCTTTGAGTAAAAGTGTGTTAGCAGCCGGTTTCAAATGAGTTGTAAATTATTTTTACTCAAAGATTACTTCGATGAAGGTTGTTTGTTTAGGGTTTAGGGTTTAGGGTTTGACATGATACTTTCAAATACTAATTTACGACTCACTCGGTCACGGTTGAGACGTGCGCTTCGTTTTAATGGTGTTGAGTACGATTCCGCCTCTTGCCACCACCTAACAGCCGCTGATGCCATAACTCCGAACGTCATTACCCGGGCTTTATTGCTTGATGATGAAGACATTTTATAAATTTTTTTGTAGTATAGAAAAGATGAGATAAAATGTTTATAGTTTGGTGTTATATAGGAGGTGTTTATATAGGTGGTGAGAATGAAGATTTTAAAAAAAACTTTTTTTTATTAAATACTAAAATATCCGTTGTACAACGGATATATTGCCTTTGAAAGTGGGATGATCGGCGTGAAAAAAATCACGGGAAATAAAGAACGGCGTGATTTTTAAACTAGGGGGAGGTGTTCCTTTAAAATCACGGCATGATTTCACACGTCACATAAGACCACGCCGTTGTTTGATCCGGTACTGATGCTCATATAAACATTAGCCTAGATATATGTGATAACTCTTAAGAATTATGTCATCCATAGTTCCATTGAACTGCTCCACTTCTCTATGGATTCTGTTGGATTATCCTTTGAATTGATTTTTTTAAGGTTAATTTAGTATAAGAAAATAAAACATTAAGAACTCATAGATTTTATTGTGTTAAAATGGTTGTAGTGAGTTGACGGGTTTAACATATAAAATATATCTTTGTTATCTTTTTATTCTAATTTAAAAAATGTGATGGGTTGACCTGATTAATTTTGGTATAATCGAAAACAACCCATTTAACTAAACTAGCGTTGTAAACGAGCCGAGCTAGGATGGGCTCAAGCTCGGCTCATGAAAAGTTCGAGCCGAGCCGGCTCGGTTTGAAAATTTTAACGAGCTGAAAAGTTGAGCTCAAGCTCGGCTCGTGAAAAGCTCGAGCCAGCTCGTGGCTTGTCGAGCCAACTCTTTTATTTTTTTTATTTTTTATTTTTTATTTTTTATTTTTTTGGACATATTGATATATAAAAGACGAAAAAAAACATTTTCAATATATACAACCCAAAACTAGAAAGGGAAGCGGGAGAGACGAAAAGTTTCTGGAGGCAGTTAGGGTTTGAACTTTGAAGTGCAATTAGGATTTAGGAATTTAAAAGTTGAATTAGGATTTAGGAAATTAGAATTTTGAAAGTATTTGAAGTGATAGAGTCCGACACTTTGACTTTTTACGTTATTTTTTTAAATAATTAGTAAAGTAACTAAGTGTGTGCGTCTATTATTGAGACGAGCCAAGGAACCGAGCCACGAGCAAAGTCACGAGCCGAACCTACCACGGCTCGCGCTCGGCTCGTTTACAAAAAAAAATCAAGCCAAACTTTTTTCAAGCATTTTTTGAGCGAACCACGAGTTGCGAGCTTTTTGAACAGCTATAAACTAAACATACACAACAAACAAAAACCTAATTATTTTAATGTGTTCTCAAATATTATCCAATAATCACATCCTATATTATATGTTTTATCTTTCCGAAATACCATAAATACCCTTTATTTTAGGGCATGTTTGGTTCAAAGAATGTTAGAGAAGAAATTGAAATTTTTTAAAGCAATTAGAATTTGATGAAATGAGAATTAATTCCAATGAAAAATTATGTGTTAGGTTGGTAAATTTGTTCAAAAGGAATTGGTCTCTAAAAACTGAAATTACAAAATTGCCCTCAAAGGAACCCTTTATCCCAATCGTTCAACCCTGGTTTGCTCCCCTATTCAACAATTATGTTTCTGTATTGCTTCCCCCTCTTCAATCGATTTTGGTTCTTCATTGTATTTTGTTACGTTTTATTTTTATTTGTTTTTATTATTATTTAGTCAATTAGGTAAGGGGGTTAGTGGTTATTATTGTTAGTTGTGGTGTCTTTAGTATTTTGTTTGATTATATATTTGGTATCGAATCATAAATGAAATCATCAGATTGTTTGAGTTATTCTCTTCTTCTAATTCCTAGCTTTTCTTCTCCAATTCTGGTTTAACCCTATCAAGGGTATCAGAGCTTTCTCCAGACGATCCTAATCGGATTCGCTACCGCTACCATGATGAACACCCGTAATCAAGATGAAGACAAGGCTCTCAAGGATCATGACATGGTGATTTCTGACCTCCGGGCAACCCTAGCCACCATCATGAAACAACAGGATCAAGCGATGAAACAACAGGAACAGATAATGGTGGCATTAGGATTGGATCCAACCGGATCGAAGCAGAAACAAGCTTCAGCAGCGTCATCCACACTACCTGTATCGTCTACACCAAATCTAGCCAAGAAAACCGATCCCCAACCTGCTCCGCCTACACCTAAAATAGTCCCACAACCCGTAACATCCATCAAGGTTGCACCAAAAACTTCAACCTCCCCAAACCGTCACCTAAAACGACCGCTAACAATTACACCCGTACCATTTCCAAAATCGCACCATCAGTGGTTCTGAGCCTATTGAAGCAGACGACGAAACCGGTGTCCGCAAAGAAAGAATCGACACCGATAGGCGATGCAACCGATATACGTGAATGGCATCCATCGTGGCGTCTCATTGACACAACCCCGAATGCCATTGGACGAACTGAATGGCGTCCACCGTGGAACGGGTCGACCCAAAGTGTCTATGGATGTTGCAATTTTTTTGGGTTTACAATATATATTGAATTTAAAAAAAAAACACACATATATATATATATATATATATATATAAATTTAACTTCGGGCCTCGGGGGTTATCGGGCCTAGAGCCGTAGCCCACTTTGTCCCCCCTTGGGGGACGGCTCTGCTCAATCGTTTGATTTTAAAGTTCATCCGTGGAAATTCGTAGATCTTCAATCGACTACCGGTGCAGTTTATCCCCTCTCCATCGCAGACCTTCTGTCTTCCATGGCGATTTGTTTTTGACTTTTGTTCTTGGATGAGTTCGCTTATTTGATCCTAGGTCTTCAATCGACTACAAGATTTTTATTTGGTTCTTGGACGAGTTCACCTATTTCGATCACTGCTACACGGTTTCGTTCTTGTTCTTCGACTGTTTTGTTTATGAAAATTGTGTCTGGTTTCTTATTTTTTTCATAGGTTTCTGGGTTTAATTTTTTATTGAGTAACAAATTTGATATATTGAAGACACATTTAATGTGATTAGATCCAGACATGAACTGAACGATCTCATACGTGAACTATGGAATATAAATGAAAAAGTAGTGATTTTATTTGTGGGAGGGCTTTTTAGTAATCTTGAATGAATTCCTTGGAATGTTTGAGATTCCATCAATTAGGTGACGGATTGTTAAAATCCTATGAATGATGGAATGTTTGGAATGAATTACAATTTAAATTCCTAGCTTGAACAACCAAACATGTTTTCTAAAAAAAATAATTCCAATTTCAATTCTAATTTCAGAAAATTATGTGAACCAAACGGTCCTTATTTTCTTCCATACCACTTATTCATTTCATTTTCGTTTGGTTAGTCAAGTCCACTACTTTAATTAATCTTATTTTAATTCATCTCATTTTCCTTCGGTTCGTCACGTCCACTACTTTAATTTAATCTTATTTTTATTCTTTGTTAAATTTTTAAATATGAATAAACAATTTTCCTAAGTTTCACCAAAAGAATAGGGAAATTCTTTTTCAAAAAGTGCTACTTGTTGGTAAAAAGTAAAACGAAAATAATAATTAAGAAATTGACAAATCAACTAACACCAAAAAGTTAGAAAATAAAAATAAAAAAGCAAGAAAAGCGAAAAAGAATAGTTATATTTCTCTATTTATAATAAATGGATGGAGTGAAAATACTTGGTAAATGAAAAGCATTAAATTTCACTTAATATAATATTCTTTTTAGAGATCACTAATACAGGTTTCTAAATATGTATACAAACACGTTTAGTAACTTGTGATATATGTAATTCATTTATACTTCGAAAACACTCATTTTCTTTTAAATATATCATTATGTATATAAAAAAACCTTACATTTTCACATCATTACTGTCTTTTATCAATTTATTTATTATAATAAATCAAATTATTTATAAAAATTTAAATAATTTATCATACTAAACACATGCTTTATTAATAATATATATATTAAAGTATTGTAAAATAGTATATTAAGTATGCTTTTAAATTAAAACATTACATACTTTTTAACATGATAAATAGTGTACAAGTTATTAATACACATGATACAACACCTTTTCTACAAATATAAATTTTAAGGAAAAAGAAAGAAAAATAAACGAAAAATCAAATAAGCACATTTAAAAAAACGCCCTCATCTCCCTCGACCCTCACCATCCGTATTTCTCATTTTACTTCCATTTTTTCCAGCACCTCCGGATCAACACCTTCATCTTCGGATCAACACCCCCTTCTGGTCGGCTGGAAATAAAAATAAAAGAAAAATGTGACACTTGCCCCCCCCCCCCTCCTTGTTCGTCCACATCCTTCACCATGGACGTGTCCACCTCGGACCGTCACGTAAGGTGGACGTTTGTAGCCAATGCCACCTGAGCCTAATGGATGACTCACGGATCCCGCGCTGTGGATGTTGTGTTTATCTCATTTAACATATGTCACATGCAAGTACGACCAAGAATGTGGAACATATGATATGAATACCTTATCAAAGATTCATATGTTAGCATACAATTGTTGTGTTGTGAAGGCTTTCGGGTCAGGCCAGGTCCACTTGGGCCTGTTGTTACGGCTAGAGGACATGGACAAGGGGCTGCCAGCCCTAGTTTGTTATGTTTAGTGGTTGTCTAATTAGTTAACCTTAATCCTGTTATTATATATACTCAGTCATGTAATTGTAATTCTTTGTAGCACCTAATAAAGATAGATCCTTAGTTGCACCCGTGGATCTAGGTCACTTTGACCGAACCACGGAAATTCTTGTGTCGTTTATTTTTCTTTCGTTTATACGTGTGTGTGTGTGTTCACGTGTTTCTGTTGCGTACCGTGATAAGGTTAAACTAGAATCGGAGAAGAAAAGCTAAGAATTAGGAGAAGAGAATAACTCAAACAATCTGATGATTTCATTCATGATTCGATACCAAATATATAATCAAACAAAATACTAAAGACACCCCTAACTAACAATAATAGCCACTAACCCCCTTAACCTAATTGACTAAATAATAATAAAAATAAAACGTAATAATACTTCTCACTTAAAAACATTCTTAACCTCAAGAATCACAAATTAACAGAAAAAAATTGCAACATCCATGGACACTTTGGGTTGACCCGTTCCACGGTGGACGCCATTCAGTTCGTCCAATGGCATTCGGGGTTATGTCAATGATACGCCACGGTGGATGTCATTCACGTCTATCAGTTGCATCGCCTATCGGTGTCGATTCTTTCTTTGCGGACACCGGTTTCTTCGTCTACTTCAATAGGCTCAGAACCACTGATTTTGCGGTTTTTGGAAATGGTACGGGTGTAATTGTTAGCGGTCGTTTTGGGTGCCGGTTTAGGGAGGTTGAAGGGGTTGCTTGCGTAGATTTTTGGGCAGTTTTTGGTGCAACTTTGATGGATGTTACGGGTTGTGGGACTATTTTAGGTGTAGGCGGAGTAGGTTGGGGATCGGTTTTCGTGGCTAGATTTGGTGTAGACAACACATGTAGTGTGGATGACGCGGTTGAAGCTTGTTTCTGCTTCGATCCGGTTGGATCCAATCCTAATGCCACCATTATCTGTTCCTGTTGTTTCATCGCTTGCTCCTGTTGTTTCATGATGGCGGCTAGGGTTGCCCGGAGGTCAGAAATCGCCTTGTCATGATCCTTGAGAGCCTTGTCTTCATCTTGATTACGGGTGTTCGTCATGGTAGAGGTAGCGAATCCGATTAGGATCGCCTGGAGAAAGCTCTGATACCCTTGATAAGGTTAAACCAGAATTGGAGAAGAAAAGCTAAGAATTAGAATAAGAGAATAACTCAAACAATCTGATGATTTCATTCATGATTCGATACCAAATATATAATCAAACAAAATACTAAAGACACCCCCAACTAACAATAATAGCCACTAACCCCCTTAGCCTAATTGATTAAATAATAATACAAATAAATAAAAATAAAACGTAACATACCGACTCTGATTGATACCTAACAACAATTGATATAATTTACTTTAGGTGCTATAAAATATATATATTTTTATATATATTTCATATTGTTTTATCTATCATTACGTTCTTTAATTTGATGACAAATAGATAAAATTGTTGACATGACATCTTATTTGAATTGTTTTATAAACATGTTTGTTAAAAAGTTGGCGTAGCATTTTATAAATTTCTTAAGCAACCTTTAAAACGAGTTTGGGCCAATTGACCATCATGTCTATGAAGGCAAATTGTTGTTTGGGCATCACTCTCACTCCCTCTCTCCTCCCATCTCACAAAATTTGGCCTAGCCTTTCCCTTATAGGATTTCCTCTTAACAGACGCCCTCCTTCAATGTTGCCCCTCCAACGGACGCTCCACGTCATCTCACAGTCGCCTCGCAAACATCCCGTTAGAGGTGGTCTTATATTCAGGTTTGGATTGTTAATTAATTTGTTTAACAATAAAAGATCATTCGGGTTTGGATCCTATTTAAACAAAATAAACCAACCAAATACCCTGAATAACAAACGGTTTGACTGGTCAACCACAATCGTGAACACCCCTACATAAATCCGCGATGTCAAACACAACCAACATAAAGTAACCGAAATTCTCAAAGATATGCAATAATGATCAAAACCGAAGGCGAAAAACAATTCAATACAAACTAAAATATGACTTGTAACATATTTATTTGATTCTTTTCAGCATTTAACCACACGCGTGCTTGATCTCGACCTCGACCTCTATCATCATCATCATCATCAATTTGTCTTCTTATTGGCCGCCCTCATCGCGAAGAACTCTGTAATAACTTCAAGTGGCATGCCTTTTGTCTCGGGCACTCTAAAATAAACAAAAAACCAAGAAATGGTGCACACGACCGCGTAGATTCCAAAGGCACCCGCGAGCCCAATAGTGGTGAGCAACATTGGGAGCGTGTAAGTGACGATAATGTCCCCAACCCAAAATGTAAGTGCACAAATGGCAATACAAAGGCCTCTAACACGAGTTGGGAAGATCTCAGAGCAAAGTGTGTTGGGGATTGGGCCGAACCCCATCACGAAGGTGCAGAAATAAACTACAACACTTATGGTGGAGACGACTGCGTGAACAACCGACCCCAATGGAATAATATTACTCAAAACTAGCACAATGAGTGATACCAAAAGAATAGGTAGTGTAGCTAGAAGCAGCATCCTGCACAAAACCGATGAAACAGTGGCATTTTTGTAATATTGTGAAAAAGTATCGTGTATGAACTATAGAGTTTACCTTCGGCCGGCTACATCTATAAGTCTCATGGCAACACCGATGCTAGGAAGCATCAAGAGTGTTGTGACACCACTGATTAGAAAAGAAGCCGATTCTGACCCGATGCCCATGTTAGCCAAAAGAAGTCCTACCCCGGCTTGTTCAAGAATTTGAGGAGTGTAATACAAAACGCCGTTAATGCCAGAAAACTGTTGTAGTTAAAAAATGAAGCCCGTTAATAAAAATATTTTAAAGTTAAATAAAGATTAAATGTAGAGGTGGCAAGATGGGTAGGTCGGGTCAAAAGGTTGAAACTTCTTATATTTGGTATGGGTTAAAACCGGTTGCAAACACTTTTTGTCCATTCATTCAAATCTTTCATAAGTTACTAATGTGTTGATTATGATTACAAAGACAGTATTATAATAATAATAATTTAAAGCTCTGAATATGAGGATTAAGAGGATTCTATATAAGGGTGTAAACGAGCCGAGCTACAGAGCTACTCAGATCAGCTCGCTGAAAACTCGAATCGAGCCGAACTTAAACGAGCTCGAGCTTATAGTGGAGCTCATTTAATTAAGGAGCTCGAGTCCGGAACTTCACATATTGTGCTCGAGCAGGCTAGCGAGCCTAAACGGGCCTTTTATTTATATATATTTTTAGTGTATTAAATATATATTTATATAGTTATTATTATTATATATAATTATGATAAAACAGTTAAATGATATATATTAAGTTATATACAAAAATTATAATTATAAATATATATAAAATATATAAATTAAATAATTAATAAATAATAAACAAGTCGAGCCCGAGCTTGAAAAACTACTCACGAGCCGACTTCGAGCGTTAGAAATAAAGCTCTAAACGAGCCGAGCTTGAGCTCTCTTAAGTTAAAGAGTCGAGCTCGAGCTTAGGTGAGCTCGGGCTTGACTTGGCTCGTTTACACCCATAAATTGTATGCATTAAAATAGACTTTGGCTAACTTTCGACTCATTTGATTTGACCCATTCTCCTTTTACACCCCAAATGATTTTGACCCATTCTCCTTTTAGTTATTTTTTATTTGGCCCGCTGAGATGAAACACCACCCAGATCAACCCGATTATTAGTATACATGTGATCAAACATAATGGTTCACCTGTTGTAGTATTTGGATCCCAACACCAACAATCAATGCTTGTTTGATACCAGGCTCAGCAAGATCAGCCCAACTGGTCCCTTGTTTAGCAGATCGGGGCGCCTTGATCACACCTGACTGGATCGGGTTCTGGCCCGTTGCATCATCTAAACAAAGAACTGACCTACTGACAAGAGCCGAGGCCCGAACTGCGTCACCATCACCTGCAACAGGGAGTGCAGCAATGGACCCGCGTCTGGATTCAGCACCACCCTCCTGGTGCAAGTAGATCCTCTGAAGCCCGCCAGCTTTCTTCCCGTCTTCGGTCTTTCTGTAGGCCAACTGCCACCCACCACCAATCCCCATGGCACTAGTCGTCTCGCCAGGTTGGCCCATATTTAACATACTAGCCCTTGAAATAGGGGCAATCATGTCTTTATCTGCACCTGATGAGTTACGCGATAGCAATGGGCTTTTTAGATTATTATCATCGGTTTCATCCCCGGATAAGTTCCCTTTTTCGTGATTGCTCTCGACATCCCAGTTATCGGGCTTATGTTGTTCACCATGAAACATGCTTCCGAAATTTGGATAAATCATACTCCCAGTTTCGTTTTGTTTCTCGTGGACACTTCCGAATAGAGTCACCATTGGATCCATCATGTTTGCAACCATGCTTCCGTGACGTGAAGCCATGAATAATGAACTTTGACCCCTAACGGGCTTAGCGACCCATGACTGACCCTCTTCGGCCCCATATAGCTTGATCTCATCTTTCTCTTGAACGTGATCTTCGCTGAGCTCGTTGTCAGCGTTGATCACGTACTCTTCTACAGACGTTTCGCCTCCCACTTCTAGACCTTCAACTAGTAATGCCATTTCACCTGAAAATGCAAGCGGGTAGTTTTATAAATCGTTTTTTAATCCTAAGTTTGGTGACAGAGACGGCGAGGGGCTAGCAACGCGTTTTGAAAGTGATTATGAATAGTTATATAATTTTGTAGGGGAGCAATTCCTCACACAACCCAAAACATCACATGAAAATCATCAGGTTTTGGGTTGTGATATCTAACCCATTTAATAAACTAGGTTGGCCTGTTTGACCCATTTAATTAAACGGGCAGTGTTTCGGATGATATCAAACAAGTCGACCCATTGACCCATTTAATTAAACGGGTGGACCCGTCAACCCGTTTACAACTTGATTACAACCCATCATCTTGTTTACAACTTGATTACAACCCATCAACCTGTTTACAACCCGTCAACCCTTCAACTTTGACTCGTTTAGATAAACATATTAAATGGGGTGTTTCCATATTACACGATTCACGTGTGTCTGGGTTACGGATGATGCCTTTGAAAAAAACGAATATATGGGTCGTGGTTGGGTTCAACGATTCAACCCACTAACCCGACCCGATTGTCACCCCTGTATTTTCACCCACAATTTTCTCTTTGTTTTATTTTTTTCTTATATAATTTTTAGCTCCTTTTACTAGTTATGGCTCCAACACTTAACACTAATAGAATGAGTTCAAGAAACAAACCTGAGACATCTTCTTTGCCACGAAGCGCCTGCAGGACCATTTTAGCCTCCTCCATCTTACCTTTACTAACCAACCACCGTGGAGATTCGGGCAAGAAGAACAACACCAATATAAAGTATGCAACGGAAGGTAAAGAAAGGACCCCAAGCATTAGTCTCCAACTAGCATTGGATTTTAATGACATAAAGAACACCATTGTGTAAGCTAAACACATTCCAATACTACCAGTAAACTGTGGGAAAGTATTCAATAGTCCCCTAATATCTGAAGGGGCAGTTTCAGAAATATAAAGTGGAACAAGTGTCACAGCCAGACCGATCCCGAATCCATCAAGAAGTCTTGCTACTAGCAAAACATAAACATTTGGAGACCAAAACATTACTAGACCACTAACAAAGTAAAACATTGAAGAAATTACGAGCATTGGACGCCTTCCAACGGCGTCTGCTACTGATCCTGAGAATGTAGTTATCACCGTAGCACCAATAAGGGACATAGCCACGATTAGCCCTTCGATTGTAGGTTGTGTTTCTAAATGGAATTCCTTTTTGATGTAAAGAACAGCTCCTGCACCATTAGAATAAGATAAGCATCTGGTTCCCCTCTAGCTGAGGTCTTATGTCTGAATCCAGCTTCCACTGGTGTGGTATTAACCCCCTAAAGGCCACTTGCCCAACGTAAAGCTTACGCTGTAGTTTACCTTACATGTTTGAATCCAGCTTCCCTAGTTTACTATATTAATCCCTTGAAGACCACCTGGTCCCACCGGTTACATGTTTGAACCCAGTTTTCCTGGTTTACTGTATTAACCCCTTGAATACCATCCTCCGAGCGTAAGCTTACATTGCAGTTTACCTAGTCCCACCAGTTAGCAATGTATGAGTCTTCACTAACAGGTTCTCATGGTTACCATATATATCAAAGATTTAAGAACAAAATTATGAAAATACTTTGTTATCCTATGTACCTGCGATTGTGGCGTTATCCCAACCTTGCAACATGTTGCCAATTGCAGCCGTAGCGGCTACAAACACAACTCCCCTGCTCATTTTTGCTCCTTTTAATGTATGAACATCAACAAGATTTCTTAAAAGTGACCCGATCGTTGTCCCTTCATGATTCCACAAAGCAATATGAATCTAAAACCAAATTGAACATATAATGAATCTAGCATATAACTATATATGTAGGATGATATCCTAAATAATTGAAGTATTCTGCCATGTAAAAAACATTTTAGTGATGATCTTGACAAGAAAACCATTTAGGGTTCTTGAAATTGCATCAAACTCACCTGTGAACAACCATACTTCAAGCAATACTCATCAAGAATCAAGAAAATGGTAGTTGTGCACTAGTGAACCACTTGCATTAGAAGACACATCAAATCTACACATATGATCATAAAGATTAAAAAAGTTAGAAACTTTGGAATGAAAAGTTAATAGTGAGAGAGAGAAAGATGGGGGGAGAAAGAAGAGGAATGAACCTATGGTCCCTGGTCATAACAAATACCAGTTCTTGAGGGTTTACATGTGGACTCCGAAGAACATGGTACGCATTGGCGAGTGATGATCTGTAATGATTTCATGGAGGTTAATGGGGGCCGATGTTTTCATATCAAGATCCTAAATTTAATGCTACTTCTCCTACAAACATGGAAACGTCAAATTTGTACCTAAATTATGGGTAAGGTTACCTGATTTTTTAAATCCTAATAACTAATTTATATTAAAATTTTAAAATACATGTGTATAACTACATAGGGGATACAATAAATGAGAAAAAAAATCAATAATAAAGGTAAATAGTCAGTTCAGCTTGTATAGCCGATTCCAATTTTCAAACCGTAAGCCGAACCAATAAACCTGATTTTTCAAATCCTAAACCTTGAATGGACCATATAAATCTCAAATCAGCCAAACCTATCAGTTTAGTCGGTTTCAATGGTTTATGACTTTATGAACACCCTAGAAATTAATTATAATCTATAGTATTTATTTTAAAGGAAACCTTCATCAAATAGTAATCAATTTTTCTAAATCTTCCGCCCTGATCATTTAAAGCTTTTTGTCACTCTAAAGCCACTCAACTTTTATTAGGATTTTCAATCTTGTAAAAAGAATTTATAAATGTTAATAAAAACTTAAAATTAAGTGACTTAAATGAAATATATATGAATCTTTGTTACTATTTCAACATAAAAACTGAATTGAACACAAAAGTTGAACATATAGAGAGAGACAGCATGAACTTTCAACAACATACAAAGCAAAACAAAAGTAACATAATACGAATACGTTTTCGTTTTTCGTATTGATTTAAACATAAGTTGCAACTAACGACTTCCTTGCTTCATCCACGATAGCATTAGATTGAGCTTCTCTCAACTTGAAAACATTCTCAATCACTGAGAGTTCTGTGGCAGTAGTATCTGACCCGCAAAATGCAGTCCAGTCATTAACGGTTAAACCACCTGCAATCACTTCACTACCACGGTTAACCGTGCCTGCAACCAAAGGGACCTGCAAGAGGGTTGACAGCTCATCCAAGTCTTCAACTGATGTGTGGGGATGAACCAACCCACCTCTATTTGAAAATGCACAATAACTCCCCACAAGCACATTCCCTGCAATTGTCTGCCTAAAAACTTCCACACCAAGAACATCAGCTATCATTTCCTCTGTTTCCTGAAAACAAATTTCACCCGAGTCGTTTCAGAAAAGATTACCAGGAAGAATATTTGTTTGACTCGTTTACTAGCTGAGGAAAATAATTTGAATTCCTATGACTTTTTGTCCCGTTAGGCGTTTGGTTTGTTATAATTCAATGGAACTGGAATCTGAATTCCATACCTAACGTGTTTGGTTCGCAGAATTTGTTGGAATTGGAATCTAAATTCCACGGATAACATGTTTGGTTGAGGAATAAATGGAACTGTAATTGGAACGAATCCCCTCAAATTCCTTTATGTAAAGGAATTCAACATTCCTTCCAAATTGTGAAGGAATTCAACCAAAGGAATTGGAATCTCAGACTCCCAATTCATTCAAATTCCAAACCCTTTGTTGAATTTCAATTCCAAATCCAATTCCTTCAAAAAGATTTCGTGAACCAAGCAGCCCCTAATATTTTTCGATTTGTTCTTAGGAAATATAAACTGTAATTACCTTATCAAGATCGGTATGTGTAAGAGCAACATGATCATTGCATGCCATGCAATTACCAAGAGCAGATAACCTCTCGTTAATACGTTGTACAACAACTGCATCAGGCAGACTGTTCTTCAAGTGTTGAAGTTCTATAAACAGATTAGACCATATGTGGATCAATAACTAAAGAATAATTCAAAAGTTGGAGATATGTTTATTTGATTTTTTTTAGATATTTTAAATAGAATTATTGTAATATGATCTTACCTTGGTCAGTAGTAGTATGAGGCAAGAGAAGGCCTTTTTTATTTCCTACAAAAGAATATCTAAAATCAGTACTCAAAGCTAATAGGTCATGTTGTAACAGAAACTGAAAAACTTGTGAAATATTTACCAATGCAAAGTCTTCCAATGATCCTTGTACCACCAATGGAAGTTTTAACAACAGGAATAACATCAGCCAACTCAGACTCAAAAACGCTGCAAACCAACATCCGACTTCTTGTAACGTGTTCATAAATAACATATTACAACACCAATCACATGAACAAACCTGTAGAAGCTTTCAGAGCCTTCATTTGCTACCAAGCAGTAAGCATTGGTCAGCTTTGTGAATACACCAATTTCACATGAGTTTTCAAATCTTAACCCTGAATAACAAATGCACCATTAGACTATTAGAGGAGTAATGTAGAAACAAAATGTAATTTCCACACACCCCAAGTACTAATTGTTAGGTTATAAATATTATTGAGTAGTGTGTAATCCTTAGATTCAACTTTGTTAATTTCTTCTTGTGCTGAGTGAGAGTTCACTCTGGTTTTGTTAACAACGCAGCAATAAGTGATGATTGAGCAAAAAGATCAAAGCGTCAAGTTAATATAGGAAGCAAAAGTTGAATCACAGAGCTAAAAGCTTGATTTAAAAAAACGCGAGGCGCGCGCATCACGTATGTGAGGCACACGTCTATGTACAACCAAATAAGCTTTAATTACAACCAGAAGTTGCGTCTCTCTCATTTGTTGTACATATCAACCTATTTATCAAGTGAACCTTTCATAAATTCTACATCCCTTTGGTTTTTTTACATATCCTAATTTTGACCCAGAACTACATGAGGCACGCCTTTTTAAACCACGGTCACATGTTTTCTATTACAATCTTTGAAGGTCCTCTACTTTTTAAGCTAATTTTGATACCTTGATATCACCATCATTAAAGGTGAAAGGTATGTTTCCCAAACAAAGTAGGAGGCAATAAACCCTTATAAATGTGCACAAACAAGTCAAATACAAACTGTCCATATAGCGAAACCGATAACTAAACAACATCATTGACATAAATGAAAAGTGGAACAGAGAAGGTATAAGTTGGCTTACTTGTAGCCATGGTAAAATGACAAGCAGATGGATGGAAAATGGTTATAGATGCACAGAACCTTCAAACACAACCAGTCAACAAATCTTCAGTCTAGGGGATTTAACCAATCTCCTACAACATATATTTCTATCTAAAAATAAACATAAATAATTAAATATCAAAACTAGGGGTGTTAACCCAAACCCGAACATGACACAAATATTCAAGGGTTGACCGAACATAACCCGTTTAACCCGAATTTTATTTGATTTTTTCCATATATTCATACTTTAAATTTACAAACTTCCAACAAAAATTACAAAAGTATATAAAACATTTGCATTCTAATTACAAAATCTTATGCAAACTTCTCTTTTAAGTTTTAAATTTGAGCATAAAATAGCCAATTAATTTAACCTACGACAAAAACCACATTTAAAAAGATTAAATAAAAAATAAATGGGTCAAACCGTTGACCCGTTTAGCTAAACGGGTTAGTGGGTTCGACCCGAACCGGTTTATACTAAAACCTAGGGCTGAGCATTCGGTTCGAACCGGGCCGAACCGGACCGGAACCGCGAACCGTTTGGATGGAAATATGTTAACCGAGGACCGGGCCGTATATAAACGGTTCGGACTTGACCGAACAGTATTAAACGGGTCGGTTCTTAATTAATTGCTGGACCGAACCGATTAAGATATAGGCCTAAAGAAACTAACGATTAGAAACTATAACTTTCCATAAAATAATAGTCTTTGTCGGGTTGAAAAACATTGCATTCTCCCTTTTCTATCACCACCTTAACACCCTTCTCTTGAAGCTGACCCACGCTAATAAGATTTGAGATGAGTTCGGGTACAAAATAGACATTTGTAATAACTTGAGTGATTCCTCCCACCTCAAATATAACATCGCCAATTCCCTTCACATTTAACCGTAAGTCATTTCCCAATTTCACAGTGTGTTTGATGTTTTCATCAAGATGTACAAACCAATTCCTTGATCCAGTTACGTGATTTGAACAGGTTGAATCAAGGTACCAAGAACCCTTGAAACCAGTTTCATGTCCTTCTACAAACGGTTCTAACGGGTCCGAACCGAAACCGTTGGGTTATTAACCGAACCGAACCGCGCACCATTTAATGACCATATGAAGAACCGAGGACCGGGCCGTTTACTATTTCGCGGGTCGGTTCCGGTTCCAATTGGTCCGGTTCTACGATTCTAACGGTCCGAACCGCGAACTGCTCACCCTACTAAAACCAAACCCGTGAATTTTGCGTTAGGTTCGTGTCGTGTTTTCAGAAATTCACACCCCTAAATTCAAAAATGAATATAACTTTATCAATTAAAACATGAAAACCCTAATTTGATATAGATCATATCATCAATCTCAAAACAAGAAACAAATCGGTGCGTATAATAACAAATTTCGATTCTAAGCTTCGTGATTTGTTAATTAATAAGTTGAAGATGTAATTCGATCCAATAGCGAGTGCGAGTATCTCGCAGATTAAAATATTCAAGAACAGAGAAAACTAGTTAAAATTGCAGTAGGAATAGAGATCGGACCTGTGGAGACGACGAAGAGCGAGAACTCTTGACCAATTGCGATAAATTCAAACAGCGGAAGCTAACCCAGGAGGTGGATGAACGGAATTAGGGCTTTAAAGGTACGAATCGAGATTTACCGTTTACGAATAATTGCTTTTTGGAAAGGGGGGTGTTGATTGTAAATATATATACACCCACGTAGTTTTGACTCTTGTTCTCGGAACTTGGTTAACAAGTGACGTGAATCGCAAGGTCATTATTTGCCTCCTTTGGAGCAATGGTAAGCAGCCATTTTCTCTATCCTATCAATAATAGTTTTACAACCGATTAAATCAATGACACAGACAAAACCTCTTATTTACTTACATTTAAAGGTCTTAGGTTCAAGTTTCATAAGAGTAAAAAAATCGTTGTTCTTAAAAAAATATCAATAATAATTTTACACTTACGGTAATGATACTACTTTAGTCATGTTTTTTACTTTTTTTTACATCAACTTTTTACACCTAAATACCATATAACATTGCACTTACAAGATTTGAACACATATCACTTTTGTGAAGGGAGTAACACCATACCACTAAATTATGGATAGTCATATTTCTTTACTACCAATGATAAAATAAAGATAATGTTGTTCAATAATCACTACGATAATTCTGTGTTAGAGGGAAAAGAAGCAGATTAAAAACTTTTACGTTCCAACTAATTTTGACAAAGTATAAGTTTATACTAAAGTGGTTTATTTGCGGTATGTTCCCCCAACAACCGTCTCTTTTGGTAAAATGCATTACAAACAAAGATTGTAGGCTACCGATATTGCATTATATTGTTAATAGTGATCGCTAAATTATTAATGTTAGGACAAAGTATAGATGTTTTTAACTTTAAGAAAAAGAACAAAATGTGTCAAGCACCATTAACATGTTCAGTTTAATGTCCACAAGATATAAACAATTATAAATGTATGATGGCTACAATGAATTGTCGTCTTTATGGAACAAAGTACAACATAAATAAGGATAATGTTTGATCATCGGTCTTACCATTTTTGCTCTCACGATATGATGCAACTTTAAGTTGTTAGCCGGATTCAAAACATTGAATACGACTAATGGTTGGCCTCAAATTTATCTCCAACATGAATACGTGTTGTTATGATGCTACATCAATTGTGCTCTCCTCTTTTTATAACTTAAATACATTGCTAAGACCACCCACATGGTAATTAGTTCATCCAACAACGAGCATCTATTGATGTTGTGAGTCTAAAGTTATTTTGGACCATTTCTTCTTTTTATAACTTAAATACTTTTTTTCTGGTAGGAAAATATTCTTCGCCACAAAGAGGAGGCTGTGTCTAAGTTAATTTCTGAAGGGACAACTCTAACTACTACCATAGAACATGAGCTAGAAAGAGAGGCAATCAAGAGAGTGTGTGATAGATACCGGAAACCGAAAGCTTGAGATTAAGATAGATAGCCAATTCGAGATGGCAATTCTCCAGTTACAATAGACTTAGATAAACAAATAAACAAGACAAAAAAACAATAACATGAAACATCAAATACTTAAACCAAGAAATGGTGGGAACAGTTCTCCCCCACCTCCTGACTTCATGGGCTACCCCCTACCCCCACTTCCTGAATTAAAGTTGATTTGGTCCTGGGTCAAAGAGTGGGGTCCGAATCTGATGTGGAGCAGGACTTAGATTACTTGGGTTCGTATCAATACTTCCCGTCCGGAGAAACGACTTGTCCTCAAGTCGAGATGAAGCGGTTCGAGCGAAGCCTGACTGACCTGTATCAAAAACCCAATGGTGTGTTACGACAGGCTGAAGTTGCAGGTTCGGGAGGCTGTTTTCAGTAGTTGCTGTGAGCTGTTGCAAAGGGGCAGACTTAGAAGGTGCTGAAGATACTCTGGATAGCTTGTAGGTTTGGCCATTGATGGTGATGATCAGGAACATCTCATTCCAATTGGCTTGGACAATGTTCATTAAAGACAGCCACCTTATGCCTAGTACCTCATCTACCCCACCCAGTGAAAACGAGTAAAAGTCCTGTTTGATTTCGAGGTTTGATAGCTGTACTAAAACATCAAAGGGTGTTACAAGCTGAGTTGACAGATTCAATTGGCGCACGAGAGATTCAGCTATGAAGTTATGAGTGGAGCCACTATCGATCAAAATTAGCACCTTCGTGGAGCCAATGCTACCATGAAGTCTCATCGTGAAAGTGTGTGACTCACCTCCTGACGAGTCAAGTACGGAGAAAGAAATATGATCGTTAGGTGGCCTGCTAGGGTTGATTTTAACTCTTTTGCTTAAAACCTGTGTTTGCACGGCAGCCCATTTAGATATGACATAGGGCTTACTTTCTTGGGTCTTATCCCAAGCCCATTTTCTTTTCCCTTTGAAAATTACGTTCCTGGCCACACGCACAGTCTTCATACTAGGGTTAAACAAGTCATTAGCATTCCTACCCTGCTCGACTCTCAAAAATGCCGTCATCTTGCTCGGTACTTCATCCTGCCACCTGTGATAGAGGTGATAGATCCAACCATCATCAAGATCGGATTGGCGTAAGATAGAACCACCGCCGCCGCTGCTGCTAGTGCTTCGATCAAAAGGGGGCTGGAGAGTGCTTCGGTCATCATCTGCAAATTGGATTCGATCCTGTTCATCCAGGTTCGAAACTTCATGCATGTTCCCTTTCTCTCGATTTTCTCCTGGGTTTTCTTTAGTAAATTCTTCTCCATGTATTTCAAGAGAAAAAATTTCAGGAATTGTTTCTTCAACTCCGGGTATGAAATTTTCACCGGTCTCCTCCCCTTTAACCGGAATTCTCAGTGGATTGTGAGGGTCATCCTCCGGTTCCTCATCACGTTGGGCATGTCCATACATCAAACTCTTGATTGCTTCAAAATCTTTCTTCATGGGTACAAACAAGGCGTCCAGTTGTGCTGCAATGGCTGATAATTGAGCAGCAATCGCCAGACTCCGGGTGTTCTGATCCATCTTCTCTTTGATTTCCCGGCAATGGAACCAAATGATAGATACCGGAAACCGAAAGCTTGAGATTAAGATAGATAGCCAATTCGAGATGGCAATTCTCCAGTTACAATAGACTTAGATAAACAAATAAACAAGACAAAAAAACAATAACATGAAACATCAAATACTTAAACCAAGAAATGGTGGGAACAGTTCTCCCCCATCTCCTGACTTCATGGGCTACCCCCTACCCCCACTTCCTGAATTAAAGTTGATTTGGTCCTGGGTCAAAGAGTGGGGTCCGAATCTGATGTGGAGCAGGACTTAGATTACTTGGGTTCGTATCAGTGTGTCAAGGAGAAAACAATAAAATTTGCACGAGAGGTAGGTGTTGGGCCTGTTTTAAGAAAAAAATATTTTTGGATGATATCGGAAGCTGAATCTTCTCAATCACCTTCAAGAGAGACTGAAGCTCTTCGAAATCAAGTTGCTTCACTCGAATAGGAAGTGAAACAAAGCAAAGAAAAATATGACAAAATGCCAATATTCATGAGTTCAAAGTTTCCAGATTTAGAGCGCTCGGTATCCACACCTACAAGGCCCGGAGCAACTGGTTCGGATGAACAACTGAATAACGGTGATTGTGAAGGTTCTATCTAGGATGTCAGTGAAGACCTATTTTTTATAGTTCATTACTTTATTTATTGAATATATTTTTTTTAATTTCAGAAGTAATCAACTTATTATTATTTATTCAAATGTTTGATTATTTAAGGTTTTAAGTTTTTGAACTCATGTGTTAGATACTATTAGTCCTAAAAAGAAAACATATTTTCAGTCTTTAAAAACTGAAAAATTTATTATAACATACTGATTTTCAGTTTTTAGAAAACACAAAGGAGAATAAATAACATGATATCTAAGATTATTTTTCAGTCGCTAAAAGAAACATATTAAGAGCTGAAATAAACTGTATCAGAGACTAATGCTTAATCTTCAAAACATCTTATTAGAGACTCAATTGTTAAAGAACACGAAGCTAATGAATCGTATTTGAGACAAAATATACATGGTTTACGGACTAATTTTCAGTTCCTAAAACATGGTATCAGAGACTAATTTTCAATCCCTAAAAACATGGTATCAGAGACTGATTTTCAGTCCTTAAAAACATGGTATCAAAAACTGATTTTCAGTCACGGACGAAATGTATTCGGGATTGAAGTGACGTGGTACAGGGGATAGAATGAAGACTGAATTAATGTGTTTTGGAGACTGAATGTTAGTCCCTGTTGGTGTCATACAATCGAGACAGATTTTTAGTTACAGATAGCACTATCTAGGACTAGGAATATGTGGTTGGTTCGTGACTGGCAAAATTAGTCCTCGATGACCATTAGGTACTGATTTTGGAGTATCAAGGACTAATTATTCAGTCCCGAATATCCTTCTTTTTTGTTTATTTCGTCACAAATTTAACTCTAACTGTTCTTTGGAATGCTATAAGGCGCAGTTGGTTTGTGTTGGCATGTCTCAACAGGTTGGCATCGATTGTGGAGAAACTTTCAGTCCCGTAGAGAAACCGGCAACAATAAGAACCATATTAAGCATCGCACTAACCAAATCATGGCTGATTCATCAACTTGATGTCACAAACGCGTTTCTTTATGGTACTCTAAACGAAACCGTTTACATGCATCAACCTGTTGGATTTCGCAACTGGGCATTTCCCGGTCATGTTTGCCTACTTAAGAAGTCCTTATACGGCCTCAAACAAGCCCCACGGGCTTGGTACCAACGGTTCACCGACTATGTGATCGGATTGGGTTTTCTACAAAGCAAATGTGACCACTCTCTCTTTACCTACAAAATGGCTCCGACACGGCGTATCTCCTTATTTACGTTGATGATATTATTCTTGCCACCTCAACCGATGCCCTCCGAAAAACCCTATGTCAAACCTATCAAGTGAATTTGCAATGAAGGATCTTGGTCCATTAATTTTTTCCTTGGCATCTTGGTTACTAGAAAGGCACGAACCATGTTTTTATCACAACATACATATGCTAAGGACATCATTCAAAGAGCAGGCATGGAATCATGAAATTCAGTGGCCACTCCTGTCGACACCAATGCAAAGTTGGGGGCCAACTCGGGTACACTAGTGGATAACCCCACGCTTTACAGAAGCCTAGCCGGTGCCTTATAATATTTAACCTTCACTCACCGGGATATCTCTTATGTTGTACAACAAGTTTGCATGCACATGCATGCTCCGCGATTGGATCATTGGAATGCCCTTAAGTGCATAATACGATATGTTAAAGGCACACTCTCCTATGGTCTACATCTCACACCCACGTTACCATCAGCTCTCACGGCTTACACTGACGCAAACCAGGCCGGGTGCCCCGATACTCGTCGTTCTACATCCAGGTATTGTGTATACTTAGGTGATAATCTCATTTCATGGTCCTCCAAAAGATAATATACAATATCCCGATCCAGTGTCAAAGCCGAATACCGGGGCGTGGCCAACGTCGTAGCAGAAATTTGTTGGCTTCGTAATCTACTTCTTGAGCTTCACAATCAGCCTTCTCATGCAACTTTAGTCTATTGTGACAATGTAAGTGCCATCTACCTCTCAGGCAACCCGGTTCAACACCAACGTACCAAACACATTGAGTTGGATATCCATTTTGTTCGTGAAAAAGTTTAACGGGTCAAGTACGTATTCTCCACATGCCATTGAGGTTCCAAATAGCAGACATTTTCACCAAAGGTCTTCCACGTATTCTATTTGAAGACTTTCAATCCAGTCTCAGCATCCGTCAACCTCCCGTTTCGACTGCGGGGGTATAATAGGAATAATATAGTTCCCATATTTATCTCAGTTAATGTTGTAAATATTATCCCAAAATATTGTATTTGATTATCAATATATAGTGGAGAAGGATACGTAGGTAGGGATGATTTTTGGGATGCCAAATTAATTCTCTCATGAATGTTTGAAATACTTAGCGTCGGAGATGCTCTAAGTGATTAGAAACAAGATGTCATTTGCTTTCGCTTCTTGTAATCATTTTTTTCAATTTAAGAAGCTTCTAAGTGGAATTTTGATCCCAAATGTGAAATTGTGAAATCTATACATACATTTTTCAATTTAAGAAAGAGGCACCAGTTAATTTTCTTACGGACCCGGCGGAAGGGAGGTCCACCCTACGCCCGGCGGACGTGCTAGTTTTTGGTTGGGAGGGCGGGAAACATGCTTGTGTCGATCTCACAGGTGTATCCCCCCTAGCTGGGTGGTGGGAAAATGGGTTTGTGGCGGGGCAAGCGGTTATGAAAGCAGAGTCAAAGAAGGTGGAAAAGCACGCAAAAGCTTGTGAGGATAATCAGCATGCCTTTGTCCCCCTGGCGTTTGACACATTCGGCTCCTTGGCGCCGGAGGCGGTTCGGTTCTTGGCTAGAGTTCAACGTGTGGTCCACAGCAACTTTACGACTCCTCAGGGGCGAGGCTTTGTTTTTAGTAGATTAGGGTTTTCCATTCAGAAGGGGATGGCGGCGCAGTTTGTTGCCCGTCTACCTGCTATGCTTATGTAATTTGCCTTGTTGATTGGAATGATTATAATCTTGATTTAAAAAAAAAAAAAAAAAAAAAAAAAAAATACTAATAAATAAAGGTTTTGAAAGGGACACTTGTCACTTTTTCATGTCTTCTTACATTAGTTTTCCCGCCTCTCTCTCCTAATAAATGCACTTCTATCTTATTAAATACTAATGATATTATAAATCTATAATATATAATAAATAAAAGTTTTGATGAAACACTTGTCATTCTCATGTTCACCCTCAACGTTTTTTTCCCGCTACTCTCTCCTATTAATTATTCAAGGTTTTTTTAACTTTTTATAAATTTTTGTTTACCGTCTCTCTCCTATTAAATAATACTGATTTTAATAATTATTTTTATAAAACATATATTTAAAGAAAATATGTTTATTCATAGAACATTTTTATAAAAACTGATGGTTTACAACAAGTTGTCTTTATTCAATCCATGTAATACATGGGTGTTAACCTAGTTAAACATATTTAAGACATCCAATAGTTTAGAAACATTATATGTGATATTTAGAATATAATTTTAAGTTTGATTTTGAATATATAACTTAATCAAGAAATTAATGTCTTAATGAAAGTAAACTAATTTTAAGATGTAGTGAAATTTTGTAAAATATCGTGAGATAACCATCACAGATAGATGAAAATTGGTCATGGTCACCATTATACTACTACTTAAAAGAGAAATGTCGATGGCAAATGTCACCGACCACTTCAACCCCTTAACCATGATGAAATGGTAAAAATGGCTCATCAACTTTATAAAATGTCACTTTAATTCTCTCAAGTTCTTAAATTTTTAAGTTTACCTCTGTAGTATATATAATCTGATTTTTCCTTAATTATTTTCGTTTGTTTGTTTATTTTTTTTAACATCCCGGTATAAGTTTTGTTATACTACTACTTAAAGAGAAGTGACATTGGCAAATGCCACCAACCACTTCAAGCCCTCAACTTTGGTGAAATGGTAAAAATGACCTCTCAACTTTGTAAAATGTCACTTTAATTTTAAAGTTTCAAGTTTACCCGTGTAGTATATATAATCTGATTTTTTCTTTATTACTTTCGTTTGTTTGTTTGTTTTTTTAACGTCTATAAATTTTGTTAAAAACGAAGTCGTATTCAAAATAGAATATTTTTTTTTGTATCGTGGGTTATATCGACTGGCGGCGAGGTGCTGGTACCGTGAAGAATGAGACTGACACCAACTGAAAAACATCGATACCGTTATATAACCGCCTTTTATCTATGTTTCGATCTCTGCAACCGATTCACCGTAATTTCATATGTTTCTTTTATGTATTCGACCACATTTATTTTTGTGCTTAGACACGTTAATGTCACCGCCTCAACCGTTTGAGGTCCGCTTCCCGTCGTACAGCGTGAGGCAAAATTTATTTAACCACATTTCTTTTTTTTTGCTTAGCCACGTTAATGTCACCGCCTCAACCGTTTAAGGTCTGCCTCCGCCACAAAGCACGGGGCAACATTTCTAGTTAGAATTAATTTGTATGATAATACAAGGCTCAGTTGTTAAATTATGGTTTTTTTAACTAAAATAATGATTTAAATGGTGAATTGATTAACTAAACTAGCCTGGTTTGGACTAATCAAATATATTTCCATAAATGTTTTTAAATGTAAAAGTCATACATGGTGTGTTTAAACCCAAACTCGTGAATTTTGAAATAACGAGTCGGTTTGGTTTGAGTAATCTCAAATCCAGTCTTAGGTGTTTGAGCATGACTAAATAGATGCCTACAATTAATCATAAGAGTACGTGGTATACTATCACTTGGGAGAGCCAAGTGAGAGTACATTTTTTGTCATGTGGGCGCCACATCAGTGTGATAAGTTCCTCACTTGGGTCTCACTTAGCAAGAAAAATAAATACCCAAGTGAGTGAAATACCACATATTTAACCATAGGGGATCCCACAAAAAATCCCCTTTCTTCCGTGAAGCCCCTCACACCCCCCCCCCCCCTCATGCCATAGGGGGCGGTGTTCCCACATTGGTCACGGCGTGAAATCCTTCACGGGGGGGTACCCGTGAGGGTATATCACATACCCTAACAACCAGATCACATTGGTCATACGGATGATAAATTTGGTAAGTAGGTCACCTAGATTTAATTGTGTTCAAATAAATAGCAAATTGGGAGCTTAAATTGCGAATGTGAGTACATAAAACTTTTCATGGTAAAGTATACATTAAACCGTCTGTTTAACATGACCAAAATTGTCCAAATCTCTAGATTTTATGCAAATAACTATTTATTTCGTTTGACTTAAGTAAAATGTTCTTATCTTGGTATAGACAACATGTTGGAAAATGCTAGATAGGCATGCTGGTATTTTGGTGAATTGACTATTTGGGTAAAAGAAATAAGCTTGTATGCTTAGCACTAACATACTAGTTTTAAACCTATTAGTTTGAATTACATCAAAATACGTAAATAAATTCATTGAGTGTGATAAATGGCCGCTACCTGAAAGTAAGTTCACACGTTTGAAGGATATGACCTTCACAATTAATGCCTTAGGCTACGACCTTCTCAATTAAGGTTACTAAATCTCATACGTGTAATTGAATTAAGAATATTATAAGATTCTTAGTTGAATCATAAGTTTAAATATTACCTCGTATCCTCACACAAGACTTATATCTTCTTCATCAATTAATGTTTAGAAATCCAGAAACGTGTCTTAATTTGAAAAACTAAACAAATTACTATATATATAAAACTTGATGGTAGGTATCTATACAACCGACACTTGATCCCAGGTCATGGGTTCGATCCTTGATCTCAACAGGGGGTTTTCCCGGGTGGCTCACTCCTTGCCAGGGTTGTGAGACCGCGGGTTTCCTCTTGGTAAGATGAGGTCACCCTGTCATTCGGATGTCCAATTAGCTTTGCCTTTAAAAAAAAATTCTAAAGAACCGACACAGGTACAGGTAATGAAGCTTCTGGTACAACGTTTTTGGATTATTTTTTTTGGGTTTAAACATTTCTGATTTGTACAAATGGGTTGTTGGTGGAGTTGGTTGAGGCTTATTCCTTTGTAGCAACCCACGCCGGTTCGATCCTGTTATTCCTGCCCATTGCTGTCCTTCCTAATCCCCCATATACTTCTTTTTATTTTTTATTTATTTTTTTTAACATTCTTTTATTGTTCAACTAAAAATGAAATTTTATATTTTAATTTTAGGTTTTTATTTTTATATTTTTTATTATGTAACTAAATACTTTGAGTTTAATATTTTTATTAGATATTAAACTTAATGTTTTATTTGAAACGTTGTGTCTTTTTTTTTAGTTTTTGTTTTTTTTCCTGTCGTTTTCTTTCTTGGTTATACGAACGCGCGATGCTACTTCTTTTATTACCTTTCGGTTTTAATTTAGCTAAATATATTAACAAATGCTAAAATTAATTAAAATGTTAATTTTTTAACTAAATACTTTTAAAATACTAAAATTAATTGAAATATTAAGTTTATTAAATAAGGGAACTACTAACAAGACAAGGGAATTACTAAGGGGACCGGGCCCTATATGCGGGTCAGGGCGTCGCCGGTCAGGATCAGGGTGGCGCGGGTCAGGTGTAGTTGTTTTTATTTGTATTCAATTGTATCTTTTGTTATGTATGTAAAAACATTATGATGTAATATATTTAATGTTTTGATGTAAATATATGTAATGTTTGGTTATTTGTTTGGTTGTAATGTTTAATTTGGTTGTTTGGTTGAAATGATAAACTATAAATATAAAAATATAAAAAAATATAAAATGTTAAATTAAAGATTACAAAAAGGATAAAAATTATATAAATTAAAAAAAATAACAAACTTATATAAATTAAAAAAGATAAATGTAATATAAAAAAAAATACTATACGTGGCGTATAACCCTATACGTGTTATACGCCACGTATAGTGTCTATATATCTCAAAATCTGTGAAGTTTTGAGGTAAAAATATTACCCGTGACCCATACGCCGCTTAATAGTGCAATACACCACGTATGGGTCCCAGCCGTCAGACAAGGAATGACACGTGGCATTCCATGTCAGGGGACTTAAACCCTATATGCCTCGTATTGCCCTATACGAGACGTATACGGTTGCAGCGTGTCCAATTAATAATATTCCGTGTGTGGTTAGAATCTTCCTTAAATAATTTATTTATTTTTTATTACCACAACATGTTTTTTAAAATTTTGAATATACCGTTACAATGTGCTTATTTTATCACCTACATTACCGCTTTTTATATTTTAGTTATACAAACCCACAACGTGCTTATTTACATACATTCCTAAGCCGTTGTTTTATCTTTTGGTTATATGAACATGTCGACGAGATAATAGTAGTTGCAACTTACTATTTCTTCTATATGACCATATCATTTCAAAATTCAAAATCAGTTGACCCCTTTAAACTTTCATGGTGAAAATTAGGGCTAATTTCTGAACTCTGTTGAAAAGGCGTAACAACTTGAATTCGTTGAGCAGACGAAGGAATCATGGCATACGAAGCTTCAACAATGTCGAACACCATGCGATTACCATACAGCACCGACGGACCAGCTATGTACACATCGATTCACCGACCTACTCCTACTTACAGCAACCCTAACGGCGCCGCCGCTTTAGTTAGTCACGCCGGTGAAGATGATTCCATGGCGATGGTGACGGCGGGAGTCGACGCAGGCGGTAGCGTAGCAGTGAAGCGGAAGAGAGGCAGGCCGAGGAAGTTTACGCCGGATGCTTCGGTTTCTCCGCCGCCGGCGATGTTTCCGCCAGGTCAAGCTGCCGGTGAAGCTAGTGATTTTTCATCTCCGGCATTGGATTCCGGGAAGAAACGGAGGGGCAGACCACCTGGTTCTTTAAATAAGCAACATCCTGCTGCTTCTGGTATAATATTATCTTTTTTTTTATTAATTTATTTCTTTTCTTTTTTTTAATTTCACTTTTTGGATTGTTGATGAAAACTAGGCAATATGCATATGCTTGTTAACTTTTGTCATGATCCATAATTGTTAAGTCAATTAGTTGAATAAGATTAATATTATATGATTTATATCTTGGGATCATAGTTTATCTTTATTATATTTGTTACTATTCTAATGTATGTTGCATACTTTAATGAAATGATTATAAAGCATGAAATCTTCGAGTATAATCTCTTATGAAAAACCTAATTGGAATTAGCTATGAACATAAGATTTAGTGATTTTTTAGATATGAAATCTACCCGTAAAATCGACCAAAAATATGCTTATCGAGTTAGAAAATGAGTCTTTTAAGTTCGAATATGTTCAAATTTTATCTGTTTTTTATTTTAAACATGTTTAAATACTTTAATGAAACGATTATAAAGCATGAAGTCTTTGAGTATAATCTCTTATTAAAAAACCTAAAGGGCATTAACTATGAAGATGAGATTGAGATAGCTTTTAGATATGAAACCTATCCATAATATCCATCTCAAAATTGCTTATCAGGTTAGAAAACGAGTCTTTTAAGTTCGAGTAAGTGCTTATATTTGTGAAGTTTGAGAAGTCAAGCTCATCAGTTATGTCTTGAGGGAAGGAGTACAATATGCCCAAATTTTAGCTGTTTTTTATTTTAAATTTCCTTTGTTGTTCAACTCTCTTAAATTAGAGATATATTAAGTGTTGTATAGTTTTTTAATTGGAGTTGAGAGTATATGGATTCCATAGGATGAAATCTCCTTTCATTTGATGAGATTTAAGTTTCTATGAAATCAACAAGATTCATATAGCATCTAGACGATATGATCTTCAATTGATTGATAGAATATAACTCCCCTTTGGACTAGATTGATAGGTATGTTAGCTAAATATGAAAATTAAAGGGCAACTTCACACAATAGTAACCAAGTTTTCAAGTGTTCCCACTAAAGTCACTCAAAGTTTTTTGTTCCTCTAAAGTCATTCAACTTTCATAGGTGTTCCAATCTTGTGAAACTTTTATAAATATTACTTTTTTTAAATTAAGAGACCTAAATGAAACATATATGAATCCTAGTTACTATTTACAGATTATTATTTTTAAAATTAACTCGAAGTACGTGGTAACAAGCAATAGCAAAGAAAAAATATTCACTAAATAATAATCAAGTTTCATAACTGTTCAATTTAAGTCAAACTGGAAAAAATTCTCACTAAATAGGAACCAAAATTCATATTGAGTTCCATTTAAACTATATTTTTAAATTTTTTAACAATATTGGAACACCTAATGAAAGTTGAATGTCTTTATAGGAACAAAAAAACTTTGAGTGACTTTAGTGGGACATTTATGAAACTTGGTTACTATTGGGTGAAGTTCTCTTGAAAAATAAAACTTAAAATTTACCGTTCACATAAATATTTTATTTTTCTATCCTCTTGCTGATTTAAGTTGGTGCTACCCTTTGATTCACTTCCTATTCGTTGGTTTTCTTTTCTTTTGTTCTTTGTTTTGTGCTACCATAGGACAATAGAAGTGATATTATCTGCAGATGTAGTTGCCTTCATGACACTACTAAACGAGATATATATCTTTATAGGCATAGCCAGTTATATCTAAGCGAAGCTTATACACATTTTTTTATGAAAGCATAAAGACAAAGGTCAAAATGACACCTGACAAGATGATTGATAAGAGAGAAGCATTAATCGTTGACATCAATAACTGCTATACATTTATGGTCACCATGTTTATTAAGTTTTTATTAAAATGAAAATTGCTATTATGCTTTAATATTCAGTAAAAATGTTGTGTTGGACGCTAAAGTGATTTTTCTGCAACCTTTTATGTTGTTCTTTGCGAGCGGATAACTCTGCACCAGTAAGACTGTCAGTATTTTGCTTGGATTACGTTAACTTAATTTATTTTTGCCACGTCTTAAAAACGGGACTATTATGTAAGTATGTATCTATTTTCTGTTTTGAGCAATTATTTATTCTCTGTTATAGACTTATAGTAGAGCTTGATTATTTATTGCAGTTACTATATGCCACTAGAATTACCTATTATGTGGAAAAAACCGTTTGCAGGTTCACCAGGAGTGGGGTTCATGCCACATATCCTTGATGTTAAAGCTGGAGAGGTGCGTCCGTGACCCTTTTATGTTTCTTTCTTGTGGTTCGTTAATGTTTTGTCTTTTTGAATACTACACATCATTCTTGAAATTGATAACGAATCATGCATATCTTACTTGTTGCAATAAATTATCAATCTAATGATTTTAAAAGTATTGCTTAATTTCATTAGTATTACCTTATGTGCATGCATAATTTTGCTATTCAGTGTGCATAATAGATTAAAAAAATATTTTTGTGTGTTGGAGCTAATGATTTTGCAGTAATGAGCATTTTATGGTGCTTGATAGCCTGGCGAAAAAAAGGACAAAATGGTTTATAAAACGTTAACTTTTCTTTTATCTTCTGTAGAAGTACACTAGTTGGGTGGAGTAATTTATGTCACGTGTAGGAAGCATTCAGGATTGTCTCTATTTTGTGAAATCAA
This sequence comes from Smallanthus sonchifolius, assembly GCA_023525975.1. NCBI lineage: Eukaryota > Viridiplantae > Streptophyta > Magnoliopsida > Asterales > Asteraceae > Smallanthus > Smallanthus sonchifolius. The sequence continues at coordinate 21,533,521 of CM042019.1, read as the reverse complement.
ACTTTAAGCGATCAGTTCAACATTAATTTTAAATATTAATGGGTTTTTAACAAAAAACTATTATTTTTACCCATCTATATTGTCTTCATCATGCCATATTGCCCATGTGGAAACAAGTTGTTCACAAGGTCTTAGTGACACATTTATACCTTAAAACTTTAAACAATTTATGAAGTACAAGTAAACACAAATAAATTAACATCTACTGATTAAAGATAAATTGTGTCAAGTGTTTAACATTAGCTCTGTTACTATAGGATTTTACGAGTTAACATTTTAGAATTAGAACAATCCAGCATCTGAACTCGTTGGTTAAGTTTACAGTGGGGCCTTCTTCAGTTGATTTATGTCTTTTGTTCAGCTTTCATGTATCATATTGCATTATTGCACCACGTTCTGTTTTTAGATGTTGATAACGTGTACCCGATTCTTTTCTTTCTTTATAGGATGTGTTAGCAAAAATGATGTGGTTCTCACAGAATAGCACTAGAGCTCTGTGTGTTCTGTCAGCGAATGGTGCCGTGTCTAATGTGACACTTAGGCAATCAGCAATATCTGGTGGAACTGTCACCTATGAGGTTGGTGTTTCTGGTCTTTTCCATTCACCTCAACCAGATGCACTATAGCAAAAAATACATAGAGGTGGGAAAATGGGGGACGGGGCGGGTCAGGTTACGGTTTTAAACAAGTTAGGGTGAAAAAAACTTGGTTGTAGTATGGGTCGAAACAGGTCAGGTCGGGCCCACAAACATCTTTTGTCCGTTTGTTATAATTTATAAATAGTTAATGAGTTTAATGTGATTACACTTTACAAAACCATGTTATTACAATAATTCATTTTTTAAGAATAAAATGCTTGCAAGCATTAGAATTACAATTTGGGCGACTTTCAACCTGTTTGACCCATTTCTATTTTACTAAAATTTCAAGTTAAATCGGTTTGAAACGTGCACCTTTAGGATATATGTGGATACATTAATTTTTTGGTGTGTAAAAGTTATTTATACGATTGGTAATAAATGCAGGGAAATTTTGAGATCCTGTCTCTTTCTGGTTCTTTTATGGTGTCTGAGGTTGACGGGCAACGTAGTAGAACGGGTGGGTTAAGCGTGTCACTTTCTGGTCCAGATGGTCGTGTTTTAGGTGGTAACGTGGCGGGCCTTCTTATTGCCGCATCACCTGTTCAGGTTTCTTTCCCCCTTTCCACTAAACACTCAGATTAAAAACTAGAGGTGGCACTTTTGACCCATTCTCCTAGAAATGGGTTTAGGGGTGTTCATCGGGTGCATTTGGGTCTCTGTACTGAACCAGAACCAAGAACCAGACTGATTAAAGTGGTTTGGTTCCGGTTTAGAACTGGTTCAGTCCCGAACCAGATCATAAACTGAATTAAAAAAATGTAAATATTAATAGTCTCATTTCAAGTTTAAAAATAAAAAATTATAGCAAAAATCAGTTCGGTTAATCGGTTCTGGTACCGGGTTTTGAAGTATCTTGAACTAAGAACCGAACCACATATAGCTAGTACTGGTATGGTCCCAGTTCGTTTCTTTGTTTTCTGTTTGGTCCGACACACTACAAACGGGTCATACGCCGTCCAAAGTGTATTCGAAAGCATAAAACTTCCCGAATCACACTATCAAAATAAAGCAGGGGTTTCACTAACGTGATACAGTTTTGTTAATCATATTTAACAAATTAATTGTTTACAAAACAAAAAAAAACAGATAAAATGTATGCCAGTCTGCATTTGATTGATTTAAAAACTTTGTTAAGACATTATATATAAATATTCAAACCATGTGGCATCTTTTTTTCTTTTTTTTTTTTAATTTAAATTTCTGGTTGTTTTCCAGGTGATTGTAGGAAGCTTTGTTCCTGCAAGTCAGAAACAATCAAAAACAGGAGTAGCTGGTAAGGAGGCGGAGGTCGTAAATGGGCCCCCCAGCGAGTCATCGGGTGGAGGGCTCGGGAGCCTGTTCGACCACAGCAACACCAACAGCAATCCACAAGCTATGGCTAATATGACTTGGAGATAAATCCCAAGCCACCAAACCTTACTACCCCTTTATTAGGAACCTTATTATTATTATTATTATTTTATTTATGGGATTTAGTTTCTTAACTTATTATTATGTATGCATAGTTGCATGGGCATATAGTAGTGTATGTGTATGTTGAGTCTTGAATTTAGTTATCAGAGTTTTGAGACGTGTATGTTTGTAAGAGTAAAAAAAGAAAATTATGTGTTTACATAATTTTTTAGATAAAATTTATTCTTCTAATAAATACTTTTAGTTGATAAAGCAACAATGCATATTTAAAAAATGCCATTTTTTGGAGTGTAGCAAGACTAATGTCAGTTAAAGAGTAAAATTAAAATTCTAGATTTCATGGTATAATTTTTTAAAGTATATAGTGAACTATTTTTGATTTAGACTAGAATGAAAATTCAAACATGCAACTATATTTTCTCTTTTACTAATTCTAGACAATTTAGAGGTGCACAAACTGGGTTTTTTAACCGGAACCGGGTTGGGCTTGACCGGGTACAAAATGGAACCGGGTAGAGGTGGAACCGGGTTGGGTTGTTGACCGGGTTTTTCCGGTTTGAGCGGTTTTAGCTGGGTTTTTATCGGTTCGGGTCCGGTTTACCTGGTGCAAGTCCTGGTTCCGGTTCCAATAATAGAAACCGGGTAGAAACTGCCGGGTTCAAACGGGTTGGAACCAGGTCCACTGCAAAACGGGTAGGAATCGGTTCCGGATCAGGTCTTCGGGTCCAGTTCCAGAACCGGGTTTTTTGTGCACCTTTACTAGACATGTTTAACTTACATCAATATTAATCATTAAATTGTAATATGCTACCATCAAAGCTTTGTACTCGAAAACTTGAATTTTCACCAAGTCAAGTATTTGTATTATGAATATGATCCGAATTCATTACTAAAAGTTTCTTATCATTAATCAATCAGTTGTTATATTTAATTTGATTTTATATACTTCAAAAATACTTCAATTTATTGAATTTTTGTATGAACTTACTATTTTTTCAAAAATGTAATAATTGATGTCATAATAAAAGTAAAAAAAACATCTAATTATATATCTTATTAAAATTGATACTTATAAATGGTACCACCACCACACACGAGTACACCACTTGTCATGCGTACTTTTGCTTCTTTTTTTTGTTATTATTATGGTTGTTGTTCTTGTTTCATTTTTCTAGATTCGGACGATAAACACATTAAAAGGATAAAAGACTCTACTACATTCCGTATAATTTTATTTACTATTGGATATAAATTTTATTCAAAACCGAGCCGAGTCAAAATTTGGTTTTTCCTTTATAACTTTGGGTATATAATGTTTTATAAAATTCTGAATATACCGTTGTGAAATTCTTATTTTTTCCTACGTCTCGATATGAATTTTATTCAAAACCGAACCGTTGTAACGCGCGGACAAACCCGCTAATTACTTATTAAATTATTTAGTGCATTAAAAGACTACTTTCAATTTGTAATCAATTCTTGATAAGTTATTTTTAACGACGAACACACTAAACGTCTACTCCTAAAATCCATTTATTAGTTGAACCCGTGGTATAAAGACAAGATGTCTACCATCGGTCAAATATAAAGTTGAAATAATAAATTATTTATAAAATAGATATTAAATGTGACGGGTGTCTCTGTCAACGAACTACCCACGACAACACTTGTATTTCTATGTTTATCCGTTATAATATAGAAAGACTCTTTTACCCTCACTCCACCACATCCAACATTAACTTCTAATTAATTGGCCAATAAAAGACGATATAGAGGAATAATATATATAAATAATAATACTTTAGGTACTTGATATTGGACATTCGCCCCTCAAGGTTCATGTTGAAATATGATAAAAAGGAGGATCTTTTCAACCTATTTAGCAAAAGAAATATATATTAGAGTATTCGTATGACGTTCTTTATCTTTACTTTTATAATTTAATTAAAAATTATTATTTTAAAAAAAATTATTCATTTTTTAAAAACCTCTCACATTTTATTCTTGTAATTTTAAATAAATGGTTAAGGAATTAATATATTTAAGATTTTAGTGTTCATTTCCTTATAATTTTAAAGATAAAGATAAAGTTTAAAAAACTTAATGTAACACTATTTTAACTTAAATCTTATTTTTTTTTCTTTTATAATTTAAGGATATGATATATATACCAATTCTGATATAGATGCTCTTAGTCTGAAAGCAATAAGGTCTCATTTTTTTTATCCATAATACTATAATAAATTTCTTTTATTATAACTATGAGTAAAGTACACAGATGGTTCCTATGATTTACCAAAATTTTGGATTTGATCCCTAGCTTTCCAAAAGTATACGGATGATCCATGGGTCTTGCACTTCGTAACGCATTTAGTCCCCAAACTTTGTCAAAAGTACATGTATGGTCCATGTGGTTTGCACTTTGTAACGCATTTAGTCTCTAACTTGGACCTTCTAAAACTTTTAGATTTGTTGGCTGTGGACTAAATGCGCTATAAAGTGCAAACCACAGGGACCATCCATGTACTTTTGAAAAGCTAGGGACCAAATCTAAAATTTTGGTAAATCACAGGGACCATCCGTGTACTTTACTCTATAATTATAGCTTCTCTTAGTTTTCTCCACAATGATGAGTTTTGGTTAATTTCTTGTTTCATATTTATGATTTAAGAAGTTTTTGGGTTGTAAAAATGGTCTTATTAGAATGTACTTATACCATAATCCACGAAAATGACATGTATTATTATATTATTTTTGTCTTCATATAAGAAGCTTGTGTTCTTTATGCGAGAAAAGTAGCAAGAATTTTTGTATCACTTCAATAATTGTTTTGTTCGAATTGTAGTCTGCAAAGCTCACTAGTGTTTTGAGTGCTAAAGCTAAAAATTAAGTGCATCAAAATTCAATACATGGACACACCTTTTGTAATGGATTTAATGCACCGGTATATACATATGCATCAATATTTTTTATAACAACGAATCAAACTTGCGAAGTTGGATGTACCGTCGTAATGGGTTTGACACATCATTGTATATATATGTATGTATATGTTTGTGTTCGTCAAAACTAATTACAACAATGAATCAAATATAAGAAGTTAGACGAACTATTGTAATGAGTTAGATGCACCGTTATATACATACGTGTTAAAACTACTTATAACAATGAATAGATTGTTTACAATGTATACCTATTCCAAGTCAAACTCTCTATCGTATGTCTAGCTCACTGCGTTGAAGTTCTTTGATAGTTCAGAGACATTTCCCTTATCTGTAAGTTTTACTTAGCAGTGCTTATAAATATTTGCCTTAAGATGTATCTAAACTTGTACCTCAGAGACATATTTCGTGAAGAAAATAAATAAATGATCTTTTTCTTCAATTACTTTCTAACTAGCATGAGGTTACTATAACATAAATCCTTTTAACACTTTTAATATCTCCAGGTTCAAATAATAGTTTTGATATTTCTTGATATAAATTTATATGATAGAATAATAAATAAAAATCCTTACTAAATAAATACTTTTTCCGTGTGAAATTTTCATTCTAAATATCTATAACCTTAATCAAATCTTAATTCTTACCCTAACCACATAAACGCCATATCAGTTTCCACTGATTTTTCATATATTTCTACATTTGAAGGGCGTGGTTCCACATTTCTATACTGTTTTCACAACCACATCGTATTTATTTTTTAATTACAATTAATAGTTTTATGTTTTAAGAATTTGTAACTAAAAAGTAACAAAATAGATGTAACTTAAATAAACTATTTCCAATTATAATTAAAAAACTACATAATAATAATAATAATAAAAAAGTACCAAAATATTAAACAACAACTATTAAAAATAAGATAAAAAAACTACAACCCGAGCCGTTTAAAAAAACGCAAACGTATAATACAAAGCCATATATGACACCAAAAAATACTGTATTTTGAAACCAACTCGGTTTTCAATTAAACTTATACCAGAATGTTCTTAAAAAATAAATAAACACCGTTTATTTAGATTTTTTTTAAAAGTTAACGAGTACAAGTTATTAATGAAAAATCATTTAAGTTTCTTAATTAATTATTATATAAAAAATAAAAGTAACTTTAATTCTTCTCCACATCTCTGGAGAATACCACGAAAGTTTTTCACATTCGTGGACCACGCTATAGAGGCGTGGCGTTCCCTACTACCACTTTGCCACCTCAACCCCGTAGATCCTCTCCATGCTAGTATATCAGACGACCTTATAATTTAACTAAACTCACATTAAAAGTTTGCTCGTCTTTTTAAAATCCATTGTCATCTCATTGATTATTTATATCTCTATGGAATCAAATAATAATTGTTAATTCATTATTTATTTTTTCCTCCATCATTGCTCATATGATAATAAGTTAATAACTATTTTAGCCAATACCCTTTGAAAAACCCTATAGCACACAAGTTAGAGAGAGACTGCAGAGGGGGGGGGGGGGGAGCCTCCATACCATCTCCGACGGGCTCCACCTCCGGCGACAGATGGAGGAGGTGACGGGATGGTCTTCTCCACAACAGATCTGAAGGTGGGAGCAGTAGATGGTGCGCGTGGATGATTCTGGCCACCACATGCGGTGGTGATAGTGGGGAAACCACCAAAAATAGCTCGGATAGCTGCATTCAGTCAAACCGGAGACGACGACGGCGAGATCTGGCGTTGGCGTTCCGGCGGGCCGAAATCAGCCTCTAGGGTTGGTAGGCCAGATTACGACGGCTTGAGGGGACAAACCCGACGACGGAGACGAATTCTATGGGTGGAGATGACGGTTAAGAAGGGATGACGGTGGTAGCAGTAGTTTCAGTTTCTAGTTCGGGCATCACTTTTCATCTTTCCGACTAAAGATCCGGTGTTTAGAAGCACTATCCGGCTACCCCCGTTTCTTCGGGAAGGCATGGCGGAGGTGGAGCCCCCTTCATATGTCGCCGGAGATGGAGCCTGCCGGAGATGGCATGGCGGCTCCCCCTTCTCTCTCTGCAGTCTCTCTCTCTCTAACTTGTGTGTAGGGTTTTTCAAAGGGTATTATCATATGAGTGATGATGGAGGGGTATTTTGGTCTTTTCAGTTAAAATTTAACAGAAAATTAGATGAAGGTTAGTGTATTGGCTAAAAAGAAGACAAATGGTGAAACTATTGGATGTAAATCATGATTTTTAAACTATTGGACTAAAATAGGGAATTGACCCAAACCACAGGAATAAAACCGGAGTTTACTCTATGAAGAATAAGAACTGAGTCCCTAAATTTAAATTCTATTTGAAAATGAGATGGAGTGTTAAATTTTGTGAAGCCAAAATTTTTTTCTCAAACCACAGGGAGGATGATGATACATAGAATGAGATATGAATGCTCTTATACCTATATTTAGTTGAATCGAGTCCGAGCTCAATTCAACTTGTTGTGAGCACTATGTTTTAAACTCAAGCTTGACTACTAAATAGTTTTATAAGCTTGAGTTTAGTTCAGACTTATTTGTTATTTATTAACTATTAATTATTTTTTTATATATTTATAATTATATATATATATATATATATTCATATATATTACATAAACACATATTATTAAAAATTTTTTTTATCAAAATTATATATAAGGCCATCCGTAGTGGTTTCACGCCCCGTCACATCAGATCCACATCAGCACAGATGCAATCACTGTCCAGAATCACTAATGTATGTAATGGTTTCACTGTCACGTCACCCACTGCATTAATGAGTGATTTTCTATTTATTTTTAATTCATTTTATTAAGTTTTTATTAAACAATTGATATTAGTTTTTTAAAACAATTAGTTATCATCCGAAATGTCGATCCAAACAGGTTATAAAACCATTTACGAGATCAAAAATATTTTTTTGAAAACAACTCTGTTTTCGTTAAAATTTATACCCGAATGTTCAGAAAAATAAAATAAACAAGCTAGTATATTTTATTTATTTTTAAATAATTACCTAGAATAAGTTATTTAATAAAAAAATAAATTAAATCCTAAACTAAATATCTAATTAAAAAATAAAAAAAGAAATTATGAGTTGTATTTTTATGATTGGCTTGCTTTGCCCCTCCACCGTGAATGCCCCAACACCCCCAACGCTTCCCCCTTTTACGATTCCTATACGTATGGTTTAATAATATTATGTAATTATACATTATATTATATAGTATAAATAATATTATATTTATATAAATAATAGTAATACAACTCATTTTCTTTCACATCAACTTCCATTACTGGCCAAATAATTCCTCGAAGATTCTTTCTCCCTCTCTCATAAATTAGGGTTCCCCCATCAATTCGATCACCATGCGAGATCAAACAATTGAAATTCGCTTCTGATTTCAAGCGCATACACAGATTTTGTACATATACGCGATTGTAATTAGATGTCTGCTTATCACCCGATTAGAGGAAGCGGATCAGGCTTGCAGTTCCTGAATTATCCATTTGGGGACACTAAGCATACGAAGGTGTTCGTCGGAGGCCTTGCCTGGGAGACTCACAGCCAGACGCTGCATCGTTATTTTGAACAATTTGGGGAGATTCTAGAAGCTGTTGTCATCCTTGATAAACATACAGGGAGATCAAAAGGCTATGGATTTGTGAGTATTTCATTGATTTGTTTGATGTATTTATCGCCTCTGTTCAGAAATTAGAAGTACATCATGTTAGGAACAAAGCGGCGCAGCAGAACCAAAACACAATGCACAAACGATTATAAAACATAAAATACATGACACAAGAATGTTACGTGGTTCGGTCCAGTGAGGGACCTACGTCCACGGGCTGCAAGTAGAATTATTTCATTAATTGGTGCGCAAGATTACAATTACAACATAGGGTATATATATTGATAAAACCTAGGGTTTCTAACTTGTTCTCCAAGTTAGGCCCAAATCATAGAGAACAGGCCCATTAGGGCCGGCTCCTCTTATTCGAGACTCCATAACCCTAACAATCTCTCACTTGGAGGCTTGAGCAATCCTCAATCAACCATCCAAGCAAAACCCTGTAATCAGTAACTCGAGTAATCTTCAAAACAGAAATCCTCCAATTCTAAGAACAAGCTAAAACTTCAATATCAGAAGTTCTTAAGCCTCCAACTCCTAAGAATAAGCTAAGATTTCAAATAACAGAAGTCCTCCAAGCCTTCAGTTCCCATAAACAAGCTAAGACTTCAATCTAATTCTCCTAGTTGCAGCAGCCCTCTTCTTAATTACTAGAAGAGCCGGTTGAAGCTCCCCCGAGCTCAACCCAACAGTCATGACTGACCCAGTCATGACAAAACCAGCCATTGACTCATCCTCAATCTCAACCGGCTCCCACTGATTCAAACTACCCAACAGTCATGACTGACCCACTCTCCAAAACCTGCAAGAACCCAGGAGAGTTTCCATTCGGAAATCCGGTCGTCAAAACCCAACGATGTTTTGAACTGTACCCAGAACACGCCCAGTGCTCCCACTGTTCCCAAAACCCCTGACCTGGTTTAAACCTCCGAATGCACTCAGCTGACATCCCCGTGGCTCCAGGATTCACTTTTGCAAATCCACTTAGCTCTACCCAATGCAGCGAGCCAAGACTGTACTACTCGGAAGTTGGTTCCCTTCTTCCGACGATACATAAACCCGTATCTTCCCAAAGTCTTCAGTAAGATTTACCAATTCTTCACTACAGTGGGTAACATGAAATGAAGTATACCAGAATCGCGAACCCAAGAGTCTTCACTGTCTTCACTGAGTCCCAATGCATCAACCGAGACACATTCTCAGAAGCAGAATTTACTATCTTTGACATCGACTCTAAAGAATGTCCCACACCTCACCATGGTTGAAAAAATCGCTAGGCGCTAGTCGGGCGGTAGGGTGGGGCCTAGGCCTAGGCGGGATTAATCGGGGCCTAGGCGGGATCAATCTGATTGGAATTTTTATATGTAATTTTCAGTTTTTTATATATATACACACATTTTTATATGTAATTTTTATAAAAATGTTCATTTTTAAACCACACCAAAGGTTTTCGCCGGAATTTTCAAGTTTTCGCCGGAAATTTCAGGTTTTCGCCGGAATTTGGCCGGAATCTGGCCGCCTAGGCCCGCCTGGGACCGACTAGGACCGCCCAACGATTAATGTAGCGACTTGGCCAAAATTACTCGTCACAGGGCCGCCTAGCGACTAATCGGCGCCTAGGCGCGATTTTTACAACCATGCACCTCACGCAGCTCCACCAAGTCAATTATGCTCAGCTCCCACTGTCCCTGTTATCCGAAACCATGCCAAATGTCGTACCACTGATCACCACCGAACAAGAAACAACTTCACAGTTCTAAACCAGCTAACCGGCAAACGGTTATAACAACAGCAGAGCTTTCATGATGAAAGCAAACGGTACCAAGGATTTCGCGACTGTACACCCGATCGGCTAACCTTAACCGAAAAATCTTTCAACCGAGCAATATCACCTGACTTCCTTTTTATTTTCACTTATGTCGTCACCAGCACACCAGAACCGAAATACTTAAAACCCAAAGCATTCCAAACCTGCTGGTTCCATTTTCACCGGTTTTATCCCACAGTACCACACTCAAGTTCTTTTAACAAAACCAACCACCCTCCAAACCGTCAAACCTTTGGATAATAACCATCCCGTCTTCAGCCATAACAATAGCAAACAGAAAACATATCGAAACAGTGAAATAAACACAGTAATGTCACGGGCCTGAATTTGACAGTTGTTCTACCAAACACTGTCAATAAACCGATCTGCTCCTGCAATAAACCTCGCAGACAAATCTAAACCCGAATACTGAATTTCACATAACCCGGTTCCCAAATAGTTGATAATAAACAGTCAAACAGAACTAAACAAAACTCTAACCTTTACTCGACGAATCCAAGAGCTTTATAACCAAACCCTAATCGGCGGCTTCAAAGAGTTTAACCCGGTGCCCGAAACAATCAAACCGTTAACCCGCAAAACAAACCCGAAACACCCAACCCGACGCTTCACCTGCAAACCCGAGTGAAACCAGCAACTCCAAGAGATCCATAACAGAAACTCTAATTGCAAAATCACTCCAAATCAGTCCCTAACAGCCCTGTTTTCTCCTGAAACAGCCCTGTTTTCTTTCCCCTTTTGCGCAACCTAAAAACCCTAATTCCGGCGACCCAAAAAAACAAGAAACCAGGCTGCGAATCAGTCCTGGAACAGCAGCAGCAGAAAAAGCGAAAAAAATCCGTCGGTACTGTTCACACCGGAAAACACTGTTCACGCCCACCGAAAAACACTGTTCATGCCGGAATCACTGTTCACGGCAGGCGTCGGTACTGTAGCAGCTAGGGTTTTCCTTTGCGAATTGTTCTACCGTGCAATACCATGTGTAACAACGAGCCAAAAGCTCTGATACCACTTGTTAGGAACAAAGCGAACCAACACATAATGCACAAACGATTATAAAACAGAAAATACACGACACAAGAATTTTACGTGGTTCGGTCCCAGTGGGGGACACACGTCCACGGGCTGCAAGTAGAATTATTTCATTAATTGGTGCGCAAGATTACAATTACAACATAGGGTATATATATAGATAAAACCTAGGGTTTCTAACTTGTTCTCCAAGTTAGGCCCAAATCATAGAGAAGAGGCCCATTAGGGCTGGCTCCTCTAATTCGAGACTCCATCACCCTAACACATCATATGTAGGTTACCTACACCTGTGTACCTGTGTAGGTAAACGGTTAAAAGTTTAAAAAACCTATGAACAAATTAGTTTGATTGTTTCTTATGTATATAACATACATATTTGTATGTAAGAAGTATAAAATTTTAAAAATATGAACCATTGATCAAAAAATTAAACGATTTAGGTTTGCTCTTTTTGTTCTCGTAGTAATTTAGTTTTCCGTAATGAACCGTCACCCGCTCATTTATATGTAATACTAAATTACTGCGAGAACAAAAATAACAAACCTAAATCGTTTAATTTTTTGATCAATGGTTTATATTTTTAAAATTTTGTACTTCTTATATACAAACTAGAAGGAGACCCCGCGTGTTGCGGCGGCCTCGGGGCGACATTGCTAGCTTTTACCCACGCGAGTTGTGGTGTGTTAAACCGCAGAAAAAATTAATGTCTTCTAAAGATTATAAAATAAAGCCAAAAGCTTTACGTAAACTTAACCTGCGTGAGGATAGCATATAAGATTTATTGTTATAAACTTAAGGCGTAAGAAAAAAAAATAGCATGAAAAAAAGCCAAAAAAAAAATTACCATGCGCGAGGATAGCGTATAAGATTTATTTAAGAAAAAAAAATAGCATGAAAAAAAGCAAAAAAAAAAGTTGGAACCGGCGGGAGTTGAACCCGCGTTCCTTGATTAAGGGTAAAGGGTAGAAACCAATAAACCAAGGCATTCATATTGTTTATAAATCCTTCAACATTAATTTAAACCAAATGTTAGTAGAAGGAAAAAAAAGAACCAAAACATGCAATAGAGATTGTACCTTATTGTACCTTATGCTCAAAGAATTGCAAAGTTTCTACAGTACCTTTTGTGAGAGAGCCTGCATTTACCTTTTAATATATATATAATATGTATGTTTATGTACATAAAAAACCATTAAACTATTTTTTTTCATATGTTTTTATATATTTTAAAGTTTAGCTACACATGTGTAGGTTATTTATATAAATGAAATTTGTTCATATTTCATGAGATATGAATAAAACATTGCATTTCTATCATTTTCTTAACATATTTTATATCCTTTTTTCCTTTACTTATGTCTCCTTGAGTCATTAGTGATTGGTAATTCTTGTTTAGGTAACATTTCGCGATGCTGAAGCCGCAAATAGGGCTTGTGCTGATCCTAATCCAGTTATTGATGGTAGGAGGGCAAACTGTAATTTGGCATCACTTGGTCGACCCCAACCGCCTTTGCCTTTTGGTAGGTTTTTTTTAAAATTTTAATCAGTTAACTTTATCTGCATTTTTGAACACATTCTGTCATATTTTCTGAGTTTTGTGCTACTGAGAAATATAAGCAGCAGTAGCAATACAACAGCCTAATACAAATTACAAAGTACATACTTGACAGCAGATTTTGAAAGAAGCACCATTTCCATAGTAAATTTATCTTTGATTCATCTTAATTTTGAATTTACTGGTACATTTTTGTCATTAAGCACCCTTTTGGAGATACAAACACTTTCTTTATAACTCCATCTCTTTAGGAATCATGATGGTTTTTTTAATCTATTTTTGGAGTCAAATTTGTAAATAACTTGAGTGTTATCAGCATCCATAGGGAATCCTAAAAAGGAAGCTATAGGAAATCTTGCATTGGATCCTTGAGTACTATGGGACTATGGGTTAGTTTTGATAGGTAGCCTTGACCGTTGCATCATTATGGAGAACATCCTGATGCACAACTGCGCTTTTCGTACATGAGGCGCACGCCTCACCTGCTTTTTTGGTGTGCTTTTCGTACAGCTCGCGCCTAATGTACACAAAAGCAAAGGGACATGCGCCTAGGAGCGCATTTTAAAACCAAGCAGTGATAGAAAACCAAAAAAATGATGTACATGCTGCTGTTGAAACATTCTGTCTTGAAGTAGAAATAAGTTGACAATGTTGAAATTTTCTGAACATTATACGTGTTTTATTTCTGGGATATATAATACATATAAGCTTGAGTTTATAAACATTTGATCCAGGAAACTATCTTTTTCCCCCTATACGAGTGTTAGAGTCAAAACTATGACTTGGAAGTAATAGAATCAAAGGATTGATGTTCAATGCACCTGACAAGACAACGCATTGACTTGTTTACTTTTCCACAGTTAAACTAGATATGGAGGAAAAGATAAATAAGAAGAGAAGTTGAGTTGCTTCACTAACCTTGGCTTTGTGCAGAAGACCTTGTGTAGTACCTCACAATACTAGAATAGGCTACTTGGAAAACGTGTAAGGTATATGTTGACTATGTTGTTAATGGAGGAGGTTGCTTTCATAAAGCAAGGGATACTTATGTATATCTTGGGGAGTGATAACATGCGTATTGGATTTTCCTTGTATAAATGTTAGATACATCTTGTTGTGAGGCGCATAGGCCTCTTCCGGAGCTTAGGTGCAAGGTGCGAGTGCTTTTTTAAGCAAGGTGCATAGTATAGAAATACCATTTTTAGGGGTTTTAGACATGTTTTAGGTTGATTCCAAGCTTATTTAGGGCTAGTGTAATTGTTTTAGACCTGTTCAGAATATTTTTAACAGCCGGAACTTGGCTGGAAAATCACCTGAGCTCCTGAAAATGGGGCTTTTGAAACAAGGCGACTAGGCTGCGCCGGGCGCCTAGGCGCGCGCCTTGTGGGCTTTTGACAACATAGATCCACTAAAGTTGATAGGTGACTTTATAATTCATACATACATATGCACAAGATGGATATGAATATATATATAGGGGAAGTATTAAATACAAAGGCAATAAATTGTACGAAGGGTACGAAAAATATGGAAGCGTCGCGTGTCCCTTTTTAATTTTGGTGGGAAGGTTATTTTCGTAATTTTACAATTCATGATCGTGCGAAGCAATTTTAGATTTACGTGATTCTATTTCGCAACACTGTAGCGTTATTATTATAATAAAAAAATTCACTCTAAATTCACGTTTCATGTCATTAAGTGATTACGAAGACTTCACATATATATAATAAAAAAATTCACTCTAAATTCACGTTTCACGTTTGAAATCAAAAAAATAAAAAAATTCACGTTTGAAAAAGAAATTTAGAATTTCAAAACTTAATTCACGTTTGAAAAATTCACGTAAATAATTGATAAATTCAAAAACTAATTGAAAATTCCAAAAAATAGTTCACTATGTCACGTTTGAAAAAAATCACCCAAATAGTTGAAAATTTCAAAAGATAATTGAAAAAAATTCACCGGCCGTTCATATTTGACCAAAATGCAGCATTAAGCGTTATTACTAAATGTTAGGAACAACGTGGCGCAGCGGAATCAACACACACACATGCACAAACGATAATCACGCGGTACAGAAAAATAAATGACACAAGAAGTTTACGTGGTTCGGTCCCAGTGGGGGACCTACGTCCACGGGCTGCAACTAGGTTATTTCATTAAGCTCTAGGCACACAGATTACAGTTACAACATAGGGTATTTATAGATTAAAACTAGGGTTCCTAACTTGTTCTCCAAGTTAGGCCCAAACCGTAGAGATAGGCCCTACGGCCGCCTCTAAACGAGACTCCACACCTAACAATCTCCCACTTGGAGGCTCGAGCAATCCTCAATCCACCATCCAAGCAGACCCTATACCATTAACTCCAGTAATCTTCAATAACAGAAATCCTCCAAGCCTCCAGTTCTAAGAACAAGCTAACACTTCACTATTAGAAGTTTCCAAGCCTCTGGCTCCCAAGAACAAGCTAAGATTTCAAATAACAAAAGTCCTCCAAGCCTTCAGTTCCCATAAACAAGCTAAGACTTCAATCCAATCCTCCTAGTTGCAGCAGCCAACTCCTCAATTACCAGAAGAGCCCGTTGAAGCTCCCCCGAGCTCCAACCTAGCAGTCATCACTGACCCAGCCATGGCAAAACCCGCCATTGGCTCATCCTCAATCTCAACCAGCACCTACTCACTCAAACTACCGACTCCAGAGACTTCCACAGGAAACACCACTCTCTAAAACCTGCAAGTACCATGGAGAGATTTTCCCATTTGGAATTCCGGTCTTCAAAACCCAACGGTGTTTTGAACTGTACCCAGAACACGTCCCATGCTCCCACTATTCCCAAAACCCCTGACCTGGTTTAAACCTTCGAATGCACTCAGCTAACATCTCCGTGGCTCTAGGATTCACACTTGCAAAATGAATCCACTTAGCTCTACCCGATGCAGCGAGCCAAGACTTTAATACTCGGAAGTTGGTTCCCTTCTTCCAGCGATACATAAACCTGTATCCTCCCAAAGTCTTCAAACAATAGATTCACCAATGCTTCACAGAGGTGAGTAATGAAGCATACCAGAATCTTGAACCCAAGAGTCTCCATTGCCTTCACTGAGTCCCAATGCATTAACCCAGACACATTCTCAGAAGCAGAATTTACTATTTTTGACATCGACACTAAAGAATGTCCCACACCTCCATGCAGCTCCACCAAGTCAACTATGCTCAGCTCCCACTGTCCCTGTTATCCCAACCCATGCCAAATGTCGTACCACTGATCACCACCGAACAAGAAACAACTTCACAGTTCTAGACCAGCTAACCGACAAACAGTTATAACAGCAGCAGAGCTTTCATGAAAGCAAACGGTACCAAGGATTCCGTGATCGTACACCTGATCATCTAACCCTAACCGAAAAAATCTTTCAACCGAGCAATATAACCTGACTTCCTTTTTTTTTCACTTATGTCGAAAACACTGTTCATGCCGGAAAACACTGTTCACGGCGGCGGCTGTACTGTAGCGGCGGCGGAACTGTAGCAGCAGATCTGAATCAACCCTCGATCAGCCTCTACCCTTTTTCTCGATCGAAAACCGTGCAGACCGTGTGTAAACAACGAGCCAAAGCTCTGATACCACTTGTTAGGAACAACGTGGCGCAGCGGAATCAACACACACACATGCACAAACGATAATCACGCGGTACAGAAAAATAAACGACACAAGAAGTTTACGTGGTTCGGTCCCAGTGGGGGACCTACGTCCACGGGTTGCAACTAGGTTATTTCATTAAGCTCTAGGCACACAGATTACAGTTACAACATAGGGTATTTATAGATTAAAACTAGGGTTCCTAACTTACTTGTTCTCCAAGTTAGGCCCAAACCGTAGAGATAGGCCCATTAGGGCCGGCTAACCCTAATTAGGGCCGGCCGCCTCTAAACGAGACTCCACACCTAACACTAAAATCACGTTTTGAAGCGTGATTGCGTGATTATTAAAAAATCACTTTTTTTGAGTGAAAAAAATCATGTTTTTGCGTGAAAAAATCACGTTTTTGCGTGATTGCGTGAAAAAAATCACGTTTTTTGCGTGATTATTAAAGAAAATTCAACGCTTGTGGATACAAATTGACATTTATGCCCTTTTTAACCTGGACGACGCGTTATTTTTTCAAAGTAATTACGTTTATGCCACTGCGTCATCCCCAACCCTAGATCATATTAATCGGACGGTTGGGGGCCCTTCGTACGCTTCGTACGATTTGGGCCCTTTGTACGATAACCGTCCCCTATATATATATATCTATAATCTATACTAATAAATAAAGGTTTGAGATGGACACGTGTCACTTCCTCATGCCTTCTCACATTGGTTTTCCCGCTTCTCTCTCCTAATAAATGTGTCTTTTTCTTATTAAATAGTAATGATATTATAAATATATTATTAAAGAATAATACTAATTATATTAAATAAGAAAATATATAGTAGGAAATCAAAATATAACTAATTAAAAAAATGCTAACTCGTAATATACACACACATTTGTTGCTGACAAATTAGGACGTATTTATAAATTTATAAGTTTTATCTTTTTTAATATACAATCTTGTGTAATACACGGGATTCTAACCTAGTATATAATAAATAAAAGTTTTTGTGGGACAGTTGTCACTCTTCTAAGCATCCTCAAATTTTTTCTCCCGCCTCTCTCTCCTATTAATTATACAAGTTTCTTTAATTTTTTTTATATAATTTTTTGTTTCCTGCCTCTCTCTCCTATTAAATAATAATTATTTCTATAATCATTTTTATAAAACGTTTTTTATTTAAAAATTAAGGTTTGTTCATAAAAAATTGTTATAATTTAAACATTTCTTTCATTTTTTTATAAGTCATTTTAAAAAAATAACTATATAACGTTTCTAGAATTTGTATTAGAAAACTACGTAATATGTCATAAATATGTAATATGTAAATCTTTATTAGTAAGTATATACAACATTGCATTTATTCAACCCGTGTAATACACCGGGTTTCTAAAGTTTAATATGAATGTAAATCTTTATAACTAAGTATATATATCATTGCATTTATTCAACTCGTGTAATACACCGGGTTTCTAAAGTTTAATATGAATTAACACGTATCAGTTACATAAAAAAAAATAATACTCATCTAAAAATAATGTTTTAAAAGTTAAATTAACAGAATTTATAACTGTCATGTAATATTTTATTTAACCCATGTAGTACAAGGGTTTTAAAGACATAAATTTTTTATTACTAAATATATAACATTACATTTATTTAATCCGTGTAATGCACGGGATTCTAACCTAGTGTATATATATATATAGCGGAAGGATCATAAGAAAACTCATTGTTCATGAGAAAACCAAAAAACTTTTTATTAAAGGTAAAAAAAAAATAATAAAAAATGAGTTTTTTTGTTTTCTCATGAAAATGAGTTTTCTAGTGAACTCACCCCTATATATATATATATAGGGTGAGGTTCAAATGCTAACCAATATTTATGTGATAACCATGATAACCACTCTCAAACATAGTGTTACGTATATGTAACAATTATCATTATGTTAATGTTACATATATAAACACTATGTGTCACGTATATTTAACATTATTTGGTACGTATACGTAAGACTTCTCATTTCCGTATTTACGTTCAAAATATTTATTCAAGATACTTAAATACTATTTTAACAATTAAAAGAAAAAATAATTTGTAAATTATATGATTGTTTTATAGTGGTTAGCACGGTTCCAACGCCGCTGAAATGAGCTCAATCGGAGTTCGTTTGATATCGTTTTTTAAGGTTTTTGTCATTTCGTAGGTTTATTAGTGAAAAACCACATTTTATTTGAACCTCCCCCTATATATATAGGGAGTCATTCAATTAAGAACCAAATAAATGTTGAGAAATAAGAGAACCATTACCCACCAATCATATTTTTCTATTTTTTTCATTTTTCTGGAAAATCATAGGGGCATTATGGTACTTTTTCAAATTAGATTTTTGTTAGTGGGTTAATTTCTGGATCATCACTAACTGCTTTCTAACGGTTACTTGTTTTCTTTTATTTTTTTTTAATATTTTATTCTTTTACAATGTTGTCTCCATCAATTAAAACCTTTCGAATTGATTTAATTAAATGCATGCACTACTTCTTAAATGCATATGCATTAATACATTGAAAGGACCCAAACCGGGTACCTCTCATAGTTGGCAAACATAGCATAAACATAGTTTTTAAACCTTGAATTAAACATTAAACAT
Organism: Smallanthus sonchifolius; assembly: GCA_023525975.1. Lineage (NCBI taxonomy): Eukaryota > Viridiplantae > Streptophyta > Magnoliopsida > Asterales > Asteraceae > Smallanthus > Smallanthus sonchifolius. The sequence continues at coordinate 21,514,148 of CM042019.1, read as the reverse complement.
CAACAGCGGAAGTCTTGTACTAAATTCAGAGTTAACAAAAACTTTACATAACATTTTTCACATTCATAAACTAATAATGGGGATGTCAGTCTTCTTGCCAGCAGCAGCCATCCAGTCATCCTCTTCTAAACCCTTACGACATCATGTCTTTTTCTTTCCTTTGCTACCTGATGTGCATACTAAAATAGTTAGCTAACGCTGGTGAGTTTAAGTGTTTTTTTCTTTAACTTTACATCAAACATTTTCTTTAAAAACGTTCTTTAAGCATTCATATTATATTATATACATAATACAACAAAATCTTTCTTTCTTCTTTTACATACATACGTATTTACTTTGTGCTCTTTTCTTTAAGTCATCCATTAAGGTCTATAATCTGTTCTGTGCCCCCAAGCAGGCTTCTTCATTCTTATTTCTCGAAGGAACTTTCTTTGCAGGTATTGTTCCCTAAGGCTCAACGTCCAAAGGCCGATACCCGACTTTCTGTGCCCCCAAGCGGGCTTCTTCATTCTTACCTAGCGACCGTCGCCGCTAGAGTAACCGTCGTTACTCATCTTAACCGGTTGTATAACACCCTCGTTACAGTGCCCTGCCGAGCACTGTCCCGATTTTTCTCATGGTACGTCGTGGACTTGTCCATGACGCAACATCGGCTTCGAGTAGCACTAGTCTCAAGGACTATACTACTACCTCAAGACTTGTTACTATGCTTAGGGTACCACTAGTCTCGAGGACTATGCTACTACCCCAAGTCTTTCATCGCATAAGCATACTTTTACAGATTAGACAATGTATTTGACTTATTATTTTTCTCTTTGTTTATAAAACATATAGTTAAATAAATCATTCTTTCTTCTCTTTCTGCTTATAAAACATATAGTTAAATAAACATTATCTTCTTCTTATCTTCTGTTTATAAAACATATAGTTGAATAAAACATTCTTTCTTATCCTTCTTTCTTACAAAACGTTTAATTAATAAACCGTTATCTTTCTTATCTTTCTTTCTTACAAAACGTTTAGTTAATAAACCGTTATCTTTCTTTCTTACAAAACGTTTAGTTAATAAACCGTTATCTTTCTTTCTTACAAACGTTTAATTAATAAACCGTTATCTTTCTTTCTTACAAATGTTTAGTTAATAAACCGTTGTCTTTTTTCTTATAAAACGTTTAAGTAATAAAATACATTTACTATAAACGCCTAATTCTTGAGTATGCACACCACCCTAAAACAGTAAAAATAGGGATTCTTGAACTCACCTGATTTCCTTAAGGATTAACTCACTCAGCAAAAACTTCGAGATAAGTGGAGGCTAAAGGATCTGTTATGAGTCACGAACTAGACAAATTAACATCAGGTCATTCTGTCCAAAAACTCTATGTCCGAAATCTATTTCGACTGAAAACTTCTGTGTTAAACATCTGTCTGAAAACTATTTCGGTCGAAATCTTTTTCGTCCGAAATCTATTCCCTTTGAAAACATTTCCTTCTGAAAGCTTTTACGGTCGAAATCCCTTCTGATCGAAAACTATTTCGATCGGGTGTATACTGTCCGAAAACTACTGTGTCCGAAATACTATTCGGACGGGCCAGAGTTTTCGGCCCATTCAAAGAGTTTTCGGACGGTTCATATGTTCTTGGCTAAAATCGTCGTTTTTTATCCAAGTTTGAATCATTTTACGTCCAAAACTCTTGTTTAGCTTCCATGAAGTTAGATCAATTCTTTTTAGGCCGTTTTACACGTAAAAATCCCGACTTTTGATTAAAACCCACATAAAAACCCTAAACCCCATTTTCAATCTAAAACTTAGATCTGCGAGTGTTCGTTACCTGGTTTTTCGCGTGATATCGCCTTCTTCGATCGATGGTAAGCTTTAGCAACGTTTTTGGGTCACGGGGGAGGTCTCGGGTGTATGCTTGGGGACTTTCTCTCTCTAGCTTCTTTCTCTCTTTCTCTCTCTAGTGGTAACAATGGTGAAGATGGTGGAGAAATGGGGGAGGGTCAGGGGCTTTTACTCCCCTTCTTGCACCCCACCCGACCGGCCCAACACCGAACCAGCGAGCCCGTGATCCTGTTTTCTTTTTATCGTTCTTCTCTTTACTCATTACCCGTCGCCTTTCATTTTATTCTTCTTTTCTTTATTATTTTCGGAATGTTACATACATGTCTAAATTCTAACCCATATTTTACAATCCTTATATGCAATGATTTGCAAATGCAATAATGCTCATGTGTAATGTAAATACAAATTAGTATTGCATGTATGCACTAATGCACTATGTAGTAATGCTCATATTCATAAATGCATATATGCACATATAATGCACTAGTGCACTAATGCACTTATGCACTTGTGCATTTTCTCGGGTATTAAATCTGATATGCAGTAATGTAGGTACACACTTATCATTGATTTCCAAATAACATTCCAATTTTTAATAAGTGCTTAATTTAAATCATCCAAAAGTTAAATATGGTCATAAACATTCAAAAGATAACATGTATTGCTTAGCATTTTGCCAAAACCCATTTCACTAACATAATTCCTTTGTACTTTGTCTAATCCATGTATTGCTCGGATTAGAGGAAGCTTCTTTGATGCATAATTCTCTTTTTTTTTCTTGGCTTACTTTTACTTGAGGGTGCATTTTCTTTAATTCTTTTACACATTATCTGCATCCCTTTCTTGCTCATGATTTTTCTAACTCATTTTCCCTTTTCTTTTTTCATTTTCAATTGATCACCTGCACGATATTAGCATTTCATTAAAATGTTAGTATATGATAATCACAGTATAACTGGGAGGGAAAATGAATTTAGTGGAACCGTAAAAAAAACAGTAAGTAGCGAATAGGGAAGTTTACTACAACTTTATAATCCTAAATGTAACTTAAGTTTGTTTATTCCTTGTTTACGACTTTTCCTATTGAGATACGTCTACATTTGGTAGCACACCGTTTGACTTTACGAAAATCGTATTTCTCTTAGGTTCATATGTGATATATGGTGACTAAATTGGAACCTTGTTTGTTTTATCAAACTGTAATGGTAAAATCTACATTCAAGATATAGCAATGAAAAATTAGCATTTCTGCGTCTTTACCTGTTGCAGAATCCTTGATGCTCCTTTCTTCAGGCTTTAGAATTGATATCTGCTTGAAATGTCCCAGCCCTGTTAATCTTAGTCGCCATTGTTAGTCAAAATAAAAAAAATAATCAAAATCCATTCATGAGGGTAGGTATCGAATGCATTTTTGAATGTATTACCTCATGCGGTACGAGCGCGTTGCGTGTTTGTACTTTGTAGTTTGTAGTGTTGTGCCTTCCTGTATAAGTTAGAAATCAATAGGTTTTTACCTCTGCATGTGATTATATTCAACTAGATCAAATTCAATTTTCACAAGTTACATGGAGAACCCTTTCATTTTTCCTTGTTTTTTTAAGTAGCAATATAGTCACAAGGAAAAGAAAACAGATTAGATAAATGAGAATACCGGTTTCATTTCTGATAATGTAATGTAAATATTCAAGTTGGTTTTTACTTGTAGGACGCCTGAGACCAGCATCACCCTACGCTGGAAGTCCTCAGGGGGGACCATTTGTTGGAAGCTCGAGTTACCGCCCACCAGTTCCTTACAACTATCAGCAATTCCCATATTCCCTATACGGGTGAGTTATTATTCAGTACTAGAAATGCATGTAAAAGTTTTTGTTTGTCAGTTGTAACTTGTAAGGTTATGTTGTTTTTTGCTATATTATATCTGAAGGTGGCTATATCTACCCATTTCGAGGGTTGTATTTTATTGATAATGGGTCAGACGGGTATAATTAAAAGTTTAGCTGAAAACCAAGAAGTCAAATGGGTCACTTGGGTTGTATTTCATTGATAACGGGTCAGACGGGTATAATTAAAAGTTTAGCTGAAAACCAACAAGTCAAATGGGTCACTTGGGTTGTATTTCATTGATTACGGGTCAGACGGGTATAATTAAAAGTTTAGCTGAAAACCTACAAGTCAAATGGGTCACTTGGGTTGTATTTCATTGATAACGGGTCAGACGGGTATAATTAAAAGTTTAGCTGAAAACCAACAAGTCAAATGGGTTACTTGGGTTGTATTTCATTGATAACGGGTCAGACGGGTATAATTAAAAGTTTAGCTGAAAACCAACAAGTCAAATGGTTGAACCGTTTAAAGCTACTGAAAGTATAAACAGTGTTTTTAATCATTTTTGTGATGGTAATTATTACCTCTGGATTAATTAAAATTTGGTTTTGATAGGTATCCACCATATGGGCCCGAATACGTCTTCCATCAGGTAAATAAACATCAATCTTTTGCTGCACATACTTTACACCATCCCCATAGTTAACAAGCCTTGAATCTCTTCCATCAGGTTCCATATAATCCATACACGGGTCAGTTGCAACCTAATCCTCAGATGTTTGGCATACCAGGCCCCATCAACACAAATGCTTTTCCGTTTGGTCCAGTGGGCCCCGGGCATAGAGCGGTTCAGGGGATTGTAGCACCCGGTGCTCATGTTCTGCCATATACGAGATCAACTGTCAGTGGGCCAACAACAGAAACTGTTCCAAATAAAGGTATTTTTAACCATTCGAGTCCCTGAGGGTATTTTGGTCATTTCAGAAAAAAAGTTAACTGTTAAATCTAACGACGTTAGCTATCTGGACTGAAATGGAGTCAAAAATGAAAAGTCAGGGTTCAAACCGAGTTTTTGAAACATAAGGGACTCAACTAGTTAAAATGGACAAACATCAGGGACTCAAATAGTAATTTACTCGATATTATATTTTAAATTTCTGTTCTCAATATTCATTATGGTTCTTTCAGGTGTCGGTCCACCGTTCACTCAGGGTAGTGGTTCAGAGTAAAATGGGTTTTAATTGGGAGGTACCCGAATCACTTTCTGAGGTGACCACTAACCGTAAGATGACATCACTTGATACTTGAGTGTCACCACTGTATCTGTCAAAAGAGGTGATGCATAATTTCATAACCGGTTATTAACTATCAATTCTTCGTGTTTTTACTTTTGATAACTTTTGTTTGACGGTTTTCAGGTCATCAGAAGTCGTGGTGCACACAATGGAGTCGAAACTGGAAACCCGTCTGAATCAATGTGAAACATGCAAAAAACGCGCTTTAACTGGTGTGTGTTACTGATTGGTGGAATATGGTTTTCCAGCAATCATGTGTATGAAGGAATCATCATATGATTCCTTGATGATTGACTAGACCTGGTGCATGGGCACCATGGTCATTATGATCATGGCTCAACTGTCATTGGAACGCATTAACATCCCATAACCAATGGGAAACCTATGACTATTATGTTTCTATTAATTATGGTCCAGAAACTGCAAAATTGAAGGATCAATCTTGGTTCAGTTTCTGGAAAATAACATGTGTCAAATTGAAGACATTTATTTGTGTCCTTGGTTTTCATGTTTGTTTTACAAACTTAAGTATATGTATATGATGAACATTAGTCATTTATCAACCTTGTTTTAAAAAAAATGATTTCCTGTTTAGAAAAGAATAATGGATTGCACCGTTGCTTTTATTTTTATTTTTGTGAACGTTTCGATATATATATTTTTTAAACGGAGTTGCTTTCAAAATTGATTAATTTTTTTCTCTATCGTAGCTTATAGCGATTGTTGTTAATGTTATGGTACCGTGACGGTGCGAGGCTATTATGAGCGAACATTATCGGTATTCGTTTTTATGGTTTTCGATGGCCCGAACCGAGAACGACCAAACTCCTGCTGCAGGGATTTGGCGAAAAACGACCACACTTTCGCTTTATTTTTTAAAAATAACTTTCGTTTCTTAACTTTTTTTTAAAACAGGATGCGCCGTTATTATTATTATTATTATTACTATTTTCAATGTTTCGATATAATTTTTTTCGTTTTACGTGGATACATCCCGCCGCGAAGCGTGGAGGCGTGAACCAACTAGTTTAGTTATTAATAATTAAAAGGCTCTGCTATTTATAAACCTCCCTCCTTTCTGTACACCACCCCCGTCATCTATACGACTCGTATGAGCCTATACGAGTCGTTATATGAGTCGTATAGATGGCATGTATGTCAGATTTGTCTAGCGGCTGGGTCGTACGGTTTGTATAGTCTATACGACTCGTAGTATGGCTTGATATTGTTTTTAGTTTTTTATAGTAAACTTTGTTTTTGGCTCCTGTGTGGTTTGATCAAAATAACGGTTTTGGTGTATTACTTTTAATTTGACTTTTTTTGCTTCATGTGATTACCTAATTGTCTCAATCAGACCCTTGACACTAACTATGTTAGTTTTTTCTGTTAAAGATAAGGACATTTTAATCTTTTCATATATAAGGGCTAATTGTGTAATCTGCTCAAATTAGTGTAATCTATTCAAATTAATATAGGGACTATTTTTTTAATTTACCCACCCCCCACTTCACCCCCTTCATCTCTATAAGGCCATCTCTAGCACCTAGAGGTGCACAAACTGGATTTTTTTCGGATCTGGTTTGGATCCGGACCGGATCCGTCAATGTTGGTCAACGACTGGATACGAGGAAACCAGTTCCGGATCGGATCCGGTTTTGGGAGTGGAGAGGTGGAGCCTGTTTGGAACCAGATCTGATTAAATATCCGATTTTATCCTGTTTTATCCGGATTTTTTCTGTCCCTTTTTGTCCGGTTCAATTTTGTCCGATTTTTTTTCGATTTTAATCCGGTCCGCATAAATCCTTGGAACCGGTACTGGATCCAGAGGATCCTAAAAAATTCGGACGGTTCTTTTTTATCCGGTTAGGGTCGGATCCGGTTTTAGATTATCTTTCGGATCGGATCCGGATCCCCTTTTTTTGTACACCTCTACTAGCACCACCACCGTAGAAGCACCTCCACCTCACGAATCAGCCATCTCCAACCACGGCCTCCAAACCAATCTCCGGCAACCCCCACTTCTTCACCTTCATCTCTAGCCACAACAGTCATCTCCAGACCACCACCACCCCCCCCTCTTTGCTCTTCTTCATTCATGAGAACACCGACCACCTGAAACCACATGAACCGTATGAACCTCCCCCACCTGAAACCCTCTCGCGGGCAGACCCCATACCCTTGATTATCTGGCACCGGAACGGGAGCAGACGGTGGCGATTTGGTGAAATACTCTGCCGAAACAAATCATATTGTAGACCCATCGTTCCATACGCAAGATCTACATACGACACCGTTTCATATGTATGATCAATCATACAAACCCTAGAATTTGAAATATCTTCTGCAAAGCTCTGCCTTTGGGACGTTGGTGCTGGCACCCATCAATCGAAGCCAGGTGGACAGGAAGACGGACATGCCACCGGAGGTGTCTGGCGGCTCCCCTCCCTTCTCTCCTGCTCTCTCTCAATCTCACAGATATGTGTATTTTAGGGTTTGTTTGAGAAGAAGAAGACTTTGTCTTTTTACCTGGTGGATGGTGGGGGTCTTCGATTTTACGGGCCGGTGGTGGATGGCTGGTGAGGGATGATGAAGGGGGAGGGAACGGTTAGGTTTTAATTATTTTAGTAATTTACACAAACGGTCCTTGCATTAACTTAAGAAAATGACACAATTAGTGCCTATCAGTAAAAAGACTAAAATACTATCTTTAACAGAAAAAACTAACGTTGTTAGTGGGTTGAACTTAATTGAGACAATTAGGTAACCACAGGGAGCAAAAAAATCAAATTAAAACTAACGTACCAAAACAGTTATTTTGATCAAAGCATAGGGGCCAAATATGACGTTTACTCTTTTTTTTAAATTATGTTAATTTATATTGATAAAAAATGTACTAATTGCTTACGGTTACGAAGTACACATGACGGTGTCATTTTCTAAAACGCTTACAACTTTTAATTACAAATGATAGATTGATTTTCATAACCTTTGAAACAACTTGGATACATTTTTTAAAGGATAACACTTGATTTATTTCGAACGAAAAGATTTTGTTCATGTTCCATACTAGTCACACTATTGTTCCATACTAATACTGTAATTGTTTTACCATAAAAAGTTTTGAACTTGTTTCACCATAAAATGGTTCAATCAAATATAGTAAACAATTAAACGATAAACAACCACATATAGTAAAAAAACAAAAAATAAACAAAACAAGATAAATAAACAAACAATAAACAAAACTAGTTTTTATAGTATGTTTTAACGGAATGTTATGTTGTATAAAATAATTGGCGGAATCTTGTGTCGTATCAAATGATTGGCGGAATCTTATGTCGTGTCAAATAATTTTAAATTTAATTGATAATACATGTGATGAAATGTATCAGATTTAAAGAGAATTGAATGAATAAATGAATGAAACATATAGTTGTTTATATAGTATGTTTTGACAGAATGTTATGTCGTATCAAATATTTGGCTGAATCTTGTGTTGTATCAAATAACTGGCGGAATCTTGTGTCGTATCAAATAATCGTATGAGGAAAACCTGTTCATTTTTCTATACGAGTCGTATAGTACCTATATGACTCGTATAATGTCGTGGCATACGGGTCGTATAGGTACTATATGACTCGTATAAAAAATCATTCAGAGGGATGTGACAATCCCTGTAGCCTTGCCTGAGAGTCATACCCTATACGAGTCGTATATACAACTTGTATAGATGTCAGAGTTGTCTGGTGGTGTACATTTAGCTATCCCCATTTTTATTCACCTCTTTCCAGCGCATTCTTCATTTCAAACGCAAACACCTTCTCATTTTCTTTCAAATCCTCCCAAAAAGCTTTAGATTTCAAACGCAAACACCTTCTCATTTTCTTTCAAATCCTCCCAAAAAGCTTTAGAGGGAGAGAGAGAACCAGAATGAGAGGGGGGGGGGGGCAGCCCCACATCCGGCCTTTCCCGGCGACAAGCGGTGAAAGTGGTGTTGCCCGAGCTGTTAGTGACGGCGCCGGTACAGGAGGCAACAACGGTGGCGGCCTCAGATTTAGAGATGGAGGATGACGACGATGGCACACCCATGTCTTCGGCGACGGCTAGGGCTCCGCCCTAGCAGTGGCGGCGGTGGCTCGATGGGGTCAGCAGAGTAAGCGGGTCAGGAGGTGATAGATTCAGGCGTCTCAGGAGGTTTTTCTTGCGAGTCTCCGGTGGCTCCAAAAGACCCGATTCAGGCCTACATGTCGTTGTCTCGCCCAAATCCACGAAATACAAGGTTAGATTTGAAGTTTAAAGTCATCACTCGACTATTGGTTGTTGTTCCTGCTAAATCGGGTGATTATGTGGCCGGGTTTTTATTCCTGGATGTAAAATGGTGGTTTTGGACAGGTTATGGTGGAGTCGGGACATCACCCGGATAGGCGGGACTGCTCGGGTCGTTCCCCACAGTCCCAAGTTTCGGTCAACGGAAGTCAACCATAGTCAACGGTGGTTAACTGCAACAGTGGTGAACCAAGAAATGCTCGGGACGTGATAACGAGTCAAACAGTGTCACTAGCCTTCTAAACGGGTCTTTAAACGAGCGGGTTCGCATACGAGTAGTGAGGTATAAATACGTGCCAAGTTTTTGTATTTATTTTGTAAATTGTATTTTTTTTGTATGTAAACGTGTGTAATAGACTAGTTGAGCTTAACCGACTCGATCCTGACCATTTGTGATTTTTATGCAACACCGAACCTCGTTCGTGTGATCATAATTGTAAACCGGGTCTCCGTCCATACACAAAGAAAAATATAAAATATATATATACATAAACACACATATACAAGTAATTATAAATCTAAAACTCATTATTTAGAGATATAATTATACGTATGTATAAACTTATATAATTAATTAGAAACCGAAACATAATAAAACCGTCAATAATAGATATAAATTAAAAACGAGTTTTATAACCACTACAAATTTATAATAACATACAATATATAGATAGTTATATTTATAAACATATACCTCTATTCACCCCATTCCGGAGTGTATATATGCATATAATAAAATTTACGACCTTTAGTTTTATACACACTTACTTGTAAATATTAGCATTTTATTGTCATAATAATATTACTATTACCATTATAACTTTAGTTGATTATAAAAACTTGGGATAACTTTAGTTGATTATAAAAACTTGGGATAGTTGATTTAGAACTAACTTATAGTAATATTATGTAAGTTTCTAATTATTAAAAGTGTATTATTATTATTTTTATTCATCTGTATCATTGATTTATCTGTACTATAAATCAAATATATATATATATATATATATATATATATATATATATATATATATATATATATATATATAAAAGTAAAACTCATTAATTAGAAATTAGAAATATATAAATATATATGTATATCAAAACCTACGGGCTATCATTTATAAACCTTAGTATTTTTATAATATAATACTATTATTTTAATTATTATTAATATTACTATTATTATTATTATTATTATTAACACTATTTTTTTTAAACACTACACATATGGTTAACGTGTTATAAATAGCATAACTCTTATATTAGTATTGTTATTATTTAGCATTACTAAAACTTATATTATATTTTACACTAATATTATTAATATTAAAAATACTTTCATTAATAGTATGACCCTACTAATTATTATAGTTACATCTATATTTATTATCACTCAACCGTGTACTTATGAACTATAGATACTTAGTTTCAATACAAACATATTTATATTAGTAATATGTATTTATTCGAGTCGAACACATATCTATATTTAGAAACCTAAATATTTATTTTAATACGAATGCATATAGTTAAAGATACTAAGTATTAGCTACTTTTTATAATAGACATATTATACACATATATTTGCTAGGACTCGTTATATAATGATTAAAGTTTTATAAATTATATATTGTTGAAATACTTAATTAACCATATTTTAATTTACTTATCATTAGTTTACAAAACCAATATTTGATAATAATACATTTCTATTTTTAATAATAATATATTTTTAAAAAATACTAATCTATATATTATATTAATTATATTAATAAATAAATCTCTCAACATATTTTGACGAGTATATGTGTTAAGATTATATTGTATTGCACGGGTTTGTTCAACCCATTTAAAACACAAGCTTTCAAAAAATATATTTTTTATTACTTAATATATAATATTATATTTATTCAGTCCGTGTAGTACACGGGAATTTAACCTAGTATATTATATAAACATCGTATAAGTAAATAATATTTAGTGTTACTCTGTATGTATCGAAACATTATTATAATACTTAGTATTACTTTGATTAGGGTCGAAACATCATTTTACTACTTTAATCAGAATATATATACAAGTATCGCTATTATACAATAGCACCAATAGGAACCGATACTTTTATGATACAATTATTTAGAATAATAAATGGAGGTTTAAAACTCGAGACTTTTACCAAACGACCCAACATTTTAACGAATCGGTCGAACTCAACCACACGGTTAATGACATTACTCTAGTACGATATACTAATGTCACCATTATAATTAGGAATTGTTTTAATGACTACACACACGATAGCAATCTCGCAACTTTAGCATATTGATTTGACATATACAAGATTACCAGGTGAGTTCATATGCATTTTCCCCCCTTTTTCTTAAACTTTTGGGGTGATTACATGCTTCTATACGCTTTTATACTTATGGTGTAATTATTAATCAAGACGATTTTTGCTGCCACAATTAACCCCGACTTTTAGCACAATCATTAACTTCATAAGAAGCCGATGGGATATATATAGGTAGTACTATCTGGGGAAGACCCCCACACACAGTGGGCCTAATTGACCGGGGAGACCACTCACTGAATGATACATGGATATCTTGTGACATATATCGGCGCATTTTGTTGACTTATGTGGGCAGGCATAAGTTTGACCCATAACAATAAGGGGTATGGGTAAGGTTCTATTTAATGTCCACAGGTCGTGGACACATGTTGATTGTGAACTTGTTTAATTTGCACCATACATGTTTATTATCTAAACTCGTGAACTCACCAAGTTTTTAGTTGACACAATATTTTTAAGTATGTATTCAGGTACCCTTCTCGAGTTTGGAAATTAGCAACTTAGCCACGAGCTTGCTTGAAGATAGATGATTCTTTAGAAGACTTATGTCGAGCCATAGATTCCATCACAGAAAGATTTGATGAGAAGATATAATCTATTATTTTATTTTATTTTATTTTTAGTTAGTGTATAGATGATATGTACATTTGTAAATGTATACTTTGACTTAGCTGGACCCATGACATTTATAAAATATATGTCACATTATTTTCGCTGTGTTTTGTTTTGGTATTCGATCATCACGCCTAGCCCCCTGGTCGGGTTGTGACATTGGTTCGGGTTAGGATGGGTTCAGATCAAAATGAATTTTGGTTAGAAAGGGTCGATTTAAAAAAATTGCCAAATTCCGGTATTAGAAAGGGAAAAAACAATTTATCATGTTTAAATGTTATTGAAATTGAAGGCATGTAATACAATGATGAGAAGACTAGCAATGAAGTGAAACAATGTCAAGGAAAGGAAGACATATACATCTTTGAACCCATGGAGTTGCTGAAATTCCAACACGAGGATCTAGAGCTATTCTTTCAGAATCATATAAAGTTCTTTGGTGACTTTGAAGTAGATGCCAAGGCATTTCAACTGGTAGTATCATTGCATGTGAAGCCATTCATTCCAAGAAATTGAAGACATTGGAGCAAGTAATTTCTTTTTATAAGCTACTTTTCCAATGTAATTTATTTTTTATGTTTTTGTTAAGTCTTTTGTGGCAATTAAAGTGTGCTTACGATTGGAGTTACTCAATCATAAGTTCACTTCAATCGTAAGTAGTACTTACGATTGGGTTATCATGTTTATTGGTTGCGATTGCCTGTTAGTATAAATAGAACAGTTTCTTAAAAATTAGGGTGTGCGTGGCTTGTAACCCTAATTTCACTCTCAAGCAGTTTTAGCAATACAAAAGCATTTGAAGTTATTTATTGTGCCGATTTCTTAGTGTTTTACATATTTCTGTTCTAAATCTAGTTTGTTGATTCACACCCCCTGTTTGTTTTGGCTAGTTTGAGTGTCTACACCATCATATATACAGATTCCGCCTATGTATGTGTGTACTGATCCCTGGTATTGTATACTAAGCTGAATCTGGACCTACAGTCAGCTTCTCCGGGCACCACCATACTTTGTGGCGTAGCAGACCGCTAAGGAATGGGTAGCGGTCCGCTACCTTTGCCACGCGTCAGAAACCCTAAATATCTCGTCTGGATACGTGTCAACACCCGGTTGAATCCTTTGGGGCTACGTAGCTGACCGTTAAGGATTGGTAGTGGTCCTCTACCGACTGCTTTTCACAAATTTTCATTTTTTAGCCCCTGAATTTTTTTTGCTTAATTGTAGTTCTAGTCCTTCTAGTTCTAGTTTTGCATAACTAGGGATCGAATTTTGTCAGGTGTTACAGGTGTTCATGGTCCGGTGATGGTTTTTAGGACAAACCTTTAGTAACAATTTTTTATCAACAAAAACTGAAACCAAACTTTTACTAACGGTTTGGCTCCGGTTTGGTTTCAAGAATTGGGAGATCAAGCCTCTAAATAACTTCCAAGGATATTCAAAATCACAAGTAATCAAGTTGATCCTAACTTTGTTGCTGTGAATGCCGAAGAAATTTTCACAAATATTTATGCCTAATAGTTTTTGGAGATCAAAGTAGAAATTTACACATAAAACACATAGCTCGACACAAAAAAAATAAAAAAAGAAGAAGAAAAAACTAAATCATCTTTCTAGTAATATCAGGGATAATTAAAAGACCAAAATTAATATAGAATCTAAGAAAAAATAGAAAATCATAGCAAAGGAAAATTATGAAATAGTTTATAGACATGGCATATTAGCGAATCTAATTGATCTTTTTTTTACCCCTTTTTTTTTTGTCTCAAGTGAGACTTGAACTCAAAACCTCATAATTTTGGTGAAATCTCAGGTATACACCTCCGCCACTAAGCTAAGCTAGTGAATGTGAATCTAATTGATCTACATCAAGAAAAAGGCACAAATTTACATGGTTTGGTTGTTTCTTTTCATTCCATGATCTATATATCAATAAGTGTTTGCGTATTTATTTATTTGGTCACTAGTGGCTAGTCCTCTTGTATCACTTTGGTGAATATGAAATTTGGTGTAAATTAATATTTTATTTTTGTAAAATGATGTGTTTATGTCTTTTGGTTAATTTTTTTTTATTATGATCATTCTTTATGGTGTGAGTACTTGGTCTATGGTCACTAGAGTCTTAAATCTTGTGAGTGTTTTAGGCAATACATGTTAAAAACCTTTGTTTGAGCATTCATTTAAAGTTGTACGTCTTTATACAAAATCTTTGATACTACACTAGATTCAGCTGGTAAAGATTTAAACTCTTGTTGGTTTGAGTTAGGTAATCAAGTAAAGCATTTGAGTTTTAGACTTAAAACTCTTTTTTTTGAACATTGAATGTTGTGACGTTGCACCCCCCATCACATTGAAGAGCCTCGTCCAACTCCGGCCAATATGTTGTCTTAATCGGGCCCATTTGGCGTCAGAGTTGGAGAGAATCTAAGGAAAAATCCCACCCAATACGGCCCCTTCTGGGCTTGAGGGAGAGCCGAGACTCGTACCCTAGATCGGCGTGGGTAAAACCCTGCGCATCAGCCTAAGAACTATGCCTTATTTGCATGCCTCAGAAATTAATGGTAGTGGCAGGGATTAAACCCGGGTCACTTGAAACTTCAAATCTTACCTCAACAACTACATCACAACCTCTTTGGCTTTACACAAACTCTTAGCCGGAGCCAAGGTGTGAAAACATTTCTTCTATCCTCTTGTTTTGTTATACTATTTCTTCTATCCTAATTAATGTACGTACAAACAAACCCCATTGACTTAGTTCACCAAGTCTTTCAAGCCTTTTTTTGGCACATTGGGGAAGCTGGTATGAAACACCGATGATGTTTCCGAGCAATAACCACATTTTTCTGTGCTCTATATTTAGATTATTCAACATCTAATTAAACCCATCATTTTTATTTCTCTTCTCCTTAACCATCGTCAAATCTCTTAATCAGATGGAAGCCGCAGTGGCGACCACCCTCAGAACCGCCGTGATCTTTCTATGCTTCTTCTCCGCAGTCGCAAAGTTCAAAACTTTTAAGCGATCCTACTATACCTTCGACAAATCCTTAGAGGACCCCAATTCCGAGTTACAATTCGAAAAAGACGCCATGATAAACCAAGATGCCCTGCAGGTTACTCGTGACATTGGCAAATTTAACGCCGTAGTCAGAACCCAGGACCTGTCAGGTAGGGTCATGTTCCGTCGAAAGTTCAAGGTTTGGGACGGTGATGTCGACAGCAACTCCTCGGTAGCCTCGTTCAACACCTCCTTTCTCGTCAATATTTTCCCCGTCAACGGTACAGCCGGAGAGGGCTTAGCTTTCTTAATCGCACCCACTATCCCCCTCCCGTATTCCAGCCACGGTCGATATCTCGGCCTCACCAATGACGTCACCGATAGCCTAACGAACAACGGCATCGTTGCCGTTGAACTAGACACCTTCAAGCAACCGTTCGATATCGATAACAACCATATTGGGCTCAATATCCACTCTATCGATTCAGTAGTATCCAAATCATTAACACCGGAAAACATCACTCTTGCCTCCAGTACTCCGGCTTTTCATAACATCTGGATTCAGTACAACGGCGTCCAGAAGATCATTAGGGTTTACATCGCTGACCAACCGGAGAAAACTTCACCGACTCCACCCATGCCCAACACCCCCATCATTCAATACAAACTAGATCTCCGGAAAACAGTTAACCAAAGGTCTTATATCGGTTTTGCAGCCTCCACCGGAATACAAATGCAGCTAAACTGCGTTCTACGATGGAACATAACTGTTGAATACTTACCCGAGCGAGAGAGTCCTTTAATGACAATCTTGCTTGGTGTTGGGATTCCGGTGGTGGTGGTGTTGGTGGCGTTGGCGGTGTTTTTGGGTTATTATATATACAAAAAGAGATTGGTGGAGTCGCAATCAAATATTCCGAGCAGCTGAGGAGATTGCCTGGGATGCCCAAGGAGTTTCGATTCCGAGAGCTAAAGAAGGCGACGAATAATTTTGATGAAAAGAGGAAGCTGGGACAAGGCGGATACGGCGTCGTTTACCGGGGAGTGTTACCGGAGGATAATGCGGAGGTCGCCGTGAAATGGTTTTCGAGGGAAAGTTTGAAGGGAGAATATGATTTCTTGGCTGAACTTACAATCATCAATCGTCTTAAGGCATAAACATCTCGTTCGTTTATTGGGTAACAGTTCCTCTAAATAATATTATTATTATTATTATTATTATTATTATTATTATTGCTATTATTTGTTAATAATTCCATCCACCTGCTACGATCTCCCCGTCGCATCAAAAAAATAATCAATCCAAGTGTTACGCCCTCTACTACAAAAAGTGATAAAATGCGTATCCCTCTTTATAAAGACAAGTTTAGAATAACGACTATGGGCCACTACAAAGGGTGAAAAGACTACAGTGTTGAGAGAGAAGGTCCTCACGCGGGTAACTGCTGGATCATGTTGTGACACAAACCAGATGTGAGAGGCTATGGCGGGCAACGTTATATATGTAGCGAAGGAGACTCTTGGGATCACAATAGGAAAGGCATGCGGGCATAATGAGTCATAATGGTGGAACGAGGATGTAGAAGGGAAGGTAAGGGTCAATGATGAAGAAGAGAGAGTGAGGTTAAAATAGATATACAAAGAGGCCAAACGGGAGGCAAAGAAGGCAATGCCTAGAGCAAAAAACATTGCGTTTGACGAGATGTATAATAACTTGGAGACTAAAGAAGAAGAGAATGACATGTTCAAGATTACTAAATCTAGTGAGCGGAAGATGCATAATCTAGGAGTCGTGGAGTGTTGGATATTAGATGTCCGATCATCGATAAAATCAACATTACTACCGAGTTACGATCCAAAGAGTTACACTTTGGACAACGAGCAATTAATAATGTTTAGTTGTAAATATTATAGTTCACGAAACACGGATTTATAATTCGGTGGATAAATATTTAGCGAAATATTTAAACGGTTTAATTCGGTGATTAATTATTTAGTGAAATAATTAAAAGACAAAGGTTTAAACTTTTAAGAGTTAAACGTTAATCGGTTGAGATTTGCTAATTATTTGTAATTAGTAAAGCGTGAGGTTTAAAGTAATTAACATTTTATTACTAGGGGACTAACAGTTAATAACCCCGGGGTGTAGTTTGTAAATATGGAATCTATAAATACAAACTTAACTCAAACCCAAATTACTTCTTGGCCTTCACCCTCTCTTGTTTGCACAAGAACCCAAACCGTCGAACCCCCCGTCGCCGTTAGACGCCGTCGGCCACCACCTGCGCCGCCGCAACGAATGTCGTTTTTCTCCTCCTCCTCCTCCGCGGCTGCTGGTTCCGGGTGTGAACCGGGTTCTTTTCTTGACCCGTTTTGCGCAAACCATGAGACGGTTTGTTGGTTGCGGTTTTCGTGAACAAGTCACTAGTGAATTCAATGTGTGAATCTTCCGGGAATCGTCAAAGGTATAATCCTTAACCCGCTATGGTGGGATTTAATTTATTGTTTATACGCGTGTAATCCGATTACTGACGGAATTTCGATTTAGAACCGATAACGTGTACAATCGCTCCAGCTAATGCAAATCTGATTTGTTAGTTAATTTGATTAATTAAAACTATTTTAAAAATTAAAACTGGTACACGAGTTCCCAACATGGAGTTCATAAAGAGCGAGGATGGACATTTTTTGGTGAAAGAGAAAGACATCAAGGAAAGATAACACACCTATTTTCACGATATTTTCAACGACGGTCGAATCCATCAAGAAGATTACTTGAACCCCACAATCCAACGACGACAAAGGAATCCCTATTACTGCAGAAATATCAGCTTGGAAGAGATGGGGAGAGCGCTTAAGAAGATGCAAAGGGGGAAGGCGGGGGGCAGACAACATTCCTATTAAGGTGTGAAAATGTTTTGTGAAGGAGTTCGATGGTTTATAGATTTGTCAATACTATATTCAAAACTGGTAATATGCCGGATCAGTGGAGGAGTAATGTTTTAGTCCCGCTATGGAAGAAAAAAGGCGACACTAAATGTTGTGGTAATTACTGGGGGATTAAGTTCTTGAGTCATATTTTGAAATTGTGGGAAAGAGTGATCGAGGCATGGATGAGACGAGAAACTCATGCTTTAGTGAACCAACTTGGATTTATGCTAAGACACTTGACTACGAAGGCGATACCAACTTGGATTTATGCTTTAGTGAAACTCATGCCCCCTTTGCTCGTAAAACCCCTCAAGCCGGAGCCTCACCCCCTGGTTCACGCCCCAGGGAGCGGTGTTCCGTACCAGTGGTTGAGCAAGGTGGCTCACGCCACTGGTTGAGCTAGAGGCTCACACCACCACTTTCACGCCTCCACGGGCCTAAACATGACTTGCTGACACGAGGCTGCTCCACTTAGACGTGATTCTCAAGTTGAGTACCGCCCATACCGGTTTTTTTAATATTTCTCCACAATTGGACAAATTACAAACTTGGCCCTCAACATTTGTTTTCTTTCATTATTCAAGTTTTCTTTCATTTTCAACTACTTTTTTTATATAACTAAATCTCTTTTGCTGGTTATTTTTTAATTATTATTATTATTATTATTATTATTATTATTATTATTGTTTTTTCCTTTTTGTGATATTGCCTTTATTATTATTATTTTAATTATTAATATTATTATTATTTGTACTATTATTTTGTTTTTTTAGATTCGTATGACCATCAAGAAAATTGAAGCTTCTACTCAGATGAATGGAATAACATATTCAACATCTATTATTATAATTGTGTGCATTGCTATCTTCGATCTAAATCATGTGCTAGTATTTTTGATTGGACATGTTACACCTTATTTTTTGTTACACTGTAAAACCGTTTGTGTGATTACACCTAAACTGCGGTAAATGAACATTTTAATTTTCTAATACACGGATTTTGCGCTGCATTGCGTATTTTCAAGCTTTGCTTACAACTATTAATTTAATTGCTTTAGACAATAAAAAAATATATTATTTGTACTATCATTTTCGATTATAATCCTCGTGCTTCTTTACACATGTAATTTTTCTTAATTTATTTACAAAAATAATTGTAAATTTATATGAATATTAAATTATTTTATTAAATTTTTGTCTTGACTCTTTTATTGAAACATTGCAGGATGGTGTCACAAGAACAGGAAGCTCCTACTCGTGTACGAGTACATGCAAAAAAGTAGTCTTGACATGCACCTCTTCACGGTCACCCGTGAGCCGCTGAACTGGACCCTTCGACGCAAGATCTTAACCGGTGTTGCCTCGGCTCTCCACTACCTCCACTACGAATACGACCAGAAAGTTGTTCACCGTGACATCAAAGCGAGCAACATAATGCTCGATTCCGACTTCAATGCTCGCCTCGGTGATTTCGGCCTCGCCCGTGCCCTTGAAAATGAAAAAACATCCTATGCCGAAGCTGAAGGCGTGATCGGAACCGTTGGTTACATCGCCCCAGAATGCTTCCTCACGGGCAAAGCCACTCAACATTATGATATTTACGCGTTTGGCGCATTACTGATCGAGGTTGTGTCGGGTCAACGCCCCGGAACAAGAGTCAACGGGTTCCAGTTTATGGTTGACTACGTGTGGTCATTGTATCGTGAAGGCCGAATCTTGAATGTAGTCGATAGACGAATTGCGAATAATTATGACGCCGAGGAAGCCCAACGGTTCTTGTTATTAGGTCTAGCTTGCTCGCACCCTATAGCTAGCGAGAGACCAAAAACACACACCATTATGCAAATACTATCCGGGTCCATGGGTGTACCACCGGTCCCACCCTTCAAGCCGGCTTTCGTGTGGCCTTCAATGATGCCAATTGATGATCTTTCTCAAGTTACCTCTATCGATACAACCCCACTTTCTATAAATCAGCACGAGACCAATTAAAGTCCGTTGGGACAAGAAAATTACTCCGGTTACACACACGGATCCATGTTTTAGTTTCTTTTAGTACAACTATAACCTTTGGAGGTGCAATTTTCATGGTTCATTTTTGTTGGCATTTTATATTTGGTTGAAGGAGAAAAACTGCATGCTTTGTCTCGAGTCATGTGTTTATTAATATTTAATACGGTCGGGGACATGTAATGTTCGTATATAAATTTTTGGGATAATTCATCCAATACTAGCACAGTTTCTTCACTTAAAAGTTTTTATTTATTTATAAAGTCACACAACTTCATTTGTTATAATAATCTTATGTAATTTAGTGTTTTTAGTAGGGTAACATTACAGTTGATAACGTGTTAGGTTTGTCTAATTTTTTTATACTTAATGATAAAGTGGATTAATTCATGACGGATGATGTTAAATAAACAAATTAAAATTATCTTGATTGATTAAAACACCTGATATCAATCAACCGATAAAATTCAACAGAATCATCTCCCAAGAAAAGCAATTTGACATCAGCGAGGGAACCATCCACAATTCATCATAATCGATTTCCCAAATTGATTTGAACTAATGAGAGTTCCAATCCGTTCGACTTCACCCATAATCGATTTCAACCGGTTCGATTTCATTAGAGTCGATTTCCCAAATTATATCCCTAATCAATTCCAAGCAAAAAGAGTTTCAACCAGTTTGATTTCACCCATAGTCGATTTCAACCAATAGAGTTTTAATCAAGTTCAGGATTTTACCCAATGCTTCTGAGTTAGTCGTTAAGTATTCTTCCGAAGTAGTTTTTAAAAGTCTCTAAAGTTGAAGTTTAGAGGTTCTAAACTTAGGGTTTACAAAAGATAAATCCTAACAAAGGTGAATGAGACACCATATGAATTATGGCATGGTA
Source organism: Smallanthus sonchifolius (assembly GCA_023525975.1). Taxonomy (NCBI): domain Eukaryota; kingdom Viridiplantae; phylum Streptophyta; class Magnoliopsida; order Asterales; family Asteraceae; genus Smallanthus; species Smallanthus sonchifolius. Next base: position 21,493,064 of record CM042019.1, on the reverse strand, counting down.
ATCTCCAAACTTATCCTACATAAGGGTTTGGGGTTGTGAAGCCTACATGAAACGTAAAACTTACAACAAGTTAGATCCCAGAGGCGAAAAATGCATTTTCAACACATACCCTAAGGAAACAAAGGCATATTAACTACAAATCTGCTATGTCAGGCGTTGAAACTGATAAATGCCTTGAAGGTCTGGGCGCTGAGATGCCATCCATGTATAATAATCAAGTCCAGGAATTGGTTGATGTTCCTCTTAGCTGTAAGTTTCTCAGGAGTAAGTGAGATTTCAAGAAGAAAACCGACATGCATGGAAATGTGCTAATTCTAAGGCATGATTGGTAGCTAAAGTCTTTACTCAGACGCAATGAATTGACTATGAGAAAACCTTTTCTCCTGTTGCCATACTTAAATCCATCAGGATACTTATTGCCATAACCGCATTCCACGGGTTATGAAATATGGCAAATATACGTCAAAACAGCTTTCCTAAATGAGCATCTAAGTGAAGATGTATATATGGTAACTTGTTTATAACTCAAAATCCTGTCTCACAAAAACGGGCAAAGCACATTGATCTTGATTATCACTTCATTCGGTAACTTGTTTCTTCAGGGAAGTTGTACAATAAGTTTGTTCCTACCGGTCTTCAAGTGGCGGATATTTTCACCAAAAGTCTTCTGAGGGCTCAGTTCGAATACTTTCGTGCAATGCTTCGCTTAGGTCCACCGCCTTTTCGATTGAGGGGGGATAATAGAACTAAATAAAAGTTTAGTGTACTTTATGTAATTATTCATATCTCATGTATTTATATTGTAATATTGTTTATATAAACACAAGTAATTATCCCAGTTGTGGTAAGTTTTCCCATCCTTACAATGGTGAACTTGAGATGAATTAGATTATGGAAATGTGAGAAAGGATAATTATAATTGGTTTGCAGAAATAAATAATTTTATTGGTTTATATAGGGGTTTGGTTTAATTTTTAAAAATTATATATTTTTTATGTTGTAATGGCTAGTTTAACAGCTATATAGCCGTTTGGACGTCAGAGTCACTCGGGAAGTATACACCAAAAAGCAATGAAAATAGGCGGTACCAAGGGGGCGGGCCGATGTTCAAGCCGATCCCGCATGCCCCGGCTCCCGTACCGACTCCATACCGTCAACGTTAAGAACTCTTAAATATTAGGATCAACCACCTTAATTGATAGTACTATATAGCCTTTAATAGATAGTAGTATATAGCAGGCTGCATACATGCTTAATTATAAGCTAATATACCGACTCCATACCGTCAACATTAAGAAGGCAAATGCTGACTCAGAATTTATAAGAATTGGTAGCAAGATGCTATGTGGTAGCATTATGTATCATGAGCCACACATGAGGCATTTTTGTGCATCACTGGTAACTTCAATAATTCTGTTTTCTTTCTGTAGTGAATGAAGGTGTTACATCGAATTAAACGACAAGTCTTTTAAACGTTGGTTTTGAATGAGTCGTACGTATTCCTTCGAATTGTTGGAGATTTAGAACGAGAGTTCGAATATTTCTAACAAAAATATGACGCACGAAGGAAGCTTGGGTTCACTGCTTTACAAAAGTGTACGTCTGCGATTCGACAACTCGCGTACGGTAAAGAAGCTGACTCAATGGATGAGTATTTGAAGATGACGGATAAAACATTGCGTGATAGTTTTTTCCATTTTTGTGAAGGTATTTCTAAACTTATATATACACTAATTTAGTATGGTAAAATATAAACTAGTTTTTGTAACGTGTAGGTATAATTAGCTTGTATGAGAAAAAATATTTAAGGAAACCGACAAAAATTGATATACAGAAATTATACGACGCACTTGAGTTTGTCCATGGCCTTTCGGGGATGCTTGGTAGTATCGACTGCATGCATTGGGAGTGGGAAAACTGTCCTACTGCGTGGCGAGGTCAACACCAACAAGGAGACCATCCTCGGCCTACATTAATGCTCAAGGCCGTTGCATCGAACGATCTTTGGATTTGGTATGCATTCTTTGGTGTTGCCGGATCAAACACTGATATAATTGTTTTAGATCAGTCACCTGTTTTCGACGACATCGAGAACGACGTTGCACCCGAGTCTTCTTTTATTGCTAATGACAATGAATACATATTTGGGTATTATCTGGGCGACGGTATTTATCTAGAATATTCTACTATTTTCAAAGCATTTACATGTCCGCAAGAGAGGGATGAAAAAAAGATGGCACTTTAAAAGAACTCAAGAGTCGACGAGAAAAAATATCGAACGAGCATTCGGTGTCTTAAAAAATAAATGGCACATAATTAGTCATCTAGCACGTATGTGGACGAAAGACAAAATTCGGAATGCAATGTGTGCTTGTCTGATATTACATAACATGATTGTAGAAGATAAATGGCGAGCTATCTGCACCGATTATGAAGAGTACGAACCGGCTAATATAGAAATAACAAACGAACAGAGACTAGCAAACCGTCGGATAATCCGTTGTTCGGAAACTCAAACAAACCTTAGAACTGATTTGATGGTGCATCTATGGAGTAATCGTAATTATCGTTAGATTTATTTGTTGTATTTTTACAATGTATTTGTAATCCAATTTATTAAATTAAATTAGGTTTTTTATTTATTTGTGATTTAAATAGCATTATTTTTTAATATAAATAATATATACAAATTAATTAAATTAAAAAACAATAATTATGGTGAGATGAAGGAAGCCAGTGTCTACGTAGCGCCTACGTGGCACGGAGTGCACTCTCACCAGTGGCGGAGCCATGAATTTTTTCCTATGATGTCGTTTTTTTCAATGCTCGAATTTCTAAATACCTGACATAAATTTTTTTTGCGCCGGTTCGGTACGGTTCGGGTGATCGGGTCGGGTCGGTCACATAATAAGATACGATACACAAATAAATAATACCAAAAATTTCAAGTTTGGAATAAAAATAACGAAAACTAACTTTGTTGCTATATAATCGTTGTTTGTAGGTTCAATTTCGTTGTTGGATTAATTAATTTCGCTCTTTGGTTGTGATTGTTGATTGAACTCTATTGAAACTCGGAAGTTGCAAGTTGTTCGAAAGGCTCTATCGAATGCCGAGAACGCTGAATGCCAATCGTCGTTTGTTTTTTTAATCAAGTTTAATATAACTTAAACTGATATCTAGGTTAATGGTTATGGACTAATGAAGTAATGACTTTACAATATATAGTTAATTAAACTTTTTATTGGGCTGTTAAAATAGTTCTAACTTAAACTTATTTAGAGCCTACTCAAAATTTTATTTTTAAATAAAATAAACTACTAATTATTAAATATTTTTTATTGAGATCAAATTATATATATTTTTTTTCAAGATTTTGGGTCAAATACCTTTTTTACAAATCAATGGGGTCAACCTAGAGTGGGGTCAGTCGGCATTCGCATAATATACCCGCTAGTAAAAACATGAAATCGAGTCAACCCAAAGGGTATCTCTCCCCATGACTCTCACCTTCACCCCACCACTATACATAGTCTAATTAGTTTTGGAAGTTTTCGAACATTTGATACAGATGCAATTAAAACTTTATCTTTGTCAAGTCTCAAAGTTAATTACGGAAGGTTTTTGTTGACAAAGAATGATTCTGAAGTGTGATTAAAAATGATCCGAAAATTAGCATCGATTTGATTTGGAAATATAATCAACGACAGAGTTGGATTTAAGTTTGATACGGAAGTGAATATGAATTATATGATAGTTCGTTGATATTAGGGTGATGGGGGCACCCTACTCGGGTATGGCCGAGTAGGAGAGAGAGCCATCGGGTAAAAAAGGAACACCGTCCCCAACTGTCCGAGTATCATACCCGAGTAAATTGGACGAGTAAATATACTCGGAAGGGAGAGGCATCGGGTAAATGAGTTTTGTGCTGAAATGAGTAAATGAGTTTTTTTATTTGGCGACCGGAATATTCCAAAACAAAATTAAGAAAACTTTTGTTTCTGTTTACAATAACATGCAACATGCTCCACCTCCTTCACCACAAAAATTGATATTCCAGTAGCAAATATATATATATATATATATTTTGTTTATTTGATTAATTTTTATTTGTAGGCTTTTTATTTTATTTTTTTAGATTTTTAATTGTATTATGTTAATTTTTAATTAAATAAAAAGTATGTTTTTTTATTTAATTTGAACATTTTGCTACATTACCGGAGTGGGCCAGCAGCGATTCGGAAGACGATTATGTTTAATTTTTTGTTTTTTTATTTGTAACTTTATTATTGTATTTTGTTATTTTTAGTTGTATTTTGATTTTTTAATTAATAAAAAGTATGTTTTTGATTATTTAAATGTTTAATTATAAAAAAAAAGTTGGTGAGTAAATGAGTAGGGTGTTTCTAATAAAATCTGAGTAAATGAGTAGTTTTGAGGTGACAGAATTCTATTAACCAGTTTTGATGAGTAAATAAGTATTAGGGTTAATGGCTCCCAACACCCTTAGAGGGATAAAGAGTAAAAGGGAAGATATTTGATATAGATAGAAATTTTATGTTTCTTTTCTTCTTTATTTTAAATCAAGTGGCACAATCAGTAATGAATTATCTCAAATGCGGTACAATTTTCGAGAATGAGTTTTCAAAGGCGAAAAGATTGAGATCACTTCTATTAACGGTAAACTTAGCATCTATGATTTATACATTGTTTTTTATTATTTAGTCACAAGAACTGATTAACACGTGACATCAGAGCAGATGTTGATTAATCAGTTCTTGTTTATTTCCCTTAACTGGAATTAAAATCGGAGAACATTAGTTCTGTTAAAACCTGATGAAAATCGTCCTTATAATGTTTCACGGTTTTTTGTTTTGTTAAAATATCACGGTTTTGATCTCCTAAAATTCGAGATCCATTAATATTTTCGAAATCTGTTAAAACTTATGTTTCAAGATTTCGATTCCAGGTTTTTATCTGAAATTACTGAAGAACAGTTTATCTGATGTTCATAAGCTGTTCTTCATGTTCATTATTATTTTTGATGAAAATCCCCTTAATTTGGGATAAATAATGATTTTGATTATGTTTCCTAAAATTGTGTAACTTTATCTCCAAGTTTTACATTAAAATATTAATTTAATTATTTTAAATAATGAAACTTGGATATACTTAACACCTAAGATATTTTTGAAATTTAAATACAATCAAAATCCCTTTATTTTCGCACTGCCTTATCAGGATCAATCTTCACGATTTTTTGGTCTTTACGGGTCTTAAAATTCACGGTTTAACAGTTCACGGTTTAACAGTTCATGGTTTAACAGTTCACGGTTTAACAATTCATGGTTTAACAATTCATGGTTTAACAGTTCACGGGTTTTACAGTTCACGGTTTATGAACTGTTTCCGTGAACCTTATAGGAGTCGTGAACCTTTGCTGAACCGTGAACCTCTCACTGAACCGTGAACCTTCCTTAGTTGTGAACCTTTCCTTAACCGTGAACCTTACTGAGCCGTGAACCTTACCATAACCGAGAACCCCTTACTGAACCGTGAACCCTAATGAAACCGTGAACCTAGCACTTACAGGGGGTTTGCTATTAATGAATGCTTTAGTTTTGATAAACCTTAAATTTAAATGTTTTCAAAACCTTAACACTTACTTGAATAACATCTAAAGCTTCACTTCTGCCTAAAGGTGATCTGATGCATGTGTAAACTTATTCAAGCTTATTAAGCATTATAACTTAGTGCTTGTCATGACATTAACTTAGAAAACTCGATTAACTTAAATAACACCTAAAGTTTCACTTCTGTCCAAAGGTGATGTGTCACGCTTGTAAAGTTATTTAAGTCTAATTAAGCACTACTTCGCCTTATATAACTAAATGTTTCTACTTCTGCCCAAAGGTGACGTGTCACATTTGGTTTTCAAGAAGCTAATTATGTGCATACTAAACAAATGTTTCACTTCTGCCCAAAGGTGATGTGTTACATTCTTACTGCACATACTCAATATTAAATTGTTCTTAATACTAAACAAATGTTTCATTTCTGCCCAAAGGTGATGTGTTACATTGTTTAAGTAAGACCTAATTAATCTATTATTTTGGTGATTATAATAGATATTTATCACAACTTCATTAATATAATGGTCCTTATTTCTGCCTGCCATAGTTTAAGTTACCCCATAGACACTCTAAGTTCTTCTTTAACAATTAGTATCTTATTTTTCTCGTATAAAATCCACTGCAGCCCCTAACTTGGGAGTCGAAACTTTGAATGGTACGAACTTCTCTGCTTGGAAAGATTCACTGATGCTATCTCTCGACATGATGGAATTCGATCACGCACTCGACAAGACTGCACCTGCTGATCTTACTGACAAAAGCACTCCTCAGGACATTATAAAGCATGAGAAATGGACGATGTGTAACTGCATGGCTCTTATCCTAATGAAGAACTCCACCAGTCCGGTCATCAGAGGAACTATACCTGATTATAAAGATGCCAAGACTTATCTAGCTTCTGTGGAGGATCAATTCAAGGGAACTTCTAAGGCGCATTCTAATACTCTTATTCTGAAGCTGGTAACTACAAAGTATGACGGGATCAGCAGCATTCGTGAGCACATCATGATGATGAATGACATGTCCCGTAAACTCAAGGGCTTAGACATGGAGATCAGTGACGGTTTCCTAGTGCACTTTATCATGACCTCTCTTCCTAAGTCTTTTGAAGCTTTCAAGATCAACTATAACACACAGAAAGACAAGTGGACGATGAGTGAGTTGATTGCAATGTGCGTCTAAGAAGAAGAGCGTCTGAAGCTAGAGAGACCGGATGTTGCTTATCTCATGTCCGCTGATTCAAAGAAGAGGAAGGGCAATTTCCGTAAAAAGGAATCTTATAAGGTCCAGAAACAAGATGCAAATGGTGCTTCCAGCTCTAAGAACTTCAAAGGGAAGTCTTACTGCAAGTTCTGCCGCAAGGCTGGACATAGGCAGAAAGACTACCCAGACTTTAAGGAGTGGCTGAGCAAAAGAGGTAATCATATTTATATAATACTTGAGTCCTATAATTTAAATGTTCCAACTAATACTTGGTGGTTTGATTCTGGTTCTATGGTTCATGTAACCAACTCCTTACAAGGATTCCTTACAATCTAGAAGCTGGAAAGAAACCGAAGAACACTTAAGATAGGGAATGGAGAAGAACTAGTTGTCAAAGCTGTGGGAACCTTAGAATTAATAATGAAAACTTGTTTATGTATTAAACTTTATGATACCTTATATATTCCTGAGATTACTCGGAATCTAGTATCATGACCAAAGTTATACATTGACGTTTTTGTTTGTTCTCATGGTCATGACAAACTTTCTATTATGTAAAATTCTCAAGTGTTTGGACGTGGTTATTTGGATGATGGTCTCTATAGATTAGAACTAGATGATGAATTTTCCAAGTCTTTGTTATCATATAATATCAATGAAAACTCAACAAAGACTAAACGAAAGCGAGACTTAGAAGCTTCATCCATGTTGTGGCATCAACGCTTAGTCCACATTTCACGAGATCGCTTATCTCGATTTGTGAAGGATGAAGTGTTACCATCTCTCGATTTCAATGACTTTGGAACATGTGTCAAATGCCTTAAAGGTAAAATGACATCAGCAAACAAGAAAGGTGCCACTAGGAGCTCTAATTTATTAGAACTCATTCACACTGATATTAGTGGCCCTTACCCCGTTGCTGGTATAACATGACATACTTCATTTATCACTTTTACAAATGATTATTCTCGTTATATGTACTTGTATCTTATTAAAGAAAAATCTGAATCACTTGCGACTTTTAAAGATTATAAAACTGAAGTTGAAAAATAACTTGATCTTCAAATAAAAGTTATGAGATCAGATAGAGGAGGTGAATATTATGGTAGACATACTGATGTGGGTCAGGCTCCTGGTCCATTTTATGAGTTTTGTAAGGGACAGGGGATCGTGAACCAGTACACCATGCCCGGTACTCCTCAGCAGAACGGTGTTGCTGAGAGAAGAAACAAGACCCTAATGAACATGGTACGCAGTATGTTAGCAAACTCAGGTTTACCCTCATTCCTCTGGACCGAGGCCTTAAAAACAGTTGTTCATATACTCAATAGAGTTCCTTCAAAGTCTGTCCCTAAAAATCCTTATGAACTATGGACAGGAAGGAAACCGAGTCTTAGATATATGAAAGTATGGGGATGTCTTGCCGAAGCTAAACTCTATAATCCCTTTTTAAAGAAACTTGACATGAAAACTGCCACATGTTACTTCATCAGTTATCCTGATCACTCAAAGGGTTATAGATTCTACTGTTCTTCTCACGTCACTCGTATTATAGAAACTAAGCATACCAAATTCCTTGAGGATTTTAAGGTCAGTGGGAGCAGTGAAAATCCTTATCCAGATTTAGAAGAAGTACAAGACGTGGGGGGGGGGGGATTCGTACTTTAACTCCGATTACTCCTCTTGTACACCACGCTGAACTGCACGTCACTGCACCACCTCTTCCTCAATCAGATCTTAATGCTACTCCTTTTATACCAGAGAATGAAGGCACATCAAACAACCGACATGAAGACAATGCAGAACCCGATAATCAACTCAGGAGGTCGTCTAGGTCTAAAAGGCCTACTAACTTTGATGATTATGTTACCTACCTGACTGAAGCTAAAATGGATGTCGGAAAGTTTACAGATCCTACTTCTTATCATGAAGCCAATAGCAGTGATCAGTATTCTGAATGGAACAAAGCTATGATTGACGAGCTCGACTCCATGAGGAAAAATGATGTTTGGGATTTAGTTGAATTACCCAACGGTGCTAAACCAGTAGGATGTAAATGGATATTCAAAAACTAAACTAGATCCGAATAGAAACATTGAACACTATAAAGCGAGATTGGTTGCAAAGGGTTTTGCTCAGAAAGAAGGAATCGACTATCAAGAGACCTTTTCTCCTGTTTCTCGAAAGGATTCATTAAGGATCATGATGGCCCTAGTAGCTCACTTTGACTTAGAGTTGCATCAGATGGACGTCAAAACCGCTTTCCTCAACGACGACTTGAATGAAGACGTGTTCATTAAACATCCTGAAGGTCAAGAATATCTAGTCTGTAAGTTGAAGAAATCCATATACGGGTTGAAGCAGGCATCACGTCAATAGTACCTAAAGTTTGATGAAGTCATGAAGAAACAAGGTTTCCTTAAGAATCAAGTGGATCAATGCACCTACCTCAAGATGAGTGGGATCAACTTTACTATACTTGTCCTTTACGTAGATGACATTCTATTAGCAAGTAACAGTTTAGATATGTTGCATGATTCGAAGCGTTTACTCTCGCATAACTTCGACATGAAGGATCTCATAGAGGCTTCTTACGTTATAGGCATCGAAATACACCGAGATAGATCTAAGGGAATTTTGGGATTATATCAGAAAGCCTACATTGAACGGGTCCTCACACGTTACAATATGCAACACTGCTCTCCTTCTGTAGCTCCAGTAGTTAAGGGAGATGTTTTTGGTTCTTTCCAATGTCTGAAAACAGAGGTTGAGAAGGAGTAAATGAGAATGATACCTTATGCATCAGTAGTTGGGAGTCTTATGTATGCTCAAGTCTATACTCGTCCGGATATCGCTTATATTGCTGGAATGCTAGGCCGTTATCAGACTAATCCTGGCCTTGATAACTGGAAAGCAGCTAAGAAAGTACTTCGATATCTGCAAGGGATGAAAGACTATAAACTGACTTATAGAAGAAGTGATAATTTGGAAGTGGTTGGTTATTTTGATTCTGACTTTGCTAAGTGCAAAGATGACAAGAAATCCACTTCAGTGTACATCTTTATGTTAGCCGACGGATCTATCTCTTGGAAGAGTCATAAGCAACAGTTGACCACAACATCCACTATGATGGCAGAATACATAGCTGTGTATAACGCGACCTGTCATGGAATGTTGCTAAAGAATCTGATCACTGGACTCAAAATAATTAATTCCATTTCTAGACCATTGAAGCTTTATTGTGATAACTCAACTGCCGTTAGTTTCTCCAACAGTAATAGTTCGACCGGAGTTGGATTATATCTTGATACAAAGTACTTGTTTGTACATGAGCAAGTTGAGGAAAATAATCTTTGTATTGAGTATATAAGTACTAAAATTATGCTTGCGGATCCGATGACTAAAGGTCTCCCACCTAAAGTTTTCGAAGAACATGTTTCGAATATGGGCTTTTCTAAAGACCTTATTTAGTAGCATATTGTACTTACTTACGCTTATTAATGAAATTTACCCAGTTATTTGAATTTGTTTGTCTCTAAATATGTTATGCATGCCTAAAGACATATAGACACTGATTATACAAATCAACGTTAAAGGGCTTACTTGTAAATTTGATCCTAAAGTTTACTTATGTTTTAAATTTGTGCTATAGTATGATTAATGGGGGTCTTGAGTTGAGTACTGATTCAATGGTTGTATTTCTCTGCTATAGTTACAGTTTAGAACTAAAATGAGTATTAAATCTCTGCAGACTTACTAATGCTCATAATAAATGATTACTCAGTCAAGTGAGAGAATGTAAGACACAATTTAATATGTGTCTCTTATAATCATTTATCTAATTATTAAATGATCAAATATAATTATTTATTTATTTAATAACCTATGACTAGTAATTAGTTGATGTACCTAATTACTCTTAATAGGTCATTAATGGGTTTCCCCTTAGATGTACATATAAATAGAGAGTTAATAAGAGGGTATAGAATAATGTTCATTTAATCTCCATCACCACTAAATCGTCACTCTCTCTCCAAACAGTGAGCTCTCACGAACTCACCTAATACCATCCTAATCGTACACCCTAAATGGGAACCCGATCCAGATCAGAGATCATGATGTCTTCCCTATCAACGGTGAACTTAGCAGGTATGATTTATATATTGTTTTTCATTATTTAGTCACAAGAACTGATCAACAATTTGAATCATATATGGGATCCTTACTGTAGAGGTGTATAAAGTCGATTATGGATTGGTTTTGGCATCTTTTATAATCATAATCGTTTGGTCGGTTACTCGGTTATGGGCTCTTCCATAACCATAACCGACTGGTCGGTTATAGCAGGGTCGGTTAACCATCGATTAAGGGTCGGTTTTGGTTAATTTTCTTTATATCCTTTTATGTTTAATCATGATAAAAACCTTCAACTATAATAATCACTGATTATTATGTATGTTCTTTTTAATATTAACTAGAAGGTTTGAGCTTGCGCGATGCGGCGGGAAGTCCTCAACGATACAAAATACCTAAACGTATGTTTGAGAAACCTAAGGCATAAAATATCAAAACGCATGTTTGGGAAACATAAGGAATACCAAAAGTACAAAATAAAGTAAACCCACAGCGATCTTAATTAAATGTAAATTAGTGAAAAAAAATATTAAGTAAAGTTGTGAAAAAAATGGCCAAAAAAAACAACCCAAGGACTCGAACCCGGTGTCACACCCCCGCCAAGGCGGAAACACGAGGGAGCGATGAAATTGAATCATTACACATGATCAAAAGAAATTTCTATTAATCGAATACTTGATTACAAGAATAAAACAAGACAAGTAGAACAAATATGTCTTCTTTTTGTTAATATGTAGCTAAGTTTACTAAAGCATGAGTCCTTGAAATCCTAACGTGATCAAAGCATCAACTTAGTTTTCATTACCTGAAAAACATGCTAAAATATGTCAACTAAAAAGTTGGTGAGAACATAGGTTTAAGTAGATACATAGTAATAGATAACCTAGTGAAAATCATAAACAAGTTTCATATTCCTAGTAATTAAACTTTTATAATATAGTCCACAACCAACCCTAGTGATCGAATGCTCTCCCATCCAACACCTTGTCACAAGGGTGTTAGACTATAGTATAAGTGTCAAGAATGTAATTTCTGAACACCCAACTCCTTTCAAGTTGATCAGAATTCCACAACTTGAAGGACGCTCAGAATTGATTGACATGCATCAACTTGAGGACCGGATGGGCTAGTCAGGCCAATATATCTATTTACTTACTCCTTTGGCTTCCCCGATGTTAATTGTTGTATTGGTTTTAGAAAATAAGATAGACTAAATTGTAGTAAAAAGTGACATAGTATATCAACATGTATAAACCAGTTTAGTTTTACTAGAATTAAAAAGTTTGTTATTGATTGCAAAAGAATAGTTTTGACTCTAGAATTCAGATTCATTTTGATATATGAACATGTTTTCACCCAAAGTAGAAAGTAAAAGGGGGGCTATGAACTCACCTTGTAAAGTATGAAGGGTTGAATTTGTACTTGTAGTAACTTAGATTGAATCTCTTAAGGATTCCCTAAGTAAGTTCGTTAAGTTAGAAACAAGTTAAGGATAGTTGAGGGGTTGCTAGTGTAATTAGTTAAAAGTGGTTGTTGTACACTAGAGTGGTTATCATTCAAGAGTAGTACCTCTAACAGAAAAGTTCTCAGGAAAGAGTTGGTTGGATCAGAACCCCATTTTTTCCTAACCAGAACTTTAATGTTTGTCAGATAACTACATACCGGTTTGAAACTTACTCTATTTGCATATATAACCAAGTTTAGGGTGTGATTGGTAAGTTTGGAAAGTATAGGGGCTAAAATGAAAAATATGAATTTAGTATGGATAGAAATGAAATAAGTTGGATATTAGAGGGGTTTAATTGAAAATAAGGAAACAAGAAAGATCAAAATCAAGTTTTTAAATAAAAGTTTGAACAAGTTTGATTAAATAAGGCTTTTGTTCTTGGATTAGATCTATGATTATAACATAAACATGTTGGGGAATCATAGATCTAAGCTGATTATGAAGGATTCTGAAAGAAAAGGTATGAATTAGCAAGAACATAAGAATAATTTACTTAGAACGAAAGGATAGAGATGGGATGAACGACCTTTAGTTGTTAGAGATCCCTAAAGGATCATTGAGGTGCGAAGAATGAATAAGAAATAATGGCTCTATTTATAGGGTGAGTTTAAGGGCTTAATAGCAAAATTTAGTTAGCTAAATAGACTAGGATTGTAGATAGTTTATTAAATTTAAAAAAAAATCGAAAATATTGATATGGGGGTGTGGGGGGAGGGGGGGGGGGGGGTTCACGACATTCTTAGGGGGATAGGGATGGGTTTTTTTCTTTTTTTTTGAGTTAGTTATTTGATTAGGATAAGGATAGGATTTATAATAAAAATAATGGTTTTTAATCATTTAGATAGTTTTAAGGTTTTTAATTGATTTAATAATTTAAATAATATATATATATATATATATATATATATATATATATACTAATTTCCTAAATTTATAATTAATAATAATATATAATTGAATTTACAATAATTAACTAAGTTTTAAAAGACGTTACGAAAAAAACCCTAAGTTTAACAGGAAAGTAAAAACGTGCGTGAAGTGTGTAACATAAATGTAAATAACAGAATAGTAAATACCAGGAAAGTAAATAGCTCGAGAATAATCAGATCACAACGAGTATTGCTTTTGGCTTTGAATCCGCTTGGTATATGATAATGTCATGTTTAACTAATCCGATGGTATAACTAATACAAATGTGTGAACGGTACACCACTAGATCCTCATTCTCACAACATTTGGTTCACGAATTATGTTCTTTAGAATAAAATGTAGGACTCCCAGCTAGGGACATCGTTACCCTCAACTCTTTGAGCCTATCGCCGAGTGGGTTTGAGACATCAAACTAAAACACTTTTTATTCTTATTAAAAGAGTGGTTAGACTTTGTTCACTTGGAGGCGGTGCAACAATGCGACCATGTATAAAGACGTACCGTTCCCAACGTGAGTTCACCAACTCTTGGTTTCATAACAAGCTCGTATAAAGACGTACGATTTAATTAATATTAACCAAGCTTTGGCTTATCAAAATAAGATTGTATAAAGACGTACAAGTTTCAAGAGAAGTTTGATTAAAAAGGTTTTACGGTCTTACACTTTAAAATCAAGAACACTCACAAGTGTAAAGACTAAATGAAGTAATAATAAAAAATCCATCATGAAGATGGTTTTAAGAACGAATGACTAAAGAACATAAATATACCATTATATTAATAAGTTAAACATTAACATACACCAAACTTCATCTTCACCCAAGCAATACAAAGGGTTTAGCCACGAATGGCCATACGAACTAGCATAATGCTGAGTTTCGTAAGCTCCCCTATTGCGAACATAGCGAAAGAGTCTCTCTACTCTCTACTACTACTCTCTGGAATGGTATGGTAAGGTGTGTGGAATCAAGAACCCAAGCCATCAATTTATAGGCCTCAAAATTAGCAATGCACGGTAGTGCATTAGTTTGCATGGCGTGCAAACACCTCGGGAATCAAAAGGGTACAAATGGCAGTGTACTAGGGTCATTGGGGAGCAAGATAGGCAATGCACGGCCGTGCAATGAGATCCACGACCGTGCATCCCCTATCTGCCTCATGTTTTGTCTTTTTGCTGCTTGTTGACTTGTGTTGACCAATTTTGGCTTCTTGGGGGGTCAAAGATCGGGTGTGCTTCTTTCCAAAAACTTGATTTCTTGATGTTTTTAGGCTTTTTCTGCTTTGTTTTCTTTGGAACACCGTTTAACATGCAATTGTGAAATATAAACGTTTTAAGTATCAATTTCAAGGCTTTTGTTCAATTAGTACCATAATATGGGGATTATTATGCATGTAAAACATGTATAATTTAGGCATATCAAGCAGTGAGCTGTTGTGAAACAAGAGTAGCAAGTTTGGTAGTCTTGATGATAACATGATAAAAAAGGTATTTTATGCTTACAAGATCGAATTATGTTGATAGTGTGTGAGTATCGCATATAGCAATCCATAAAATGAAGTTAAGACCAAAAGATCAAATGTCAGCATAAAACCTCCCAGACATAGTGTAATATCTCCAAACTAGAATACAAAACAAAGAAATAAAACAAATAAGTTATCGCCTCAGATAGCTTTCCATCAAGAAACAGATAAGCACCATGATGAACATTGCTATAGTCACTCTTACTGCAAATCGGGCCTCAGCTCTAATTGCTTCTGTACGGGCATCAAAGATTTCTCTGTCTTCTTCCATCATATCTAGTTGGGTACCTAGTTTCGAAATCATGCTTTCCTAATGCTGCACTTGATTCCATAGGCCATCCACGCGTTGGCCTAACTGGTCGTGTCTTATCTCACGCTCTTGCCTCTGTCTCAGGAATTCGAAGGATCTCACATACTGATGTGCGGCATTGACTGAGATTCCTATTGCGCTGGTTAGCCCCATAGTTTGTCTTGCCATTGAGCTTGGATGGTATGGATCTGGTGCTAGGTATGGGTCCCTTAGTGAGGGTTGCTCATGTACTTGGATCCTCAGGGCCATATTCCTAACATGTTCTGCTCTGCGAAATAAAGGGACCTAGCAGCTAGTTGTGCGGGTGACTAGTTGCGGGGATCCAAAATCTCTGGTTCGGACTATGTTCTAGAGTAGTATCCACGGAGGTTAGCAGGGTAAGTGGCCATGCCTAGCATGAAAAGAAAAGATCATAAGTGATAATAAAGATAGATTAAGGCAAATAAACATATATGAAATTTATACAAATGTATTACTCAACAACAAAGATGCTCCATAAGAGTACTCGTATTCAGCTCAATAAAACAATAAGATGACATGACATCCATTCGTTAATAAAGATTACATTTGTGATAATCTCTCCACATGCCATGTTAGGGTTATATCGGTTAACGTTCGGTTATGGGACACCCTTAACCATAATTATATCCATAACTGTTGGGTATTTTTGGCCAGTGGTGATCAGTTAGATTAGTTATAAAAAACGGTTAATAATTAATTATAGATTGATAATAATTATTTAGTAATTATTAATACGCAGCGGAACGAAACCGATTCAACACAAAAATAAAAAACCCGACATGATCTGGGTTACAAAACATACGAATACGGAATAAGATTTAATCTTACTACCAATGAGATAGATATACATCGGTTAATGATTAATCGGTTGAGACACCAAGGTACAACGAACCGATGCTAGATCACGAACCGACAACGCGAGAGACGGGAAGCGCCGGGGTTGTCCGAACCTTGCAAAAGCGGCGCCGATTGGGCTACTAGTGAACCGCAGGCGATGGCGGGACTAGCTTGTGATTGGCCGGCGATCACAAAAGAATAGGAGGACCTCCTCTTGTTGACGGCTATCACAAAGGGAAAATCATTTGCCTTTTTACGGCTCCAGTTGTTTTCAAAGAATCATATTCTATATATACATGATTTTAGATTAAAAACCCTTAATCATGTTATAACCCTTTTAAATCACTACCGGGCAGAACCCAATAATTAATAACAAGCCCAAAATCATTTAATTTGTTTTAATAAAAGATTA
Source organism: Smallanthus sonchifolius (assembly GCA_023525975.1). Lineage (NCBI taxonomy): Eukaryota > Viridiplantae > Streptophyta > Magnoliopsida > Asterales > Asteraceae > Smallanthus > Smallanthus sonchifolius. Next base: position 21,476,556 of record CM042019.1, on the reverse strand, counting down.
AAACAAATAAATATAAATTATTATTTATAAACCTGTATAAATAATAAATCCCGTGTAACGAATATATATAAAGTATATCGTCTCGCTAACAGATCGTAATTACCAGTTAAGCAGGTTAAGTGGATTTAATGTTCGTTGCCCTAGGTGTAACTCTTACGGGTCACAACTCAGTTAGTAGCGTTAAATAATCGTGACCGGACATATAATTCCAACAATAACCACAACCAATTTATCGGTTAATCAAAGAACCTTATTCATAACTGTCAGTTAATTTTAGTTATCAGTTAATTCGGTTCGGTGGCTGTTCAGTTATCGGTTAATTTCGGTTAACGGTTAAGGTTTGGTCACCCCTACCTTGTGATAGACATCCTAAACTATTATTTATTCAGAGGAGGAACAGAAGACTTGAATGCTATATTTAGGAGAAGCGTCAACGGAAGGAACACTAAATTGAAGAATATGGAATTATTTGATGATCATAGAAAGTTTAAACATTTTCTTATGACTGATGTATTTTATGCTGCTTATTGAAAGTTTGAACTATTATCATAAGCCTAAGCACTTATATCTGTTGAGAATTGGATAAGAAGACTTGAATGATCATATTTAGGAGGGGCTACACCCGGGGGGGGGGGGGGGGGCATTAGTCTAGGGGAGATTGTTGGGTTTATTTGAGACTAATGATTACCAAACTTACTACTCGTGAATTATTTTGGTGTGATAATTACAAGACATTGTTGATACCAGAAGTTTGTATGCTTGGTCAAAGTAAAAGTGGACATAAAAAATCAAAGTCAAAGTTAAATTGAAAGTAATCCAAGCTAAAGTTAAAACTTCTTATTTTTTATTCAACTGAAAGAATCAAAGGCTTGTCATGGAGAGTGTGACTAACTCAACATTCCAGTTTGCTAGTTGACGTATTACAGATGAACCTTTTTGCAATGATGTAAAGCTCCTTTCCCATCTAGAATCATAAGTTTTTTTGAAAAATTCAAAATTCTGCACCATATCACCAAGTATTTGTAGAAATACTTTTTGCGTCCAAAACCTTATTTAAACACATTTTCATGAAATTTTGGATCATGTGGGCTTCATGATCTCTACATACACGAACTTTTGACCTTAAAGTATCTTCAACTTCATAACTTAACGTTGCTTGAATAGTTGTAGCAAAAAATTAAAAGTTACAAACATTCGTATGAAAAGACGATGAATCGTCTGAACTTGATGAACTAGAAAGTGGAAATTGAAAAAGATTTACGATAAACTTGAGATGAACTAGATTGTGGAAATGCGAGAAAGGATAATTAAAATTGGTGTGAAAAAAAAAGAATTGAAATGGTTTACATAGGGGTTTGGTTTAATTATTTTTCTTATTATGTAATGGATAGTTTAATCGCTATATTGCCGTTTGGACGCGGGAGACACTCGGGTACTACACACCAAAAAGCAATGAAAATAGACGGTATCAAGCAGGGCCGGCCCGGGGTAGGCCGAGCCGAGCCGGGCCGCCGGCTAGGGCCCGTTTTTTTCGGGGGCTTAAAATTTTTACAAGGCCTGTATATATATATATATATATATATATATATATATATATATATATATATATATATATATATATATATATATATGTTTTTTATAAAATTTTAAATACCGGTTTTATATATTGGGTCCTTTTTATAAAACTTAAAAAATTATTGGGCCCTTTTAATCTTTTTAATGGTTGGACCCTCTTTTATAATGGTTGGGCCCTTTTCTTTATTCCATGACCATTGAGTCATTTAAAAAAAAAATTATTTTTATTGGTTGGACCCTCTTTAAACTTATAATACATTTTTTATTGTTTTTGTTTATTACATACTATATTTTTTCTGTGTTTATTCTTATAACGTTAATCGTCGTTTAAAAAAATTTTAGTTTATATATTTTGTTCATAGGGGCCTTTTTTTCCGGCTCGGCCGAGACACTTAAATTTTCAGGACCGGCCCTGGTATCAAGGGAGGCGGACCGTTGGTCATTTGGTGCAATGATAGCCCCAAGACTTCCCATAGTGGAGGTCTTGGGTTCGAATCCTGGCAACAGCAAAAAAGGGATCTGTGGCCAGGTCAGGGGGTTTACCCGGTTGGGGGGTTCCTCCTGTGGTGTGCTGCTCTGGATGTTCTAGGTGTTGCCCCGAAAAAATCCAATTATGTTAGAATATTTAGGTGTTGCCGTTCAAAAAAAATCAAGGGAGGTGGGCCGGTGTTCCGTCGGCTGCCTACATGCTTAGTCATCAGATAATTTAAGTCTTGAGCTCTTAATGGCTTTAAAAATGTTAGTGGATTTATGGGCCACTCAACACTCAACAACAATCTACATATTCATTTCATTGATTGAAGTAAAGAAGGTTTATTTGTGAAAAAAGAATTATACAAATAACAACTTTTCATTGATTCAACCAAACAAGGTTTATTTGTGAAAGAAAAGAATTATACAAATAATAAATTTTCATAATTATTTTATTTAAGTTAATTTAAAAAGAGTAAACTGTCATTTTCGTCCCTGTGGTTTGGTCAAAATTGTCACTTTCATCCAATAGTTTGTTTTTTTGTATCTGGGTCCTTGTGGTTTTAAAATATTGCCATTTTCATCCTCGTGGTTTTAAAATATTGCCACTTTCATCCAGTCAGCTAACACCGTCCGTTTTTCTCAATTAAATGAGGGGTATTTCAGTCCTTTTACATATTTGTTTTATTTCTTCATCTTTTTTACTCTCACTTTTTAATCATAGAAACAAGCGACGGAGGTGTTCCAGTGATGCTCGTCGGAAACTGGTCAGGAAAAGAGGAAGAAGGCCAGCAGGTGGATTATTAAATTAGAGGTTAAATTGGGGATGATTAAAAAGTGAGAGTAAAAAAGATGAAAAAATAAAACAAATAAGTAAAAGGACTGAAATACCCCTCATTTAACTGAGAAAAACGGACGGTGTTAGCTGACTGGATGAAAGTGGCAATATTTTAAAACCACGAGGATGAAAATGGCAATATTTTAAAACCATGAGGACCCAGATACAAAAAAACAAACTATTGGATGAAAGTGGCAATTTTGACCAAACCACAGGGACGAAAATGACAGTTTACTCATTTAAAAATAATAATAACGAAGTTTCATATATATAAACCATTTAAATAACTAAAATTAAAACTTTATACATTTATAAAAAAAATTACACAAAAACAAAACAATTCTTCAAAGTTCTAGTGGATGAGAAGCACAAAAGATTTCTACTTGCGTGGCAATCCTTGTGGGGATGCAACATTTTGTCATATTACATAGCTAGATTGTTACAACCATTGGTTTAAACCGGTGGTAAAGGTGTATATTTAAGATTTCACTAAAATAGTGAGATCTTGGGTTCAAGTCCCACTTGTGACAAATAAAAGGGTCCAGGTTGGATCAGGGGGTTTTCTCACCTATGGTGGGTTTTCTTTTGAGAGAAATGGAGATGATCGGGTGGGTCAGTGGTCCGTCAGTGATCCAAATTACCGTTAAAAAAACATAGCTAGATTGTTTTGCGTGCACAAATCAATTCGATGGTGTACGACCCCAGGAGTGTTGCAGTGATTTATGGCCATGGTAAGCTTCTTTACAGTTTTTGGGTTAATAATAATAAAGAATAATAATGTTTGAGTATTTGTTGTTTTTTTTCAAACTATATACACGGTTGAGTTAAATAGATGTTACAATATCCAGAACAACAAAGTACCACATATGTGACTGTGATGCGTTGGACAATTTTACCCATATTTTTTGATCAGTTGTTAGTTCCAACAAACATGTTAGATGTTTCATTTGTCGACAATGCAATAAAACCTTACCCTGCATGGTGGGACGTTTAAGTTTTCTTGTTTTGTTTGTATAATACATGAAATGTATGATATTGACTTCATAGTTTATTTTAAAGCTACTTAGGGGGTGTTTGGATTAACTTATTGAAAACAATTTATAACTTTTGGAAAAGTAAGTCCTCACTTACTTTTAACTTATAACTTTTTCACCTTTTAAAAACCAACTTTTCACCCTTACTCAAACAAACTTTTGATTTATTGACTTCTTAAAAAAGGTAATTAACTATAAATATGTTTAAAAAGTAATCCCAAACACCCCCTGAATGTTTCAATAAAAAATCATTGGTTCCTTATCACATTTTACTTCCGCTCTTTTAAATTCACATAAATAGGAGAGATATTAAGAAGGAAGAAACACAAGATCTTAAAAGGCCGGTCGGCTTTTGTTCCACAAAGTTTCTATGTATAATCAACTATAATGATGAAGATAGCTTTAGATGACACAATAAAGGTAGAATTAGAAATTGAATAAGCTATTAGCTATTAAGAATTACAAACGTTTTATGGCTTTTGAACTGTATAGCTTGTGTTAAGGTTCATAAAATGTCTCTATAGTTTAAATACATATATGAAATTGTTTGTTTCCAGTACAATATTTAATAAACAAACAAGTTTGGCGTTAAACCAAATATTAATCACAAAAAACTGGATTACAAGAAAATAATTTCTATAAATTTTACATATCACACAAACTTGATGATAGATTATATATGTTGACTCTAACTAATTAATGGAGGGGAGTAAGATCTTTATCTCATCATCACCTCAGGATGCCATGAATGAAAATAATATAGAATAATGATTAGAGTAAATTACACGAAAGTGGTATGTTAAAATTTTGAATTGACTCCCAAAGTATGAGAAAATACATATTTGCTCTCATAGTATGACAACAGATAACATAATAGGTCCTATGATGAATGTTTGTTAAATTTTTTATCAAACTTTTTAAAAATGACAAAAATATCCTTATGTTAAAAAAACATTATACATAAAATTGTCTTAGAATTGTGAGACCCACAAAACCCTAACCCACCTACTCCTTTCCCTTTCCGGCCAGAATTCTTCAACACCCTCTCCGACAACCTCTTTGATTGTCTTCTCCGGTGATATCTATGATATAAACAAATTTCCTACTGTAAATCTAGGATTATAAGTTTAAGCTCAGTTGGTAGTTGCATAAAACAGTTAGGAGCTCGAGTCCTAAGTCGATTAGTAGTGGTAGCGTGAACCCTTTTCTCCAAAACTCAAAAACTTCTTTTTCGGGTTGGATGTTAGTGGCCGTATTATTTTCCTCCTCTTGCCCACACCATCTTCAAGAACGGTACTAGTCTATCTTCGTCTAAGAGAACCGAGTGCACCATGGTTCCATAAACCAAAGACCCATAAACTTTGCAATACTTTCCTATGCTTTGAAACTTTATCTTGACAGCTTGAGTAGTAAAATGAAGCAAGATACCAATTCCCTTGGAAATTAAACTTATCACTGTTTAAAGACTTTGAAATCGGATCGATCTCCACAAAACCAGATTCTAATAAAACAGCACGAACCGCAATTCCCAACAGGTTGTGATTCAAACCAGCACGAACCGCAATTCCGGCTTGGCTTTGTTGCAGAAGAATTTCAGATCCAAAAATTGAAGTTTCTGATGACGTTTGCAGATGAATTTCAGATCCAAAAATCGAATTTGTGTCGATTTGTGGTCTGAATCAGTGTGATGGACTCGTTGGGAGGAGAGAGAGAGGGGTAAGATCTGGTGTTCTTCATGTGACGGGAGGTGGTTGTAGTGATTGCGGTGGCCGTAGGTGGAGGTGGTGGTGGTGGTTGCTATGATCAGCTGTTGTTGTAGAGGGGGTGGGGGTGGGGGTGGGTAGGGTTGTTAAAAGGAAGAAGATGAAGATAGGAATTATCACAGATAAATGAAAAACAAGTGGACCATTTATTTTTGTTTGTGCTTATTTAATAGTAAGTGTATTTTGGTTTTCTTTTAAAAAATTGACAAAAAATTTAACAGACATCCATCATAGAGACCTATTATGTTATCAGTCGTCATACCATGGGGAGCAAACATGTAATTTCTTATATTTGGGGAGCCAATCCAAAATATTAACATACCACAGAGACCTTTCGTGTAATTTACTCTAATGATTATTAGGTTGGCCCATATAAGTTATAACCCTATCAACGTTTATAACATAAATACAATGTCGATTAATGATATTACGTTGAAAAATAATGTTTGATCGTCGTCATCAAAAGCATCCTATCACACCATGTTTGGTTTCATGCGTGGCATACAAAAGTTGTATATCCTTTGAAGTTGGTTTATGCAAATATTCTTTTCTATACAACTCAATAACATTTTCACAAAAGAAATGTAGACTTTTACATGAATATCTATCAGACATATTCATGTACTCATCATACACATCAGGAACATTTCCATATACTAGTTGACGTATTGAAGTACTCCGGCCTTTTCCATCTAGCATCATAAGTTGTTTTGAAAAACTCAATGTTCAATTCAATATCACCAACTATTTGTAGAAATAATTCTCTTCGCATCCGAAACCTTCTTTTAAACATGTTTTCATGAAATTTGGTGGCCTCTGATAAGTAATATGCCATGAGACAATCATGTGGGCTTCACAATCTATACATACACGAAATTTTAACCTTAAAGTTTCTTCAACTCATGACTTAACGTTGCTTGAACAGTTGTAGCGAGAAACTGAAAGTTGCGAACATTCATATGATCAAAAGACGATGAATCGTCTGAACTTGATGAACTAGATAGTGAAAATTGAAAAAGATCCATGGTGAACTTGAGATGGACTAGATTGTGGAAATGTGAGAAAGGATAATTATAATTGGTGTGTAGAAATTTTTTTCTAATTGGTTTATATAGAGGTTTGGTTTAATTTTTTATGTTGTAATGGCTAGTATAACATCTATACAGTCGTGTAGACGCGAGAGTCACTCGGGAAGTAACACCGAAAAGCAATGAAAATAGGCGGTACCAAGGGGGCGGTCCGGTGTTCCTGCTGGCCCTGCATGCCCTGCCCCGGCTTCCGTACCAACTTCATACCGTCCACATTAAGAACTCTTAAATAGTAGGATTAACAACCGTAATTGATAGTACTATATAGCCGGCTACGTACATGCTTAGTCATAAGCTAATTAATTTACTCGGATAATCAACATGTAGGTTTTGTGTTTGATTGGAATAAGTGGCTCCCATTAAGGTAAATATTTTTGGTGGAGAGCTGAGATAGATAGTCTTCCAACTTTGGAGGCTTTACAAAAAAAAGAACATTATCAACTCTTCACTTTCTTGTCCTTTATGCGGAGAGAACATGGAGACATCAGAACACATTTTATACTTCCTGCTTTGTTGCCACTATCATTTTGGGAAATAATTTCTACTTGGTATAAGACTTCTCTAATTTTTGCATTTTCGGTTCGGAATGTTTTAACGTTCCATCACACCTTGCATGCTGATGATCTTAAAAGGCGTCTTGTTCAAGCGGTCGTACTTTTGGCGTGTTCGTACATACCGAAAACTCAAAATGAGGTGGTATTTTCTAGGGGTGCAAACGAGCCGAGCTGCTCGCAAGCTACTCGAGATCGGCTCGTTAAAAAGCTCGAAACGAGCCGAGCTTAAACGAGCTCGAGCCGAGCTTGAGCCTAAGAATAAGCTTGTTTATTAAACGAGCCCGAGCCCGAGCTTCACTTATCGAGCTCGAGCCGGCTCGCGAGCCTTAACGAGCCTTTTATTTATATAATGTTTTTAATATATTTAATATATATTTATAAAATAATAATAATAATTAGTATATATAAAATTAAGATAAATATAATTAAATAATATGTATTATGTTATATATAAAAACTATAATAAAATTTATATAAAAATAATTATAAATATATATAAATTAATTAATATATAATAAACGAGCCGAGCCCGAGCCGAGCTCGAGCTTGTAAAGCTACCAACGAGCCGAGCCCGAGCTTCAAAATTAGAGCTCGAATCGAGCCGAGCTCGAGCTCGAGCTCACAGTAAGTTAAACGAGCCGAGCTCGAGCCTAGTCAAGCTCGGGCTCGGCTCGGCTCGTTTGCACCCCTATATTTTCTAAGAAGAAGGTCTCGATTTCATGGATGCTGCAAGAGATAAAAGCTATCGGGTTCTTATGGATCAAAAATAGGTCTAAAATGCAATATTTAAAGTGATCTGATTGATGAGATTTAAATTTTTGAATTACCATTTGTTTTTATATGTGGTTGTTTCCTTGTATCCGGTTCCTGGCTAGTATTTTTTTCCTCCTATATCTCCATCTTTCAAAAAAAAAACAACAAAAAAAAAAGTCATAAGCTAATTTAAGTCTAGATCTCTTGATGGCTTTAAAGAGGTCGGTGGATTTAGGGGCCACACAACAGTCAACAACAATCTACATATTCATTTCATTGATTGAAGTAAACAAGGTTTATTTGTGAAAGAAAAGAATTATACAAATAATAACTTTTCACTAATTGAACCAAACAAGGTTTATTTGTGAAATAAAAGAATTATACAAATAATAACCAATTAATTTATTTTAAAAATAATAGTAATCAAATTTCATGAATGCACCATATAAATCATTTAATTTAATTTTTTTTATAATTATAAAAAAAGTTACACAACAACTGAACTATAATGAAACTTGAGTAGTATTTATAATTAAGGTATGAGATATACTCATGTGAGCCTGAATAGTATGAGTAAAAAGTGTAAGTCATATGGGCGCCACCTCACACTCCTAGATTTCTCACATCACTCTCACATGGGAGGGGTATAGCCGTGTGAGTGTGAGTGATGTGAGCATTAGTTATTTTTAGTTTTTATTCGTACAAAATTTATTCATTGAAAATTAAATAAAAATTAAATATTAATATTATATTAGAAAACCGTAATACATTACTTACATAAAAAAACAAAACTAAACTTTGAATTAAACATCATTAATATTATATTTTTCCTTTAATCTTCTTTTTTCTTTCTCCAAAAATTCACGCTCCGATCATTGTAGATGATCAATGTTGAGGCGAGAATTTTGTAGTCTTTCCTTTCCTCTTTTTAGCTCTTCATGTCAATCTTCTCCTATTGATACAAGTTAAATTGTCTGATTTCATCGACCATTTGTTCACGATCTCGTTATGAGCGGTATCTGAGCCAGAAACATTTTGTGTTCCTTTTTTCTTTCTGATCGGGCATGATATTTCTTCCACGTCTTCTAATGCATCATGGCTTAGATCATAGAAAGTTCTTCCGTCGGATGTGGCCGGACTTTCCAACATCTCCCCCGGGGATCGTTTCCTTGACTATCCACCACTACGATCCGACAACGCTTGCCATTTAGAACTAAGTTGGTCCGGAGTTCGGTACTTGGGTTCCTTCATTAGGTTATAAAATTTTGTACTTATACGTTCCCATAGGGACATACCAAATACCATTGGGTCCATATATGATATATATCCTTGTCTTTGAATGGGTGGGTTGAACAAGTTTGGATGGATGAACGGATTTGGTTGTTGAGGGAGTTGGTTGAACGCGTTTTGTTGTTAAGGGAGTTGGTTGAACGCGTTTTGTTGTTGAGCATAGCACACCAAATGAACACGTCGTTTGGATCGTTGGGATTCATATTGAAATTTTTGAGAGATGAAATAGTATTAAAAAGCCAAGTGAGAAGAGAAGAGGTAGTGTAGATTTTGTGTGTAAAAAATGAGATAAAATTGTGATATATATAGTGTAATTTTGAATAAAAAATTAATTTTTTTAAGTGATTTACGGATACATTTTTTGAGATGCATCCGTGAGCCAACCCACGCCCACCTCTCACCCCCATGCCATGGAGGGGGCGGTGCTCCATGCCGTCCACGTCCTTCAAGGGCTTCTCATGCCCAGTATACTGGATACCCTTAGAATAAGATATGAGTGAATTTAATGAAATAATATTGAAATTTGGTTATTATTTTATAATTTTTTTAAAACTTTAATCTTGTTTTAACTTGAAAATTTTAGGGTATAAAAGTATATAGAATTAAATTTAATTTAGCAACCTCACGTGTGTAATAAAATTTTGATAATTCAAGTTTTGATTCAACATAGTGCCTATTCAAATTATCAATTTGATATTGTATCACCCTATTATTTTTGGTCCCACTCGAACCATTTACTAGAACCACATTAAGGATTTGAATTATAATTATAGAAAATTAGGGTAGGGTGAATAAGTTTCTTAAAAAATCTCTTTGATTATATTACAAAGTATGGATAGACATTTGTTAAACTCAATAAATTAAGCAAACTAGCAAGTAAAGAGTTTAAGGGTTAGAAAGACATAACTGGTGTATAGATGTTCAAGTCGATTTTAACTAATCCACTTTACATTCTCTTCCCAATTCTCTAATCGAGAGTTGCTCTACTAAACCTTTCTCTAAAACGATAGATATCACCGGTACACCAAGAACGTCTCACTAATTCAAAGGTAGTGATCACCTTGTACAAACGTCTCACTTAATCTAATGTAGTGATCACCTTCTATGTCCTACTATGTCTAAGGTAGTGATACCATTTACAAACTTCTCACCATGTTGAACTCTTCAAAGCTCGCCTTGTTTGCTCAAGTGTTTTCTCAGATTCCTGAATTCGATTTTTCCCACACCTTTAGTCTCATTGCCATGGCTTCAACGGTCCGTCTTGTTCTCTCCTTAGCCATCACTCAACGTTGGTCTCTTCAACAACAGGACATAAAAATTCTTTTCTTAATGGCCATCTCACAGAAAAGGTGTTTTTGGAGCAATCATCGGGTTTTGTGGACTCCCGTCATCCTAATTATGTTTGTCGTCTCAACAAAGCCCTCTACGGTCTTAAACAAGCACCGCATGCATGGTTTCAATGGATAAATGCGTTTCTTATTCATCAAGGTTTTAAATGTAGCCAAGCCGACAACTCCTTATTTGTCTTCTATCATGGTTCTTGCATTTCATATTTTCAACGGATAAGTGCGTTTCTTATTCATCAAGGTTTTAAATGTAGCCAAGCCGACAACTCCTTATTTGTCTTCTATCATGGTTCTTGCATTTCATATTTATTAGTTTACGTGGATGACATAATTCTTACATGCAATGTTGAATCTTCTATACATCGCTTTATCGACCGTCTTCAAAAGGAATTCGCTCTCACAGATCTTGGTCGGTTAAATTATTTCTTAGGCCTCGAAGTCTCTTACACGACTGATGGATTTTTTTGAGCCAAGCTAAATATGCTCATGACATACTTAGCAGTGCTGGACTTCTTGACAGTAAACTCGTGGCAACTCCACTTGGGACAAACGACGTATCCTTAAGTACCAAAACCCATTTTCATGACCTGGCACAGTATAGGTCCTTAGTCGGGGCTCTTCAATATCTCACCATCACCTGTCCGAATCTCTCATATGCTGTAAATCAAGAGAGCCAATTTCTCCATGTCCTGACCTTACAACATTTTCAAATGGTCAAATGTATACTTCGTTTTGTCAAAGGCACGATATCAAATGGACTACGTTACGTTTCTCTTATCCTACTAAATCATCCTTTTTTTTTTGAAAAGAGAACTTCATTAAACCGACGACCCGAAAACCGGGCCGACCAAGCAACAACCAAGACTACAAAAAACTACAAAAATACAAATTTACACCAATCCGACCATTGAACAGATTGGAATTTAGACCTATGCTTAAACCATAAATATCCTTGAGATTTGACTTCGCTGAAAATGTCGTCCACCTTAGCCGTTGAGTCTGAGAACACCGCGTTATTCCTAGCCTTCCACAAGCTCCAACACGAAATAACCATAATACCTTCCAAAGCCGACTTCCCCACCGCTCCCATGCCACCGGCATTCTGGACTTCTAGGAGATCTCTAAACGAGAAGGCAAAGATATTTTGAATTCGGCACCACATACTAATCTTTTGCCAAAGGATAGAAGCTACCAGACATGAAGTGAACAAATGCTCAACCGTCTCTTCCTCACTCCTGCACAACGGGCACAGGTCGTCTCCGGTGACAATACCTCTCTTGCGAAGCGCGTCCTTAGTAGGAATTCTGTTCAACTCTGACCTCCAGGCGAACACATTACACTTTAACGGCACCCACTTACACCAGCTCATAACAAACCGATTGCTAAAATCGCGGCCCTTTGACAGTAACATCTTTGCTGATCTAACCGAAAAAACTCCCTTCGAGTCTCCTAGCCACTCCCGGCCGTCACTCCTGTCAACAAGCGAAACCGGCTGCAAAGCGGCCTGCAAAACAGCGAATTCATTCACCTCAACATCGAAATCTGGCTCATGTCTCCACAGCCACACTCCGACTCCTTCAACACGATCTCGCACGGCACAGTTTTTCACAACTTCTAACCTGAATAAATTAGGAAAACATTCCTTTAGAGGTCTGTCTTTTAGCCACGGGTCCAACCAGAATAATATGTCGCCTCCGTTCCCCACTCTCCCTTTAAAAAAGTTTCGGAGAGGCACGTTGCCAAAGACCGGCCTGTTCAGGACCGAGACAATGTTTCTCCACACCCCACTGGCAGACTTGCAAACGGGCACAAACGACCAATTAGATCCACCCGAATGGATAGCGTCAACTACCTTGACCCACAGATTATCTCTCCCACACTTGTACCTCCAGCCCCACTTACTCAAGAGCGCCGTATTAACCTCCAAAAGTTTGCTTAACCCCAATCCCCCGCACTTAATTGGAGAAGCCACTCTTTCCCACGCCACCCAGTTCATCTTTCTCCCTTCACTCGAGCCTCCCCACAAAAATTTTTTGATTAAGCCTTCAAGATCTTTAATGACTTTCAAAGGCGCCTTGTACAAAGACAAGTAATAGGTTGGAAGACTCTCGAGAACGGACCGAATTAGCGTCACTCTCCCACCGATAGATAACACCGAGGCCTTCCAGAGCGAGAGACGTTTCTCGAAGATATCGTACACCGGCCTCCAATTGCTAACCCGATTCATGTTGGCACCCACTGTTAGCCCGAGATACTTAAAAGGTAAAGAGTCCGCTTTACACCCAACCAAGTTAGCCATATCCTCCAGCTCCAAACTACTAACCCCAATGCCATACAGGTTGGACTTACCAAGGTTAATTTTGAGCCCCGAGCAAGCATAGAAACACCTCAGCACTCTCACCGAGTTGAGAGCCATATTCTCATCCCAGTTACCGGCTATAATAGCGTCATCCGCATAAAACAAATGAGACACACGGGGGCCGTCATTAGGGAGCCGAATACCTTCCAAAATACCGATCTCACACGCCTTGTCGAACATTCTAGATAAAGCTTCCATAACTATAACGAAAAGAAAAGGAGAAAGAGGGTCCCCCTGCCGCATACCTTTCCCGCACTTAAATTCGAACGTAGGAGATCCGTTAACCAACACTGAAGCCCGGGCCGAAGATAAAATCCCCGTAATCCAGTTGCACCACCTCGGCCGAAACCCCATCTGATCAAGAATATCGACGACGAACTTCCAGTTTATATTATCGTACGCTTTTTCGAAATCAATCTTTAGAAAAAAAGCCTTTTTATTGCGCCTTTTCAGCCATGAAAAAACCTCGTTGACAATCAGGGGACCATCGAGAATATATTTACCGCTGAGAAACGCCGACTGGGAATCTGAGATGACCGCTCCTAGCACCCTTTTTAGCCGGCTCGCTAAAATCTTCGAAATCACTTTATTTACCACCCCAACCAGACTTATAGGGCGATAATCATTTAAACCAGTCGGATTCCTAGACTTAGGAATGAGAGCTATGAAGGACGACCCGCAACCCATACTGATTCTACCCGACTCAAAAAATCCTTCCATCACTTTAACAAAATCTTCCTCAAATAAGCACCAGAAATGTTTAAAAAACCTGAAATTGAAACCGTCGGGGCCCGGAGCCCGATCATCTCCGCACTCGAAAACAGCGGCTTTGACTTCCTCCTTAGAAAACCTGGCCTCCAGCCCTTCCGCTTCAGCTGCTGAAATCTTTTTAAGATTATCACATTCAAGGAAAGGCCTCACTTCACAATCTTCCAAAAATTTGTTCCTGAAGAAACTAAACACTTCTTTTTTAGTAAGAGACGGTTTCGCGATCCAACGACCGCCCACATCTAAACCGTGAATCACGTTACTCGCCTTCCTACAGTTAACCATCGAGTGAAAGAAGCGAGAGTTTTCGTCTCCTTCCTTTGCCCACTGGACTCTAGATCTTTGACGGAGGTCTTTCACTTTAGCTTCCTCGGCCTAAAAAATAACTCGATTGGACTCCGAGAGGACCCATTCCTCCTCTTTGGATAAGTCCCTAGAATCCAACAGAGACTCCATATCTTCCATATCTTGCCTCGCTGCCATGACAACCTCGCCTTCTTCTAAGATCATCTTATCCCTCCATTCTCTCAACCGGCTCCGAACATGTCCGAGTTTTTTAATCAACAGCACATCCGGAGAACCACTATTACTAACAAAGCTGTTGCATGCTTCCCTGACCGCCTCCTCGTAACCTGGTCTACCCAGCCACGAATTAAAGACCCGAAAAGGCCGAACCCCGAAGTTAGAGAAATTGGAGACCAACGTAATGGGGCTGTGATCAGACCACTTCCTAGGCCTAGCCTGAATACATGCTTCCGGCCATTTATTTAGAAACTCCGAGTTGACCAAGAAGCGGTCTAATTTACTTAGCTTCCTCCCGTCGGGAGAACAATAAGTAAAACGGCTACCCTTCATCGGAAACTCGACCAACCCAGCGTCGAAAATAAACGAATTGAAATTATTAGCACAAGTTTGCTTAAAAGAGCAATTTCTTCTTTCGTCACGGAACCGGACAGCGTTAAAGTCCCCAGTCACCACCCATAACCCTTCGTTATTACTAATCACAGATTCCAACGACTCCCACAACGTCTTCTTAGCCGACACCCCTTGAGGGGCATAAACATTGAGGATGTTCATAGTCTCGACACATCCCACCATTCTACCTCTAATATGCAAGAAATTCCTATCCTTAGTCCCCCCAGTTTGCTGAAAGACCGAATCGTCCCATATACAAATCAAACCCCCCGACTGACCGCTTGAGCCAACGAAATCCATCCCATAGTTACTGTTACCCCAAAACCGAACCATATCGATACTGGAAACTATAACCTGTTTGGACTCCTGGAGACAGATGAAATTTATACCAGATTCAAATTTTAGATCCTTCACCCATTTGGCTTTCAGATCCCCCCTATCCCTCTGATGTTTAGCGACAACAGATTCATTTGAGAACCTCATTGATACCTGTGGCCTTGATAAATTTCCTTAAAAGGTCTGACTGATTCTGAAGTTTCGCCCCAAGCTTGACTCCAACCGAGATGGTATCCCCTACTTCCTTCTCAAGATCCCCAATCGTATCACCGACCACTTCCTTACCCCGACCTTCTACCTCCAGATCTCCGACTTGAGTTTCCTCCACTCTGCTACAATTAATCGAATCAGAGGAGGCACTAATATTCAAGTCAAGATCGCCAATACCCCCACTATCTTTACCATCTCCACCATTAGCATCTAAATTAGGAATACGGTTGCAGACCGGTGGACCCTCCCAAACAAAATCCTCATAAAAATGAGGCCTTTGTCTCTTCCTTGGCCTAATTTCCACTGGAGAGGTGCCCGAACCAAGTTGGGCCTTGGCTTTTCTAGAAAATTTAATCTTTTTGGGGTTCCTACATGGCTTATTACCATTATCCCCAGACATAAACAAAAAACAATTTTTATTCTTATTACCCGTCTCAGCACCACCTGATTGAATATTTGGCCCCACCACTTTAATCGAGTTATTCCTATCCAAATCCCCAGTACCAGCTCCACTTACCCCCTCGACATAACCGCCGCCTTTTTCTCTCTCCTCATGCACGTTGTCATTATGCGCATGGCTAGACTCTTCGATTTCCTCCACCTTCTCTTCGGCTGTAAGCGATTCATCTTCCGACTCCTCAGATGACGAGTCTCCGGCCACCGAACCACTCAACTCGTCGGCCCTGAGACAATCTGGAACCCAAGTATCGGCTTCCTCAGTGACCCACACGCTGAAATTCTTCCTATTCCAGTTGAGAATGACCTCGCCTGAGATGCTCTTCCCATCGCCGACCAGGACGCCAACCCGATTCAGAGAGAAATCCTCATCCTCCACTCCAAGCCCCGAGACATACAGGACCTTCCCAAACTCCTGTCCTATTCTTCGGAAAACCTCTTCTTCAACTAGATTTAGCGGCACCCCTGTTATCTTTAGCCAAGCAACCCACTCGAACGCTAACGGTTGCCCCTGCCATACATCCAGCTGGCTAAACCACTCCTTCCACTCGCCATGAGAGCATAAAAACTCCCCGGCCTCCTTATGATTATCGAAAATAATTAACACCGATAGGCCACCAACATAGTGTATAGACTTGAAGAGCACACCTGCTGCATTCAATAGACGTCTCAAAGAGACCAACGACTCTAAACCTGACGTCCTTCCTAGCAGCGCCCCCCCTGCACACTACTGAGCGCATTAGTTTCATCAGGAATTGATATGACTTTCCCCACCGGTCCCATTTCCCTCACTCCTTCCCCTCCTCCAGTACCATTTGTTACCATCTCCTTGTAAGACATGTTGTTGCTCCGGACCCGACCCCACACCTGCCTAACCTGTTGGGATTGGCGGCGGAGACCAGGACCCATATGGACCGTCATAGGAGGGGCCTCACGACTTAGGATCTCTGAGTTCTCAACAGCGTATCTCGCAACATTGATCCGCAACTTATTACCTCCCATCTTCACATTCAGCAAACTCCGTTCAAGCTCTGCCCTATCCTTGACTTCCTTAAAGCTGACGAAGCCAAACCGATTCCCCTGTTTATCCATCTTCCTGGCAATGTACAATCCGACAATCTCACCGAACACCCCTACTAAATCATCCTTAGTAGGATACTCGGATGCCGACCAATTAAGAGGCCCTAGTAGTTATTTAAAGTTGAGAAAGTAAACTTCTTTTGCAAATGATAGCAGATGGACCATTGTTGTAACTTTTATTAATTGAAAGGTCTGGTTCTAACTTCTAGATGAGACACACGTGGTACATGGCTTTCATGGTTTCCATCTATCCATCTCTATAAATTACTCCGGCTGCCACCATTCCGTTCTAAGATCTCACCGACAATCAAAGACGTTCGCCGGCGTCCTATCAAGAAGCAATCTCACCACCAACCAAAAGCCTCCGACACACTCCCACTCCCACTTTACCTCACTAATGCTCTCTTCTTCACTATGTTCTTCTCCTTCATGTACTTCCTCCTTCACCGGTGGCGGGAGAATATCCGCAACTCCGTTCCTCTCCATGTCCTCACCTTTTCGGAGATCGCCGCTGTGCTCTCCCTCATCGCCTCCGTTATCTATCTCCTTGGCTTTTTCGGTATCGAATTCGTGCAATCTATCATTCGCCCATCTCCTGGTTCGTGGGAGATTGAGGATAATAACTCAGAACAACTCTTGATGGAAGACGACAAGCCTGTTAAGCCATGCGGCCAAGCATTGATTCCCCATGTTATGCCCACAGTCACGGAGATGACCATGACAGATAAAGAACAAACAAACATACACTGTAAAATCTCACTCAATACAACACTCTGTGGAAAAGGTAAGATGATGGTAAATCTTACCTCTATCCCGAGGGATAAAGATTCTACTCCAACTGATAAAGAGACAATGACTACTATCCTCACGGATAAAGAAGCTACTCCAAGAGAGACAGAAACTACTTTTATCCTCACGGATAAAGATGCTACTCCTAAAGACACAATGACTACTTCTATCTCTAGGGATAAAAAGGTTGCTCCCAAAGACACTACAAACGTGACTACATCGGGGGAAGATGAGGAGATTGTGAACATGGTAGTGGAAGGTTCAATCCCAACATATGCTCTCGAGTCGAAACTCAGAGACTGCAAACGAGCAGCGGCGATACGACGGGAGGTTCTTGAGCGGATCACCGGAAAATCGTTATCCAGGTTGCCTCTTGAAGGGTTTGATTACGAGTCTATCTTGGGGCAGTGTTGTGAGATGCCGGTTGGATATGTTCAGATTCCGGTTGGGATTGCAGGGCCGTTGTTGTTGAATGGGGAGGAGTTTTATGTGCCGATGGCGACCACGGAAGGGTGTCTGGTGGCTAGCACCAACAGAGGGTGCAAAGCTATCTATGTCTCCGGTGGCGCCACGTGTGTGGTCCTGAGAGATGGGATGACTCGGGCGCCGGTGATGAGGTTCGGCAGCGCACGGAGAGCGGCGGAGTTGAAGCAGTTCTTGGAAGATCCGATGAATTTCGACACTCTTGCCGTTGTGTTTAACAAGTCAGCATATTTTTCTTTTTTTAAATTTATAAATCCATTTTAATATTTAACAAGCAATAAATTTTCTAGACGTTTCAATATTTGGTATAAAATAAAAAACATTACCGTATATTTATATATCTTTAGATGGAATATATTTAATTTTTTTTATATTTAATTTAAGTTTTGACAATTATGTATTTGAAAGTAAATAAAGAAATAAAAGTCATTAAAACACATAACAAGAATAGAAAGACAAACTTAAGATAGCGTTTGGTACGTAGGATGGGAGGTGGAATGGAATGGACGATTACGATTGAATGAAAAATATGGTGTTTGGTTGGACGATGAAATGAAATCACCCATTCCTCAAGAAATGTCATTACCTCTAAATCCCTCAAATTCATTTCATTCACCCCCTTGTTTTATTTTCATTCCATCCCCTCTTTCACCCTTCATCACCACCCACCCACCATCCTACCACCCACCCACCCACCATCCTACCACCACCACCCACCACCACCTCCCACCACCACCACCTCCCACCGTCGCCTCTACGACCACCACCCCCGCTGCCGCCTCCACCACCCACCGCCATCTCTCGGCGCCACCACCACCGCCACCCACAACCACACCATCGCCAACGACCGACCGCCACCACCCACCCACCGCCGCCGCCACCACCCACCACCCACCGCCACCACCATTGTCGCCTCCTCCACCACCCACCACCTCCTACCACTGCCACCGCCACCCCCACCCCCAACCCCCCACCGCCGCCATCACCCACCACCACCGCCACTCACTACCGATTTTATTCCTTCGTCTTTTCTAGCCTACCAAACAACATAAAGTAAAGATTTATTCAATTCACTCATGGTAACCAAACAAGACAATGGATTGGAATGATCCATTTCATTCCTTTGTTCATTCCATTACCTCGTTCATTCCATTACACCATACCAAACAGACCCTAACTGTAAAAAAAAGTTTCATTTAGGGTCTGTTTGGTATGGGGTAATGTAATGGACGAGGCAATGAAGTGAACGAGTTAAAGGAATGGACAAAGAAATGAAATGGACCATTCCATTGCCTTGTTTGGTTAACATGAGGGAATGGAATAAATCATTATTTTATGTTGTTTGGTAGGCTAGAAAAGACGAAGGAATAAAATCGGTGGTGAGTGGCGGTGGTGGTGGTGGGTGGCGGTATTGGGTGGTGGTGGGTGACGGTGGGTGATTGTGGCGGTGGTGGGTGGTTGTGGGCGGGGGTGGCGGTGGCGGTGGTAGGAGGTGGTGGTGGGTGGTGGAGGATGAGACAATGGTGGTGGTGGTGGGAGGTGTCGGTGGTGAGAGGTGGAGGTGGGTGATGGCGACAGTGGTGGCAGCGGTGGGAGGTGGCGGTGGGTGGCGGTGTTGTGGTTGTGGGTGGCGATAGTGGTGGCGGCGAGAGATGGTGGTGGGTGGTGGATGCGGCGGCAGTGGTGGTGGCAGCGAGAGATGGTGGTGGGTGGTGGAGGTCGCGGCAGTGGTGGTGGCGGTGGGTGGCGGTGTTGTGGTTGTGGGTGGCGATGGTGGTGGCGGCGAGAGATGGTGGTGGGTGGTGGATGCGGCGGCGGCGGTGGTGGCGGCGAGAGATTGTGGTGGGTGGTGGAGGCTGCGGCAGTGGTGGTGGTGGTGGTGGTGGGTGATGGAGGTGGTGGTGGGTGGTGGTGGTATCAGGGTGTGGTGGTGATGAAGGGTGAAAGAGGGGATGAAATGAAAAAAAAACAAGGGGGTGGATGCAATGAATTTGAGAGATTTAGAGGGAATGACATTTCTTGTGAAATGGGTGATTCCATTCCATCGTACAACCAAACACCATTTTTTTCATTCCTTCGTAATCGTTCATTCCATTTCACCTCTATTTCTGCATACCAAACGCTATCTTAATCTTACCTGTTTTGTTTAAATATAATTAGTAATATAATTTATTTTTTATGGTATTTTATGGAATGATATGTCTTTATATTAAACACTTTCCATTAATAATTCACTATTAAAAATATCTTAAACCTAAACTTGAAAAAATAAATCATTAAGAAAATAATATATTCTTTTAAAAGTTAATTAGAAATATTTTTAATACTACTTTACATAAATTATTAAGGTTTTAAAAAAAAATTAACAAGATTTTTAAATATAATTTTAAATGAAGTAAATATTAAAAAGAGTTATAAATATATGATTTCCCCATTTTAAAAAATAAAATATGAAGAAAGGTGTGCACATGAGCCGAAGCGCGTTTTGACTCAGCCATAGGCATATTTATTTATATTAAGTAACTAGTTTAGATCCTGTGTCTACACACGGGGTGAAATATATCAACACATAAAAAAATTAAATCTTTATGTATATATTTTACATGTGTAAAAATTTATTACATATGGTAAGGATTGAAAACAAATTCAAAATATGTAAAAATTAATATATAATTGGGTTTCAAAAATACGTTTGATTGAAAATAAAATTTATATAATTAAATTTTAAAGTTTCTTATGATAAGAGATAATTTAAAATAAATGTGTTTTATTAGTATAATTAGTATTTTTTTCCCTTTAAACAGAAGTGCATTAAATAGGAGAGAGAGACGGAAAAAAAATAATGAGAATGCATATGGAAGCGACACGTGGCATGCAAAAACCTTTATTTATTATATAGTATAGATACAAAAGTCATGTTGGTGAATAGTAACGTACAAGTCGTCATAGTATAAGTGATTTTTGCATACGATTTTCTCATTTATTTATATTTTCTAATTTTTAACTTGATTATAATCTTATTCGATACGAGTAGCAGTTCAATCGGTAAACTTATAAAGTGGCCAATTTGATTTTTAAAATATTAGAAAAAGTTAAAAGAAAAAAACATTGGTCAAATAAAACAATTTATTAATTTAATTTACTATATTAATATATCAGGTTTAAAATAAAAAGTGGGCTCGTTTTACTTTTTTTTTTTAATAATAGATGTTTTTACAGCGTATCTGTTTTAAAATTATAAACTCCTTGTCGTGTTTAACCTTACCTTAAAAAATAAATAAAAAAATGTAGATTTTTTTACAGCTTATCTGTTTTAGATTTTTGACTTTCTTTTTAAATAAATTACAAATCTGTCAATCTGATTATTAATTAAAGATTTAAATTATTTGAAGTTAAATAAATAAATAGTGCACTTGTTAATTAGAACAAATGGCAATTGTATTGATTTTACTTTGATTGTCGTTAATTTTTTATTTTGCATTTCATATTATATTATGGAGTTTTTGAACAAGAAAAACTTACCTTTGTGTGGTTTAGATCAAGTAGATTTGGAAGGCTACAGAGCGTTCGATGTGCGATTGCAGGCAAGAATCTATACGTGCGATTTTGTTGTGCAACCGGGGACACCATGGGGATGAACATGTTCTCTAAGGGTGTCCAAAACGTCCTAGATTTCCTTCATGTCGATTTCCCCGATATGGATCTCATGGGCATTTCTGGTAATGTACATAATTACTGTTGATAGTCTCGAGTTTTCAGGACCTAAACGCCTCAGAATGTATCAGAATTTTTTAAACCAAGTTCTCAAGTTCAAAGAATTGTCCCAAATAATTCCTTATATTAGTTTTCAATCAAATATTGTGGCAGGAAACTATTGCTCGGACAAGAAACCTGCTGCGGTAAACTGGATAGAAGGACGTGGGAAGTCAGTGGTATGTGAGGCCGTGGTCAAAGAAGAGGTGGTTCAAAAAGTTCTGAAAACCACGGTCTCCTCATTGGTGGAGCTTAACATGCTCAAGAATTTGGCGGGGTCTGTCATGGCTGGTGCACTCGGAGGCTTTAATGCACATGCTAGCAATATAGTCTCCGCTGTGTACCTAGCCACCGGACAAGACCCCGCTCAGAATGTTGAGAGCTCTCACTGCCTCACCATGATGGAAGCCGTTAATGATGGCAAAGATCTTCATATATCCGTCACCATGCCTTCCATTGAGGTACATAACCATACTTTAAATTTTTTCTATTTTTTTGTATAACTATCTACTATATTGTAATTCAGTTGACAATAATGATTTAAAAAACAAGATTTCAGGGTATTTTTGTTGATTATTTTGAATATATCAATTATTTAATAGAAAGTTATTTTATAAATAATATAGAAAATTGATCAAAATAGTTATATCTATTATATTATAATTCATGATGATGATTTGGTATTTCATTTGATTATTTTGAATATTACTTCTTTAAAAAGGCCCAATAATTATTTATTTATTTTTTTAATTTTTTTTGGACCTCTCGAAATGTTAGGCCCATTACGGGTGTGTTGCCCGCAGGCCCAATGGGCCGGCCCTGGGTATGAGTAGGGTGGGATGTAGGTATGGGTAGAGAGGCTGTTTCCAAGGAGACCTTCAACTCAAAAAAAAACCGCTTTGAATCGGAAAAAAAAGCTTATTTTTTATATTAAATCTCGATCAGGTTGGAACAGTCGGAGGGGGCACTCAGCTTGCATCACAGTCAGCATGTTTAAGCCTATTAGGGGTCAAAGGTGCAAGCAAAGATGAACCAGGGTCAAACTCAAGGGTGTTAGCCACAATAGTAGCTGGCTCAGTCCTTGCATTGCAGGTGAGCTCTCTCTCATGTCAGCAATATCAGCTGGTCAATAGTCACATGAAATACAACAGATCTACCAGAGATATGTACAAGTTATCATCCTGTTAGGGTTTCATACATCAAGAACTGCATGGACCCTATTTGAAACTGGTTCATGATATACATATAGATCGACGGATTAAGATATATGAGAGGATAAAGAAGAAAACAAAAGGGTATCAAAGTGGTGTTGTGTAATTTTAATTTCTCAAACTTTTCAATATAAAAAATAGAGCAAAAGTTCCGTTGTTTGAGTGGTACATGGTGTAATTTTAGACCATTTTAATTTCTTCTGGTGTTTTGATTTTTTTTTAAACAGTTGGTGATGGTCACTTGTGTTTGCATGTGCAAATTATTTTATTTGTATCTCGGTTTATTGTTTATCTTTTTAGTTTGTTTACATGAACTCGTCAAAGAATTGTTAACGTGGTATGGTAATAGAGATGAACACACAACGGAACAAACAAGTTCGACTCTAGTTTTATTGATAAAGAACAACTCAAAAATAACCATTACATAATCCAGGTTATATAATAGTCTAAAACTTGCTGCCTAAGGAATTTAAAACAATTCTACTCTAATTCAAATGACTCGAAGATAACTCTAACTTGAATTCAAAACATAAACGTAATTAACAAGTTAAACTAACTTATCACTTTCAGTCCTTAGACTTAAGATCTCCTCCATAACCTCCCTTGAGATCGTCCGAACCTCCCTCTCGATCCTTTAATCGTCCACGTCACTTGAGTTGGTATTGGATATATTTTCACAACAATCACTCGGTTCAAATTGTAACGCGTTAGGTAGATCCTATATCGTTCTGTTTTGTTCTGTTCTGCCCACAGGAGATAAGCTGGATTAATAAGGAATGCTCCGCCTCAAATACACAACACGTACGTTTTTGGTGCATTGGTTATGGAAAAGAGGGGAACTCCACATTTAAGTGTGCTCGGGTGGAAGAAATCCAAGGATGGGTGACCCCGTGAACTCCTAGTGGGTAAAAACGGACGATATTGTTGGTACGAGAGGCCGGATATTACACAAATCCAGTCTCTCTCTCACACACACACAAGTTTCGGTATATATTTATTACATGTTCGAATAATAACTACTTCAATGTTCAATCGTTAAAACTAAACAAGCAAATACGATAGAAAAGGGATAATCATGTCATAAAATTGCTTATACTATTATATAATATTATAGGATTCCACAAGGTTACAAAAGAAACATTTTTACATAGGATTTATAAATGTTAGAGCTTCATCGTCGTCTCTAAGAACCCACAAAACGCCTTCAAAACAAAATGTGATAAAAAGTTAGAAGATGATGACTCAAATCTTGGTAGTAGACACTTAAGAAGTTCAATTCAATACACTAGTACATAATAGAATATTAGCGGCAGACATTTACACCGGCGATTTCCGTCACTAATTTTGGAATGGAAAATCCTTCGCAAAATTTAAACGATCGTAAAAATCCGTCATAAATTATCAAACAACTAATTCAATCGCAAACGGTCGCAAAATTAGCAACATACTTGGATGGCAATCCACCTTTTGCAACGTTTTTTGCCACATTTAAAATTTGTGACGGATGTTAGAGTATCCGGTATAGGTTCCCACCTCAACCGGATACTCTAAGACAACCCACATTTGCAATCAATTTTGAGTCAACCATCATTTGCGATGGTCAACGAAAAGTTTTTTTAACGTTGTAGTCTGTCACAAAACTCCTTATTGGTCATAAGAGGTCAAACATTGAACAAAAAGAGCCATAATTGCAATGTTTTCAGAACCGGATCGGACGTCGAACTGGTCTCCTTACCGGTCCATCGGTCGGACCGGTCCGACCGGTCGGACCGGATTTAAAAACCGGACGACGTCATAAATATTATAAAAATATATCAGTCTAAATAGCCATTAATCCTTTCAAAAACCACCAACAAGTCAATTCCAATAATTTTAAACTAACAATTACCTACGAAATAAGAAGCCAAGAGACTTAAAAAAGATTAAAAAAAATAAAAAAAAATAGTCAAGCGGTTCAACCGGTCCGACCACCCGGTTTCCGGTCCGACCGCCGGTTCAACCGGTCCGACCACCGGTTCGCTGCAGAAACGGTTCAACACATGTAACCGGACCGGTCAGACCACCGGTTCCCGGTCCGACCGGTCCGGTCCGGGTTTCAAAACATTGCATAATTGCTTAAGTACCTCAATCTTGGTTATAAATAGTCAAACTTAGTCATAATTGATCAATCTTGCTTACACTAACACCATAGTTGGTTAATCTTAGTGAAACACACTCATATATGGTGAAGTATGTGTTCGGCTAATATTGTGATAGTCTAATAGTTTAAGGGGTGTAAGGAGAAAGTCGCAAGTTTACTGGATTGAGTTGTAAGTTTGTTAGTCCTGGTAAAAGTCTAATGATTGTTTATTTTATTAATTTATTAATTGTTTGGTTGAGTTCGTATTAGACTAGGAGTGAGTTTTTATTTATTTGATTATTTAATTGAGTTTGAGTTGTGTTAGGATTAGTATAAGGTTTATTATAAAGAGATGGTTAGGAATTAATTGTAAAGTGCGGTTTTTTTTGTTTAATAAAATTCTATGTTCGTTTTCTTGAGCCTGATTTCCAACAATTGGTATCAGAGCTTGGTGAAAGAGAATGCCGTTTTGAGAGTCGTTTTTTAGGAAGGGGAGCAGCCCCGTAACTGCGGGGCTGGGAAGAAAAGACCAAGAAGTGGCGATTTCGGTGTTCGTTGATGGTGATCTGATCTAGTTGTGATAAGACAACTTCAATACTTGATCAATCTGCCCGGTCCTTCCTGCCAAGGATAAAAACGGAGTAACCGCGGTAGGTTGTTTGTTTTGGCAGAAGATATCCGATCAGATTTGCGGGTAGGCGGACGGGAAAAGATTCGTCAAAGCAGGAGACTCTGAATCTAGTCTTGCCTAGCAGGTAAAGAAGAAAAACGGTAGAAGCAGCAAGGTAGCGAGCTTGTTTTTTTTCGATTGGTGGTTAAGAACGGGGTTGTTCTGGTGACCCGGGAAGAGGGAGATCGATAGTGGTCAAGTGGGATTGAAGATGTGAAGAATAGGAGATAACAATGGTATATACAAAGGAGAAAAAGCATGTGTGTAAACATTGTGGTTGTGAAAATTCATGTGAGGATGATCAAGGACAAGGCCTAGGGAAGGGTCGGTGGTCCAGGAAGGGTCAAGACTATGAACGGGTCCAAGAGAAGTGTATGACAAGATTATGGGGTGATTGTTGGGCTAATCTTGTCATAGTTTAATAGTCGACGGGGTGCAAGGAGGAAGTCGCAAGTTTACTGGATTGGGTTGCAAGTTTATTAGTCCTGGTAGAAGTCTAATGCTTGTTTATTTAATTAATTTATTAATTGTTTGGTTGAGTTCGTATTAGACTAGGAGTGAGTTTTTATTTATTTGATTATTTAATTGAGTTTGAGTTGTGTTAGGATTAGTATAAGGTTTATTATAAATAGATGGTTATAAATTAATTATAAAGTATGGTTTTTTATTTAATAAAATTCTCTGTTCGTTTTTTTAGGCCTGATTTCCGGCAGTATGATCACTTTAAGTCAAAAGTGGTCGTTTTTGGTCAAAAAGAATCCCAATTATTTAAACATGCTCAAATACGATCTTAATTTATCAAAAAAAAGCCATAAAAATTAGAACCAAGGTCAATCTAGTGCAAATATAATCGTATTGACTAAACCAATGCATAATCGTTCAATCTTTGTCGGTTGTTATTGGTTAAATATGACCAACACGATCAAAATTGGTAAATCTTGGTCGATCATCGTAGTAATTGATTACCACATAGTTGAAGATAATTAATCATTATCAAACATTAAACATAATTAAATATAATCAAGCATTATTAAACATACTCGATCATGATAAAAGAAAATAGTGATTGACTTACACTGAAAAATCTGTAGCAAAAGGCAGTCATACGTAAGATGCTAATCGGTAAAGTGAATGCATCTCATTGGCTCGTCAATGAAACATCACCATTGGCGTACCCACATAGTTGGGATCGGGTCGGCCGACCCCGATGAAATTTTTTTTTGCTTGTTATATGTACGATCTAATCCCGAGCGACCCCCTTAAAATTTTGACACCGACCCACATGAAATTTCTTTTTTACCAAAACGATACCCAAAAAAATTAATTTAAAATTTTAAAATTTTACAAATATAAATGTATTAATTATTATAAACTAATTAACAAATATAAACTTATTATAAATTAATTGGTTAATTGGACATACCCATTAATAAGTTATATGAGCAATTAACTTCACTAGGCCAATAAGAGTTTAACCAAATAACATTTTACCCTAAGACATCTAATTATTTCTAAACAATTAACCGGTCTTGTCATAAATCTTCATCGAACGTGATTAAGTGAAATGGAAACAAACAACTATCGACGGATAAGTGCCCTCCCCCTCCCCTCCAAACCTAATTAAAAATCACGTCACTACTGTTTGCGTGAGTCAGGTTGTGTGTTAGAGGTTGCCCATCTACTCTTCCGAATCTTGTATCAAAAGATCAAACAACCTGAATTTAGGTATTTGTTAAACTTTTTCTATAAAAAATTAAGTACTTTTTGAAATTTTACTCTAAATTTCACTTTATTATTTGATTATTTGTTATATTATTTATTAGAATATTAGATTATCGACATCCAAACACCGAAAAAGTTCGGTGACCTGACTTTTGACAAAAAAAAATTAAAGTTTTAATGACCCGACCCGAGAAAGAAAATCTCTTTTAATAAACATCCGAACGCTGAAAATTTTCCGACACTCATAAAAATATTTTCTGGGTCCGCCACTGAACATCACTACCTTTTTCTTATTAACTAGGGGAAAACCCCGCGCTCCGTGGCGGTGCAGTAAATCGTGATAATGATGACAAAACGAGAGCGTTAAGGTTTACAACGTAAAAGTAAAATTACGTAAAGTTAGAAAAAGATAAGGTTAATAAATACGAGGGAAAACCAAAAGAAAAAAAATAATTTAAAAACACAAAAAAAAACTTAAAAAAACCTAACTCCAAGGTTCGAACCCGGGTGGGTGGGGTGGATGTGAGGGACCATACAACCTACTATGACCACCCAAATTAGCATTGATAGAATATTTAAAATCTATACTATATAATAAATAAAAATCATTTATGTCACGTGTCGCGTCCACATATCTTCTCACCATTTTTTCCTATCTATCTCTCTTATTAAATACACATATTTTTTTTAATAATGGTTTTTATTTAAAAAAAATTATTAAAACACATTTATTTTATATTATCTCTTATTTTAAAAAACTTTGAAATTTAATTATGTAACTTTTATTTTTAACTAAATAGTGATATAAGTCAAATTATATTAAAAAGAAATTAATGTATTCAAACCATGTAATATACAAGTTTTTAAAGATATAAACTTTTTATTACTAATTATAAAACATTACATTTTATCAACCCGTGTAATATATGGATTTTTTAAAATACAAACTTTTTATTACTAAATATATAATATTACATTTTATTAACCCGTGTAATACACGGGATTTTAACCTAGTGAATTTATATAACTAATTGTACACAAACAATTCAAGTCCACCACCAACCTCTACCTAAGGCTTGCAGATACAACCCTATAAGTTTGACATGTAGATAAACAAGCTCGAAAGTGTGGTATTTTGGCGGTGAAAGGGCATCATCGGACCTCATGGATTCATCTTTAGGTTTATAAATTTTTTTAGGAGATATTGGAAGAAGATTGTGGACATAGTAGAATATTAGCGGTAGACATTTACACCAGTACAAATATAGAAAATTTCTAAGATAAGTTCACTTCAATACATTAATACATAATAGAATATTAGCGGCACAAATTTACACCGACGATTTTCGTCACTAATTTTGCAACGGGAAATCCTTTGCAAATTTATAGATAGTAAAATCCTTCACAAATTATCAAACAATTGATTCAATCGTAAACCGTCACAGAATTAGCAACATATTTTAAGACAATATGCTTTTACAACGGTTTTCGAGACATTTAAAATGTGTGGCACATGTTACTACAACCCACATTTGCAATCGATTTTGAGACAACCATCATTTGCGATGGTTTTTGGGGACAAAAGGTTTTTTACACTTTGAAGTCCATCACAAAAACTCCTTATTGGTCATAATAGGTCAAACATGGACAACATCCGCCAAAAAGAGTCATAATTGCTTAAGTACGTCAATCGTGGTTTAAAATAGTCAAACATGGTCGTGATTGGTCAATCATGGTTAAACAACATCATAGCTGGTCAATCCACGTCAAACATAGTCAGATATAGTCAAGTATGATCACTTTGTATCAAAAAAAAGTGGTCATCATTGGTCAAATAGAGTCCCAATTATTTAAACATGCTCAAATACGGTCATAATTGGTCTATAAAAGCCATAATGAGTCACTCTTGACACAAACATGGTCATAGATAGTCATTATTGATCAAACATGGTCATCATATGTCAAATAATGCGATAGAAACATGATCAATATGGGTCGAATATAGTCATATTAACTAATCCGGTGCCAGAATTGTTCAAAAATGATGAATATTTGTTGGTCATTATTCGTTAAATATGATCAACACGATCATAATTGGTAAATCTTCGTCATACATCGTCATAATTAAATAACACATGGTTGAAGATAATTGATCATGGTCAAGCATGCTCAATTATAATCAAACATGGTCAAACTTGATTTAACATAATCAAATATAATTAACGATGATCAAGATTAAAAAAAAATAGTGATTGATTTAAAACGAAAAATCCATAGGAAAAAGCTAAGTGTTACATAAGATGTTGATCGGTAAAATGCATGCATCTCATGACTCGTCAATAAAACATCATTATTTTCTTATTAATACCCCAAACTTTAATTAATAAATAACAAAATGACATGAACATCCGAAATCAACGAGGCGGTGTGGTATTGTGGCGGTGAAAGGCCACCGGTTCTGATGGATTTACGTTAAGGTTTATAAAAAAATTTCTAGGAGATATTGGAAGAAGAATATGGAAATATTATGGATCACTTTTTTGCAATGTTTTCATAACCGGACCGGACGTCGAACCGGTCTCCTTACCAGTCCACTGGTCGGACCGGTCGGGCCAGG
This sequence comes from Smallanthus sonchifolius, assembly GCA_023525975.1. Lineage (NCBI taxonomy): Eukaryota > Viridiplantae > Streptophyta > Magnoliopsida > Asterales > Asteraceae > Smallanthus > Smallanthus sonchifolius. The sequence goes on along the minus strand of CM042019.1, from coordinate 21,446,356 downwards.
ATTTAAAAACTGGACGACGTCATAAATATTATAAAAATAAATCAATCCAAACAACCATTAATCCTTCAAAAACCACCAACAAGTCAATTCCAATAATCTTAAACTAACAATTGGCTACGAAATATAAATCCAAGAGACTTAAAAGAGATTAAAAAAATATATAGCCAACCGGTCCGACCACCGGGTTTCCGATCAGACCGCCGGGTCGCTGCAGGACCGTTTCAACACATATAACCGGACCGGCCAAGCCTCCGGTTCCCGGTCCGACCGGCCGATCTGGTCCGGGTTTTAAAACACTGCTTTTTTTGGAAGGTACATTACTAATAGAGGTTCCTCTTTCATTACATTGGTGCAAAAAATTAAAGACCCCCCTTGGTATCCCAAACTACAAGCCCATTAATTTCATATGATCCATATAAAAAATGATCTCTAAAGTCCTTTCCAATAGGATAAAAAAATGATCAACTCGGTGAGGAGAAATGTGCAATCGACATTTGTAATCAGCATTTGTGTCTGGAAGAAACATCCTAGATTGTCATTAACCATCAATAAGGTTTTTTCATGGTTGAAATCATCAAAATCTGAAACAATGTCATTTAAGGTTGATTTTGAAAAGACATTTGATTCTTTGAATTTGGACTTCCTAGTGTTGGACATCAAGGTCCAATTACTAAATGATTAAGATCCTTATTTTGTTAATGATAGAAATTAAACAACTTATGTTATCAAATGTTCATTAAAAATGATCATATACAACATACATGCCACTAAGCATTCAATGAATCACAATTGAATATGATCAATAAGTTCGAACGTTAAATGTCATGAAGTTCAAGATTATAGCATTCTGCATATGAAAATTGCCTTACTATGATCAAGGATATCAATTTACCATGTTCAAGTATCAAGATGCAATCATCAACATAGATATGTCAGGATATTAGAGAGAATTTATCAAAATGAACTAAAGATAAGTTTTATAAAACTAAAGGTCATTTTCATAAAGGTTTTTATAAAAACATGGAAAATATTTTTATAAAACCAAATCCATGTAACTAATCTCAAAGATCTAGTTGGATTTGAATTTTGAATTCAAATCGGAAGACTTGTTGGTGGATTTTCCATTCATGTCGTGTATCCCAACATAATCTTTCATTCAAGACATAGAACTTCCACAAATGGATGAAAGTCAAAATATATATGGAAAATATCTCATTCTTTTTTTTTTCAAAAGGCAAAATTTTTTATTTTAGAGAAAATGGTTACTATTCATGATATGAGTCAAATGGATGGTTTGATAAAGTTGAAATGTTATGTATTCAAGTGAAAACGACTCTAGGATGTGAGATTGGACAATTTTCAACGTTAAAAAAGTAGGCCAAAACCTGGGACCCAAGTTGACAGTCGCTAGGACGGTCGATCATGACTGGGTCAGCCTACATTTGGCTTTTGGCTATAAATAAGAGTCCTTATCCAACCTTCACACTCACCCCTTTTGCTCTAAACTTTCAAAATCCATATATGATACAATTCTCTCTAGTTCCCTTGATATTCTAACATCATTTGAAGAGAGAAGACCAAGATAAAAAAAAGTTATGCTACAACTTATCGTTATTCTTGAATTATATGTGAGGGGAGTCTAGTGAATATTGTCACACCCCGGTCGGCGGCGGATTATACGCCGGGGCTAACGCGGTTGTTCTTAAGCACATGATCATCTATTAAATATGATAATATTTATTATTCAAATTAAAAGCATCCGTTACATAAGAAAATGAAACGTTCAAAACATAAATTAAATTAAACTAGGTCCAAGTCCTAGGTGAGCAAGTAGTCCTCAAACAGATGCACCTAAAACATGTAAGTAACTGTCAACTACAAGTAGTTGGTGAGATACACAGGTTTTGACACCAAAGAGTTAGTATAGATTACAATTCAATATGTTCAAAGCATGTCTAAAGCATATATGTGAAAACACACAAGGTTCCAAGCGTACAATTCAAGCCTGATAATAGAAAACTAGATACGCAATCCCACTGATTGCCATTTTAAAAAAAAAGGAGCAAGCGGATACTCCAAGTTATAGTTGATACCCAACAAAACCCGCCAAGGTCTTGTGGTAAGTTATAGGTTCAGTTTCCCATATAAATGATCATGTTAGGTACTACCTTAGGCTTGGGCTGCAAGTTAATGAATGTACTGGCATGAAACACATGCAATGGTCACCAAGTAGTTCAAATATAAAACATAAAGATCAAGCACAAGATCATAGATATTGAATTGTTTAAATAGATAAAGTTGATAACATGTTTCACCCCAAAAGCAAAAACAGTAAAAAGGGGCTATGTAAACTCACTTGAGTTGAAGCTAGGAGTGGTAGAGTTTGATGAATAGTTATTGTGAGGGTTTCTCACAACAAACCTACAAAGATAATTTGCATCCCAAGTTCTAAGTAAGTTGAACAAGATAAAGACATCTTAGGGTTTTAGGGTTTGATAGGATATGGGTTGAAGATGGCCTCGTATATACCTTGTAGGTTAATATTGAAATAAGAATTGTTCATAACCTTAATTAGATAAAAAAATCAATTATTAGCTAGTTATATAGTGATTCCAAAGAAATCAATAAATGAGATTTTGGATTGATTTTGGATTGGAACAAAATAATAACTTATAAATAGATTTGGAAATGAAAAGGTTTAGTTAAATTAAATATAATGGTTAGTTTAAACATTTAAATAATTTCTTTTAATGAGACTTATAACGAGTTGATAAATAAATAGGTTTTAAATGTATTTAGTTGAACATTGTATAAAATCATTATTTACAATAGTTACTTTAAGTATTTCCCTTTTTGTAAATTTGAAAGTGTTTTAAACAATTATCACACTAAATAATTGTTTATAAGTTTAAGGAGATTAATAATGTCTATACATTAAATCTAAATTTGTACAATAAAATTTGTTAATATAAAGATAGTTAACAAAAATTAAATTTGTATAAGCAAATCATTTATTTAAAGATTTATAAAACTTTATAATAGGTTTTAAAATGAAATGGCTAATTCCATTATATTTTTTTTTGTTTTTATAAAGTTTGTAGAACATTTTTATGCGGTTTATAAAAAAATATGTTTGGAATTTTTTTTAGTATTAATTGATGTATTTAAAATGGGTTAAAAAGAAAAAGGAAGCAAAAGTTCGGCCCCTGGGACTCGAACACCCGACCTCAGCCGGGCCACACACACACGCAACACCATAACCATCAGACCAGGGCTTATGCCTTGGTCTAGAGGTGCCGCGCTTTAGTTTTATACAGCGGGCCTCGAGTCATCTTCTTCCTTATACAAACCGTAACCCTAACCCACCCAATTCGATTGATTGAGCACCTTATCGTCCTCGAATTCATGGGGCTTTCACTCCATACAACAAAACGAAATCATAGACATCACAAATACCTGAAATGATTAGGGATGGAGGGAGAACGAAAGTGAGGCTGAGATCGGCGATTCTTGAGTTCGTCGGAGCTCTAGGGGAGGAATGCGATGAATACAGAGTTGTAGAAAGTTTGTGGTGTCTGTAGTGAAGGTGTGGGTTCGCTTTTATAGGCTAGTTTCATCTGATTTAACTGATCAATTAAAGACTTCAATTATGGAATTTCGGTTACGAGTTATACCATGAATACTTCATAAAAATCCAATTACGTGTGGGAAATGGATCGATTAGATGTCACGATCGTTTTACTGGTTTCCGTCTTGTGCGAGAACATCACAAACGCGAGTTCGGGAATAAACGTGCAAAACCGGTGGTGTCCAGTTTCGAACCCATGGTTTGTTTGGAAGAGAAACATGTTTCAACTATTAGCAGAACAGGTTCCTACAGTTTCAAGGTTTATCATCCCATGCACAAACCTAGGTTTTTGTTGGACTAAGGTTTCAGAAATTACAATTTGCACCCTGAACCTTTTACTGAAAGAAAAATTTATTAAGTTTGTAAATTTACAAAATCTATTAAGTTCAAGTGTTATATTTGAAAGTTATAATTATAATTATATAATCTTTTGAATTTAATTCTTATAAGTTTATATTTATATATATATATATATATAAGTTTAGAACAAAACTTAGTATGTACATATATTTATATAAAATAGGGGTGACAATTATTATTTACATAATACCCTACATAATATTTATTACTTTAGGATTTGAAATAATTGCATTAAATGTATGTATAAATACTTATGAAATGTAAGGGATAGATGGAACAGTTTTATAAATGAAAATCACCAAATACTGGTATTACAAGTGTCGGAGGAGTTAAAATAAAGCCGGAAATTTCTTGGGGATTACAAATATTGTGAGTTATAACACTATCTTAATATAGAGTTGATTTGTGAGAGATATCACCTATCTTCATATAGTGTTAATTTACGAGGTTATATACTATCTTGACATAGTGTATACGTATGAGAGTTCACTATCTTGATACAGTGAGAAGTGTAAAGACCAATATCTTGAAATAGTGTGTTGAAGAAGGTGATCACTATATTTGACTAGTGAGACATTATACAAGGTGATCACCACCTTTGAACTAGTGAGACGTTGGTGCCTTCCATTTAAGGGGAACGACTAGTGGAGCAACTCCTGATTATGGAATTGGAGAGAAGACGTACAGTGGATTAATTAACATCCACTTGAATCTCTATAAATTCGGTTTTGTCTTTCTAACCTTTTAACTCTTTACATTCATTACATATTTACTATCTTGAGTTTCAAACACATGTTAATCCATACAAGATTAGTTTTAAATAAGCAAAATTAAAAAAAAAACATACTCACCCCCTCTAGTTTTCTACACCTAGATTAGGTGCTAGAACAAATGGGCTTCCCGTCTTTATGGAGATTGCAAATCAAAGGCTGCCTATCAACATCTAGATCCTCGATTCTTGTCAATGGTTCACCTGCAAAGAAGTTCAAAATACAAAGAGGTGTAAGGCAAGGTGACTCCTTTCACCTTTTCTATTAATCTTTGCCATGGAAGGCTTGAATGTAGTTCTGAAGAAGGCTTCCTCATTGGGTATCATTCATGGCATCCATAGCCCCTGCAATGGTCCAATTCTCTCCCACTTATTATACGTAAATGATGTCATCTTCAAAGAGGAATGGATTGTGTTAAACTTTTATAACTTGGCAAGAATACTTAGGTGTTTCTACTTAGTTTCATGATTAATGGTTAGTTTTAATAAGAGTAAAGTCTTCGGGTTGGGAGTTGAACCAGATGACATTGTTAACATGGCAGGAATCTTGAATTGTCAAATAGGTAGTTTTCCTTTCAATTACTTGGTTTTACCCGTGGGGACTAATATGAATTTAGTTAGGTATTCTAATATGGTTATAGAGGCTTTGAATCAAAACTCTCTTTATGGAAAACTAAGTCTTTATCTTTTAAAGGTAGAATAACACTAACCAAAGCAATCTACTTCTTATCACTTTTTAAAGCACTAATGTAAGTCATTGATAAATTGGAGGGTACTTTAAGAAGATTCTTATAGGGTGGCAATAATTCAAACTTCAAAATATCTTGGTTGCTTAGGATAAAGTGGTGACCCCAAAACATATGGGCGGTTTAGGTGTATGTAGCTTACGGGCGGCCAAACTTAGACTGTTGGCTAAATGGTGGCGGTGGTACAAGATTGACAAATGGAACTTATGGCCTAAAGTCATTGCCGCTATTCATCAAAAATCCATATCATGGAAGCCGGTAGAAGCTATCTATCCTGGTGATATGGAAGAACATTATTAGAATTGAAGCAGACTTTGCCAATTCAACACTTCATTAATTTGAACTAAAAATCTTATATTTGGCCTTCTTAAGTAACATAAAAAAATTTCATTTTGTTAAAAGTCAATAGAGAAAATAAGACTCCCTACCTCCAAAACTTGAGTAAAAATATACTAAAAATATATTGCCTCTTGTCTACACCAGACATTCTGTTTTGCCTGTAGTCTACTTCTATTCAGCTTCTGCTTTGACTTTCTGCCTCTAGTTCTGGGCTTTCGTTCTCATTCGGGTCTGGTAATTTTGACTTCTGACATTTTTAAACTTCTGGTTGACTTTTGACTTCTGACTCTCTAGACCTCTGGTCATTGTACTGTTATTTTCCATACCCTCTGGTCCTCTATTTTCCGGACCCTCTAGCCCTTGACAGACCTTTCTGGACCTTTATTTCTTCACTTCTTATTGGACTTCCAGTCTGACTTTCTGATTTCGGGTATTTCTGAAATTTCTATTTCTGATTCTGACTTTGATTCTGATTCTGGTTCATCAAATTATTCTTCCACTTGATTTCTTCTTGTTATTTTAAGAGATAAAAAATGGCTGACAAGGAAGAAACCAAAAGTTAGTCAAATATGGCTACTAACACTATTGATGTTTTCCCTGTAGCAACACGACTCACAAACAACAAACTTGATGGCTCAAACTTCTTTGATTGGAACAAAACTGTTCGTATTTATTTATGAAGTATGGGAAGGCTTCTCATCTCACTTATGATCCTCCTGTGGATGACACTAATGATCAATGGCTACAAAACGATGCTCAGTTGTTCGTAAAAATTAGGAACTCTATCGATACTTTTGTCATCTCCCTTATCAATCAATGTGAGTATATTAAAGAATTAATGGATTATTTCGAATTCCTATATTCTAGACAAAGCAACATGTCTAGAATTTACTGTGTTTGTAAGTTTTTTTACCGGAGGGAGCAACTTGATCGATCACTTATTGCTTATATCATGGAATTCAAGAAGACTTACGAACATGGTAAAGTTGAATGTTATTATTGTCATGAGCTCGGACAAAACAAGTACAATTGCAAGAAACTATTAGCCCGACAATCCAAAGATTCTTCTGCTCATCTTGCTGTTGCGTCTTTATAACAATGGTACCATCTCAGCAGAAGAACGTTTTCATCCCACTATGAATACAACTACTACATTTGCTGAGATAGGAAATATGCTAGATGTCTTGTATCTTCTGCCTCCAGGTGGATTATTGATTCCGGATCTTCTGAACATATGACTGGTAATCCTCGGCTCCTTTCTAATTTCCATAACCATGCACCATCATCTTATGTCGCTATAGCTGATGAATCAACTCCATAGGTGCTTCGTTCTGGTAGTGCAAGCATGACTCCTTCCGTCCATCTATCCTCTGTTTTGATTCTACCAAATTTCCCGTTTAATTTACTATTTGTTAGCAAAATTATTCGCATTTCAACTGTAGTGCCTTGACATCCCAGCTAGTCAGTCAGAATCAGAATATGCCACAAGATTCATCCCTCCTGCCTTTGAAAGAAGTATGCCATGTCCTGGTGTGGCTTTTAGGTAGCGTAGCACTCTAACAGCCGCATCCATATGATTTTTCCGAGGATCAGCTACGTATTGGCTAAGAACATTCACCGAGTAGGTGATATCAGGTCTAGTTGCTTGCAAGTAGAGTAACCTTCCCACCAATCTTCGATATTCTCTTGCATCCACACACTCTTCTTCTTCTTCTTCTTCACCTTTGTCCAGTTTTAAGTTTTGTTCCATTGGGAACGCACTGAGTCGGCACCCTATCATCCCACTGTCTTCCAGAATATCGAGAACATACTTTCTTTGGCTAAGAACGAGTTCTTGCAACCTCGATTCCCAGGAAGTATTTTAGAACGCCAAGGTCTTTAATGCTAAATTTGTTGTTTAGAAAGGTCTGTATCTCCTTTATTTTCAGTTCATTGTTCCCTACGACAACGACATCATCAACGTATATTAGGGTGGCTATGAAGACATCTCCATCTTTAAAGTTGAAAAGTGAGTGGTCTGCTTTGGACTGTGTAAAACCGATCTCAAAAAGAGCTGAAGAGAATTTTTGATACCAGTTTCTTGATGCTTGTTTTAGTCCATAAAGGGACTTTCTGAGCCTGCAAACTTTGGTCTCCTTTCACTTTTCAAAACCTTGAGGTATTTTCATATATACCTCCTCGCTCATGTCTCTATGTAAGAAAGCATTGTTGACGTCAAGCTGATGTATCATCCAGTCTTTCTTGATGGCAACAGCTAACAAAGTTCGGACAGTTACCAGCTTTGCCACTGAAGCAAAAGTCTCATGCAAATCAATGCCTTCCATTTGTGTGAACCCTTTTGCTACCAGTTTTGCCTTGTACCTTTCTATTTCACCATTCGGTTTGTACTTCACTTTGTAGACCCATTTAGAGTCTATGGCCTTCTTTCCCTTTGGCAACTCTTCAAGTGTCCACATTCCATTTAATTCAAGAGCTTGTATTTCAATTTTCATGGCTTCCCTCCAATTCTTGTCCTGCATAGCCTTGTTAAAGGTTTTGGGCTCATCGTGCATATTGATAGATGTAAGAAATGCTTTATGAGAATTGGAAAATTTATTATAAGATATATAGTTGGCAATAGAATGCACTGTTGAGGAACTTTGATTGTGGGTGAGTGATGCGGGATCGACGGACGGTGGGAGCTTTATATCGTAGCCGTCAAGACGTTTCGAAGGAAATCGTTCCCTTTTTTCTCGAGCAGGAAATTTTTTTCTGATTCAACAAAAGAATATGACTCATTTTCAGTTTGTAATGGAGAATTCTCACCTTCGGCTTATGTAGGGGTATGTTCTTGGGCTATTGTCCCACCTCCCTATTCTTGCTCGGTGTTGCTTTGATCATGTAAGCCAACATTCTCAACATCTCCACTTTCTTCTTCACTTCGGTCATGGCTATCTGTATGACCTTGTGTTCCACTTTCTTCATAGCACCAAGGAGGGAACTAAAAAATGGCAGGTTTTTCATTTTTGGTAAGGGGCTTTGTCAAGCTAAGAGGAAATATGGTTTCAACAAATCTAATATCTCTTGAGATAATCATCTTGTTTTTGCTCATATAAAAAATCTTGTAGCCCTTGGTTCCTTGAGGGTAACCCAAAAATACCCCTGGCTTCCCCCTTTCCTCGAACTTATCCCCATCGGTGGTATATGTATTTCTATAATATGCAAGACACCCGAACACCTTTAAGTCTTCATAGTCAGGTTTTTGGTTAAAAACAATTTCAAAAGGGGTCTTGTAATTGATGGTTTTAGAAGGAAAACGATTAATAATATAAGCCGCCGTCAAAATACATTCACCTCAAAATATGGACGACAACTTTGCTAAAAACTTTAACGCTCTAGCCATTTTGAGCAAATGACGATGCTTCCGTTCCACCACACCATTTTGTTGGGGTGTGTGTGGACATGTGGTTTCAAGTAAAATCCCTTTTTCGGTGTAGAAACTGGTCATACGGTTTGAGGTGAACTCACGGCCATTATCACATCGAATATGTTTGACAGCATGCCAAACTGGGTTTTGACAAATTTATGAAACCCAACAGACAGTCACTCGTTTGATGTTTGTGTTTCAAAAGGAAGACCCACACTGAGCGACTGTAATCATCAACAATGGTTAAAAAATAATTTGCTCGCGTAATTGATTGAGTACGGTATTTACCCCATATATCACAGTGCAAGAGTTCAAAACAATCTTTTATTTTAGTGAAATTAATAGGGAAAGGTAACCTGGTATGTTTGGCCTTGGCACATGAATAACAAATCTCATTACTAGTCTTTAGAGAAGCACCCTTAATGAAATCAAGACAAGTGAGCTTATTGCTTGAGGCGTGCCCCAAACGTTTATGTCAAACATCATAAGTAGCCATCATTGCCTTCATTTCCATCCCCACCATGTCCATATGATAGAGTCCTTGCTTGCATTTACACAGTCCAATTAATCTCTTAGAGTTCAAGGACTGCATAACACAAAATTCAGGAAAAAATTGTCACTGCACATTGTAAATCTTTTGCCAATCGACTAACAGATAAGAGGTTGCAAGTGAATCTTGGAACGTGTAGAACACCCCTGATTTGTCTTTCGTTGGGTAGGGTGCACGACCCCTTCCCTCGACAGGTATAGAAGATCCGTTGGGTATGACAACCGGCAACTCGCTTGTTGTCTTAAAATCATTATCATAGCAATCCATTCTGTAAGTTATGTGATCGGTGGCACCTGAATCCACAATCCATTTGTTGCTAGTGTTGAGTTTACATGGGCAGAGTTTCATCTTTGATTGAAGTAATGTTTGCTGCAAAAATACCCAAAAATTGTTGGTATTGATCTTTGTTCAAACCGGGTACAGGATTGTTCTCACCATCGACAAAGGCTATTGTGGTTCCGGGCATGGTGTTGGCTTGGTTCTTTACTTCTTGGTCAAACCAACACAAACAAATTCCAAATAGACGGAACGAACTAACCGGTTTATTTGAATCTGTCTTCTTCTGATCGAATACGGCAGCGGCGAAGGCAAGCTAAGAGTAATCGACCAAACAAATTGGTCTGGCGGCTGTGTAGGTTTCTTGGAACAAAAGAAAATAATTTTTCTTCTTCTTGATGTTCTCGATTGAAACAAACACAATTCCTTTCTTTTTTGTTGTTCTCGATTGAAACAAACCCACAAAACACAAACAATAATATAATATGATAAAACAAGTTAATTCTTCTTCTTCTTGATGGTCGGCTTGAAAGAATTCTAGGGTTTTGGTTTGGTCGAGCGGCGCAATGCCTGATCCGATACCATAATAAATTTTGATAACCTTTTGATTTAATTTTCTAAATACAAATATCGAATAAACAAAAGAGAAATAAAAAGAGATACAAAAGCTATTTATAAAAATACATAAGATAAGGACCCTAATTAAATAATAGAATTTGAGGAAGGAAAATAATTTCCTTCTATATATATTAATACATGGAAAAGTTGAAAGTTCAAATATATTTTATAACATTAAAATCAATTACCAAAACTTATTTGCAAATAATCAATCATCTTCACCCATTTTTTTATCCGTAACACTATCCAATGGCTTCAACAAAGCATAAGTAACAGCCATGGAAACCCACCCTCCGATTAGAACCCGGGTGGCGGACGCCCTCACACAAGACCCGCCCACCACCTCACCAACCCCGCCAAACAACGCTAGCGCTAACGACGCCACCACCACCACCACCACAATTCTAGTAGCATAGTCATCAACGGCCATAGCGGCCATCAAAGGAAACAAAGAACCACACAAAAACGCCAATGCAGATGCTGCCCCGGCCTTATACGGATTTGGAAACCGTTCTTCTTCATCTTTTTCGTCTTTTCTCGTGCATCGGTTAATATCATTGTTGGGGATCTTCATTTTGTTTCAACAACGGGTTGATCGGTTTTAGGGTTTTCAAGCTTGATTTGTTGTAAGTTTGAGTTTGAGTTTAACGAGTGTTCTTGATTAACCGCACGCTCGATATCCCTTTGTGCTGAGACGGAAACGAATTTGCCTACAGCCATGCTGCATGCACCAGCAATGGCTCCGGCTATGCCTGAAAGAACCATGGACCATTGACCTTCTTGAGCTGCACCAATACCCATCATCAAAGATGTGGTGGATAGTAACCCATCATTGGCTCCTAACATGGCTGCCTGTAGCCACTGAGCTTGCTGTAATCGGTCCGCTCGGGTTGTTTCTTTGTTAACAGGATGTGTGTGGTCACCACACGCCTCAAGCCATGTTTTTTGAGTTATAGAAGTTGTGGGAGTGTGGCTTTCGTGCTTATGACACTCGACAACAATATATAAGATCTAAATGGGTTGAAAAAGACTTGAATCTTAGGCGGTGTCACCCAAGAATGGGATGAAAAAGATTTAAATATTCAGATCTTAGAGCAAAGCTGTTGTCTTCTTATCAAATGCTAGTGATTGTACGGTTGCATAATATACATAACAATGTTTTCGGAACCGAATAGGTTAAGGTCGTCTTAGAGGTCCACTGGTCGGATCGTTCGAACCGGATGATTTCATAACACTACTAGTGGGCAAATGCGACCAAAATGCCAGTCGCAAAATTTGCAACCGACTTGCGACTGAAATTATAAAATTAGCGACCGCACACGTTTCGGTTGCAAAACAGTCACAAGTTTTGCGACCGATCAGTTTCAGTAACAAATTTTGCGACCGCTAAACTTTGGTTGCAAATTTTCAACCTCTAAATTGACAATTTAGGGTTAGTTTCTTACTTCTAGGCAAGTGGGCCGCCCACGTTCTCCACAGCCACCGAAGACTTTTGTTATCCACAACACAATTTCTCATCTCATAATCGCTCATCATCCGTTGTTTAACGGATCTTAGAATTGAGACATTTGATTAAAAAAACAAAGCAAAAAACGAGCAATAATGATTATATTATTGTTATTAATGTTCAATTATGATCACTGATTGTTAATAATAGTTAGATTATGGTTATTAATGTTCAATTATGATCAATATTAAAACTATGTGTATATATATATAAATAAAAATATTTTGTATTTTAATTTTAATTTGTAATTTTAATGATATATGAATAATTAAATAAAAAAAAGATGTAACTTGGAAATTGCGTGAATTATATAGAGAGGTGAAGGTTAAAACAAGAATAAATAATTAATTAGAAACTAAATGAATCACTTCATCTTTTAAATCATATTCCAATTTCTGTCATCGACTGAGACGGAACTAGATGAACCACTTGATCGTATAATCATGTTTCAATCCATGACTTGGATATGGGACACTTATGTCTCATTCTCTCCATGAATTGCAGCGATCCCTTTTTTCATGTTCGCTCCATGACCAAAGCTCAAAAGAGTGGTTAATTTGATGCTTATTTTGTTAATGGTAATATAATATAAGGAAAAAGTTCAAATATAAAGGATTTTTAAACTAAAAAGGGTAAGAAGGAGTTAGAGCCATTAGATGAAATTGTAAATCAAATTAAGGATTTAATGGTTAAGATCAAATTGTAGGAGAAAAAGTTGTTGTAAGGGTATTTTAGTCATGACCATTTTTGTTGATTTTTTATCAAGTTCTCCCCTTTTTTAAATGTTCATAATTTTACATACGACATTATTTTTTTTAAAATTACACCATAAAAACGAGGGTTTTTTTATCTTTAAAACGAGTATAGTGCCGTTATATACAAAAACAAAAATTTTTTTACATTTTTCAGCTCATTGTGTAATTTGCTCATCATTATGTCTAATATCAGGTCATTGTATCTAATGTCAAGTCATTGTGTCACATATTTTTCATCATTGTGTTTAATGTCAAATATTTTTCTAATGTCAGGTCATTATGTCAAATATTTCCATCACTTTGTTATATATAATACATAAAAAGCAGTGACAAAAATAACATGAAATTTTCTAAAACGTAAAACACAATGATGAATACATATAACACAATAATGAATACATATAACATAATGATGAAAAATATTTGACACAATGACCAAACCTGACATTTGACACCATAAAAACGAGCGTTTTTTTATCTTTAAAACGAGTATATTGTCTTTATATACAAAAACGAAAAAGAAATACGTTTTCCAGCTCATTGTGTAATTTGTTCGTCATTATGTCTAATGTCAAGTCATTGCGTCAAATATTTTTCATCATTGTGTTTAATGTCAAATATTTTTTTAATATCAGGTCATTGTGTCTAATGTCAATTCATTGTGTTAAATATTTTTCATCACTGTGTTATATATAATACATAAAAAACAATGACAAAAATAACATTAAATTATCTAAAACGTAAAATACAATGACGAAAATGAGCGTTTTTTATCTTTAAAACGAGTATAGTGTCTTTATATAAAAAAACAAAAAAAATTACGTTTTTCAGCTCATTGTGTAATTTGCTCGTCATTGTGTCTAATGCCAGGTCTAGTCATATTGGTCATTGTGTCAAATATGTCAGGTAATTATGTAATTTCAGGTCTGGTCATTGTGTCTAATGTCAGGTCATTGTATGAAATATTTTTCATCACTATGTTATATATAATAAATAAAAAACAGTGACAAAAATAACGCAAAATTATCTAAAACGTAAAACACAATGATGAATAATGTCAGGTCATTGTGTGAAATATTTTTTATCACTATGTTATATATAATAAATAAAAAACAGTGACAAAAATAACACGAAATTATCTAAAACGTAAAACACAATGATGAATACATATAACACAATGATGAAAAATATTTGACACAATGACCTGACATTAGACACAATAATCAGACCTGACATTACACAATAACTAGACCTGACATTACACAATGACCTGACATATTTGACACAATGACCAATATGCCCTTCCTTCAAAAACAATAAAAGGACAAATGTCAAGGCCAAAATCCTTCTTACCTTTCTTATTTTTAAAACCCTTTTTTACCATATCCTAACCCTATAATATGGGTAGCAGTTCGCCCAGCGATGCTATATGGAACCGATTGTTGGGCCATCAAGAAGACACAAGCTCGAAAAATGGATGTAGCTGAGATGAGGATGTTGAGGTGGATGTGTGGACACACAAGAAAGGACCGAATAAGAAATGAAGTTGTTCGGAAGAGATTGGGAGTCACATGTATCTCAGATAAGATAAGAGAAGGAAGATTGAGATGGTTTGGACATATCAAGAGGAGACAGAGCACAGATCCAGTGAGAACGGTGGAAACTCTCTTTGTAGAGGGGAAAAGGAGCAGGGGGAGACCGAAATTAACGTGGGATGAGAGGATTAGGCTTGATTTGCTAGATTTACACCTCTCAGAGGACATGATCAATGATAGGATTTCATGGAGACGTCGTATTAGGGTTTTAGGATGAGTGACCCGTTGTGTGGAAGAGTAGAGTTGTTTAGCAAAGATTTTGCGTATGTCTTGTTTCTTGTAGGTGTGTTGTGTTTCTTGTGACTAATATACTCTAGTCATACACTGCTAATTGTTAGATTACTGTTAGATTTATTTTACTTTATTACTCATTAATTTTATTTATATTTTTATCTTTTTCTTTCCCATGGAGCCGGGGGTCTAAACGGGAGCAGCCTCTCTATCCCTTGGGATAGGGGTAAGGTTTGCCCTCATCACACCCTCCCCAGACCCTACTAATAGCGTTAGCTATGTGTGGGATTATACTGGGTACGTTTGGTTTGGTTTGGTTTGGTTTGGTTTGGTTTGGTAACCCTATAATATAATATAATATAATAATAATAATACAAAAAAAGTTCTTTTATAAAGGTCAATTTTTTTATTCAAAGCGGTTTTATTTAAAACCGCTACAAAACCAATCCAAATAATGCGTGCAATATTGAACGTTATAAATAACCATCATTTATAGCGGTTATGACGAAAGAGAATTGATCATTTGAGAACTCCTAAATACTTTGAGAACTCGCGAGAATTCGTCAAAAAAAATCAAAACATTTTTTTTTATTTTTCTACCTTTATTGTTAGAATACAACATAAAAAGGTGAATTTATGTATGTAAATTTACATGTATTCATATATTAAAAAAAATTTACACATGTGTAAGTGTTTACCATTTAGACATGTGTATACTTTTAAAAAAAAATAATTTAGAGAGAAAAGATGAATTAATTGGAGAGATGAATTAATTTTTATGTTGTATTTTAATAATAAGGGTAGTGAAAACAAAAAAAAATGGTTTTAATTGGTTTTTTGATGAGTTCTCGCAAGTTCTTAAGTATTTATGAGTTCTCAAGAGAACCGAACCTATGACGAAATAACTTTAAATAATACATCTTTTACATTGGTTCTATACAAATTGTTTTAAATGGTATATCTTTTAAAACGTTTTGAGAGGAAACGCTTTAAATAATACATCTTTGTAGAGAACCGATTTAAGTAATAAATCTTTTACAACGCTTTGTAGAGAGCATCTTTAAGTAATACTTCTTTTACAACGGTTTGTAGAGAACCGTTTTAAATAATACATCTTTACAACGCTTTGAGAGGAACCGCTTTAAATGATTACAACTCAAATAATTAAATTTCATTTATACGAAAAGAGGGATTACCAACCAGAAATCAACGGTCGTTATCCTCGATTTGACACAACTGATATACTCCAATCAGATCACTCATTTCATGAAACACCCTGCGTGTTTCTTTATTATTTGATCAGAGTTTAATTCGAAAAACGGTCCCAGATTGACAAAAACCTTGCCATTAAATGGCTAAGGTAACTTTTTCATTTATAATATCATTGTTTTACAAAAGACAAAGTAATTACATCATAATACATAGGGATATCTAACTCCGACTGCTCCGTCCTCAGGAAGCCTCATTCCACGTGCTTCTTTCTTGCAGTGTTTAGAAAACGTTTTTAAATTAGCTTTCGCTAAGTACGTACACTGCATCTTTTCATTTCATTATGAACCCTTTAAGTTCTTATTATTGTTCACGTTTTCGCAAGCTCTCGGTGCCCCCGTGACCATCTTAGGACATACTTCTGATCACGGTATTCGTATATTTTATGGGTTTGCTAACCCCCTCACAACCATCTTAGGTCGTACCTTCGGTCCGAGTATCGGCAAGGTTCTTATACTCGTCAGTATAGACCCCTCGTGTTTGTCACAAAGACTTATTCATTCCTCAGCCCGTAGGCTTGGACTCTTTTCTCCTTCTGCCCCGTAGGCCTGGAGTTCTCTTTTTAGTTATCTTCTTTATTATTTATTGAGATCCACCTTACAGGCCGGGTATCTCATTTCATTTGGGACCTTGAGTATCTTAGACTCATAGCCTCCCAAATGTATCAAGCATTTTTTTTTAATTTCATGTATATGCTTGATTTACTTCCCAACCAGTCCTCACCTTAAAACTTCGTAACGGTTTATCCACGATATATTAAAAGGGTTTATATATAGAAAGTACCAGCGGCGTATCCACCACCCTTTTAACACTTCGTGAGTAGTCCGTTATTCCATTTTAGGGTTTAGACTCGTTCCATCATATTTACTCATATTTGCACGTATCATCTTGCATTCACTTATTCATCATGCATTTAACGTATCACGTATTCATATTCATTATGCACGGTATACTTTCATCGTATATTCATTCTCGTCATATATTGTAAACTGGGGTGATTATCCTTCCAGAGCAGTACCTCCAACAGAGATGTTCCCAGGAAAGAGTGTTGGGTCTATGAGATATTTAAACACTACTCTTTCTTTAGACAGAACATTCCGTTTGTCAGATAACTACATACCGGTTAGATGTTCTCCCGTACGTTTACTATATTTCATTATTATTTATTAGTCCATACCCCTAAACATTCATAATGGTTTCACCATGAAGTATCAATAGGTTTATATATAGAAGGTAATAGCGACGTATCCACCACCTCTTGGACACGTCGTGACTACTCCATTACTTTCGTTTAGTGTTTAGACGAATCCGTCATTATCCCGTACCCTCGTTATATTTATAACACATAACATTTAATCACATAATTCACATAAT
This sequence comes from Smallanthus sonchifolius, assembly GCA_023525975.1. NCBI lineage: Eukaryota > Viridiplantae > Streptophyta > Magnoliopsida > Asterales > Asteraceae > Smallanthus > Smallanthus sonchifolius. Next base: position 21,428,933 of record CM042019.1, on the reverse strand, counting down.
AGTGCCTAGGGTACGGGTCCAGTGTACTTACTTTAGTCTGGGGTCATTTCCTACGCTGGTTCCTCGCTTAAACGCTTCTCCGAACTCGAACCGTACTCGCAGTGTACTGCACTCGCACTTAAACGCGCCGCAACGGGTCCTTTACACCTTCTCAGATTCGTTTATATGTGTGGAGTAAGTGTTTTTGGGATGATTCAAAGTGAACGGCCAACTCCAGCTATTTATAGGCAAAAATATGATCCCGTAACGGACCGTTACCGTTTTCTTGGCCTCTAAGGGCTTTCTGACAACGTAACGGACCGTCACGGCTCATGACGGTCTGTCATGGCCTTAAGGTGTGATGACTCAGTGATACGTGGCTTAAAACGGAGTGTTTTCGTGATTTTGAGAAGAGCTCGAGCTTGGCTCGCTTAGAGCTCTATTTCTAAAGCTCGAGTTTGACTCGTTTATTATATATTAATTTTTTATATGTTTATAAATATTTATAACTAGATTTTTCTCGCTCGCGTTGCGCCGCGAACTTCGTCACGACCCCAAATATCTAAATATCTAAATACGTATACTAAAATCTAAAACCTTAAGGCACCAATAAACCCAAAGAAAATAAATAAAAAATAAAACTCAAACACGCCTAAAAAGTAATTGCATAGACCGAATATTCTAAACTTGATTTTTAAAAGTGTTGCCCAAAGAATTACTAACTAATTAAATCAAACTTTGATTTGGTAAAGTCAAAATTAAAACCAAAATCTTCATCCCTCAAGACATGTAAATCTTAACCGCCACCATCAGTTTCGGTTGCCACCATCACCATCGGTTACGGCTACCATCATCAAGCGTCCCATCCTTCATTTTCGCCTCGCCATCAAATAAAACGATAGTGACGGTCCGTTATGGATTTTGGCCTCCGTGACGGACCGTTACACATGGTGACGGTCCGTTATGACTCCAGTTTTAGATTCTCCTCGTAGAGGCACCCAAGTTTCATATATTTTGGCTTCAGTAACTCATTTTTTAGCTCGGGATATGCCTATATGAAGTTTTGGGCTATTTCCGGTCGAACTGCCTTTCCATTTTCGCGTCCGGTTACTTTCTAGCGTCACGTTTCTTAGGCGACACGTGTCTCAACTTATTTTATGAGTTTGTGATGTTATAAATCTACCCCCTTAAATTAGGTTTCGTCCTCAAAACCTGTTAGTCCTTAAATATTTGAGGATAAGTTTTCCTCATTTCTTCCTCGCTTTCCTATGTCATTTCCGACCCTTTTCTGTGTTTCCATTGAACTAACACTTGCTTGATCGTTTTTTGACGTGATTGCTTTTCTTTTGTGTCTAGAATCTTGATAGGTTCTTCAACATAGGTTAGTTTATCTTCAACTTCTATCTCTTCTAATGGAGCGTGTGCAGCTTCATCGGCCAAACATTTCCTTAAATAAGATACATGAAACGTGTTGTGTATCTTATTCAATTCTTCAGGAAGCTCTAATTGACAGGCTACTTTTCTGACTCGCTTGAGGATTCTAAAAGGACCAATGAATCGTGGACTCAGTTTTCCACGTTTCTTGAATCCGATTAGACCTTTCCAAGGTGATACTTTTAACAAAACGTAATCTCCTTCTTGGAATTCTATTGGTCTACCTCTCTTATCTGCATATGACTTCTGTCTATCTTGTGCAGCTTTCAAACATGCCTTAATCAAGTCTAGCTTTTCTGATGTGGCTTGAACGATTTCCTTGCTGCCTAACTCTTTCTGACCAATTTCTCCCCAACATACGGGAGTCCTACATCTTTGTGACACCCATAATTTTTTTTTTATTATTCTAATTTTCGGGAGGAAAATTCTTTCAACTAGAGGATGATGTGACATACAGACTTTTTAGAATTAACTCCGTTACCATAATTCAGTTAATTCCGAACCTACTTAAGTCAAATTCAAACCTTAGGGACTAAATCTGCCATTTCTCAAACTCTCATGCACCTAAAACTGCAGGACTAGTTCTGCCAAGTCCCAAAACTTGATCTGTTGAATTAAAAAGTCAAAATCAAGAGCAATTGGGTTCTGTTTGGCTTTAGAAAGTCAAAACGGATGTTCTTAGTCCAAATTCAAATCCCATAACCGATCATGTTCGAAGTTGTAACTGAAAAACATGTTTAACGACATTAACAATCATCATTAAGACTTTAAACCTCGTTATTACAACAAATTAAACCCAATTATGAGTAATTAAACCATAACCGTCGACCATTATCACGTATCCATCTTAGTTTCGCAACTCGATCATTGTTTTCGCAAGCAAACACCCTGCACACTTCAAACGACTCTCACCGGAGTTTCTGCACAACTTAATTCCACCGGATAAGCTTTCAGGATCACCGGAGACCAAGCAACCCGAAGCCGTATACCGATTTAGTCGGGAACCATCAATTCAACATCAAATCTGGTAACCAAACGCTTCCCTAACTTCGTTTCAATCTCTAAAATAAAAGCCCTATGATAATTTGGGCTTATATCATCAAATTGGCCGAGATTAAGAATCTAGGGTTCCTCGTATAAACTGTTTAGTCGAACCACACCCTAGACCCGATTTCAATTCAATTAAACTATATGGTTAGTTTCGCAATCCTTTTCTTGTTAAAAGCCCGATGGTTTCAACGACTTTTAATATCAGTATTGATCAAATCGATTCCATGTTCTTGTTCTAGGGTTCGGTGTTTTCAAACCAGAATTTAACAACTCTAAACATGATGATTTTACAATTAAACGAACCCACAGATTCGAAAACTCTCAATTAACAAAACCCCTATGATTTGTTGGCTAATCTTGATCGAATGGGAGGAGTTTGGGACTGGATTTGCATTCGGTTCATATGGGAGTAGAACACAGGGCCTTATATGTTAAAAACATTTGGGTCAGGGTTTGTGTGCGATACCCTAGCGAGCGGAGTTGGTTAATGCACATGACTCACACGTAGGAGACCCGGGTTCGAGTCCGGTCTCCTGCATTTTTATTTTTAGGGATTTTTTCACTAGTTTCCACTTATGCAATTAATCCCTATATTATTTTAATAATATATAAATATGTTTTGAACCCGGAAGACACCCGTAGGCTCGGGTTTGGTTTTATAACCCGTATTTAATATCTTTTTCCCACATTTAAAATAATATATTTATATTATTTTCACCGCATTGATAATTACCGTGTCGTGCTTCGAACTTATAAATAATATAATTATTTATATTATTACACACGTTTATATTCTCGAATAAAAATAATATATTTATTATTTTTTCCACATAAATGATTATCGTGTTATTTTTTCAAACTTAAAAATAATATAAAGAGTTATATTATTTTCTTAAACCATTATTTAATGGTGCAAACACGCTAATTTTTATTTAAATAAATATTATTCGTATTTAGAAACTCTCGATTCGAAATGCGCCTATCTTAATTATTATATTAAGGAAAACCCTTATTCACGTGGACAAGTTCGTCTATTCATTAATCAATAGTGCGCCATAGGACGTTCAATCTTCCGTGTCCTCGTCACAATCCCATGTGTCCATAACTATTATGCTTATAATTTTAGGGCATACGTAAGCCGTTCACATGCAAACACTTGTGGTCCCAATTGCATCCTTGTGTGGTGCTATCTACTCGTACACAACTCATGTGAGTTTCACGGCCCCTTTTACTTGTTTTCCTGTTAGGGGAGAAACATGCACACAAACAAACATTCTTTTACTTGTTTTCCCGTTGGGGAGAAACATGCATACAAACGAACATAATTTTACTTGTTTTCCCGGTTGGGAGAAACATGCATACAGACAAATATAATTTTACTTGTTTTCCTGTTGGGGAGAAACACGCACATAAACAAACATCCTTTTACTTGTTTTTCCCGTTGGGGAGAAACATGCACACAACGCAAACTCTTTTTATTATTGTAATTCATATGCTATCACTTGTTAAGACTAAGCGTAACACACTATCATGAAAGTTCTCACACACATCGAACCATTAATATGGATTTAGCGAGGTAATTTGAGTAGTACTACTGAGTTTGACAAACCCCACCAGCGTTAGTCGCGCTAACTCGATTGGAGGTCCAACGGGTGTAATATTGACCTAAACACATTCGCCATGGTTGATAGACATGGTGGGAGGCATGCAAACACAAATAACCAGCTTTGGTTGCGAGCGCTTTAGTAAGACATGAACATAGGTTAGCTACCTATTGATACGCATATTGAATGTACATAATCTGGCAAATGCATTTACAAACTTGAAACTTGTGAAATCACCAACCTAGTGTTGACAATTTCTTACATGTTTTCTCAGGTCGCTAAGTACAGGTGCACACTAGGACATGCATGGAGTCTTGTTATCCTTTCAAAACTTTGATCAAACATTTATTATGTTCTATTTAGACTTGAATTGGGCGCGTTTGTTTTGCGCATTTATTTCCTTGTTTAACGCTTCCGCACTCACTCTGAACTTTTATGATATTTCATTTATGTCCCATATAGTGTCGTTTTATGTAACTGATGTCTGAGATCCTAGTTTGTCACACGCCAAACGATAAAACTCCGTAAGTGGAATTTGGGGGTGTGACAGATTGGTATCAGAGACATTGGTTATAGAGAACTAGGATTGCATACTAGACTATAACCACACACATGCATTAGTTACATGTCACAAACACTCATACATGATCACATAGCGTCCATACATACACTACATTGCAGACATGTTGTAGTCATCCATATCACCCTCTGCTGACGAGGAACACATCGTTCTCATTCATCATTCCCAGTGGCGACACTCGGGGAATCACCAAAACAACATCCACTCCCGTCCGAGGGTAGCAAGACGGAGCCTTCGAAGGAGTCACTCACACCACCATTATCTGCACCCTTGTTACACCACCAGAGCCGATGATAACACTGGTTTAAGCCTATCGATGACACAATCGGGAATGGTGGGCCTTCTCAGGTCTGTGTTATGGATGACACCCAGCACTGCACATGTCTATTTAGGAGTGGGTTCAACGGAAGCGAATCCCTCCTGTACCCATTAGAAACAATACCCCGTTCTCACTAGCTTTACTCTACTTCAAGCCGAACCCGTGGACCTCACTTGAAGTACACCGTGTGGAGGCAGACCGTTGCACGTACTATTGTAGAAATTCATTGACTCATAGATGTCATCACTTTCCTGAGCCGTGGGCTCGCTCTTTGGTCGATATTCTGTTAAAGGTAGATTGACCACAAAGTTGAGAACATCTTACTCATTGCATATTCAAACCATCTTCTGACTCAGTTGGAAGAACGGCTACCTTGCCTCTTCCAGTAACACATATCCATGAACTAGTTTCACGTCGCAACGCCACATTTCATGTGCATGTTTGTTTCATGTGCACATTCCCATCTACAATCCACTGGATTGGACTCTCGTATTGTGTTTCAACTCGAGTGAATACTCGGATCAAACGATTTCCCGACTACTCATCCTGATATGAGTCCTAGTTGATCAACTTATGGTTGATGACTAAGCCCTTCGATAACTTATCATCTCTAACAACACTCTGTACCCAGTAATAAAAATTGAGGGACATTTTGACACCGGACAGGGAGAACTAGGGTGAGCATGTAAAGCAAATTATCATTACAGGTGCACACGTAATAGTAATTTGAGGTGCATGTAAGTCCTGGTGAAACCTAGTGTTTGGATAAATGGTCCTAATCAGTGATTTATGGACTTAAGTTTCCACTGTCACTAGAAATTATCGTAACCCGTTCAACAACTAGTTGGTATCGTTAAACATGTTCAGCAGTTGATAAACGCAACTATCATGTCGAAAATGTTTACGGACACACTGAACATCGTCAATAGGATCCATCATTTTCTTTCAGTCATGTAAGAGTCTTAGTGAACTTAAGACTCTCATTCAGACTTGATCAATGGAACCACCCAGATTGAAACTCTAGTAGAACCTCATGGTAAACCCACCGACTCCAACTATGTAAACGGAATTTGAGGAATTCTTTCTAAGCAAACACGTTATTCCTTACACTCCAACAATAAATTCCATTTGACCCTATTACCTTATCCGGTGACTAATCCTTAGTCTAATTGGAATTATACCCCAACATATAAATTAAGCTGAAATCATAAGTCATGACAAGAGTGGTGCTGTCGTAGGCATCATATCTTTCGTGAAGGCACATAAATGTTTGCGTAAGGGTCATTCCACCATTCTGGCTCTTGTCGCTGAACAACCATCCAAGGAGAAGAAAATTGATGATATTCCGATCATACGTGACTATCCGGAAGTATTTCCTGAAGACTTGTCTGGTGTGACAACCTGGACTTTTTAGTTAATTTCGTTAGAAATTCCGTTAAGCTTTCTGTTAAAACCTAACTCAGTTAACTCGATATTAAATCCAATGGACAAATTCTGTCATTTCCTCAAACTCAATCTATAAGGACTAAATAGGTAATTAGTCTAAACTTAATTTTGTTTGACTTTGTAAAGTCAAAATCCAAAATTCAATCTATGTTGACTTTAAAAGTTAACTAATCATGTTATACAAACCACAAGGACTCATTCTGCCACTTTTCCAAACCCTGAATCAATATAACTACAGGGACTAGAACTGTAATTATCACATTCTAATTCATGTTGACTTTTGAAGTCAAAGATCATGACTTTGGATTCAATTGTGAGTTCAAGAGTCGATTTCGGTTAATTCTGTAACGGATCAAGATTGATCAGCAGCATTTACGATCTTAACTTCAATAATTAATCGTTATCATGACCGAATTATATCTAATTATGAACTAAAAACCGTAACCACCAAAGTCATCCCTAATCCTCACCAATTCACATCAATTCAATAATTCATACTGAAATTAATCATCTGAGAACGCTACACGAGTCCCACTGATCATTTCCCCCACATCAGTCGCTTCGTAGAAGCATTCAGGATCGTCGGAGTTTAACCTCTCGAAGTCAGAAATCCATCTAGTCGTTCACCATCAATTCCATCTCCATTATGGTAATTTCTTACACCTACAGTTTTGATTTAGTGTCTATATCAATAGCCCTATGATAATTTGACCGTATAACATCGAATTAGTTAAGAACAAGAATCTAGGGTTCATGTGAATTCGGTCTAATCGAACCCTACTCCCGACTCAGTCTCAATCTAATTAAATGGTATGGTTAGAATCGTAACTTCTCACTTGTTAAAAGCCCTATGAATCTAACCCCTTCCGGTATTGAATTGATCAAGATCAAAGATCTAGGGTTCATACATTTTTGATTTGAACGAACCCCAGCCCAGTCACCATCTCAATCAAATTAAATCACAGGGATTGACTCGCAATACTTCTTTTGTTAATAGCCCTATGATTCCATTAGGTTTTACCATCTGAATTGTTCAAATCGAATCCATGTTAAGAACTTTTGGTTCGGCTTTTCAAACTGGAAATTAACTATCTAAAACTTGATGATTTCGAAATTAACTACACCCACAGGTTCGAAATACCTCGATCATCAAAACCCCTATGTCCTTTGGTCCAATCGAAATCGAATTAAGTGGATTCAGGGGGGATTTCGATCGGGCTTGAGTAAAGGGGAAGAACACATGAATGTTGAGGATTAAAACACATTTGATCCGGCTTCTTGTTGCGATGGCCTAGCGGCTGTGATGGTTAAGGGTGTGGGCTGGTGTGGGAGAGACCCGGGTTCGAATCTCTCCACACCCTTTTATTTTTAAAACCATTTTTAATTACTATTTTATTATACAAACCATTCCACTATTATTGTTATACAATATTAAATGGTTTTTAGCCCGAGAAACCACCCGTAGGCTCGGGTTTGATTTATAAACCATTTTAACATTATTTCTCCACTTTTAAATAATATATATATTATTTTCAAACCACGACTCCGAATAAATTACATATTTATACTATGTTCAACCCATGATTTCCAACAAAAAATAATATATATTTTATATTATTTCCTCGAAGTTTATAAACTCTATGAAACGTTTCAGACTAATAAATGATATAATTTTATTATATTATTTACTCATGTTTCATCCTCGATCTAAAAATAATATATTTATTATTTTTGACACAAATGATTATTTATAAATCTTGGAAACTTAAAAATAATATATTAAATTATATTACCTTCCTAACCTTTTTAAAAGGCACGAACGTACGAATATAATTATTTATTATTATTATTATTCATTCGACACAAAACGTATATATCTTAATTATTAAATTAAGAAATCACTATTACCGTGGACGCGTTCGTCTACTCGTTGTTTTCTAAGCGTATTTTAGGACGTTCCAACTTCCGTGTCGTCGGCACATATTCCCATTGTATCCCTAACTTTTATGTGTATAATTCTAGGACATACGTAAGCCGTGCAGGCTAACATTTGAGATTTCAAATCTCATATTTGTGTGATACTACCTACTACGCAACGCAGGTGAGTTTCACGGCCCCTTTTTACTTGTTTTACTATTGGGGGAGAAACATGCTTACACATAAACATATTTTACTTGTTTTCCTGTTGAGGAAAAACATGCATATACACAAACATCATTTTACTTGTTTTCCCGTGGGGGAGAAACAGGTACGCAAGCAAATATTATTTTACATGTTTGTCCCGTTGGGGGGAGAAAACATGACGCAACTATTTTGATTATGTTACTTATTATGATATCAATGTTAAGACTAAGCATAACACACTATCACAGAAAGTCCTCATCTTATATCGAACCGTTAATATGGATCTTAGCGAGGTAATGTTTAGTAGTACTACTGGGTTTGACAAATCCCACCCGCGTTAGTCGCGCTAACTCGATTAGAGATCGAACGGGTGAAATGTTAGCCTACTCACACCGCCAGTGTTGATAGACCTGGCAGGAGGCAAATAAACAAACAGTCAGCTTCGGTTGCGAGCGCTTTAGTAAGACATGAACATAGGCTAGCTACCTATAGATATGCATATTGAATGTACATAATCTGGCAAATACTCTCTTATTACAAACTTGAAACCTGTGAACTCACTAACCTCATTTTGACACTTTTTCTTACATGTTTCTCAGGTCGCTTTGGCACAGGTTGCGCACTTAGGACATGCATGGAGTCCTACTGTCATATCATTCATTTCAAATATTTTAAACAGTTTATTTTATTACATTAATGACACTCGTTGTGTGTAATTACGTTTGACTTCATTTTAACGTTTACGCTTCCGCATTAACTCTGAACTTTTATGTTGTGACATTTCAAGTCCCATATAGTGCCGTTTGATGTAACTAATGACTGAGACCCTGGTGTGTCACCTTCCAAACGGTAAAACTCCGTTAGTGGAATTTGGGGGTGTGACAGATTGGTATCAGAGCCATTGGTTATAGAGAACTAGGATTGCATACTTGACTATAACCTTACACATTAGTTACACGGCACAGACACTTATACGTGATACATATAGCAACTATACATTGCAGTGCAGGCATGTTAATACCATCCGTATCACCCTCAGTTGGCGAGGGACACATCATTTTCATTGCATCATCATTCCCAGTGACGACACTTGGGGAATCACTAGAACATCATCCACTCCCGTCCGAGGGCAGCGAGACGGAGCCTTCCAAGGAGTCACTTGCATCACCATCACCCGTTGGGCATGGTGGGCTTTTTCAGGTCCATATTATGGACGGCACTCAGCACTAACGCATATCTCTTTGGGAGTTGGGATCGTCGGAGGCGAGTCCCTACTGTACCCGCCAGCAACAATACGCCGAATGAAGGCAGACCGTTACACGCATTATTGCAGAATCCATTGACACGTAGATGTCATCACTTTCCTGAGCCATGGGCTCGCTTCCTTGGTCAATATTCTATTGATAATAGATTGACCACAAAGTTGAGAACGCATATTCAAACCCTATTCTGACTCAGTTGAAAGGACGGCTACCTTGCCTCTTCCAGTAACACATATCCATGAACTAGTATCACTTCTCGAAGTCGCATTTCACGTACATGTTTGTTTCATGTGCATGATCTCAACTACAATCCACGGGATTGGACTACCGTATTGTATTTCAACTCGAGTGAATACTTGGATCAAACAATTCCTGACTACTCATCCTGATATGAGTTCTAATTGATCAACTTATGGTTGATGACTAAGCCTCTTGATAACTTATCGTATCTGATAACACTCGGTACTCGGCAATACAAACTAAAAGACATTTTGACACAGGACAGGCAGAACTAGGGCGAGCATGTAAAGCAAATTATCATTACGGGTGCACACGTAATAGTAATTTGAGGTGCATGTAAGTCCTGGTGAAGCCTAGTGTGTGGATAAATGGTCCTAATCAGTGATCTACAAACTTAAACTTCCACTGTCAGTTGAAGTTCTCGTAACCCGCTCAGCGACTAGTTAGTATCATTAAACCTGTTCAACAGTTGATAGACGCGACTATCATGTTGAAGGCATTTACGAACACACTGAACTATCATCCATAGAAAACATCATTTTATCTCACTCATGTAAGAGTCTTAGTGAAATTTAGACTCTCATCCAAATGTGATCACAAAAATCCAACTCAATTGAAACTATAGTAAGAACCTCATGGTAAATCTATCAACTCCAACTATGTAAGCAGAATTTGAGGAATTCTTTCTAAACTAACACGTTATTCCTTACACTCCAACAATGAATTCTATTTGACTCTATTACCTTATCATGTGACTAACCCTCAGTCTAATTAGATTTATATCTCAGCATATCCAATTGTTCCAATGACATTAGGAAACGGGGAATTAATCTAATCTGCCGTCAGTTGAACGCGAGTACTTAAACAGTCGACCTATCCCCTGTATTAATGGAATCTATACCTCATTAGATTTTTTTCCTATATGCGAACCTCTTTCCTTGACCTATGCATTTACCGACGCTTACCTTATGAGCACGGGTCTCACTAGAAGTCTCAGCATGACTTCACAAATTTCTTACTGGTACGGTCGTACTCCAACTCTATTAAGAACTAAGTACACTACATAAATAGTGGACGGTCAAATAATCGAGGTAACTCACATTCTTAGAGGATGTAAGCTAAGATTGACTGGTCATAACCTTGACCGACATAACTGTCGGAATGGATTGGTTATCTAAGAACCAAGCCGTAATTGTCTATCGTGAGAAATTGTTCGCCTTCCTCTCCCGAGTGGAGAAACCCTTTTCTGTCTAGGGACAAAGGAGTGGTACAATCATAGGCATCATATCCTTCATAAAAGCGCAGAGGTGTCTACGTAAAGGTCATACTGCCCTTTTGGCTCTCATCGCTGAGCAGCCATCTGGGGAGAAGAAGATTTACGATATCCCGATCGTTCGTGATTACCCGGAAGTATTTCCCAAAGACCTGCATGGTCTTCCGCCACATCGTCAAGTCAAGTTTCAAATCGATCTAGCAACTGGAGCAGCGCCTATTGCTCGGGCACCCTACCGACTTGCACCTAGTGAATTGCAAGAACTATCTACACAACTATAAGAGTGATTAGATCAATGTTTCATTCGACCTGGCTCATCGCCATGGGGAACTCCAGTCCTATTAGTCAACAAGAAGGACAGGACTTCCCGCATGTGCATCGACTATCGTGAGCTAAACAAAATGATGATCAAGAACCGCCATCCTCTACCCGGTATCGACAATCTATTTGATCCACTTCAAGGATCAAATTTCTACTCCAAGATAGATCTTAGGTCCGGATACCATCAGTTAAGAGTCCGAGATGAGGATATCCCTAAGACTGCATTCAGGACAAGGTACGGCCACTACGAGTTTATGGTCATGCCTTTAGGATTAACCAACGCACCTGCGGTATTCATGGACCTTATGAACCGTGTGTGTAAGCCATATCTTGATCAAATTGTTATCGTTTTCATCGATGACATTCTCATCTATCCTAAAGAACAAAGAAGAACATGAGGAGCATCTGCATTTGATTCTGGAATTTCTAAAGCAAGAGCAATTGTATGCTAAATTCTCCAAAGTTTCTAGGACATGTAGTCAACGAGAAAGGAACACATGTCGATCAAGCTAAAGTAGAAGCAATCAAGAATTGGGCAGCACCTAACAACGCCAACGGAGGTGCGTCAGTTTCTGGGGATTAGCTGGCTACTACCATCGTTTCATTGAAGAATTTTTTCCAAGATTACACAACCCCCTAGTGCTTTAACTCAGAAAAGTAAACCTTATAACTGGGGTGATACCCAGGAGTCAGTATTCTAACTTCTTAAACATAAACTCTCCAGTGCACCTATCCTATCTCTGCCAGAGAGGTCGGATGATTTTGTGGTATATTGCGAGGCATCCATTCAGAGTCTGGGTTGTGTATTAATGCAACAAGAAAAGGGTATTCGCATATGCTTTGCGTCAACTAAAGACTCACGAGAAAAACTACACCACTCATGACCTAGAGTTGAGAGCAGTAGTTTTTGCACTTAAGATATGGAGGCATTACTTGTACGGTACCAAATGCACCATCTACACCGATCACAAGAGACTCCAGCATATCTTCGAGCAGAAGGAGTTGAACATGCGGCAACGTCGTTGGGTTGAACTTTTAAATGATTACGACTGTATAATCCGGGTAAAGCTAACGTTGTGGCTAATGCAGTAAGCCGAAAGGAAACGAAACCCAAACGAGTTCGAGCGTTACAACTTACTATTCACCCAGGATTGCCTGATAGAATCCGTAGTGCTCAACTTGAAGCCTTGAAAGAAGAGAATCTACCGCTAGAAGGTACACGCGGTATGGAAGCACAACTTGAAGTAAAATCTGACGGAATTCGTTACTTCGTCGAACGAATATGGATTCCAGTGTTCGGAAATTTAAGAGAACTAATCATGGATGAAGCTCATAAATCTTGTTACTCTATTCATCCGGGTTCCGATAAAATGTACCATGATTTAAAGACACTATATTGGTGGCCAAAGATGAAGGCCGATATAGCTATTTATGTGAGTAAATGTCTGACATGCGCAAAATTTAAAGTTGAATACCAAAAGCCTTATGGTCTCCTGCAACAACCTGAAATTCCCATGTGGAAATGGGAACAAATATCCATGGACTTCATCACCAAATTACCCCGAACCCCTACCGGATGTGATACTATTTGGGTAATTGTCGATCGCTTAACAAAATCTGCCCACTTTCTAGCAATCAAAGAAACCAACAAAATGGATAAACTCACTCGAATATACTTGAAAGAAGTAGTCTCTCGGCAAGGGGTGCCTATCTCTATCATTTCAGATCGTGATGCACGATTCACTTCTCGTTTATGGCAGTCATTACATAAAGCTTTAGGCACGCGTCTAGATACGAGCACAGCATACCATCCTCAAACTGATGGCCAAACAAAGCGTACTATCCAAACTCTAGAGGACATGCTACGAGCTTGTGTGATCGATTTCGATAACACTTGGGAGTCTCACCTACCGTTGGTGGAGTTCTCCTACAACAACAGTTATCACACTAACATCAAGGCAGCTCCATTTGAAGCACTTTATGGACGAAAATTATGTTCTCCTATTTGTTGGGCCGAGGTTGGGGATAGTCAACTTACAGGTCCGGAACTCGTACTTGAAACTTCTTAGAAGATCGTTCAAATTAGAAATCGTATGGCAGCAGCTCGTGACCATCAAAAGAGCTATGCCGATAAACGTCGTAAACCGTTACAATTTCATGTAGGGGATATAGTCTTATTAAAAGTCTCACCTTGGAAGGGTGTCATTCGTTTCGGGAAACGAGGCAAACTGAATCCTCATTATGTTGGACCATTCAAGATAATGAAGAGAATTGGACCAGTAGCGCATCAACTGGACTTACCTGAAGGACTGAGTGGTGTACACAACGTCTTTCACGTCTCAAATTTGAAGAGATGTCTAGCAGACGAGTCTCTTGCGGTTCTTCTTGAGGAACTACATATTGATGAACAGTTGCGTTTCATCGAAGATCCCATGGAAATTATGGATAGGGAAGTCAAAACGTTAAAACGCAGTAAAATCCCTATTGTCAGAGTCCGTTGGAACTCGAAACGCGGACCGGAATTCACGTGGGGGCGTGAGGAGACGATGCGCAAGTATCCTCAACTATTCAAGCACTCCACGTCAAACTCTTAAGGTACTATTCTAATTTTCTAGAAGAAAATTCTTTCAACTAGGGGATGATATGATACCCCGGGAAATTTTTTTATTTTTTTTTTCTATTTAATTTTCGGGACGAAAATTCTTTCAACTAGGGGATGATGTGACAACCCGGACTTTTCAGTTAATTCCGTTAGAAATTCCGTTAGGCTTTCTGTTAAAACCTAACTCAGTTAACTCGATATTAAATCCAATGGACAAATTTTGTCATTTCCTCAAACTCTATCTACAAGGACTAAATAGGTAATTAGTCTAAACTTAATTTTGTTTGACTTTGTAAAGTCAAAATCCAAAATTCAATCTATGTTGACTTTAAAAGTTAACTAATCATGTTATACAAACCACAAGGACTCATTCTGCCACTTTTCCAAACCCTGAATCCATATAACTACAGGGACTAGAACTGTAATTATCACATTCTAATTCATGTTGACTTTTGAAGTCAAAGATCATGACTTTGGATTCAATTGTGAGTTCAAGAGTCGATTTCGGTTAATTCTGTAACGGATCAAGATTGATCAGCAGCATTTACGATCTTAACTTCAATAATTAATCATTATCATGACCGAATTATATCTAATTATGAACTACAAACCGTAACCACCAAAGTCGTCCCTAATCCTCACCAATTCTCATCAATTCAATAATTCATACTGAAATTAATCATCTGAGAACGCTACACGAGTCCCACTGATCATTTCCCCTACATCAGTCGCGTCGTAGAAGCATTCAGGATCGTCGGAGATTAACCTCTCGAAGTCGGAAATCCATCTAGTCGTTCACCATCAATTCCATCTCCATTATGGTAATTTCTTACACCTACAGTTTCGATTTAGTGTCTATATCAATAGCCCTATGATAATTTGACCGTATAACATCGAATTAGTTAAGAACAAGAATCTAGGGTTCATGTGAATTCGGTCTAATCGAACCCTACTCCCGACTCAGTCTCAATCTAATTAAATGGTATGGTTAGAATCGCAACTTCTCACTTGTTAAAAGCCCTATGAATCTAACCCCTTCCGGTATTGAATTGATCAAGATCAAAGATCTAGGGTTCATACATTTTTGATTTGAACGAACCCCAGCCCAGTCACCATCTCAATCAAATTAAATCACAGGGATTGACTCGCAATACTTCTTTTGTTAATAGCCCTATGATTCCATTAGGTTTTACCATCTGAATTGTTCAAATCGAATCCATGTTAAGAACTTTTGGTTCGACTTTTCAAACTGGAAATTAACTATCTAAAACTTGATGATTTCGAAATTAACTACACCCACAGGTTCGAAATACCTCGATCATCAAAACCCCTATGTCCTTTGGTCCAATCGAAATCGAATTAAGTGGATTCAGGGGGGATTTCGATCGGGCTTGAGTAAAGGGGAAGAACACATGAATGTTGAGGATTAAAACACATTTGATCCGGCTTCTTGTTGCGATGGCCTAGCGGCTGTGATGGTTAAGGGTGTGGGCTGGTGTGGGAGAGACCCGGGTTCGAGTCTCTCCACACCCTTTTATTTTTAAAACCATTTTTAATTACTATTTTATTATACAAACCATTCCACTATTATTGTTATACAATATTAAATGGTTTTTAGCCCGGGAAACCACCCGTAGGCTCGGGTTTGATTTATAAACCATTTTAACATTATTTCTCCACTTTTAAATAATATATATATTATTTTCAAACCACGACTACGAATAAATTACATATTTATACTATGTTCAACCCATGATTTCCAACAAAAAATAATATATATTTTATATTATTTCCTCGAAGTTTATAAACTCTATGAAACGTTTCAGACTAATAAATGATATAATTTTATTATATTATTTACTCATGTTTCATCCTCGATCTAAAAATAATATATTTATTATTTTTGACACAAATGATTATTTATAAATCTTGGAAACTTAAAAATAATATATTAAATTATATTACCTTCCTAACCTTTTTAAAAGGCACGAACGTACGAATATAATTATTTATTATTATTATTATTCATTCGACACAAAACGTATATATCTTAATTATTAAATTAAGAAATCACTATTACCGTGGACGCGTTCGTCTACTCGTTGTTTTCTAAGCGTATTTTAGGACGTTCCAACTTCCGTGTCGTCAGCACATATTCCCATTGTATCCCTAACATTTATGTGTATAATTCTAGGGCATACGTAAGCCGTGCAGGCTAACATTTGAGATTTCAAATCTCATATTTGTGTGATACTACCTACTACGCAACGCATGTGAGTTTTACGGCCCCTTTTTACTTGTTTTACTATTGGGGGAGAAACATGCTTACACATAAACATATTTTACTTGTTTTTCTGTTGAGGAAAAACATGCATATACACAAACATCATTTTACTTGTTTTCCCGTGGGGGAGAAACAGGTACGCAAGCAAATATTATTTTACATGTTTTTCCCGTTGGGGGGAGAAAACATGACGCAACTATTTTGATTATGGTACTTATTATGATATCACTGTTAAGACTAAGCGTAACACACTATCACAGAAAGTCCTCATCTTATATCGAACCGTTAATATGGATCTTAGCGAGGTAATGTTTAGTAGTACTACTGGGTTTGACAAATCCCACCCGCGTTAGTCGCGCTAACTCGATTAGAGATCGAACGGGTGAAATGTTAGCCTACTCACACCGCCAGTGTTGATAGACCTGGCAGGAGGCAAATAAACAAATAGTCAGCTTTGGTTGCGAGCGCTTTAGTAAGACATGAACATAGGCTAGCTACATATAGATATGCATATTGAATGTACATAATCTGGCAAATACTCTCTTATTGCAAACTTGAAACCTGTGAACTCACTAACCTCGTGTTGACACTTTTTCTTACATGTTTCTCAGGTCGCTTTGGCACAGGTTGCGCACTTAGGACATGTATGGAGTCCTACTGTCATATCATTCATTTCAAATATTTTAAACAGTTTATTTAATTACATTAATGACGCTCGTTGTGTGTAATTACGTTTGACTTCATTTTAACATTTACGCTTCCGCATTAACTCTGAACTTTTATGTTGTGACATTTCAAGTCCCATATAGTGTCTTTTGATGTAACTAATGACTGAGACCCTGGTGTGTCACCTTTCCAAATGGTAAAAATCCGTTAGTGGAATTTGGGGGTGTGACATCTGGTCTTCCGCCTCATCGTCAAGTCGAATTCCAAATTGATTTAGCACCCGGAGCAGCGCCTATTGCTCGGGCACCGTACAGACTTGTATCTAGTGAGCTACAAGAATTGTCTACACAACTGCAAGATTTGTTAGATAAGGGTTTTATCAGACCTAGCTCATCGCCATGGGGAACTCTAGTCTTATTCGTCAAGAAGAAATATGGGACTTTTGGTATGTGCAGCAACAACTATGAGCTGAACAAGTAACCATCAAGAATTGTTATCCTCTACCCCGCATAGATGATCTGTTTGACCAACTCCAGGGGTCAAGTTTCTATTCCAAGATCGATCTTAGATCCGGTTACCATAAACTGAGAGTCCGAGGCGAGGACATCTCTAAGACTGCTTTCAGAACTAGGTACGACTACTACGAGTTTATGGTCATGCCTTTTGGACTAGCCAACGCACCCGCGGTGTTCATGGATCTCGTGAACCGTGTAAACCCTACCTTGATCAGTTCGTCATCGTCTTCATTGATGACATCCTCATCTATTCTAAGAACAAAGAGTAGCACAAGAAACACCTACGTTTGATTCTAGAATTACTGAAACAAGAGCAATTGTACGCAAAATTTTCCAAGTGCGAATTCTGGATTCATGAAGTTCAATTCTAGGACATGTAGTCAACGACAAAGGAATACATGTCGATCCATCTAAAGTAGAAGCCATCAAGAATTGGGCGGCACCAACAACTCTGACAGAGGTGCGACAATTTCTGGGATTGGCTGGCTATTACCGTCGTTTCATCAAGGGATTCTCCAAGATTGCCCAACCCCTCACTGCCCTAACCCAAAAAGGGTAAACCCTATAACTGGGGTGACACCCATGAGTCAGCATTTCAACTGCTTAAACAGAACCTCTGCAGTGCACCGATTCTATCTCTTCCGGAGGGAACGGATGATTTTGTAGTGTATTGAGATGCATCCATTCAGGGTCTTGGTTGTGTACTGATGCAACGCTATAAAGTGATCGCATACACTTCTCGTCAACTGAAAAATTCATGAGAAAAACTACACGACTCGTGATTTAGAGTTGGGAGCCATAGTATTTGCACTAAAGATATGGAGACATTACTTGTACGGTACCAAGTGCATTATTTACACCGATCACAAGAGTATTCAGCACATCTTTGAGCAGAAAGAGTTGAACATGCGACATCGTCGCAGGGTCGAACTCTTGAATAACTATGACTGTGTGATCAGGTACCATCCGGGCAAGGCTAATGTGGTAGACAATGCCCTAAGTCAAAAAGAAACCAAGCCTAAACGAGTTCGAGCATTGCAACTTACTATCCACACCGGATTACCTGACAAAATCCGTAGTGCTCAACTCGAAGCCCTTAAAGAGGAAAACCTACCGTTAGAAGCCATACGTGGTATGGAGGAACAACTCGAGGTTAAATCAGATGGCATTCGCTACTTCAGAGAGCCAATATGGGTTTTAGTGTACTTTAACTTAAGGGAACTGGTTATGGATGAAGCTCACAAATCTTGATACTCTATTCATCCTGGATCCGACAAGATGTACCATGACCTAAAGGTGCTATATTGGTGGCCGAAGATGAAAGCTGATAAAGCCACCTATGTGAGCAAGTGCCTGGTCTGCTCAAAGGTCAAAGTGGAATACCAAAAGCCTTCTGGTTTGCTTCAACAACCCGAGATTTCGATGTGGAAATGGGTGCAAATTTCTATGGACTTTATCACTAAACTACCCCGAGCTCCTAGTGGATGCAACACCATCTGAGTGATCGTAGATCGTTTGATGAAATCCGCACTCTTCCTAGCAATTAAAGAGACTGACAAAATGGAGAACTTACTCGTTGTAACATCCCGAAAATCCGTAAAGCTAATCAAACGGGTAACGGGCGACCCGAATATTTATTAAAGTGTAGCAAGGGGCATGGATTGCCACTAATGGTGCGTTTAACTCCTGTAAGTGAACCGGTTATTTTTTAAAACACATTTTGGGATCAAAACGTACAAAAGGGGAACGCAGGGACCCGAATGTAAACTTGTAGCATTTAAAAACAAAGATTTGGAGAAACCCTAGGTCATTTGGCCTAGGGGTGTTGTGCGACGGCAGTAGAAAGCTAGGAGGAGAGGCGACGGTTTCCGATCAAGGTTTCCACAACACACTAAGGTAACTCTCGTTCGTGATCTCTCTCTTTCACGTAAGTGTTCTTGTATGGTTTAGATTAGGGTTTGGTTTATGAGTGAGGGGTGGCCGGCAACGGCAGAGGTGACCCGATAGCAGGTTAGTCGGAATCAATGGGGTGACGGTCATGGCAACGGCCGGCTGTTGGAGACGAAATCCAGAAGAAGCCAGCTATAGTGGCAAGCGACGAGAGGTCCGGCAAGGAGCAGGGACGAGTACTTGGGGCTGGTGGCCGACGATCAAGAAGAGAGAGGGTGACAGGTTAGGAGGAGTGACTCGGAGATGGCGGTGGTGCGACGTCGAGGCACGGCTAGGGTTCTACCCGGTTCGGGCCTTGCTCGCTATGAAGAAGGCTAGGATGACGAGCGGGGAGACACGGCGAGGGAAAATGGCAGCCGCATTGGCCGTGGTAGCAGAGCACTGCGGCGGCTCGATGGAGAAGAAAATGGTGGCATGTATGGAGGTGTACGGCGAGGAAAACCCGGCTCGGGTATGGGAGTAACCATGGAGCTAGGATTGCGTGGCACTTATGTGCGTGCATGGGCGTTGAAGTTAGGGCGTGCAAGTATTTTACGGGTCAAGGCGAGTTAGTATTGTGAGACGATGACGGCTAATGGTTGCAGGAGGAGGTTAGGGTTTGCATGGCACATACGCGTGCATGCAAGGAACCCGGTTCGAAATACAAGACAGATGTCGGGATTTTATATTATGTATACGTTATTCGATGTACAGATTGAACGTATTCTGATTAGTGATAACGCATATGACAGGTTTAGGTTCCAAGCGTGGACAGACGAGTTACGGAGCGAGGACTGAGACTCAGCATACCAGTGAGTTTCTAATCCCCTCTTTTAAACGTTTGACTATTTTGGGCCTATCGTACATACTTGTATGTTTTATTAAACGAACGTATTACGAGTTAAGATTTAATCTTGAAGCGTTTTAGAATACCATTATGTAATAATGAGCTAAGGGTCGTTATGGGATCCCTAGGATGGGTGAATAAGAGTTGTGATGATCTGCATGTGTCATCTTATGAGTTAGTCGGGATGAGTCGGGAATTTAGTTAAACCTGCGATGGTTATATAAGGAAAGTTAGCAGGGGAATCCGTATGTGGATCATTAACGAGTCAAGTAGTTGCTAGTATGCTGTTAAGCGTCGTGTGCTTGATGCTGTGTGTATTGTGTCGATGTCTTCGTGACATGACGGATATCGTGTTTGCATGAGTCTATGTGGTGTCCATAGTATGTATGGGCTAGAATTCAGTATGGTGTTTGTGTGTCGTATAACTTCCTATTCGGAAAGACATGAACATAGGTTAACTACCTATTGAAACGCATATTGAATGTACATAATCTGGCAAACACATTTACAAACTTGAAACCTGTGAACTCACCAACCTAGTGTTGACACTTTCTTACATGTTTACCCAGGTCGTTAAAAGGTGCACACTAGGACATGCATGGAGTCTTGTTTTCCTTTCAAAACTTTGAACAGACATTTATTATGTTCTATTTAGACTTGACTTGGGCGCGTTTTTTTTGCGTATTTATTTCCTTGTTTAACGCTTTCGTACTCACTCTGAACTTTTATGATATTTCATTTATGTCTCATATAGTGTCGTTTGATGTAACTAATCTTTGAGATCCTGGTTTGTCACACGTCAAACGGTAAAACTCCGTTAATGGAATTTGGGGGTGTGACAATCTTCTTCCATATAGCATCTCATATGGTGGCATACCAATACTGGAATGGTAGCTATTATTGTACGAGAATTCTGCTAATGGCAAATGATTATCCCAACTTCCACCAAAATCGATTATATAAGCACATAGCATATCTTCGAGGGTTTGTATTGTCCTCTCACTTTGACTTTCAGTTTGAGGATGATATGATGTGCTGATCAATAACCTAGTTCCCATCTCTTCATAGAACTTTTTCCAAAAACGTGAAGTGAAACGAGTATCTCGATCAGAGACAATCGAGACTGGCACTCCATGTCTTGAAACAATCTCTTTGATGAATAAATCAGCTAACTTTTCTGAAGAGTATGTCTCACGTATTGCTAAGAAATGAGCACTCTTAGTTAACCGATCTATAACCACCCAAATAGTATCATAACCCCTAGCTGTCTTTGGTAGCTTTGTTATGAAGTCCACAGTGAGATGTTCCCACTTCCATTCTGGGATTTCTAATGGTTGTAATCTCCCATACAGTTTTTGATGTTCTGCTTTAACTTGTAAACAGTTCAAGCATTTTGCTACATATTTCATGATATCAAATTTCATTCCAGGCCACCTATAATATCTGCGCAGATCTTGGTACATTTTTGTAGTACCCGGATGAATAAAATATCGTGATTTATAAGCTTCATCAAGAATCTTAAGTCTAAACTCACTTGATCGTGGCATCCACATGCGACCAAATCGAGTCTTGACTTTATATTCATTTTCTTCTAGAAACTTCTCCTAACCAGCCATTCTTTCTTTCATAATATTCTCACATCTTAATGCTTCAATTTGTGCGTCTCGAAGCTGGCTCATGAAATCAGGAGTTATCACTAACTTATATGCTTTCACCCGAATAGGATGATGCTCTTCCTTGCGGCTTAGAGCATCGACTACCACGTTAGCCTTTCCTGGATGATATAAGATCTCACAATCATAATCCTTGACCAGTTCTAACCATCGTCATTGCCTCATGTTTAAGTCTTTATGGTCAAAGAAATACTTAAGACTTTTGTGGTCAGTGTAAATCGTACACTTCGTTCCGTACAGGTAATACCTCCAGATCGTTAGTGCGAACACCACCGCAGCTAATTCCAGATCATGGGTTGGATAGTTTGCTTCATGTGTCTTTAGTTGTCGAGAGGCATAGGCTATCACCTTTCCTCTTTGCATCAGAACACATCCTAATCCAAGCTTGGAAGCATCAGAATACACTACAAAGTCTTCTACTCCTTCTGGCAATGCCAGAACTAGAGCTTGTGCCAATCTTTCCTTTAATATCTGGAATGCCTTCTCTTGTGCCGCATTCCAATTGTATTTCGAGTTAGCTTAGTTAATGGGGTGGCTATCTTAGAAAAGTCCTGGATGAACCTTCTATAATAGTCAGCTAATCCCAAGAAACTTCTAACTTCCGATGGGTTCGTAGGTGGAGACCATTTCATTACAACCTCTACCTTTGTTGGGTCTACTGAGATACCTTCTTCGTTTACAACATGACCCAGGAATTGAACTTCCCCCAACCAAAAAGCACATTTTGAGAATTTGGTGTACAATTTCTCCTTCCGTAAAGTACTAAGTACTTTACGAAGGTGTTGTGCATGCTCTTCTTCATTCTTTGAATAAATCAGGATGTCATCAATGAAGACAATAACAAATTTGTCTTACATTGGCCGGCATACTCTATTCATGAGGTCCATGAAAACTGTCGGAGCATTCGTCACTCCATACAGCATCACTACAAATTCATAGTGTCCATAACGAGTTCTAAATGATGTCTTAGGTACATCTTCTTCTCGTACCTTAACCTAATGATAACCGAATCTTAAGCCAATCTTGAAAAACCAACTTGATCCTTGTAATTGATCAAATAGATCATCAATTCTAGGTAAGGGATACCTATTCTTGATAGTCAGCTTATTCAATTCACGGTAGTCTATACACATCCTCATACTACCGCCTTTCTTCTTCGCGAACAGAATTGGTGCACCCCAAGGGGATACACTTGGACATATAAATCCCTTGTCCAACAACTCTTGCAGTTGTGACATTAATTCTTTAATCTTTGTTGGTGCTAACCGGTATGGGGCTTTAGATACCGGCTTAGCTTCAGGAATCAAATCGATTTTAAATTTGATCTCTCTCTCAGGTGGAGCACCTGGAAGATCGTCTGGGAATACTTCTGGGAATTCTTTTACTACTAGAACTTGATCCAGTTCTTTCCCTTTTATCTTTACATCAGCTACGTAGGCTAAGAAGGCTTGATAACCTTGTCTCACGTAGCTACTTATTTTGGCCATTGTACATATCGTGATCTGGTTCCGTCGTTCACTAATGACATTAACTTCCTTTCCTGTAGGCGTCATGAATCGTACAATCTTCTGATTGCATATAATCGTAACAGCATGTGAAGACAACAAGTCCATTCCAATGATCACGTCAAATTCTTGCATCGGCATCGGAACTAAGTCGAAGAAATATTCTTCTTCCTCTATCAGTAGTCAGCAATCTTGGCATATTTCAGTCACTACGCAGTTGCGATCACTCGCGATTTCAACTTCTAATGCCTTAGCCAACCTACTTCTATTGAAATTTCTAGAGTTCACATATTTTAAAGAAATAAACGATCGACTAGCTCCTGTATCGAATAAAACATAAGCAGGTAGGGAATTCAAGAGGAATGTACCTGATACAATGTCAGGAACATCTTTTGCTTCCTCTGTAGTGATCTGAAAAGCCATTCCCTTTGGCTTCGGAGCCTCGATCCTTTTAACTTCATTTTTTGCTACTCTTGACCCTTATCCGGTCTGTCATGGTTTATAATAGTTGTAGCACAATCTGGTTCCACTCAAACACTGCAATGCAGTGTGTCCTGCCTTCCCATATTTGTTGCAAGTCGTGGACTTGAATCGGCACTCCCCCGGGTGCCTTCTTCCACAAGTCTTGCAATTTTGGATGCTTTTCCTTTGGGAGGAACCACCTCCCGATTTACTAAACTTAAACCTCTTAAGAGGCATAGGAGAAGGATAACTCTCTCCTTTCCTTTTCCCGTCTCTTTCAACTTGTCTCTTGAGCTCAGTTTCGCGTTCCCGAGCCCAATCAATCATTTCCTCCAAGTTCACGCACTTGGATGGATGGATAAACTCTCTAATCTCTGTTTTTAAAACGAGATGGTATCTCGTCATCCACATCTCAGGGGTTGTTAACAAAGCCGAACAGAATCGGGCCTTGTCAAAGAAGATCCCTGTGATCTCATCCACAGTCTCTGTTGTCTGACGGAGTTGAAGAAACTCCTCAGTGATTCTTTCGATTGCCGCTCGAGGGCAATAGTGTTTTAAGAAGAGATCTTTGGACTCTTCCCACCTCATCTCTTTGATTATCTCTCTACCTTTTTCTCTCTACACTACTCCCCACCAATCATCAACTCGTTCTTTTAGCTGATTGGTGGTGAAGGTGACTTCATCTTCTTTTTCATAGTGGCATGTATCGAATACTCTTTCTATTGAGGCGATCCACCTCTGACTTTCTAAGGGATTAACAGCTCCCTTAAATTCTAAACGCTTACAAGTCATAAAATCCTTGTACGTACATCGAGTTAACTTTGCATCAACCTTTGGATTCCCTCCTTCTCCATTATGTGTAATATCCTTGTGGCTTTCGAACCAACTCTCTAATGAGTTCTGTAGATCTGCTTGTAAGATTAGGAAGTTTGCATCGAATGCCTTTCCTACTACTATTACGATCTGTCTCCGGATATTCTCCGGGACTTGTTCAACTTCGTTTTCATCATGAAGTGGAGATTCAGCCCTCATGTGGCTTCCCTCGTCACGTATTTCGTCGTTCTGATGTTCAGCCATCGTTTGCTGAAACATGGCGTCACTTTTAATCTATCGTTCGTTTACCCTAATCATAGTCTAGGGTTTATTCAAATATTCTAGGGTTTCACAAAAGGCTCCATCTATGCATTTTACATATATGCACATTTATTCATGCATTTTAATCATGCATAATCACATTCCCGGCTTACTATCTGCTGGAATAAGTTATCATATGAGGTTTGCGATATCATGATGGTCCCATACATTAGCTCCAATACTGGCCAGGCATAAGGCAATGTATGTTACGTATCATGATACTCCCAATTATCATACGGAGCTTATCTCATACAAATTTATGCCCACGTATACTCACACATTTCTGTTTTAGCCCTGGAATTTAAACATACCTGCTTCCTTAGACAGCCTCGGATTGAATCCCTATTTATATCATGAGCACTTATGGTTTGAGTTTAAGTACCCCTTCTGATACTTAAATCCCTCAAACCGTGCTCTGATACCAACCTGAAACACCCTACTTATTTATTTATTATTTGATCAGAGTTTAATGCGGAAAATGGTCCCAGTTTGACAAAAACCTTGCCATTAAATGGCTAAGGTAACTTTTTTATTTATAATATCATTGTTTTACAAAAGATAATGTAATTACATCATATTACATAGGGATATCTAACTTTGACTGCTCCGTCCTCAGAAAGCCTCATTCCACGTGCTTCTTTCCTGCAGTGTTTAGAAAACGTTTTTAAATTAGCTTTCGCTAAGTAAGTACACTGCATCTTTTCATTTCATTATGAACCCTTTAGGTTCTTATTATTGTTCACGTTTTCTTGGGCTCTCGGTGCCCCCGGACCATCTTCGGGCGTACCTCCGATCACGGTATTCGTATATTTTATGGGTGTGCTAACCCCCTCGCAACCATCTTAGGCCGTACCTCCGGTCCGAGTATTGGCAAGGTTCTTATACTCGTCAGTATATACCCCTTGCTTTTTTCACAATGTCTCATTCATTCCTCAGCCCAGTAGGCTTGGAATCTTTTCTTCTTCAGCCTCGTAGGCCTGGAGTTCTCTTTTTAGTTCTCTTCTTTATTATTTATTGAGATCCACCTTACAGGCCGGGTATCTCATTTCATTTGGGACCTTGAGTATCTTAGACTCATAGCCTCCCAAATGTATCAATCATTTGTTTTCATTTCATGTATATGCTTGATTTACTTCCCAACCAGTCCTCACCTTAAAACTTCATAACGGTTTCTCCACGATGTATTAAAAGGGTTTATATATAGGAAGTACCAGCGGCGTATCCACCACCCTTTTAACACTTCGTGAGTACTCCGTTATTCTATTTTAGGGTTTAGACTCGTTCCATCATATTTACTCATATTTGCACGTATCATCATGCATTCACATATTCATCATGCATTTAACGTATCACGTATTCATATTCATTATGCATGGTATACTTTCATCGTATATTCATTCTCGTCATATATTATAACTGGGGTGATTATCCTTCCAGAGCAGTATCTCCAACAGAGATGTTCCCAGGAAATAGTGACGGGTCTAGGAGGGATTTATACACCACTCTTTCCTTAGACACAACATTCCGTTTGTCAGGTAACTACATACCGGTTGGATGTTCTCTCGTACGTTTACTATATTTCATTATTAGTTATTAATCCATACCCCTAAATATTCATATTGGTTTCACCATGAAGTATCAAGAGGTTTATATATAGGAAGTACCAGCGGCGTATCCACCAACTCTTGGACACGTCGTGACTACTCCATTACTTCCGTTTAGTGTTTAGACTATTATGTCATTACCCCGTACCCTCATTATATTTATAGCACATAATACATAACATTTAATCACATAATTCACATAATAGTGCCTAGGGTACGGGTCCAGTGTACTTACTTTAGTCTCGGGTCATTTCCTACGCTCGTTCCTCGCTTAAACGCTTCTCCGAACTCGAACCGTCCTCGCAGCGTACCGCACTCGCACTTAAACGCGCCGCACCGGGTCCTTTACACCTTCTCAGATTCGTTTATATGTGTGGAGTAAGTGTTTTTGGGATGATTCAAATTGAACGACCAACTCCAGCTATTTATAGGCAAAAATCTGATCCCGTAACGGACCGTTACCGTTTTCTTGGCCTCCAAGGGCTTTCTGACCACGTAACGGACCGTCACGGCTCATGACGGTCCGTGATGGCCTTAGGGTGTGATGACTCAGTGATACGTGGCTTAAAACGGAGCGTTTTTGCGATTTTGCGGCGTGACGGTCCGATATGGATTTTAGCCTCTGTCACGGACCGTTACACATGGTGACGGTCCGTTATGACTCCAGTTTCAGATTCTCCTCGCCGAGACATCCAAGTTTCATATATTATGGCTTCTGTAACTCATTTTCTAGCTCGGGATATGCCTATATGAAGTTTTGGGCTATTTCTGGTCGAACCGCCTTTCCATTTTCGCGTCCGGTTACGTTCTAGCGTCGCGTTTCTTAGGCGACACGTGTCTCAACTTATTTTATGAGTTTGGGATGTTATATTTCAATACTAAATAAACTAAGGTCATCCGTAGTGGTTTCACGCCCCAGCAAGTCACTTGTGTCTTTTGATCGAAAAAGGAAGCAAGAAATAATTCAGCAATACTTGAAACATAGAAAGCAAGAGCAAGATCGAACCATAGTGGTTCAAATTGCAAGAAATACTTGTGGGTTTTGATCGAAAAGGGAAGCAAGAAATAAAAAAGAAAGCAATTCAAGTCTTGTTGCATTTTTTTCGTTTAGAAGGAAGGAAACAATTCAAGTTAGAAGACTCAAACTTGGATTAATAATTAAGGGATCGGTGGCCATAATTGTTGGATACAAGTTTGATATAAAGTTTAGGATTAGAACTATAGTTACTAGAAAGTGTATTTAGAGTTTCTTATGTAATTGTAATTAATCTAGGGGTTAAATATACATCATTTGTAAGTTAGAAACTGTCTAAATTACGACGTTTAGTAAGAGGATTAATGGATGTGACATTTCATGAAGCATCATGTCGATCCATGTGTCTGTATATATACGATGGCTTGTAAACAATAGAAAGTGGTGTTCGATTAATGCAATTCGTGGGTTTTATCCCAATTCTTGTTTATTCATCTTTCGTTCTTGATTGACGGTTGGATTCATGATCTCCTAGGATCTACACCTTAAACCTTGGATCCCGCACTATAGGATCAACCTTTGAACATATTTGACCTTAAAACAATAAAACAATAGTTTTACAATGATTTATGGACGTGTTACACTAAACACGACAAGATTCAAAACTCAAAAGAAGAACTTACTTGGAGATACCATTGTGGTGGTAAAGACAAATACTAAGCAACCAGACAAATCCAAGAACTTCTCCTAGAAATTGAACCCGATTAAAATAAGATTATCTAAAAGTTTGGAAGATTATATGTAAAACCAATGTATGGCAACACCGTTACCTATGTATCTCGTGCAATTCAAGAGAAAAAGGCACTAAATTTCCAGCCTCAAAATCAGTGACGGATTTGAACAATTAAATTTGGGCCGAAAATATTACACATAAAAAAACTAATTTTTTTTCATCAAATAAACACCATAAATCCCTAAAAAACCCAATTCTTACACATAAACGAGGTCTAATAGGAAATAAACTAGTGGGCCGAAAATCAATAATTTTGAGCAAAAAAATAGGCTTTTGGTCTGAATTAATTAGGAGAGTCCCAAACACTATAACTAATATGAAATAGAGGTGGTAATTTCCCGCATAAGTAGAGGTGGTAATTTCCGACATGATCTGAAATACAACACGGAAATAATCATGTTTTAAATTTTCATATCTAACATGTTTGAAAAACAAGTCGTACGTGTTCGAGTTAACATGTTTACTCGTTTAGTTAAAAAAAAAAGTCAGCCCGCCAACCTGTTTAATTTAACAGGTCAACCCACTAACCAAGTTTAACCCTTTTTTTTGCAACTCACCAACCCATTTAACACGTTTACAACTTGATTGTTACCCACCAATCTGCTTGACACGTTTAAATAAATTGGTTAAAACGGGTCGTGTTCGGGTTAAATGATTATAAGTGTGTGCGAGTTAGATGTGATGTTTTTATACGGATGTTAAACAATTTAACATGCTAAGTTCTAACCCGTCAACCTGAAACGATTGACACCCTATGAGTTACCATATGATGTCCCAAATTTTCTACTTCAACCTGTTTTCATCTAATACAAAATCAAGAATCTGCCTCACTAACTGCTCGGTGATAAATCGAATGTTTTTCTAACCTCAAAAGCGACCCTTTTTCATTAATAGAAAATCAGGATTAATCCACATCATAAGTAATCTATCCTGCATAATCATTATATTATTTTAATGAAACCAAAAGAAAAACTAACATTACTAATTGGTTACAGAAAATATTAGGACAAGAATAAAGTTTGCATCAAACAGTATATAACAAAAGAACATAGCGATAACCGTCTCTTCTGCCTCCTTTAGCAACTTCAATATATTTGAGCCAAAGGAGTGCATGCTTTTTAACTCATGTTATTTGATCAAATGGGGATCAAGCCACAAAAATGTAAATTTCATTCTAGGATAATTAGGCTTAAAAAGTTGATAACAGATTAATGTGACTAAACAATCAGAAAGTCATATCATTATCACTTCAAACCAAACACTCAAACTGACCAATGCCACTTCATTTTAAACACATATCCAAACATCCGGCTTACTCTCTAACTAGAACCATTAGACTAGTATGTCCGAGTAACGATATTTTAACGATACTACTATAAACGTATGATCTAAAGGGTTACACCAAGATCAACAACTAGATAAATGCCATTTAAAGAGTTAAATGATCCAATGCGGAATGAAAAGCGGAGGTTGTGATTATTTAGGAAATAATCATGTCCAAGTAATTAGTTATTATTAGTTGAGAAATAATAATAACTAGAAGGCCCCGCGCGTTGCGGCGGTTTCGGAGCGATAGTGCTAGCTTTTACCCACGCGTGGTGCAGCGTGTTAAACCGCGGAAGAAAATAACGTCTTACAAAACTTATAAAATATAGCCAAAACCTTTAGGTAAACTCAACCTACGCGAGAAGATGGTATA
Source organism: Smallanthus sonchifolius (assembly GCA_023525975.1). Lineage (NCBI taxonomy): Eukaryota > Viridiplantae > Streptophyta > Magnoliopsida > Asterales > Asteraceae > Smallanthus > Smallanthus sonchifolius. The sequence continues at coordinate 21,398,615 of CM042019.1, read as the reverse complement.
AAATTTAGGGTTGTAAATTAAAAAGCAAGAAGAAAATAAAATAAGGTGGCTGCAAGTTTTGAACCCGCGCCGAATGAGCATCCGTAAACCTTTAGATAAACTCATCATACGCGAGAATAAAGTATAAAATTTATGGTTGTAAATTAAAAAGCAACAAAAAAAAAAAGGTAAGGTGGCTGCGGGTTTCGAACCCACGTCGAATAGGTATAGGTAAACCATTGGGACCACTAGGCTAAACGAATAATTTAGTTTTATATCCCTGGTGCAAATACTTAAAGGAGACCTAGTAAAGAGAAAAAAAAAAAAACCAAAGCATGCTTGTACAAAATGCACAACCAATTATACCATTTCTACAGTAAATCACACTCACATCAAGAAGTTGTCTTTTAATAAAAAAATATATATAACAATTAATAAATAAACATTGAGTTAAAAAAATACTAATTATACTAATAAAACACATTTATTTTAAATTATCTATTATTATAAAAAACTTTGAAATCTAATTATGTTAATTTTATTTTCAATCAAATAGTAAAAAAAAGTCAAATTAAATTAAATAGTAATTAATGTATTTTTGAAACCCAATTATATATTAATTTTTACATATTTTGAATTTTGTTTTCTATCCTTAATATATGTAATACATTTTATACCTGTAAATTATATACATAAAGATTTAAGAAATTTTATATATTGATATTTTTTACCAAGTGTGTAATACATGGGTTCTAAGCTACTATTATAATACATATCGGTTGATAAAACGGTCTTTCTAACAAATATTTAAGAGTTTTACGACTCTTAAAACACAATGTACAAGCCATAAAGCTTTGAATCCCCCCTCAAACACCCCCTTAAACGCGTAGATGCTTTGAATCCTCATTTAGGGTTTCACAGCTGCTCAGTTTAGAATCATCATCTTCAAACGAACCCTTAGCCGATGCAAAAATTAGGGCAAACAAATGAAATCGCTTGGAGTAATGAAACGTTAGGGTGGAGATCAATCGACAAAAGTCTGGAATTTGGATTCACATTGCGACAAACGCCAAAGAGTATGATGGCCATGGCGACAGAGGTTTTCGACGGTGCGAGGCGTTCTGCCAATCGCGGTGGTCCGAGCCTGTAGGTACGGCGACTGATTAGAAGGCGGAGCCCATGGAAGGTATTCCTCTTAACCCTCTGATGCACCCCTATAAAACCGGGTTATTATTTGTTTCGGTTTTGGAGTATGCTTCACTGTAATGGTCAGCACCATCAGAGTCTAGTCTCATGTTTGGGACGATGAGGTTGGTATCGTCCCACGGGTTAGGGTTTCCACTAGTTTCCAAAATAAGATCGTTGGGGAGTTGTGTATTGCTCCGACGGGGTTTATTGGTGATCTCGTCTGACGACGGGATGATCATCTCTTGGGTCAGGTTTGGGTGTGGGGATTGGTTTGGCTGTTACAGGATGGATGTTGGGTCTGTGGCAGGTTCCGTTTGGGTTTGCATGGGTCTAAACATGGGTTTGGAGTAGTAGTCAAGTATATAACATTACGAGGTCGTTGGAATTTAAACCCGAGGGTTGGTAGCTTGGGAACTGGTCGGATTGGTCTCGGGCAGAGTTCAGGTAATCCCAGTGGGTTTTGGGGTTCCCTTCGAATGGACTGGGGATTCTTGTCGGGTTAAGACGTGGGTGACACGAGGGGTCGACTGCTCCGAATAACATTGTCATGTGAGTTGTGTGCTAGGATTGCTCATATCAGGTGCAAGAGGAAGAAGAAGTGTCTTGGATTCCGGTGGGATAGTGATAGGAATTCTTCTGAGAAGGGCCTAGGTGGGTCAACAGGTTTGGGTTAGGCCGGAAGTATCGAGCTTGATCCTCATGGGGGACTTGTAAGGCCTTCGCTCGTTTTGTTGTTGGGCTATACAAGACTCGTGGACGAGTCTTTTCCTAACTCGACGGGTATGATCCAGAGCATCCATGGGTCGATTTATGGGTATTCGGTCAAGGTAATGGGTATCCGTTAACCGGGTAGTTTGATCCGGGTATTACCTCATTCGGAGGGTATGGTGCCGGTTCGGGTCCGTTGATCAAGTGGAAGGATGGAGAAGGTGTTGGATAGTCTCAGTGATTATCCCGTATTTCTTTTATATATGTGAAATTTAAATTGTATAGCTTTAGTTTCTAAAGTTTATCTGATTTCTATTATATATTAGGATACTAGGTTACATTCTATTGATGTTTTGTTAATTATTGAAAGAAATCGAATAGCTTTAAGCTTTCGTTCATCGAATTCTCGTTTAAAATCCATTGATTAGCTTTGATTGTTCTTGAACCATTTGAATACCACCTCCGCGCGCATCATAATCATTTACGAAATATGTGGAAAGAACAATAAAAATTTCGAAAAATAAAAGTTAGTCTGTACGATTCTAAATATATTTGTAAAAGGTGAAAAAAATGTATAAAAATATCATTGATTTTCCCTAAAATTTACATACGAACATTACATGGCCCCTGACCCTATTGACAAACACACTACTGAATACAAAGCATGCAATTTTCTCATGCTAACAAATATAAAATGACAACAAAAACGAACCATGAACAATGCACCTCCAAACGTTATAGATGTACCAAAAGAAATTAAACCATAGGCCGGTCCGTATAACCGGAGTAATTTTCGCGACTCGTAGTACTCCAGTCGGTCTCATATTGGTTTATCGAAAGTGGGGTTGTGTCGATCGAGGTAGCTTGGGAAAGATCATCAATCGGCATCATTGCAGGCCACACGAAGCCGGTTTAAAGGGTGGGACCGGTGGTACGACCGTGGACCTCGATAGTATTTGCACAATGGCGTGTGTTTTCGGCCTCTCGCTAGCTATAGGGTGCGAGCAAGCTAGTCCTAACAACAAGAACCGTTGTGCTTCGTCTATGTCATAATCATTCGCAATTCGTTCATCGACTACATCCAAGATCCGACCTTCGCGATATAACAACCATACGTAGTCAACCATAAATTGGAACCCGTTGACTTTGTTCCAGTGCGTTGACCCGACACAACCTCGATCAGTAACGCGCCAAACGCGTAAATATCAGAATGTTGAGTGGCTTTTCCGGTGTGGAAGCATTCCGGGGCGATGTAACCAACAGTCCCGATCACCCCTTCGGCCTCGGCCTAAGAAGTTTTTTCATTGTCGATGGCACGGGCGAAGCCAAAATCACCGAGACGAGCATTGAAGTCGGAATCGAGCATTATGTTGCTTGCTTTGATATCACGGTGAACAACTTTTTGGTCGTATTCATAGTGGAGGTAGTGGAGAGCCGAGGCTACACCGGCTAGAATCTTGCGCCGTAGGGTCCAGTTCAACGGCTCACTGGTCACCGTGAACAGGTGTGTATCAAGACTACCTTTCTGCATGTACTCATACACGAGTAAGAGCTTCCCGTTCTTCTGACACCATCCTACACCGTTTCAACAACTAAAAATATATATTAAAAAACACCAATATAATATTAATACTAGATGCGACGAGAAACACAACGCACAAACATAGAAACTGGTAAAACGTTTGAACAATTAATTAGTGAAATATTATATAGATTTGAAGGTTTAATAAAATTTTGTAAAATAAAATAAAAACGATTTTAAGAATATAGTTAAACAGGAAATTGATTGTTTATATAATTAGATTTTAGTTAGTTTTTTGCATTAATCAAATAATTTATAAAAGTTACCTCTTAAACTATTATAAACTAATGTAAAAAAACAATTTTGTCATTTTCAAATGTATCATAAATATAGTTTAGATAAATATTTGATAAAATAATTTAAATATTATATATATATTTTTTAAATTACTTAGGAATTATCACTTTAAATTACACGTGTCAGAGAAGCACGAGGATAATAATCGAATATGGCGAGTGTGCGGCTGTCCACCATATTTAGGTCCAAAGTACATTGAATAAAACATTATGTTCACCAATAAAAACAATGTTTGTAGGCCAAGCTTTGAAAATGAAACATGGTATAATGTTTGTAGGCCAAGCTTTGAAAATGAAACATGGTATACTATTATTATTAGTGAACTTAAACAAATAAACTGGGTTGAAAAGAGAATTTTTTTTATCAAATATAGACCGTAAAGCTCTAGAAAAAACCAGTTCGTACACATAAACGACAAAGGAAGAATAACTATAACTCATTCAGACAACCTTTAAGGTATTTAAATTCATCACTAGTGGGTTTAGTGCAAATAAGTTTGGGTTTTTATCTGGATCAGAAGGGGCCCAAACGCTATAAGTAATATGAAATAAATCTAGTGAGTTAAAATTAATACTTTTAAACAAATATTTGAGGGGGGAAGAAGAGCGGCCCCTGCCCCTCTAGCCCCCACTATGTTTTGCCTTTGCTATTATACATATATAGCAACAACAAATATACTCACTAATAATTCCATTAATATCAAAGGTATTGATATTAATAGAAACCATACATCTATCTCAAAAACAGAGAATCTACTTAAAAAAAACTCCCAGCTCAAAAAAAAATCTCAATAGACAAAAAGAAGATATGAGAACCATAGAATTTTATAGAGATATTTAAAACAGCAAACCACATAAAAAAAACTAAACTTTGATATATTTTTATCGGTTAAAGAAGATCTAATTTGGTTCATTTTTAACTGGTGACATGATAGCTTTTATAAAAACCATGAAACAATTAAATATTTAAAAATAGAGCACCAATAAAGAAAACTAACAAGTTGACAACTATAGGTTGAAAAGGAAATAATTTATAATTGTCACATTCCTTTTTTGCATAACGTGATGAACCCAATTATTTCTCATAAATCATTGCTATGAATTTGTAGATTTAAAAAAATGTTTTAACCGAAAAATAAATAAATAATAATAATAAAATGAATTGAAGAGAAATTGTTACCCAATAATCTAACGAGATGTTTATGCCTTAGACGATTGATGATAGTAAGTTCAGCCCAGAAATCATCTTCCCCCTTCAAACTCTCCCTCAAAAACCATTTCACGGCCACCTCCACATCATCCTCCGGCAACACCCCCCTGTAAACGACACCGTACCCCCTTGCCCGAGCTTCCTCTTTTCATCGAATTTATTCGTCGCCTTCTTTAGTTCTCGGAACCGAAACTCCTTCGGCATTCCCGACAACGTCCTCAACCGGCTCACAATGTTCAACTCCGACCGCTCCACCAACCTCTTCTTGTATAAACAATAACCCAAAAACACCCCCAACGCCACCACCACCGGAATCCCAACTCCAAGAAAGATTGCCATCAACGGACTCTTCGGCCCGGGTATGTATGTTGGATTTTATGGACCGACCCGATGGACAACGCAGCTGACCGAGCTATGACCCGTAAGAGTTACACCTAGGGCAACGAACATTAAATCCACTTAACCCGATTAACTGGTAATTACGAACTATTAACGAGACGATATATATTTATATATTCGTTAGACGGGAATTATTATTTATACTGGTTTATAAATAATAATTATATATTGTTTTAATCTTTTATTAAAATACTAAAACAGGTTCAGTCTTTGTATCTTGTATTGGACTTTGGGCCCAGAAATCATTAGTAGGGTTTGTATTATATAATTATAACCTAATAAGTTTTTTCTAGCCTACAAGTGTCTAAAGCTGCACCAAAAGAAATAAACATCTTTTTCCTTCTTGGTTTCTTCGACCAAAACAAGAAGCAAAAGGTTGACTTCTTTGCTGAATCTCGAAGCTGCTAGCATCAAAAGGAGCAAAGGCTTTTGCCTTTGATCTTCCCGGCAGCCTCAAGCCAGCGCCGCCGGCCGGCGCCGCTTCGTTCCCGCGTTTCGGTTCGTGATCTAGCATAGGTTCGTTGTACCTTGGTGTCTCAACCGGTTAATCATTAACCACTAAGGTATAATTAATCTCATCAGTAGATTAATTATTTTTTTTGTGTTTGCGTGTTCATAACCAGATCCTGTTCGGTTTGTTAGTGCTGTTAAATAGGTTTTGATTTTATTTTCCGCTGCGTATTTATTAATTAACTGAATTAATTAATTTCTCAATCAAAACCCGTTTTTTACAAAAGTCAAACTGATCACCACTGAATCCCAACAGTGGTATCAGAGCTTGGGTTATTACACGCAAATCGGAACCGGTCTAGTTTCCGGTTAGATTAATCACAAACTTTAACTATCTTGAAGTTTCTGATCTGATCTGTTTTTTTGGAGCAATTTTTTTATTCATTAATTTGGTCGTTTTTAATTTTTTTTATTTAACCAAATTTATTGCCCGTATGTGATTGTGTTGAATATGTAAATCTGGCCCGACCCATGTGATTGAGTTGTTTGTGCTTCTTATTCAGTTTTTGGTTTTATGGTTTTGGCCCACTTTTGATGGCTCAAAGTTGTAATAGAATAGGCTTTTTTATTTTATGTAATGTAATAAAAACCCGAAGACAAATCTGAAGACGCAACAGGAATCATGGAGTCAGTGGGAGTCATCCGAGACGACTAGATGCACGGAAGTCCATCCTTGTGGTTGTTTTAATTTTGTGGATCTCGTGACCCGTTTGGTCTTGCTAACTGGCTCTAGCAAGATCAAACAAACTTGACTCTAAAAGATTTACATATTTATTTGCTTTATGGTTGCTTTTAAATTTTTTTATAACTTAAATTTATTATAAACCAACCAAACGCCAAACGTTTTAAAAGGAGTTTTAAAATGTCACAATCTGTCACCACAAGTTCTAATTTTACAACTTGTAGAATTTTATAAAAATAACTACGGGCTTGTTTTTATAAAATAAATAACCGCTAAAGTTTTGCAATTTAAACTAAATTTAATTTCAAAACTTATAACTTAATAGTTTTCAACTATTAACTTTAACCGGTTATTCAAGCCGCGACAAACTTAGTTTTAATAGGTTATTTAAAATTAAGTGTCCTGAGAGATGAAAGGGTTCATCAAATTTGTCATGACTTTAAATAGTAAAACTGGCTTTCACATCACACGTATGATTTAATCATTCGTTGTGTTTGACCCTATTCGGTAAACACTAAAACTAGAACCCATATTTAAAATCAATGGTCTATGCCATCCTATTATAAGGAACACTTGGAGCATAAAACGAAACATCGGTATTTGGAGCCACAGCACCACATTGGATGCGTAGTTTATCCTTCCAAGGCGCAAGGGTTTCGTTGACACATCCGACCCTTCCGCAAGTACCTGTTTTAGGACGACTATTACTTTTCTCTCTTGTTACATGCCCCAGCTGTCAAGAGATTAAAAGTGGGCATAGATGAGGCTAAACGTATCAATGCATAGACATGTCTTGTCTTAGTGGCCTCATACACGAGAGTTGTGCATCTTTCCACAATTGACACTAATTGTCAGTCTAGTTACCCACTTACTAATGTTGTATGCCACAGCTACCATAAGTGACTGATTTAGCTAGATTCTCACTCCTTATTCTAACTTTTGTAATTGGGTCACAAATTAATAAGGACTTTTCACTTTCTTTATACTAATTTATTTTCTTTGCTTATCTTGACAGATGTCTACTGAAAATAATAATACTAATAACTCCTTCGCTCTCAAGTCTATCCTTGAGAATGAAAAGCTGGATAACACCAACTTTCTCTCGTGGCAGTGCAATCTGAGAATAGTTCTCAAGATGGCCAAGAAGCTCTATGTTCTCGATGCACCAGTCCCTGAGGCACCCGATGGTAACACGGCTGCCGCTCGTAAGGCATGGGAAAAACAAAGAGATGATGCCACTGAGGTGGCCTGCCTTATGCTAGCCTACATGTCCCGTGAGCTCCAAAAGAGCATGGAGGACCTGAGTGCCTTTGACATGATTGAGCAACTTAAGGGCATGTTCCTGAAATAAGCCCGACAAGAACGCTATGAAACCGTGTCTCAGCTCATTCGTTGCACGATGCAAGAGGGCACGCCTGTTAGTACTCATGTACTTAAGATGAAAGGGTACATCGACCAGATGAACAAACTTGGATATCCCATGAAGGATGACATGGCTACTGATTTCATCTTAAACTCTTTCCCAAGCCCCTATGCTCAATTCGTAATGAATTTCAACATGAATGGCTTGGAGAAGACAGTGGCCGAGCTACATGGTATGCTCAAAATGGCCGAGATGAATATCCAAGGAAAGAAAAATCAAGTTCTGATGGTCAGATCTGCTGGTGTTAAAAAGCCTAACCCCAAGAAAAGAGGTTTTAATAGCAAAGGCAAGAAGAAGGTTAATGTTGTTGCCAAACATGCCACCAACAATAACAAGAAAGCTTCAAAAGCACCCCCTCCTGAGGAGCGCCAATGCTTTGAATGCAACAAAATGGGGCACTGGAAACGTAATTGTCCTGAATATCTAGCCAAGCTGAAGCTGCAGAGGGCCAGTAGTGAGGGCACCTCTTCAGGTATTCTCATTTATGTTATTGAAATTTTTACTGTTTCTAGCAACACATGGGTATTTGATACCGGATGTGGATACCACATCATTAATGTCTTGTAGGAGCCTAAAAGTTGGAGGAATCTGAAACAAGGCGACATGGAGCTCATCGTTGGTGATGGGAAAAGAGTACCAGTTCTTGCAACTGGAACATATCATCTCTCATGTCCTTCTGGCCTTGTGGTTGTTTTGAACAATTGTTTGTTTGCACCTGGTTTAACCAGAAACATTATTTCAGTTTCTTTATTGTTTGAACAAAGATTTAAGTACGTTTTTAATGGTATTGCTATTTCTGCCTACTTAAATGATATCTTTTATTTTGAGGCTAAACCTCAAAATGGTATTTATGAGATTGACGTTCAAACTGACAATAACATATATAATCTTTCTAAACGTATCAAATCTGGCATTAATGATACTTTTCTATGGCATTGTCGACTTGGCCACATAAGCAAGGCACACATTAAAAGACTCCAATCCGAGGGAATTCTTGAACCTACCAGACATGACTCATTTGATAATTGCGAGTCTTGTTTAGCTGGCAAACTCACAAAGGACCCCTTCACCCATGTTGGTGAACAAGCCAAGGATCTGCTAGGCCTTATACACACTGATGTGTGTGGCCATTTCAGAACCATGTCTAGAAATCATGAAAGATACTTCGTTTCATTTATTGATGATTATAGTCGATATGATTATGTCTATCTTATTAAACATAAGCATGAAACATTTGAAAAGTTCAAAGAGTTTCAAAACGAAGTAGAGAAACAACTAGATAAATCTATCAAGACACTTCGATCAGATCGAGGTGGCGAGTATCTCAGCTTAGAATTTCTTAATCATCTGAAGGAGCACGGAATTATTTCTCTGCCCACTCCTCCTGGCACACCCCAACTTAATGGCGTGAGCGAGAGGAGAAATCGAACCCTACTTAATATGGTTCGATCGATGATGTGTAGAACTAACTTGCCTCACTCCTTCTGGAGTTATGCTCTTATGACCGCCGCCCACCTTGTAAATCTGGCACCGACTAAGAAGGTGGACAAAACCCCATATGAGATATGGAACGGGTCTAAACCCAATTTGTCTTACCATAGAGTATGGGGATGTGATGCATATGTCACCAGCGATTTTGATGACAAGCTCGATCCCAGAGGCGAAAAGTTGTTTTCGTCGGTTACTACAACAAAAGCGGATATTATTTCTATCATCCTGATGCAAACATTGTTTCCATCAAAAGGAAAGGACGCTTTCTCGAGGAAGATCTTCTAAATCGAGGAACCGGAAATAATATTATGGATCTTGAAGAAATTCGAGAAACACAAACAACCGCTGAGGAAGTCGGAGCGTTTGATCAACAAGAAGTTGTTGCTGATGAATCAGACATAAACACAAGCGTTCGCAGAAGTAGCAGGTCTCGTAAAGAACCTAATAGATACCTATGGAATCTTGAAGCTTCTAAAGTCCTGTTAGTAGCTGAGTCAAATGACGAACCTACAAACTAGAAATCTGCTATCTCAGATCCTGAATCTGAGAAATGGCTTGAAGCCATGAACGCCGAGATGCAATCTATACGTGATAATCCGGTCTGGGACTTGATTGAGCTACCCCCGGTTCTCGGGCAATAGGGAGCAAATGGATTATCAAAAGAAAAACCGTCATGCATGGTAATATACAAACCTATAAAGCACGGCTAGTTGCAAAGGGTTTCACTTAAACTCAAGGTATTGACTATGATGAAACTTTCTCACCCGTTGCTATGATCAAATCGATCAGGATACTGCTTGCCATAGCCGCGTACCATGATTACGAGATATGGCAAATGGATGTCAAAACCGCTTTTCTTAATGGACATCTTTTTGAAGATGTCTATATCGTTCAGCCTGACGATTTTGTCAATCCAAAGTATCTTAGTAGGGTCTGCAAACTGAATAAGTCCATTTATGGACTTAAACATGCATCTCGAAGCTGGAATCTTCATTTTGATCAGAAAATCAAAGAATTTGGTTTTGTCAAGAATGAAGATGAGCCTTGTGTTTACAGAAAGGCTAGTGGGAGCACTATATCATTTCTCATCTTGTATGTGGATGATATACTGATCATTGGAAACAACATCCCTGTGCTTGACAAAGTCAAACAATGGTTAGGATCTTGTTTTGCAATGAAGGATCTTGGAGAAGCTGCTTACATTCTAGGAATCAAGATCTACAGGGATAGATCTAAGCGGCTTCTAGGGCTAAGTCAGAGTACTTACATAGACAAAATGATGACACGCTTTAGGATGGAAAACTCCAAGAAAGGAGGTGTTCCGATGACTAAAGGTACTGTGTTGAACAAATCACAATCTCCTTCCACGGACATTGAAATTAAGGAAATGGAAGCAATTCCATATGCCTCAGCGATTGGTTCTATCATGTCTGCTATGTTGTGCACTAGACCTGACGTCTCGTATGCTTTAAGCATGACCAGCCGTCTCATATGCTTTAAGCATGACCAGCCGTTTCCAGCAAAGTCATGGCATTTCCCATTGGACTGCAGTCAAGAACATCATGAGGTACTTAAGAAGGACCAAAGACATGTTCTTAATATTTTGGAGGAGTGAAAGAGGAGCTCATTGTACGGTGTTACACTGATGCTAGCTTTCAAACTTACCGAGATGACTCTCGCTCACAATCAGGTTTCGTATTCACTCTTAATGAAGGAGTTGTCTCATGGAAAAGCTCCAAGCAGAGTGTAGTGGCTGATTCAACCACCGAATCTGAGTATATAGCCGCATCAGATGCTGCTTAGGAAGCTGCTTGGATGAAGAAATTCATTACTGACCTCGATGTGGTTCCGAGTATTCGCCAACCAATCGAGATACTTTATGATAACACAGGTGCTATAGCTCAAGCCAAAGAGCCCAGATCTCATCACAAAGCCAAGTACATTCAAAGGAAGTTCCACTATATACGGGAAATTGTGGAACGTGGAGACGTCGTGATAAGCAAAGTAGACACAGATCAAAACCTAGCGGACCCGTTCACTAAGCCGATGACTCAGGAAAAGCATGATCAGCACAGAAATGCTATCGGTCTTAGTTTTGCTAGCGATATGTTTTGATTTAGTATTTTGAATGTGCGAACATTTAAACAGTTGTACTTTTGAATTCTTTTGGTTTACTGATTTAAATGCAGTTCTGAATTCTTATAACTGTATTCGATTTTAATACGTTTAATCCATGAATCTTGTATTCTTAATTATCCGTAGTCGATCAGAATCGTGGGGACGACTCTGAATTAAGACTATTCTGAACTTGGACTCAAGTAGTGACTTCCAACTTCACAGACCTCATCTTGGATGACGTTGGATGTAACTCGTTTCAAATCATCTTCATGGATTTTAATCATAAGATTTTTTTTTTGATATTGGTATACTGATTTAGTATCCTCTGACTTGAGATGCATACTAAAACTTTCGTTTACCAAGGACTATTATTTAATCACTGTTCTTTAATCAATGTCAACCGCTGTCGCGTAACTGCCTGCCATAAAGGCTTTGATTAGGAATAGTTCTGAAGTTCAGTGGGAGTTGTATGTAGTCAATAAGGGATTCTGTACTCTTGCATTATATGTAATAGATAAGCATCGTGGCGCCCTCGTTGATTCAAACTGGTGAAGTGTAAGGCCTTACCCAAACTTACTGTGTGTTTGATTGGACCACTTTGATTCTTGATCGAGAACAATAATAATTGAACGCCATATGAGAATGAACTAAATCCATGTCTCATTGATTCAATTGATGTTTTATACGGAAAGGATGAATGACAACTATTGCCATAAGTCTATTGTCTTGCTTTAGTTAGCTGTTACTAACACCGAGATATTTGGTTAATGACTTTAAAGCGTCATACCTTGTTAGGGACAACCATGTGCAGCTAGAGCGCCGCTGACTGTTTGCGTTGATTTATCGTGGATCGTCCAAGTGGGAGATTGTTGGATTTTATGGACCGACCCGATGGACAACGCGGCTGACCGAGCTATGACCCGTAAGAGTTACACCTAGGGCAACGAACATTAAATCCACTTAACCCGATTAACTGGTAATTACGAACTATTAACGAGACGATATATATTTATATATTCGTTAGACGGGAATTATTATTTATACTGGTTTATAAATAATAATTATATATTGTTTTAATCTTTTATTAAAATACTAAAACAGGTTCATGCTTTGTATCTTGTATTAGACTTTGGGCCCGGAAACCAATAGTAGGGTTTATAATTATTATATAATTATAACCTAATAAGTTTTTTCTAGCCTACAAGTGTCTACAGCCCCACTGATGTATTGCAAAATACACCCATTTATCGTGTTTAGTTTGAGTGGTTTTGTTTAGTTTTCTTTTAGTTTGTAGTTAGAATTTGTTACTGCTGATCTATTTGTGTTTACCAGGTCTCGAGTGATAGTTGTTGCTGAAATTGGCAGAAAACGAGTCAAAATATGCAAAACCGAGTACCGGAAGAGAGCGGGAGGTCAAGAGACAATTAAAAGCATGAAATTCGAGAAGAAACACCTTCTCGCCACCCGCGAGAAGGTCAGGAGTTGTCCCTCGCGGGCCGCGAGGGAGTTGTATCACAACATCCGGTTATTAACTCCTCGCCACCCGCGAGAATGGAAGCCAATGGGCTCCGCGGGTGGCGAAAGCCTATTTTCCACAGAATGTTTCGACTTTCAGGTGGGTTGATGCTAGATTAGGGTATAAATACATCTCCATCATATTCTTGTAAAACCTAGCCGATTTTGGAGAATCTAGGACTAATTTTGGAGAGATTTTGGAGCAATTTCAAGCAAGAAGGAGAAACGGTTGAAGGTTGGAGTCCTAGGATCGATCAAGCTCGTGATTTGGCTATCCGGGTTTATCAATCCTTTGTTTTCTTAATTTTTACCATGTCTTTCCACTTTGTTGAAATTGCGTATTTGATTTGGATAATGATGAGTAGCTAAATTAGATAAACTACCTAGACTATGATGAATGGGATGCTAAAGTTGTGATTTTTATATTGGATGCTTGTTAATTTTGGATTTCATGATAAAGTAGCAAACTTGATTATTGATTCGTTGAATATGCATGCTTAGAATTATTCTAATTATTATATATTGCTTCGTATGATCTTTGGTGAATGTCTTTCGCGTAATAGGGTCATGCTAGATCATTAACTTGCGTTGTGATTTGTTGGGTTAATTGGCCAAAATACCTTTGAAGCTATATTTGATAATTGAATAGGTCTAGGTGTTATACTAATCTTAATAGCCGAGAGGTGCGAGATTATTGATAGGTCTAAATTGGTAAATTGCTAGGGTGGTCTTTGAGAGAAGTCTGTCGTAGTTGCCTTGCTAATATTTGTCTATTGAGTCAAATCAAGAACCCAAGTCATCCTAGGTTTACAACCCGAGAGGGAGTAGGTCATATTAGGGTACTTTACATAAACATTTAGATAACCGAGAGGAAGTCTAGATCAACTAGTGTTTTCAGCAGCCTTCAGAGTTCCTTAGGTGTCTTCCCGAAAAGGGTCGGGAGTCCTGTTCGGTGACTCAAGAGGTTAGAAATTTATGATCCCGGTTCCTTATTAACTTGCATCCGTTAAAAGTATAGCTTGAAGTATCCCAGGATTCCAGTCTAGGTAGTTACCCATCGTCATCTGAAGTAAAACCCAAAATCACCTTCGTGTCTTACGTAATTTAGTTAATTGATAGTATTTTAATCGCTTTTCTCTTAGGATTTTAGACAAACCCCCCCCCCCCCCCAAAAAAAAATAAAAACAATTAGTCGTGTCAGTCAGTCTGTTTAAGTGAGTATAATTTACGTAATAAATAGAGTTTCGTGGGTTCGATTTCCGGACTTATTTAGTTGTACTAGAGTCGATCGGTTCACTTGCCGGTTAGTAGTTTAGTCGAGTTTTAGAGAGTCTAGAGTATAACTTAGTTTCTAGAATAGGTTAATTTAGTTAATAATTTAATAACTACGTTTAGAACATCAAGTTTTTGGCGCCGTTGCCGGGGAACTCTTGGCGATTACGTTCATTAGCTTTGATCAGGCTGTATAATAAATACGTACTACTTTTGTAATATTTTATGTCGTAGGTATCTAATCAGTCGTGCCTTTTTAGTTATATTTCGTAAAAAAAAAGAAATTTTTTTTTAGTATAATAATAGAGTCTTCTCACCTAGTTTCCTTGTGTTAGTTTTGCAGTTTTTGAGAACCAAGTTTATGCATACGCGCTCAAAGGGGCCGCTACCTAAGCCAAAGAAGGAGAAAAACTTCCCGCTAACGGATATCGCGCCGGAGGTTAGTATTTTTTCTTCACCATCATCCAGCCCACCACCTTTCCAAGTCGACCAAATGGCCGACTGTCAGACTGTTCACCAACAATCCACCCTAGGATTCACTGGTGTAAACTCACCCATCACTATTCCACCCATCGCCAATGAAAATTCATGGCAAATCCCCTCGTACATCATGACCGCCATCTCTAACACGTGTCAATTTCACGGTCGTGATGATGAGGACGCACCTGCACATATCGCCCGCCTCACTCGCATTTTAGGTACGTTCCAGCTACAAGGAGCCACCAATGATGCCATCTTTCTCCAACTTTTCCCGTTCACTCTAGCCGATCGAGCTGCCACTTGGCTCGATTCTCAACCCGCAGGCACATACACTACTTGGGCCACCCTTAGGGATGGATTTCTCAAGAAGTATTTCCCACCCGCTAAGGCATCTCGCCTCCGTGATCAGATTCACTCGTTCCGCATGGAACCCGATGAGTCCTATTACCTTGCTTGGGAGCGTTTCCAAAACCTACTTGCTCGATGCTCCCAGCATGGTCTCTCTGATTGGGCCCTTGTAGAGAAATTCTATAATGGTCTCAATTATGACACGAAAGCTCGTTTCGATACTTCAGCAGAAGGACACCTCATGGGTAAGAAATCAGTAACCGAATGCCTAGATATGTTTGAGAGTTTTGCCCAATCTGAGTCTGAGCAGCCGTCAGCAAATAGGAATACCACTCCTATCACTAGTGCAACCTCATCTTTACGAGGTGTTCACCAGGTCACACTGGATACTAGTGTTGCTGCTGCTCTAGAGAACTTGCACCGTGAGATGAAAGAGATAAAAGCCAAGGTAGACAAATGTGAGTTCTGTAGGGGAGGTCATAGCACTTTACATTGCCCGTTGATGAGTGAGGAACAAGTCGATTTCGTAGCCGGTCAGTCGAGAGGTCCATTAAATGCTTTTAGTAATAATAACTATAATTCGAACTGGCGTAATAATAATAATAATTCAAATTGGCGTTCTTCCGGTAACCCCCCTGGTTTCCAATCTAATTTTAATCGGGGTCAAGGTCAGTTCAGTCCTGGGAGTTCAGGTGGACAGCGTCAGTTTGGAAATCAGTTTAACAACCAGGGACAGGGTAATGGTAATGGAGGTTCAGTTGGTCAGGGATCATCTAGTGGTCAGGGTTCAAACAAGGGTTTAGATAGAATTGAGGAACTCCTGTCACCGTTAGTTGTTAAGGATCAGGTCACCCAGAAAACTCTTTCTGAACACGATATTCTTCTTAAGAATCAGCAGCCCGCTTTCCTTGACCTTCAAAGGTCCGTTGGTGACATGGCTAGAAAACTTGAGGAGAGGTTACCCGATCAATTTCCCGGTGGCACTCAACTCAATCCGAATGCTCATGCGAAAGCCATCACCACTCGTAGCGGAAGAATTTTAGGTGAACCGAAAGTGAGAGAAGGGCAAGAAGTAGAGGAGGAGGAGCCAGTTGATAAAGAAATTGAGTTGAAGGCTCCCGGTAAAGTGCAATCTAGGCTAGACCCAGCAATTACCGCACACACCGTCGAGCCCCAAGTGGAGAGGAGCGTTGAGAAGAGACCGATAGAGTCTAGGCCTTCACCAGTTATAGATCTTTCATGAGTCCCGTATCCTGCCCGCCTTAAGCAACAGAAATATGCCAAGGAATACGGGCATTTTCTCGACATGTTCAAACAACTAAAAATTAATCTCCCGTTCATTGAGGCTCTCCAATGCATGCCCAAATATGCCAAGTTTTTGAAGGACCTTCTTCAAAGAAAGGATCGATTGGGGGAGCTCTCAAACATTCCATTGACCGGAGGTTGTTCCGCGGTTGTTTTGAACAAATTACAGGAAAAACTGACGGATCCGGGTATCTTCACCATTCCATGCCTATTCGGTAGTGATACCCAATGTAGAGCTTTAGCCGACCTAGGTGCTAGAATCAACCTGATGCCGTTTTCCCTCTATGAGAAGCTAGACCTAGGTGAACTTTCACCCACTCGCATGACTTTATCCTTAGCCGATCGTTCCGTCAAATACCCTCGTGGTATCATTGAAAATTTACTTGTTAAGGTCGATAAGTTTGTCTTCCCGGTCGATTTTGTCATTCTTGATATGGAGTTCCTATCATTCTAGGCCGTCCATTTTTGCGCACCGCAAAGGCACTCATCGATGTTTATGATGGAAAAATTTCACTCGGCGTTGGTGACGAGAAGGTCACATTTGAGGTAGCTAGATCCATGCAACACCCAAACGATTCTAGTGATTTTAGTGGCCCATGCCACTCCGTCTATTTCTTGAATTCATTCATGTCGGGCGTGGACCAATGTCTCGAGTATATCAGTGGAGTCGATTTGTTGGGAGGGGGAGTGCTTGATGAATTGGAGGAGAGTGAAGAAGAAGAGGAGGAAACCCTGTGGTTTCCCGAGGTGATGGAGCTTAGTGAGGTTAGGAATGAGAGTGAGAGAGCTCCTTTAGAGATACCAACCCCTTTAGAACTAAAAGTTTTGCCTTCCCACCTAGAGTATGCTTATTTAGGAGAGGGTTCGAGTCTTCCCGTTATTATCTCCTCTAAGTTGATGGAGGAGGAGAAGTTGAGGTTGTTAGAGGTGCTGAAGTTGCACAAAGAGGCAATTGCATGGAGCCTTTCGGATATTAAGGGCATAAGCCCCGCCTATTGTATTCACCAGATTCTTATAGAGGATGAATATAAGCCGGTGGTGCAACCTCAAAGGCGTCTCAATCCAAACATGCAAGAGGTAGTGAAGAAGGAGGTTTTGAAGTTGCTAGATGTCGGGGTGATTTACCCAATTTCTGATTCCCCATGGGTGAGCCCGACCCAAGTTGTCCCGAAGAAAGGGGGGATGACAGTGGTCATGAATGAGAAGAATGAGCTAATCCCTTCGTGTACGGTCACCGGTTGGCGCGTGTGCATTGATTACCGAAAATTAAACGACGCCACCCGGAAAGACCATTTCCCTCTACCGTTCATCGATCAGATGTTGGAGCGTCTGGCGGGTCAACAGTTTTACTGTTTTCTCGACGAATTTTCAGGATACTTCCAGATTCCCATCGCACCGGAGGATCAGGATAAGACGACATTTACATGCCCTTATGGCACATATGCGTACCGCTGCATGCCATTCTGATTATGTAACGCTCCGGCTACCTTCCAGCGTTGTATGGTCGCAATATTCCAGGATATGATTGAGACTTCCATGGAAGTTTTCATGGATGACTTCTCGGTTTATGGAGGCTCGTTTGATCAGTGTTTGATTAATTTGGGGAAGATGTTGAAGCGGTGTACGGAGACGAAGTTGATGTTGAATTGGGAGAAATGTCACTTCATGGTGACAGAAGGGATAGTGTTAGGCCATAAGATCTCACGAGATGGAATAGAAGTGGATAGAGCCAAAATAGATACAATCAGCAGGTTACCCCCACCGACGAGTGTTAGGTCGATCCGTAGTTTTCTCGGTCATGCTGGCTTTTATAGGCGTTTTATCAAGGATTTTTCCAAAATTACTCGGCCCATGACCCGACTCCTCGAGAAGGATGCCCCGTTTGTCTTCGATGAGGAGTGTCTAAAAGCCTTTGATTTTTTGAAAGAAAATTTAATCAGTGCCCCCATTCTTATATCACCCGACTGGAGCTTGCCTTTTGAGCTCATGTGTGATGCGAGTGACTACGCAATTGGTGCAGTTTTGGGGCAAAGACGGGATAAGCACTTTCACCCCATCTACTACGCGAGCAAAACTCTAAATGATGCTCAAGAAAACTATACCACCACAGAGAAAGAGCTCCTAGCCGTAGTATTCGCATTCGATAAATTCCGTTCATACCTCGTGCTTTCGAAAACCACCGTTTTCACTGATCATTCTGCTTTGCGTTTTCTCTTCCAAAAGAAAGATGCTAAGCCACGTCTCATACGGTGGATCCTATTGCTCTCCGAGTTCGATATAGAAATTAAGGATAAGAGAGGAGCGGAGAATGTTGCGGCCGACCATTTGTCACGGTTGGAGGACCCGAAGAGAGAGGAGATTCGTGAGGAGGCGATAGGTGATAAATTCCCTCACGAGTCGGTTGAGTTTGTGGCAGCGGAGAATGAAGGTATGCCATGGTTCTCCAATTTGGCAAATTACCTAGCGAATGGAGTTGTGTTGAAGGGTATGACAACCCAACAGAGGAAGAAATTTTTTAGGGATGCTAGGAGGTACATTTGGGATGACCCTTTTCTTTTTAGGATAGGAGGAGATAGGATTCTTAGGAGGTGTGTGACGAAGGAGGAAGGTAATGAGATCCTTAGGCATGTTCATGAGGGTTTAACGGGAGGTCACCATGGTCCTCACATCACCGCCCAAAAGGTGTTTGATTGTGGGTTTTATTGGCCTTCGGTAGTTAAGGATGCCTTAGAGTTGGTTAGGAGATGTGATGCGTGCCAACGTACCGGCAATATCTCATCCAAGAACGAGATGCCTCAAAATCCAATCCATATCCTTGAAATATTCGACGTTTGGGGCATTGACTTCATGGGACCATTCCCCATCTCTAGTGGGAATCGGTACATCCTCGTGGCGATTGACTATGTTTCAAAGTGGGTAGAGGCTCAAGATCTTCCCACAAATGATGGCCGAGTGGTGGTGAAATTCCTAAAGAAGTTATTCACTCGTTTTGGTACACCAAGAGCTCTCATAAGTGACCGTGGCACTCATTTTTGCAACGCCGTGATGGAAAAAGCGTTAGCACGCTACGGGGTCACTCATCGTTTGTCCACCGCATATCACCCCCAAACAAGCGGTCAAGTTGAGAATGCCAATCGAGGAGTGAAGCGAATCCTAGAGAAAACCGTAGGAAAAAATAGTAAAGATTGGTCCGAGAAGCTAGATGATGCTTTATGGGCGTTCCGAACCGCATACAAAACACCCTTAGGAACCACCCCGTTTATGGTCGTTTATGGAAAAGCATGTCACCTACCCGTAGAATTGGAACATCGTGCGCTTTGGGCTCTCAAAACCGTGAGCCTATATTTAACCGAAGCCGCTCGAAAACGATTTTTCCAAATTCATGAGTTAGAGGAGCTTAGGGATGCGGCATATGCACGTTCATGGAATATTAAGGAGAAAACTAAGGCATTGCACGATAGGAGGCTTAGGAGAGTGAGGGAGTTTAGAAAGGGGGATAAGGTACTTGTTTATAACTCCCGGTTGAAGTTGTTTGGGGGGAAGTTGAAGTCCAAGTGGTCGGGACCATATGTGGTCAAGGAGGTTTTTCCATACGGGACTATTGAGTTGTTAGATGAAGCTGATGGGAATACATGGAAAGTAAATGGCCACCATTTGAAACACTATGTAGGGGGACCCATAGATCTTACCGAAGTGGAGGAAACTCCTCTCGAAATACCTCCTAACAACGCCCAAGTATAGAGTCTTGAGTGAAAGCTCAAGTGTAAAGTTTGTATTTTTTCGTAGTTTTTGTTTTTGTGTCTTGTGTTTTTGAGTCTTGTGCAGGAAAACATCACCGTTGGGGAGCAACGATCGACAGGAAAACGAATTTCCAGGTAAGTCTCAGTGTTAGATTTTATTTGGAATGGGTTTTTGGGAGGTTTGGAAAACTTAAAATTTTTTCTAAGGCATGGAGCTGGCAAAATCTCGAAACTTTCTGTTGAAATAGGCCCCTCGCCACCCGCGAGGGATTTAATATTTACGTCGCGCGCCGCAAGGCTCCTCGCCACCCGCGAGACACACTCCCACACTCGCCGCGGGCCGCGAGCCCCCTTCTCTTCAGAACAAAACCTCTCTTCCCCAAACCTGCAGTCACTTTTCTCCTTACAAACCCTAAAATACCTTACGGCCTCTACCACCAACCCACCACAAATCCACCATTTTTACACCCCATTCACCACTTTTGACCCGCTTACACATATCATATCATCCTACACCTGAAACCCACCAGAAACTATGTAGGTCCCTTCGTGTGTGTCGGATCGTCACATGTAAGTGGTCTACTAGTCGCACCGGGTTGCGGAATACCCGTGACTAGGTGGAGAGTCTTACTAAACAAAGTAAACCAAACACGAGAGTCACAATAAACGTTCTTTGTATTATAAACACTCGACGGTTACAGAGAGAATACAAGCTACGTACTTAGCAAAACTGAGTTCGTCTAAACAAATGGTTCTGCGTACTTAACCTCTGTGAACCTATCCTATTTATACAGACCTGATGCCTGCGCACTTAGCAAGTGCGCATGACCAATTGCTCTTGCGTACTTAACAAGTACGCAAAGGTCTTCCTGCGTACTTGCTAAGTACGCAGGAGCTTTCTCCTGCGCACTTGTAAGTGCGCAAAACACTTAACAGAAATGCAACATACATTATGTAAAAGTAAATACAACTCGATAAACTATTACATAACGACTCTTACATACAAAGATCAATTACAGACATTAGAAATACAAACTAAGACTCTATCCAGAGTGTTGTCACAGGAAAGTGCATCAACAAACTCCCCCTTGACAACAGCTCGGGATCTTCATCGTCTTCAGTCTTCAATCTTCAGTCTTCACAGCACTGGTTCCTTAGCTTCCATCTTTTTTTTGTAATCAAGGCAGAACTTGATCACCTTGTCGTATTTAGAAGCAAGGAGCTTTGTCCACTCATCCGTGTAGACGCAGTAGCGTTCTGCTAGTACCTCCAGATCTTTCACAGAAAAGTTGATGAAGCAGACTTCATCGAAGATTCTGATCAGTTCCTTTGGCACTATGTTCTCGCTCTCTGAACGTCCTTTACCCATGATCACAGCCTCGCCCGTCTTTGGATCTACGTACCAGTACCACATGTCACCAAGAATATCCTGAGATAACTTGCTCAGGGGAATCTTAGTTTCACATCGCACTGGCTTGTATACCAATTTCTTTAGGTGCTTCTTAGTCACAGGATGCACAGCGTGCTTATCCTTGACTCTCTTGGGCACTTGAGGCTTGAAATATTCAAATTTCCCTGATCTTGCTTCCCGCTGTAGTGATACCCACAAACCCATTGCTACTGCATGACTCGAGTGACTCAGCAGGTCGCGGTTTGCGAGGTTCACAAGGTCGTACTTGGGCAAAGAGTTGAACGCCTCACTGGTTGGTTTCAAGTATTGAACCCCCCCAGATCTTTTGATGGCGAACAACTGTTTGTCCTCCTCGAACCTAACAGCCAAGATCATACCTGTAGCTCCGTGCTTGTCTGTGATGGACGTCTTTTGCCACACGGGAGCTGGACCCTTAGATGATGTAGAAGGCATGTCTTTATCTTTTGGTGCCTCGGGGTCCACAGGTGTAGGGTCGACTGGGGAGGCTTCAGTTGTAGCTTCAACATTACTTGCCATGTCAACTGAGCCTGTGTCGAGCAGAGATTCGAGCGATGGTATTTCAAAGATCTCACCATCCTCTAACTCGTACTCTCCTTCCCCGTCGCCTTTGGGAATCTCTATCACCACATCCTCATCTTCATCATTCCAGTCATCACCAGAGTCGATCTCTCCTTCTTCTAGATTGAAGAGAGCATCGATCTGTGCTTCTTTAGAATAGTCAGGCTCTAGATATAGGATCTCATCATCAGATAAGTCCTTAAGTACTTCAGCCACTGACTTCCCTTTATCACCACCACCAGATGTATTACCACCCTTTTGCTGAGTAGACTCCCCCTCGGCCATTGGAACAGAAGAGATGGGCACAATCGCCAAAGCTTGGTGCTCACCTCCACTAGGACCGGCTTCAGGATCCTTGTCTTTATCATCATCCTTAGTCAAGTCGACTGGATGACAAGGCTTAGCACCAGTGGATTTATTTTCCTTCTCTTTCTCCTTCTCTTTCTCTTTCCCTTTCTCTTTTTCTGTCTCTTTCTCTTTTTCTGTCTCCCCCTGAGCACCAAGCTTCTTGGTCAGTTCTTCAACTAATTTGACCATCGCTTCGTGCTCTTTTCTCTGCAAATCCATCCTTAGCTCAAGTGAAGTTCTGTGGCCTAGAATCATTTCATTGGTTTTCATCAGCAGCTCGTTCTGTGCCATAACATTCTTCAGTTGCTCATTTGTGCCTGTTCTCTGGCTGTGGAGAATCCTAACTTCATCGGCCAGGGAATTAATCTGTGCTTGTTGAGCATCAGACTCCTCCTTTGACTTTTGAATAGTCTTCAACAGTTCAGCAACTTGGGTTTCTAGCACATCGATCCTTGCATCATTCGGATCAGGATGCCTAGATGATGAGGTTTCGGCATTATGGATGGCGGAGGAGAAGATTGTGTCAAAGTCAAACCCTTGTGAGAAATCACCATAGTTGAAGGGTTGACCTGACGGCTCAGTGGTGTGAGGTTGGTGTGCGGATGTAATGATGGGAGTGGGTGTTATGGTTGGGGTGATGGTGACTGACTCTGTGAGAAGTGGAGTAGTCACTGTCACCGGGACGGTTGGAGTAGGGAGGGTCACCGTCACCGGAATCTCCTCTGTGACCGCCGTGACTACCACTTCATCTTGAACTTGTGGTCTTCTCCTCCTACGGTATAGTTGCTTTGCTGGTGGGGTAGATTCTGATAGCAATCGTGCTGGTGGACTGTCAGTCGCAGGTTGTACTTGCTGGACAGTCGGGATCTCTACAACCCTGGGGATAGCAACCTCTTGCCTATCGCCCCTCTTCTTATTGGCTTTCTCTCCCCTTTGTCTTTGTAGAGTAGCGTCAGAGACAGATGTTGGCTCATATTCGCCACTCGAGCTTTGTCGCTTTCTTTTAGAAGACGACGTAGGCAGGGTTACCTGTGCCAATCTCCTCGGGTGTGCCTGGGATGGTGCGTCATCGGAATTAGAAGAGTCTGATTCTATTGCTTCTGAATCGGATTCCTCAGCACCACCATCACCACCTTCGTCATCACCTTCATCACTTTCATTCTCTTCTTCTTGTTGTTCAGCAGAATCATCACTCATCTCTGGTGCTGAGTTGGGACTATACCAGTTCCAATCTTCAGGAGCGACGTATGCTTCATTCAGTAGGTGGCCAAAGAGTTCAGTGTGCGCAGGGGTAGGTTCTACACTGCCTGGCTTTAGAAACTGAGCAAAGACTCTCTTGTCCACCCTTTTTACTGCTGTCACACCCCCAAATTTATTTACTTAATAAATAAATACATGTTGCAACGATTGGTTCATTACACGATAGCGGAAGCGGTAATTGTGATTTCTAAGATTTGATTACATATACAATTACTAAAACTAAGTAATACTATGATCTAAGTTCTTCTAGATCAACGATAGACTTGAGACTTGATATTCTACGTCCTTCCAGCTACTAGGAATTGATCCAACATAGCTAGCTTATTCCAACCGCGCCATGGCTAAAGGTTACCTGAGAAACATACTTGAAAGTGTCAACACAAAGGTTGGTGAGTTCACAGAGTTAGTTATATCAGTGCTTAAAGTTTTTCCCGAAAACATGTACATGACTTTACCGTCATAAAACTAAGTAGTTTTCCCCGAAAAACTATACATGACTTAACCGTCATAAATAATAAGTAGTTTTCATTTGAAAACATGCCCATGACTATACCGTCATAAAATATGTAGTTTTTCTTTGAAAACATTACCATGACTTAACCGTCATAAACCCAATGTTTAAACATGATCATTTTAACCTGATCAAAACCCTTTGTTTAAACCTGATCACTTTAACCTGATCAGAACCCTTTATTCAAACTTGATCACTTTAACCTGATCAGAACCCTTTGTATAAACCTGATCACTTTAATCTGATCAGAACCCTTTGTATAAACCCGATCACTTTAACCTGATCAGAACCCTTTGTTTAATTCAATTGTTCGGAAATAGTTCCAGTTGCATGTGATAATCAGAATAAGAATTGTTTGACCCATTTGTAAACTAGCTAGGAATACAAATAATATGTTCCTACATGAGCCGTAACCAAACCATGACAATTGTTTTTTTTGCCCCTAATTTCGTTATCCGGTTCTATGCGGCCATTAAATCCTCCAGATTGTGGTTAGCGCGACTAACCATGACCAGGAGACGTCACTCTCCATAGTACTATTCATAGGACCCTAGGCTACAGTTAATGGTTACTAAATTGTTCCAGGGGACTTTAGCGGCCTAAATCGTTTAACTCATGTAAACATAAAAGTCGAGTCTTATTCTCTTGTTATCATATAAAAATAGTTGTAAGTATGTTCTTCCCCCAAATATTGAAAACAGTAAAAAGGGGCCGTGAAACTCACAAGAAGTTAAACCAAAATGTTCATATTGTCAAACGTATAAGAAATGTAATTCATGTTTTCAAAACATAACAAGTAAGTATGTTTCTCCCCCGATGTTTATAAAACAGTAAAGAGTTAAAAGGGGGCCGTGAACTCACGTTAAGTTTGTGTATGCTTGCAATGATAATTGTTCTAGTCAACTTGACTATTCGTACCCTAATTACAAAAGGGTAATTCGTGTTATGACCGAATGTCTCATATGCAAATTGTTCACCAACTTAGCAAATCTGATTGATTTTGTTTAAATATCTTTTTAGTTTTTCAACACTTGTTTCGTTATAAAATAGTTCTAAGTTACTGCCCAATAGGCTTGAAACAAGTATCGAAACTACCTAGTTTCGATTGAACAGGACAGATGTCGAAACTACCTAGTTTCGATTGAGTAAACTGGATATCGAAACTACCTAGTTTTGATTGGCAAGAAGAGTATCGAAACTACCTAGTTTCGATTGGGCAATAGGTATCGAAACTACTTAGTTTCGATTGAACAACAGGTATCGAAACTACCTAGTTTCGATTGAGTAAACAGGTATCGAAACTATAGTTTCGATTACTGAACTTTTGATTGACAGAATCAGTCCTGCATATTTTTATGTTTTAACCTTGAATTTGACACACTTTTCTTGTTATCTTACTTGCGTTCGAACGATTTGTATGTTTAGCTACGGTTTTAAAGAAAATAATATGGATGGTATCGAGTTTTTACCTCTGGACAGAGATGATGATTTTTGAGAGAAACAGAGAAGATGGTCTTGACTTCGCTTGGTTAGAAATCTTTGAGAAAATCCTTGAAACTCCTTAGAACACCAACGATGGGAAATTCTACTGCTTGAAGCAGGAGAAGGGTAAATATGTGTGGTGTAGGTGCCGTAAGAAATGAGAGAGATAAAAGGGTTTGTGAGATTTTTGATTGAGGTGGTATGGTTTTTATCTAATTCTCGAAGGCATGAGGTATGGGTCGTAGGAAGTGGGAATGGAGTATTCCCTGGGATTTTGGGCGAGAAAGTCAAGGGGGTGGGTTGGGTTAATTTGATCTAATAATTAGATTTAGGTGTAAATTTATTTAATTTAATCACTAACGTTCGTATTTAGTCGGGTCATCCTGGTACGTGAACCGGTAACTCCTAAAATTACCAAATATGAAATGAGACTATGTACGGTTTTTGTTAGACCTTAATGTCCTTGTTTGTGAAATTAAGTAAATCACAAAAACAAAAACAATTATAATGTAAACTTGTTTATAACATGTACGGATATTGACCTGAAATGTTGGGTGTCACACCTGCAGTCTCTCCCCGATAGCACGTAGGTTTGGCAATGCATCATCGATCAGGAGCTGCACAAACCTCAGGTACAAAAGGAACCTGAACCTCTCTACTGTATTTATCTGGTCATTGAGTGCTTTGAAGATATAGCGAGAGAAGTTGTAGCCCCGATTGAGAGATAGGCCCACCATGGCCGCTGCAAGGTCATGACCCATGGCATCTTTCCCCGCTTTCCTAGATGAGATGCACACGATCATGATGTGGGCAAAGTAACGCCATTGATCCAATACCCACATCTTCTTGTAAGAAGCATAGTCCCTAGCCCCGACATATCCCATTCTGTGCCTCCAACACCCATCCACGTAGTAATCTGGATAGGATGTCGGGTCGGTGGCAAGGTCTCCGAACTGCAATACTCTCCTTATTGTATCCTCAGAGATAGCAATAGCCCGACCGTCAACGGTAGCCCTTATGACATTCGGGGATACCGTGCAATCGTGCTCTGCAGTCTCCCAGAATTGCTCCAGGTAAGGTCTTGAGACTGTTGGGTTTGCTGAGATTGCATAACTTATTATTGATATGTTCAGAAAATCCACAATCTCCCTGTATTGCAAGGCTGCGCCTTTCCATTCTGGTTCGGTGTTAGCCAATAGGTTGAATTTGTCAGTGAATGCACGAGCCATAGCCTGCAAACACACACAGAAAACATATTCAGAACAACTTGTAACACTGGAAGTAGACACACATGACATAGTATAGTAGTTACACTTTGAAAAAATTTTCAGATTTAGGAAAAATTTCTAAGTGTTGGTCCTGCGCACTTAGCAAGTGCGCAGGATTTTCCTCTTGCGTATTTAACAAGTACGCAAGAAGTATTTCTTGCGTACTTGCTAAGTGCGCAAGAACAACCCTTAGAAAAAATTTCAGAAACTTGAAAACATCACAGATTGTTCCAATACCGGGTCGAGTAGGTCACCACTAAGTCGGAATCAACGATTCTAACTCATGGGACCATTATCGACACCAGTAACTACCAAAACACACTATTTTATGACCTAGACAGTCTCCGACCCACTGTCGGTTCATCTTCAACCGACGGAACAATCTAAGACTAAAAAAGGATGATTATAGAATTGATTAAGTGACCTATTAGCATCTAGTGTCAATAAGTTACCCAGACAACCCCATATTACCCCAAATTTTGTCGGAATTAACCTAAAAAGATTCTAAGTCAGAAAAACGGTCCAAATGTCATGAATCAATGGATGGAATTGGCCTATAATCTCACCACTGAGATGAAATACGAAGATGACAATGTGTACGAATGAAACGATGGATTGGACACAAGCGATTTTGAGAGTAAAATTGCAGGGGGGAAACTTTGGGTTTGAAAGCGTAAAGCTTGAGAAAAGTTCTAAGTCTCTGATTTATACCCCTCAATTAATGTTCGTGCGTACTTGTTAAGTGCGCACGAATTAACTCTTGCGTACTTAACAAGTGCGCAAGGCTTAACTCTTGCGTACTTGTTAAGTGCGCAAGTGTTACTTCGTGCGTACTTGACAAGTGCGCACAACCCTTAAGTGCGCAATTTTCAACTCAGAATTTATGAAGATTTTCAAGTCAAATAACGAACAAGATAAAAATATTCAACCAAGAGGATTCAAATGCAATTCATGAAGATTAAACATAAAATATTTTTGGCCTTACTATGCATAAACTTAAAAACTTAAAATCTTTTTGTTCTTTTCAAGATAGATATATACAATCATTTACACAAGCTATTTTTGATCAAAGACACGAGCAGAGGATCATATTAGGCTAACTTATAGCAAAAACGATACAATATAAACATCAAAGAATATGGGATCATGTCATGTATTACTCTTTATTCATACGTAATAAGCACATAAACAAGTAATTCAAGTTGACAATATTATAAGATTTGAAACTATAAGCATCTTTGTATCACGTTCTTGTGTATTAAGGCATTAATTATAAGATATACAACGTGTACCCCACTGAGATGCTATGATATTTTGCACTATCTTTAAGGCATCTAAGATTTTTCAATTATTTTCTTAATTTTCATAATGAAGTTACATCAATTAGCACAGAAAAATCAAGCAGAATCCATAAGGATTATCAGGAATCATAAGATTCAGAGTCGAGTGATTCTTTTGTCTTGGTTTCATGTGATTTTCTTCTTTGAATATCAGTATGATGATTCGGGATAATGAACAAGGTGTTTGATTATAAGGTAAGGGGATCCAACTTTTATCTGGATTTGATTTCAATGAACCAGGAATGATTCAAGGGTGAATACATGCTCAACGGTTAATGTAGAGACATGTCTTGATTCAATCTCTCCTTGCATACTTGTGAGTATGGGCAGTGAGATGAACCGCATTAATTGTGCTAACAACATAACCCGAAACTGATCTCAAAAGAAAATTATTGTCAAAATCTAACATCCTTTATCTGATAGTGATCTTTTCTAATCTTTTACTCACACACGCTTGCAAACATGGGTTCAAATCACAGTTGTAATTTAGATTTAGTTTCCACACTACTAGTGATTCAAAGACGCATACAGCCTACTGACAATTCAAATTACTTGTAAATAAACAGATTAAAAACATAATAATTTTAAACAGATGAGTAAGCATGACCCAATCATTTCCCATATGAGCAGTCTATGAAGTTTAGATCATTTCTGATGTACTATCATTTCCTCTTTTCTCAAGTTAACTTTGAAATTGTTCTCCATTTTCTATTTTGTTTTTGATTTTTGTAAAATATTTTAAAAACTAAAAGAACTATACAGAAAAATTTAAAAGAATTAAAAATTTAACTTTCATGAATTGAATTGAGTTAAGAAAACTTAGTTTTCAATCAGGATTGAACATTCCTATCAAGTTGACAAGATGCTCAAAACGGGATCGATCAAATGCCTTTGTGAAAAGGTCAGCAAGATTGTCATCCGTGTGAACTTTTACAAGTTCAATTAAATGCTTTTCAGCACAGTCACGAATGAAATGATGGCGAATCTCTATATGTTTAGTTTTGGAATGTTTCACCGGGTTATTTGTGATGGACATGGTGGCATTGTTGTCAATGAGTAGAGGAGTTCCAGTGAAGTTTAAGCCGTAGTCTCTCAACTGTTGCTGAATCCACAGTATCTGAGAACAACTGCTCGCTGCAGCAATGTATTCTGCTTCACAAGTTGAGACAGAAACCGTTGACTGCTTCTTACACTGCCAGGAGACCAGTCTGTCTCCTAAGAATTGACATCCACCAGAAGTTGACTTTCTGTCAAGGTTACAACCACCATAATCTGAATCAGTGTAGGCTTTGAAGTCGAATGACTGCTGCTTAGAGTACTAAAGACCTAATCAGGGTTTCCCTTTCAGGTATCTGAAAATTCTCTTCACGGCTATCATATGTGACTCCTTCGGTTGAGACTGAAACCTTGAGCACAAACATACAGCAAACATTATATCGGGTCTTGAAGCTGTGAGATACATAAGTGATCCGATCATCCCACGGTATAATTTGCTGTCTACATTCTTTCCATCTTTGTCAGGATGCAAACCATGATTGACTGGGATAGGTGTTCCATAAGTACTGCTATCATTCATCTTGTATTTTGATAGGATGTCCTGCACATACTTAGTTTGATGTAGATAAATGTCATCCTCTCTTTGACTGACTTGCAGACCCAGGAAGAACGAAAATTCACCCATTTTAAATTTGGACTTCATCACCTGCTCGAATTCCTTACACATCCCTTCATTGGTAGACCCAAAAATGATGTCGTCGACATATACTTGTACTAGAAGAATGTCACCTCCTGCTTTCCTAATGAAGAGAGTCGAGTCAATCTGTCCACGGTCGAAACCATTAGACAGTAAATGCTTAGATAATGTCTCATACCATGCCCGCGGTGCTTGATGAAGACCATAAAGTGATTTGTCGAGCTTGTACACTTTATTGATAGTACACTTTATTGATATTATGCGGATCTTCAAAACCGGGAGGTTGAGTGACATAGACCTCTTCATGAACCTTACCATAAAGGAAAGCACTCTTCACATCAAGTTGATAGACCTTGAAGCCGACATATGTGGCATAAGCCAAGAACAGTCGAATGGCCTCAATTCTAGCAACTGGGGCATATACTTCCGTGTAATCCAAGCCCTCTTGTTGATAAAAACCCTGAACAACCAATCTTGCTTTGTTCTTCACAACAACATGACGATCATCCGTCTTGCATTTGAACACTCATCTGGTTCCAATTGGTTGAAATCCCTTTGACAAGTCAACCAAATCCCACACGTGCAACTTTTGGAATTGAGACAGTTCATCTTGCATCGCCTCAACCCAGCAGTTGTTAGTGAGAGCCTCCTTCACATTCTTCGGCTCTAACTGGGACACAAATGCAGCATGCAGACATGTTTCCATGGCACCAGTGTCGAATATCTCTGTGTAAAGACTGGTGTTCTCAGTGATGGTTCTATGACGAGTCTGAACACCGGCATAAGGATCACCAATAATGTTGTCGATTGGATGATTCCTATGCACTCTCGTCTCCGGTACAATCGGTTCCTGAATTTCTGGATCTAGATTCGTGCTTAACTCCCCCATTTCTTGTGTTCCAGAGGAAGAAGATTCAATGTTTATTGGATCAGCTGGAGCTTCATTTCCTACAGTTGTGTTAGGATTGGCTGGAGCGTCATCTCCATAAACAAGAACATCTTCACTGTCATCACTGTCATGAGTTCCAGATGCAGATGCAGCATTGGAATCTGGAGTTATAATTGGTACAGTAGCACGAGTTGAAAACTGGAGTCATTGTCGCCACGCAATAAATCATAGACATTTGCGGCGTCTTCTGCAGATAAGTCAGGAAGATTGAAGGACTTGAATAGCGCATCATAATTAAAACCCCAAGTTGGACCTTTTGGTTCTGGTGGAGTGTTGTGTTTACTACAGTCCACTTCAAACCATTCCTAGACAGTACGAGTTCCTATGTTGTACACTCTCTTGCAGGGCGAATTGGCAACATATCCTAAGAAGATGCCTTCCATCGCTTTCGCATGAAATTTAGACTGACGGTCTTTATACTGTAGCAATAAGGAACAAGAACTACCAAAAGGAACTAGGTAATTAAGATTGGGAAGTCGATTGTTGATCAACTCATAACATGTCTTGTTGTGCCTTTTCACAACCAGAACCCTGTTTAAGACGTGACAAGATGTATTAACTGCTTCTGCCCAGAAAGTGACAGGAAGCTTTGCATCTGACAGCATAGTCCTTGCAGTCTCGATCAGTGTTCTGTTCTTCCGTTCAGCAACTCCATTCTGCTGAGGTGTGTACGGCGCGCTGAATTCGTGACGGATCCCTCTCTTGAGACAGAAAAGTTCCATCAAATTATTCTTGAACTCAGTTCCGTTGTCACTCCTTATTCTTCTAACTTTCAGCTTGCAAAGAGATTCCAAGCTCAGGATCAGGTATTGAAGAATATCAGCAGTCTCGTCTTTTGTACCTAAAAAATGCACCCAAGAAAAACGTGAGAAATCATCAGTTACAACTAGACAGAACGACTTACCTCCAATACTCCTAATACTTATGGGGCCAAACAGATCCATGTGTAATAGCTCCAAAGGGGTTTCGATAGAGTTTTGGAGCTTGGGCTTGCGAGACTTCCATTGTTGTTTGCCCTTTTTACACGGCATACAGTCATCTGCAACGGTAAACCTCAACTTAGGAACCCCGGTTACCAAACCGTTTCGGACAAGATGATTCATTTTACGATAAGAAATATGTCCGAGTTTCCTATGCCACAAGATGGAGTCAAGTTCTGTCGCTTTTGTAAGCAAACAAGTAGCAACTGATGAGGTGGTTTTTGCCATGCTCATATCGATCTGATAAGTGTCGTTTGATCTTGGTGCTCTCATCAGAATCCAGTCTTCGGGAACCTCAAAACCGGGTTTGAGAATCAGAAATTCTGACTTGTCAAACATCACCGAGTACTCCTTGTCACACATTTGGGAGACACTCAACAGGTTATGCTTCAGCTGCTCGCAAAAGTTGACATTGTCAAAGCTAACACAACCGTTTGAAACCACGCCTTAACACGTGATGCTGCCGCCTTTTTCTCCGGCAAAGGCCACATAGCCGCCTCTGAATGGTTTAACATCTTGAAGCAAGGCCATGCTTCCTGTCATGTGCCGGGAGCATTCACTATCTACATACCAACGGTTAGAGATAGTACCCTTCGGACGTCCCTGCACGAGTAACAAAAGAATTAGTTAGATTTTGAGACCCAAGCCATTGTGGTCTTGGGTCGTCCATCCTTCTCAAAATAAACTACTTCTTTCAACTCACAGTCATGATGACTGTTCAAAATTGGTGAATCTTTGGATGAATTTGGAACAGGAGATTGAGAACCTTTAACTTTCTTGTTCCAGGATCTCTTTTGATTCTTAACCAGAACAGTAGACTTTGGCTCAACCACAGCCGGTGAACTTGTGGAAGCTTCACCTGATTGAGTCTTAGTCAGCTGTTCCAGCTTTCTCAACCTCTTATTCCTTCTTCTTCTTTGTGGCTTAGAGAGTCTAGCCACAGATTTCACACCAGTGCGTGTACTACCAGATGTAGACACACGAGGTACAGCAGGTTGCTTTACCTTTCTTGCAACAGATGGTTTGGCCTCAGATTTAATCTTAGGTTTTCCCATAGGTTGTACTGGTGGTTTCACCACATTCTGCTTTGGACTTCTGGGAGGTTTCACTATTGGCGACTTAGGGATAACGGCTGGCTGTGAGACAACATGCCGTTTCCCTTGGTTCTTTGATGGACAGTTCACAAGAATGTGACCAACCATGCCACAATGAAAACACATCCTCTTGTCCACATGAGTTCTCTTGTAAGTCTCATTAGATCTGGCCTTAGATAACTCTCCATTTTGAGCAGGAGGAGTTGGTTTATGAACAGGAGTCTGACCTTTTTCAGTTTGGTTTTTGGGGGTATAATACTTTTGCAAATTCTCTTTGTAACCAAGCCCATATGAGCTGAAAAAGCCTCTTTCTTAACTTGGTTAATATTTTTATAACCCCCGTAAAGCATTACCTTAAGTTTATCATTTGTTTCAATGATATCAGGTTCAGTTAAAATGCAGTTATCACCATTAGTGATAATGTTTTTGTGGACTTTCTGTTCAGTCAACAACTCCTCAGAGACTACTCCTTCAGGGCAAGTGTTAACCGACCCATCTTCAGAAGCAGTAACATACTCCTCACTAGATGTGGAGTTAGCCTTACTTGAGGATTCATCCTTTTTAGTTGAATCATCCTTATCAGAGGACTCATCTTTATCAGAGGACTCATCTAGACAGGTGAGATCAATGTCTATCAAGCTATTGACAAACTTCCCACTTATTGGTGGAGGAATGGCATTGGTACCAAGACCTAGGCCCTTCAATTTCCTCACTACTAATTCGTAGTGCTCCACCACAAAGCGAGAGTTTTTCAACTTCTCATTTGTACATTTTAACTGCAGGATCTCATTTTGCAGTTTGTTGATTTCATTGTTCTGTTTTTCTAACCCCCTATACGCAACATCCAAGTGAACTTGTTGCTCACTTATTTGTAAAGAATATTCACATTTTTCTTTTTTCAACAGACTCTTTAAAACGTTTTTCGTTTTCTTTGTAATTATGAGCTGCCATAGTTAGGGGTTCGATTTTGTCTTGGAGCTTAGAAATTTCAAGCTTTAGCCCTAGACATTTAGAACAAGAAATAACAGAGAAAGGGTTAGAATCTACCTTAGATGATGAACTCTGTGCTTCTCCAATGGCCATGAGAGCAATGGCAGTGGTAGACTCCTTTTCAACAGCTACAGAAGCTTCCATCTCCTCAACTTCTTTTCTCTCAGCCTCCATCAGCTCCATGATCTCAGCCATGAGACCAACCTGTGTTTGAGCAATGATGGCGTCCTCTAGATGAACACCCCAATCAAAGTTTTTGTCATGCTGAGCTACCAGTGCATTTGACGAACCACCTTGGTGTTGATTGTGGTGGCTAGTGTTGTTGTGGACGTGGCTGTTTCCCTGGCTAGGTCTGGTGAAACCAGAGACCGGTGCTCGGTCTTTTTGACACTCACGAGCAAAGTGTCCATAGTTCAGACACTTGTAGCACTTGGCCTTGGATTTATCAAATCCAACCTTGGCATTAGAATGTCCACCAATGAACTTTCTTCCTGTTATGTTCAGGAAACGCTTGGCCCTCCTCAAAAGCATGGTCATATTCCATTGAATATCCATGTCCTCAATATCATCAGGATCCACTTGGTTAAAGTCTTCTTCAATAGTTTCGGGATCCGTTAGCTTGCCGCCTATGAAATTCTCATACGCAAGCATACATGATGAAAACAATGCTACATGATCTTTAGCTATTTTGACTATTGCAGAATGGTTAGCTGAAGACGTAGCTGGAGGATTTCTTGAGGTGTGTTGATGATTAGTTCCCAACCCTGATCCGGATGCATAACAAGCATGACCACCACACCCATTTGAGTGGTCTTCTTCATTGGAGTGTCCAGTAAAGAGGGCAATTCCAGAGCCCAATGATTTTGAAGTGGAAGTCGTCCCATGATACATGGAAGGGTCCTGTATCTGAGGTCTTCCCGAGCTCTCCTTCTTCATAAGATTCATGTTATGAGCTTGAATCTTACCAATAGCCTCATCTACTGTTAACTCATAGAATTTAGGATTTTCCCTCATCAGGGTTGTATACATCTCAAACTTTGGTGGCAAAGCATCAAGAAATTTTTCCACCAGTTCTTCATCGGGATATTTCAGTTCAAAAGCTTTCAACTCCGTTTGTAAATGATAGAATCTAGAGATGAGATCATCTAACGATTCATTTTCCATGAAATTGAAGCATTCATACTGCTTCCGGAAAAGATCCCGCTTACTCTTCTTAATGTCACTGTTCCCCTCAAATCTTTTCTGAAGTGCTTTCCAAAGATCCTTGGAGGTGTCATAGCCTCGGAAACTGTGAAACAATTCCCGTGTTAATGACATAGTGATTGAGCCAAGAGCCTTCTTTTCCCGATCATAAGCTTTCTTTTGTTCTTCATCAAGCTTAGAGATGGGCTTTGGCACCTCTTCATCAAGATAGATGTGTGTGGGATGCTTATATCCCTCAATGATTGGTATCCATAATGATGAGTCGGTGTATGAAATGTAGTGCTCAAAACGCGCCTTCCAATTGGAATAATCGTTTACATTTAATAGTTTAGGCGGTTTCTGAGGTGTACCGATCTCATTATCATAATTTAACATGTTTCCAAGATTCTGAAGGTTCGACATAGTGAATTACTTGGTCAAAAAATCATAAAAATCAGACACTATTGCGCACTTGAGAAATGGTCTTGCGTAGTTAAGACTTGCTCTTGCGT
Organism: Smallanthus sonchifolius; assembly: GCA_023525975.1. Taxonomy (NCBI): domain Eukaryota; kingdom Viridiplantae; phylum Streptophyta; class Magnoliopsida; order Asterales; family Asteraceae; genus Smallanthus; species Smallanthus sonchifolius. The sequence goes on along the minus strand of CM042019.1, from coordinate 21,362,770 downwards.
ACTTGTAAGTACGCAGGAGGAAATATTAAGTACGCAGGATATAACTTAAGTTCGCACAAGTTCAGTTTTGCGCACTTGTAAGTACGCAGGAGATAACTCTTGCGTAGTTAGTAAGTACGCAGAAAACTGTACTTTTTACCAAAAATGGTAAGTACGCAGGACACCTTTTCAGCAACTCTCACCAAACTTTTCCGGTCACCTGAAAATCGCCGGAGATAGTGAAAAATAGGCTGATGATCAATGCAATCGAGCTAAAGGATCAGAAATAAGTTTCTAACCAACCTTTGATGCTCAAAACACACAAATACACAACAAAAATCGGTTTTTTGAGAGATTTTTGCTTCTAAAAAAGTGCTCAAGAGCTACTCTTTTTTATCACAAAAATCAACAAAAATACCTCTTTTTGCTTGTAAAACTCAGTAAAACGTCTCCAAACTCACTTACAACACTCGAATTCAAGAGCAAAGCTCTGATACCACTTGTAGGTCCCTTCGTGTGTGTCGGATCGTCACATGCAAGTGGTCTACTAGTCGCACCGGGTTGCGGAATACCGTGACTAGGTGGAGAGTCTTACTAAACAATGTAAACCAAACACGAGAGTCACAATAAACGTTCTTTGTATTATAAACACTCGACGGTTACAGAGAGAATACAAGCTGCGCACTTAGCAAAACTGAGTTCGTCTAAACAAATGGTTCTGCGTACTTAACCTCTGTGAACCTATCCTATTTATACAGACCTGATGCCAGGACCAATTGCTCTTGCGTACTTAACAAGTACGCAAAGGTCTTCCTGCGTACTTGCTAAGTACGCAGGAGCTTTCTCCTGCGCACTTGTAAGTGCGCAAAACACTTAACAGAAATGCAACATACATTATGTAAAAGTAAATACAACTTGATAAACTATCACATAACGACTCTTACATACAAAGACAAATTGCAAACATTAGAAATACAAACTAAGACTCTATCCAGAGTGTTGTCACAGGAAAGTGCATCAACAAACTACTCATTTGTTCACTCACCAGCATATATTTTCACGGGGTTCTGGGTGTACCTCTTGTTTCTTAGTTTTCTCACTGATTAACTCGCTCTCCAGGTACGTTTTCTTGTATTTTGTAATTTTGTAATATTTTGGTCTTCGAGTTTTGATCGGTAGTGGGTAGTTTTGCATGTTTAGGTGTCGGTTCTTCATCGTGTCGTTTAGTTAGTTTGGGTCTTTGATTGCGGATGGGTAAGTTCGGGGCTGTTTTGGTTGTGTCTGTGCCGGTGGCTTGGTTTAGGAACATTCAGAAATTGAGATGGTTTGGTTCGGGATAACTTAAGCTCTGTACTCAATGTCGGTTTGTTGTGGCACTTAGGTTTAATTGGGGACAATTAAAGTGCCGAGGGAGGTAATTTTATGTTTTGACAGGTTAAAGGCTACTCACCCGTACTCAATCTCCATTCGGGCGAGTTTGGTCTAAAATTATAACTAGTTCTTGTAAATTTTGTAACTTCAGGTTTTCTGGTACAACCGCGAATGAAATGCTATACGGTTGATTATTGAAAAAAAAAATATAAAAAAAAAAAATAGTTTGTGAATACTGACTTTCTGCTTTTCTTTTCTTTGTGTTGATTATTCATGTGCAGATATGTCAGGTGAAGGTTCATCAAGTAGATCAGGAAGGAAGCGAAGAGGCCCAACACCGCGCCCGCGAGGAGATGCAGCTGAGCAGGACTATAATCCAAATCTGGGTCAAAGGATGATCAAGTATCATACCAGAGAACGTATCCCTAACTGTAGACTCACGAGGCTTCGAGAACACCCGCTTCTGCAATTTGAGTTGGGAACTCAGGAATCACGGAAATTGGATACCTTGATTTATACAGATCTACTACAATTTAGGACGATCGATTGGACGCTTCTAGATAACATTGGCCAAAGAGATAGGATCGAGGCGTTGTTGGGTGATAAGTTCAGGGCTGCATTGTGTTGTATGGCTCCACAATATGAGGAGTTAACTTTAGAGTTCCATGCTACTTTCAGGTACAAGCAGGGAAATTTTGAGCAACATGATGCGGTCTCGTTTTCTCTGGGTAGACAGGTGTACGAGATGACCATGCCCCAATTTGCAGTGGCTACTCAGTTATATACACAGGCAGAGGTTCAAACACCGGAGTTTATCACTAGTATGAGGGGTGTCTTTACGAAGCAACATGATTACAGCTTGGTGAGGAATGATATGGTTAGGTTTTGGGGTACTATCTCAAATGCTCCCTTCTCAGGGAGTATGTTGAATTCAGAAATTATCGATCCAGTCTACAGGTATATTCATAAGATCTTGACAGCGACACTTGTTGGCAGAGGCTCGGGGGAGAATAAGATCAACCAGGTTGATCTGTTTTGTTTGCTGTGTATGGTGGAGCAGAGGCCTGCAAATGTGGCCAGTATTATCGCATGGTCCATGAAAAGGACCTGGAGGGGTGGTCCGGATGCTGGTGTCTATATGGGGCCTTATGTGACTAGAATTGCTGAAAGTCTTGAGGTGTTTGACAAATATGAGGCGAGGTATTTGAAAGATGGGCCGGTTACAGTTATGATGGGGGTTAGAGAATTACAGTATGCAGGGATTCTCAGTATGCATGAACCGCCTAGTTGGGAACCGATTCGAGCAGGGCCACAGGGTCAACCACCAGCAGGATCTGAGGCTGCAGCAGCTATGCAGTCCGGGATACCGACCCGTTATCAGAGACCATTGCATCGGTCTGAGAGGCCAGCACCACAGTATCCTCTCCAACAGCCACGACCGGACCCCCACACATTGGATTCGATGTATGATAGGATGGAGCATGGGTTTAGGGACTTACATGGGTTGATGACCACTGGCATAATGAGATCAGGACGCTGCTTTCTACTGGGCAGCAACGTCAGGAGGAGGCATTGAGGTATATGATGGGAAACATGAATATGAATGTCCCGAGTTTTTTCGCGCCTCAGGGGTCGAGTGGTCAGCAGTACAGTGGTTATGGTCAGTATGGTTCTTATGGACAACTGGGCAGCTCAGGTCAGTATGGTGCCGACCGCTCACCACCAGAGTTTCCGATTTTTGAAGCTGAGAGTGAAGAGGACGAAGAATAGTGTGGGGATGATGCAACTGTTATTGTGTCCTTTCTATTTATTTTTCGTTTATGATGTTTTCAGTATCTATGGTTTGTGATGTTTTAATACATTGATACATTGGGTGGGTTGGTTTGTGTTTGGCTTGAACAAACTGAATGGTTTTCTCTGCGAGTATTTTGATTATGTTTAGGTTGTTGTGATGTTGCCGCTTTCGTTCGTGTGTGATAAATGAGGATTGTTGGCTGAGCACGTTCGGTATGGAGGGCACTAGTGGAAATTGACCGGCACGTTGACAGTCTTGCTTTATTACCAGCTAAGTCTTTTCCAGTTGTATATCTTGTATTTTCATTTCTTTCTGTTCCTGCATTAGGGACAATGCAACATTTAAGTGTGGGGATGAGACATTTAATTTTTCATTGATAAAAAAAAAAAAAAATTAAAAAAAAAATTATAAAATTATAAAATTGGAAAATGTCTCTGTTTTAGAAGTTTGCAATTAAAAGCACGAAAAATGATAGTAAAGTCGGGTTTTTACTTGGTTTTTGAATATGAGATTATAAATAAGTTGAAAGCGTGTCTAGTTAGGGATATGTGGGTAGGCCCGACCGGTTAAGAAGTTTCCTTTGAGCTTAAATATATCTAATGTTGGGATATTTGTGGGTTATCATCTAGGAGAAGTAGGGAAGTCGATACCGCCACAAATAGTATAAGGAATGCCGTTATAAGTTTTAAAATCTTAGAATTTTTGTCGAAAAAAAAAGCATATAAATTAACGATGCCTATGGAATTACTCTTGGGGATGGTGACTCTGATTGAAATTCCCGCTAGGATAAGTTAAAATAAAATGATATGATTACCGACGCTCACATTGTCGCTCTTGGGGATGGTGACTCTGATTGAAACAACCTCTGGGTTAGGTATGAATATTGTGTGCTCGTGATTTCTATGAAGAAAAAAAAAATTTTGATGTTAATTCTTTTAATTTTTAAAGCATAAGACGGTTAGGAAATAATTAATTGGTTGTTCCTTTTGTTCCATAAGCTTGAGGTGGGGTTAGATGAAACTATAGCTTCCGATGCGTGAGACCCTAGATAATCTGATTGAACTTAAATTAAATAAACATGATAAGGAACTTGGATACCGGATTTGGGTTTAAGAGGATAATATATTTGCAATCGCAGCTAACACGTCACTAAGCTTTAATTAAAATAACTGAGTTTTTGAGAACCAAGTTTCTACCTGACTATGATTCCGTATACATAATTCTTTTTCAGGGACGAAAAAAGAGTAAGTGTGGGGATATTTGATGTATTGCAAAATACACCCATTTATCGTGTTTAGTTTGAGTGGTTTTGTTTAGTTTTCTTTTAGTTTTTAGTTAGAATTTGTTACTGCTGATCCATTTGTGTTTACCAGGTCTCGAGTGATAGTTGTTGCTGAAATGGGCAGAAAACGAGTCAAAAATATGCAAAACCGAGTACCGGAAGAGAGCGGGAGGTCAAGAGACAATTAAAAGCATGAAATTCGAGAAGAAACACCTTCTTGCCACCCGCGAGAAGGTCAGGAGTTGTCCCTCGCGGGCCGCGAGGGAGTTGTAGCACAACATCCAGTTATTAACTCCTCGCCACCCGCGAGAATGGAAGCCAATGGGCTCCGCGGGTGGTGAAAGCCTATTTTCCACAGAATGTTTTGACTTTCAGGTGGGTTGATGCTGGATTGGGGTATAAATACATCTCAATCATATTCTTGTAAAACCTAGCCGATTTTGGAGAATCTAGGACGAATTTTGGAGAGATTTTGGAGCAATTTCAAGCAAGAAGGAGAAACGGTTGAAGGTTGGAGTCCTAGGATCGATCAAGCTCGTGATTTAGCTATCCGGATTTATCAATTCTTTGTTTTCTTAATTTTTACCATGTCTTTCCACTTTGTTGAAATTGCGTCTTTGATTTGGATAATGATGAGTAGCTAAATTAGATAAACTACCTAGACTATGATGAATGGGATGCTAAAGTTGTGATTTTTATATTGGATGCTTGTTAATTTTGGATTTCATGATAAAGTAGCAAACTTGATTATTGATTCGTTGAATATGCATTCTTAGAATTATTCTAATTGTTATATATTGTTTCGTATGATCTTTGGTGAATGTCTTTCGCGTAATAGGGTCATGCTAGATCATTAACTTGCGTTGTGATTTGTTGGGTTAATTGGCCAAAATACCTTAGAAGCTATATTTGATAATTGAATAGGTCTAGGTGTTATACTAATCTTAATAGCCGAGAGGTGTGAGATTATTGATAGGTCTAAATTGGTAAATTGCTAGGGTGGTCTTTGAGATAAGTCTGTCGTAGTTGCCTTGCTAATATTTGTCTATTGAGTCGAATCAAGAACCCAAGTCATCCTAGGTTTACAACCCGAGAGGGAGTAGGTCATATTAGGGTACTTTACATAAACATTTAGATAACCGAGAGGAAGTCTAGATCAACTGGTGTTTTCAGCAGCCTTCAGAGTTCCTTAGGTGTCTTCCCGAAAAGGGCCGGGAGTCCTGTTCGGTGACTCAAGAGGTTAGAAATTTATGATCCCGGTTCCTTATTAACTTGCATCCGTTAAAAGTATAGCTTGAAGTATCCCAGGATTCCAGTCTAGGTAGTTACCCATCGTCATCTGAAGTAAAACCCAAAATCACCTTCGTGTCTTAGGTAATTTAGTTAATTGATAGTATTTTAATCGCTTTTCTCTTAGGATTTTAGACAACCCCCCCCCCCAAAACATAAAAACAATTAGTCGTGTCAGTCAGTCTGTTTAAGTGAGTCTAATTTACGTAATAAACAGAGTTTCGTGGGTTCGATTTCCGGACTTATTTAGCTGTACTAGAGTCGATCGGTTCACTTGCCGGTTAATAGTTTAGTCGAGTTTTAGAGAGTCTAGAGTATAACTTAGTTTCTAGAATAGGTTAATTTAGTTAATAATTTAATAACTACGTTTAGAACATCACCCACCAAAAGAAATAAGCATCTTTTTCCTTCTTGGTTTCTTCGACCAAAACAAGAAGCAAAAGGTTGACTTCTTTGCTGAAGATCGAAGCTGCTAGCATCAAAAGGAGCAAAGGCTTCAGCCTTTGATCTTCCCGGCAGCCTCAAGCCATTGCCGCTGATGTGTTAGTATTTACACATCTTTTTAGCACAAAACTTCGCTCATTTAATGATCAATTCTTGGTTATATTCAACGTTTAGACACTTATTTGCTTCATTTCCAGTTTTGTAGGTTTTTGTGAAGCTTGGTGAATAAACAAGAAGATTCCAGGATAAACAAGTGAAGTTTTAGGGTTTCTGTGATGGAGGCACGGTCGTGCCAAGCTCCAAAACCCTAAGCACGGTCGTGCCCACATCTGGCACGACCGCGCCAAGCCAAATTCCAAGGCACAACCGTGCCTTGGCCGCCCACGGTCGCGTGTCATCTCGTGAGTCTGAACAGCCGTACGTCCTAGATCAGTGGTACCCAATGGAAGCTACGGATCGGTCAAACCTCTGTCACACGGTCGCGCCAAGACCTAGACACGACCGCGTCCATGTCTTAGGCACGGTCGTGCCTTCTCTCTTGGCACGGTCGTGCCTCCCCTTTTCTATTTAAACAGAACTTAATTCTCATTCAGAGATTGAGTAACCCAGGGGAGAAACCTATTGTTCCAGCTCGAGTTTTCTTTGTTCCAGCCATATTTCAAGATTCTTGGATAGGATACAACACCAAGAGGATCACCATACATCAACAACAACATCTAGGCTTGGAGGAGTGGTTTGATTCTTGTTTTCATATCATGTTATCTTTCCAACTAGTTGTTGGATTAGTGTACCTTAATCGGAAGCTAGTTCAATCTTTATAAACATTGACATGATTATTAAACACGTGAGCCTCATTGTATGACTTTAGGTGGTTGGTTTGTGTAATTCATGCTAGCTTTCCGAATAGTCATTTGATTAGATATCTTTGACGAGAATTTAGTCAATTTATGTATCGTGTATTTGCCATATTTCTATGAATGTATTGAATGTATTCTAAATGGATTCGACACCGAAGTGATATTTTCTCGTTGATTGTTTGATTTGTGACTTTAGTCTAGTTTTATATTCTCACATATTAGTTTAGTTAAAAATCAACTTAAACATCTTTTACCCATATTTGATTGAATCTTAGTCCCGGTTTATTATCGCATCCCACCGTGTCCACGGATTGATATCCGGTTCTTACCTTTACTATATTGCTATCCGACGGGTACACTGCCCGGTGTGTGTGATTAGTATTTGGTGAAAACCCTTTTTAAAACTAATTGTGTAAAACACTTATAAAAAAATATATATAGTTTACACGCATCAAGTTTTTGGCGCCGTTGCCGGGGACACGGTTTTGCGAGAACGATTGGAATTAATTTTTAGTCATTTAGTATATATATTTTTGTGAATATCGTGTTTTTCTTGTTGTTATTTGCAATTTTGTGTGTATAGATATTTTTCGCATTTTACTTGTTATTTTTAGCTTCATTTGTATATATATATATATATATCTTGGTTTTTATCCCAGTTTAATTTTTTATTTTTATTTTTTCAAAATTTTTTTTGTTATTATTTTATTTTATTTTATTTTTGTCTAACTTGTGTTTTCTTTGTCCTAGGTTCGCGTATTTAAATCTAACTTGTCGTGCAGATCGTGTATGTTCTCAACTCCCGTCGAGGAGGTTCCTGAGCCGTCTTCCGAGCCGGAGCGTGATCTTCATCGGAGATTGCGAGCCCGTTCCCGATTTGTGGCCCGTTTACTAGAATTTGACGAGGTTGTTGTTGACGAGGCAGAGGAGATGGCGAACGAGGATGCGGGTCGGACGCTTTCGGATTTTGGCAAACCGACATTTGAGGGTTTGGAGTCGAGCATCAATAGGCCGACGGTTGGCGCACATCAGTTCGAGATCAAATCCAGCATTATACAAATGGTGAAGAACACGTGTCAGTTCGATGGCAAGGATCACGAGGATCCTAATACTCATTTGGCCGGTTTCTTAGAGATTTGCGCCACTTTCAAAATTCGTGACGCTACCGACGATGCTATTCGGCTCCTGTTGTTCCCGTTTTCCTTACGGGATCGAGCCAAGGCTTGGTTGCTGTCACTTCCCCCTAGGTCCATTAGTACTTGGGACCAGATGGCTGCTAAATTCTTAGAAAAGTACTTCCCTCCGGAGAAAACATCCAAGTTGAGGGCTAGGATTCTTTCTTTCCAGCGGGACGACGGGGAGACGATCTATGAGGCGTGGGAGAGATTCAAGGAACTGATGAGGAAAGTTCCCCACCATGGATTGTTGAAGTGGCAGCAGTGTGAGACCTTTTACAATGGTCTGGAGATGACCGGGAAGCTGCTGATTGATGCATACGCGGGTGGAGATATTGAAACAAAGACACCCCAGGAGGCGTATGACTTGCTAGAGAAGGTGGCAGCGAAGAGCTACACTTAGCATACTTCTCGAGCGAGAACCCAGAGGCAGGGTGTCCATCAAGTGGATGGAATTACCTCTTTAGCTGCCCAGGTGGAAGCACTTTCCACCAAGATTGATCAGATGCATGTCCACAAGGCCCAGTCCTTGTGTGAGTTTTGTAGTGGGGCGCATCCTACGAGTGCTTGTCAGGTTGGGGATCAGGGGGCCCACGAGCAGGTTGATTTCATGTCCAACCAGAATCGCCCCCAGAATAATCCCTACAGTAACACATATAATCCGGGGTGAAGGAATCACCCGAATTTCAGTTGGAAGTCTGGCAACAATAGCCAGCAACCACCCGGATTCACTTAGCGCCCCCCATTCCAGCATCAGTCCCACCAGTCTCAGGGACAGAGTTCCCAGTTTTGACCTCAGCAGGGCCAGTTTCAAGGCCAAGGTTCTAGCAGCGGTCCACCACCCGCACCTGAGGGTAAATCCAGTTTGGAGGACATGGTTGCACGGGTACTTTCCAACTCAGAGAGTCAGAATCAGTTGGCAGAGAAGCAGAACCGGTACATGGAGGAGCGTTTCCACACGCATGAGATTGAGGAATCAGAAAGCTTCGATCCAGACCATAGAGAACCAGGTCGGGCAGATCGCGAAGCTTCTTTCTGAGAGACAGTTAGGTGGCCTGCCTAGCAACACTGAGCCCAATCCCAATGCTCATGTGAAGGCCATCACTTTGAGGAGCGGTAGAGACACAGGACCGGATCCACAGGTTCCTGTGCACGAGCCATATGAGGAGGAGGTTGTGATTGAGATTCTTGATGAAACACCGCCGAGGGGTAAATCGGCAAGCAAATCGCGCCCTCGCGAGCCTATGAGAGATTATACTCCCGCCATTCCATACCCAGGCAGATTGAAGAAGCAGAAGATGGAGGAGCAGTATGGTAAGTTTCTAGGGTTGTTTAAGCAGTTGCATATCAACTTACCATTTGTGGAGGCTCTGGCTCAGATGCCTAAGTATGCGAGATTCTTGAAGGATATCCTCACGAATAAGAGGAAATTGGAGGAGTTATCTCAGGTGACGCTGAATGAGGAGTGTTCGGCGGTGATTCAGAACAAGCTACCGGAGAAGAGACGAGATCCGGGGAGTTTTACCATCCTCTGTTTGATAGGTAGCTTGTCGGTTAGCAACGCCTTAGCTGACCTTGGTGCTAGCATTAACCTCATGCCATATGCGGTCTTTGCTAAGCTTGAGTTGGGAGAACCTACACCGACACGCATGAGTATCCAGCTGGCCGATCGCTCGGTCAAGTATCCGGGAGGGATAGTGGAGAATATGTTGGTTAAGGTTAATCATTTTGTGTTTCCTGTAGACTTTGTGATTATGGACATGGATGAGGACAAGAATGTCCCTATTATCTTAGGTCGACCGTTCCTTGCCACTGCCAAGGCCCTGATTGATGTGTACTCGGGGAGGCTTACACTGAGGGTGGATGAAGAGGAAGTGACATTTGATGTAGGGAGATCCATGCAGCATACCCAGAATCAGGATGATTCACTCTACTTTGTTGAGGCTGTTTATTCTTGTGTGAGTGATCATCTCCAGTACATAGCTGAGGAGGAGTCCCTGGACACCCAGATTGTAGGGGGGGAGACATTTGATCCAGTTGGTGAGGATCAGATTGATGAGCAGTTGCATAGCCAGGTGAGCTATGAGTTTCCCTAGTGTTCAGCGGTTTTTGCTATGGTTGATAGAGAGTCTGAGCCGATTGAGCGGCCTTCTATTGAGGACCCACCACCTGTTGAGCTTAAGGAGCTCCTGAGCCATTTGGAGTATGCCTTTTTAGATGGTGAGTCTCGATTACCTGTCATTATCGCCTCTGATTTGACGAGTGATGAGAAGGAGAGGCTACTGGAGGTGCTGAAGCAGCACAAGCAGGCTATTGCATGGAGGATTATGGACATTAAGGGAATTAATCCCTCTTTCTGTACCCATAAGATCCTTATGGAGGATGACTACAAGCCCGCTGTGCAGCACCAGAGGAGGCTGAACCCGAACATGCAGGAGGTAGTAAAGAAGGAGGTGATTAAGTTACTGGATGCTGGTTTGATTTATCCCATCTCCGATTCTCCTTGGGGTAGCCCGGTTCAGGTTGTCACTAAGAAGGGAGGCATGACTGTCATCACCAACGAGAGGAATGAGCTGATTCCTACTCGTACAGTCACCGGTTGGAGAGTTTGCATCGATTACCGCAAACTCAATGATGCTACTCGGAAAGATCATTTTCCCCTCCCGTTCATTGATCAGATGTTGGAGAGATTAGCGGGAAAGATGTTCTATTGTTTCCTGGATGGCTTCTCAGGCTACTTCCAGATCCCGATTGCTCCTGAGGATTAGGAGAAGACGACATTCACATGTCCCTATGGCACATTTGCTTATCGGCGGATGCCCTTTGGATTGTGCAATGCTCCGGCCACTTTCCAGCGTTGCATGGTGGCCATTTTCTATGATATGATTGAGGACTCCATGGAGGTTTTCATGGATGACTTTTCTGTGTTTGGGAGTTCCTTTGATCATTGCCTCGAGAATCTGGAGAGGATGTTGGCTAGGTGTAAAGAGGCCAATCTGGTGTTGAACTAGGAGAAATGCCACTTCATGGTGAAGGAGGGCATTGTGCTTGGGCACAAGGTTTCACGTGCGGGGATTGAGGTTGATAGAGCTAAGATTGACACCATATCTAAGCTGCCCCCGCCGACCTCTGTGAAATCTATTCGAAGCTTCCTTGGTCACGCGGGATTTTACAGGCGTTTTATCAAATATTTTTCTAAGATTGCCCGACCGATGACCCAGCTTCTTGAGAAGGAAGCCCAGTTCGTGTTCTCCGACGAGTGCCTCAGTGCATTCGACTTGTTAAAGGAGAAGTTGGTGAATGCCCCTATCATGGTGGATCCTGATTGGAAGCTGCCATTTGAGATCATGTGTGACGCGAGTGACTTCGCTGTTGGGGCGGTCTTAGGACAGAGGAGAGAGAAGCAGTTTCACTCGATTTATTATGTGAGCAAGACGCTCAATGACGCACAGGAGCATTACACCACGACAGAGAAGGAGCTCCTAGCCGTTGTCTTCGCTTTCGATAAATTCCGGTCTTATCTCGTCCTATCAAAGACCATTGTATTCACCGATCATGCAGCCCTTCGGCACCTGTTCTGCAAACAGGATGCCAAACCCCGGCTAATTCGGTGGGTTTTAATGCTTCAGGAGTTCGACATTGAGATCCGCGATAAGAAGGGCGCGGAGAATGTCGCGGCGGACCACTTGTCCCGTCTTGAGTGCTCAGCTTCATCTGAACTTGTGGGGTCATCCATAAATGACAATTTTCCCCACGAGTTTCTCATGCACATACAGACACAGGATGAGGAGTGTCCATGGTTTGCTGATTTTGCAAACTTTCTTGCTAATGGGATTGTGATTAAGGGCTTAACGCATCAGCAGAAGCGAAAGTTCTTTGTGGATGTGAAGCACTATCTCTGGGAGGATCCCTATTTGTTTCGAGTCAGAGCTGATCAGATCATGCGCAGGTGTGTGTTTGGAGATGAGGCACTTCAGGTGCTTAGACACTGCCACGAGGGCCCGACAGGTGGACATCATGGAGCTACCTTAACCGGGATGCTCATTGACCGGGAAGAAGGTCTTTGACGCCGGTTTCTTCTGGCCTACCATCTTCCGGGATGCTCATGAGATGATCCGAGCTTGTGACGCTTGCCAGAGGGAGAGCAACATTTCATCTAGGAATGAGATGCCCCAGAACAGCATCCAGATTTGTGAGATTTTTTATGTATGGGGTATTGACTTTATGGGACCTTTCCCAGCTTCTCGTGGCAACCGGTATAACCTAGTCGCTGTTGACTATGTTTCTAAGTGGGCCGAGGCTCAAGCCTTGCCTACTAATGATGCTAGGGTGGTTGTTCAATTTCTGAAGAAGCTGTTCTCTCGCTTTGGTGCCCCCAAAGCCCTTATCAGTGACCGTGGGACCCACTTCTGCAACGCCCAGTTGGAGAAGGCTCTATCACGATATGGTGTGAACCATAGATTCTCCACAGCCTACCATCCACAGACCAGTGGACAGGTAGAGGTCACAAACCGGGGCATAAAGCGGATTCTAGAGAAGACGGTTGGTCAGAATCGTAAGGATTGGTCAGATAGGTTAGATGATGAACTTTAGGCCTTCCGGACTGCCTATAAGACGCCTATTGGTACCACACCATTTAGGTTGATCTATGGGAAGGCGTACCATCTTCCGGTGGAGTTGGAGCATAAGGCCTATTGGGCATTGAAGACGGTGAATCTTGACTTGTTGAGCGCGGGTGAGAACCGGTTCACTCAGATTCATGAGCTTGATGAGTTGAGGAATCAAGCCTATGCAAACTCCACGATCTACAAGGAACGCACTAAGAGTTTACATGACCGACGCTTGAAGGACAAGAAGGAATTCCGAGTGGGTGGTCGTGTGTTGCTTTACAACTCTAGGTTGCGTTTGTTTCCCGGGAAGTTGAAGTCCCGATGGATGGGTCCTTACACGGTAAAGGAGGTGTTTCCTTATGGGACCGTCGAAATTGAACATGAAGATGGGAGGATCTTCAAGGTCAACGGTCATCGTCTTAAGCCATATATTGACGGACCGGTTGACCCGGCATTAGAGGTAGTTGACCTCCACCCCAAGGACAAATGAATTCGGGGACTTGAGTCTAGCTAACAACTCGTTAATAAACTTAGCCTGTTTCGGTAACAATTCTTAGATTTTGTCTAATTTTTATCTTCTTATTTTTATTTTTATTTTTTTAGGATTTTACCATTTATTTTTGAGTTTAGGTGATCGGAACGTGTTTTGGATCGAGCGGATTTGGGATAATGTTTGGAATGTCTCAAGTATGTCTTCTGAATTTTTAGCAATTTTAGTTTGGAAGAATCGCAGTCGGGTTTGGTACAAGCTGCATAAAAAAATCAGGGTTTTCTGTCTGCTGGGCAATAGACACGGTCGTGCCTCTAACCTAGGCGTGGTCGTGCCTCTGCACTTGGCGCGGTCGTGCCTCAGTTATTGGGGGCAATTTAAATTACTTTTCAACGGCAGATTATTCCAACCCCCCCCCCCTAACCTCCCAGCAGAATGAAACCCTCCCCTCGGCGATTTTCTTCTCGTCATCATTTCCGGTCTACTCCTTCATTTCTTCGATCTAAGGTACACCCCGAGCCCCCCTATTCTCTCTAGTTTCGTGTTACCTAGTTTTTATTTTTGTCGATTTATAGATGTTTCAATCTGTATATACGTAGAATTAGGTCCTACTTGCTCCCTAGAATGATTAGGTTACAAAAGCCCCTTCATAAACTTGTTTAAATTGAAAAAAAATTTGACTCTGAAAACCCTAAAATGGGTTGAGCACGGTCGCGCTCATGACCAGGCGCGGTCGTGCTCGGCGTTTGGAATCTCAGGAAAACTTGGTTTGGTCAAGCACGGTCGTGCCTCTTATGAGCGCGACCGTGTTCTCTAGAGTTTGCTTTAGCGAGGTCGTGTCCTTACCCAGCGCGACCGTGTTTCCTTTGTTGGGACAGCCCGTGGTAGGCCACAGCGCGACCGTGGGCTTGGATTTTTCCTGCCCGCGGTCGTGCCCATTTCAAGGCGCGGCCGTGTCTCCTTTGTTTTGCCTTGGCGCGGTCGTGCCTAGACCAGGCGCGGCCGTGTCTTTCTTGTTTGTGTGCCCGTGGTCGACCAAGCGCGGTCGTGGGTTTCCCATTTTGACCTAGGCACGGTCGTGCTTATTCTTTAGCACGGTCGTGCCCCTTCATAAATTTTGGGCGGAAACTTCATAATTCCATCTAGCGTCTTCATAACCGTTCTGATTTCATCTTTGTTGTTGTCTTGCAGATGGCAGGCAACACGGACCACCCGTACCTCGAGTTTGATATGAACGAGCATGAGTACGAGGCGCGACTGGATGTTTTGTGGCCCCGCCGAGGCCGGATTTTAGCCGCTCATCATTTAGAGCCGGCCGCTATAGATGCCATTGGTCAGAGGGACCGATGGAATGATCTTGTCACCGCCCCCTAGCGCCGGTTGTTCAGGCTTCACGCCATACAATACATAGAGCTCGTGATGGAGTTTTTCTCCACTTATGAGTTTGATTACCCCTGCGCGGATCTTGAGCATCCCGAGACTGTTAGGTTTAGGTTAGGCGGGGAGTGGCGCGTGATGTCTGTCGCCAGATTCGGGAGACTTCTGGGGCTGTACACTCAACAGGAGCTTCAGACAGAGCTATTTGCCGCAGGGATCACCGAATTCCCATCTGAGGAGGATAAGGATCAGTTTTGGTACGAGTTTGGGTTCGGGATATATGATCCGAGTTTGACAAAGGCTTCGAGCCTTCGGGATCCCTTGCATCGTGTTCTTCACCGCTGCATCGTTTATTCGATTTCTGGGAGAGGTCAGGGGGAAACGGTTGTGAACCTTAGGGAGCTATTCTATTTATTTTGCCTGGTACGCCCGCGCGCCTGCAATCTTGCGCATTCTATTGTGGGGTACTTGGTAAACAGCTTGGGTCGTGACGTCACCAGCGCGATCTGTGGAGGTCACTTCGTGACCAAGCTGGCGCGACACTTCCAACTGCTGACAAATGATTTGATAGGGGATCTGACCCCTGTGGCCGAGACCGTCGTGATGAACGTGCAGACATTGCGTAACATGCACGTCGCTCGTCGCGGCGCAGGAGGGATTAGATTGGTTGGTTGATGGGGACGGACTTGGGATCTAGACCGTCCGGGCCCCGATCCAGATCGTGTACAGGCCGAGGCCGAGGCCGTCGCCGCCGCCCATCAGGAGCATGCGGCTCAGCAGGAGCAGGGTCACGAGCATCAGCAGCCAGACCAGCCGCCTCCACCGCCACCACCACCTGCGATTGTCATTCCGCATGACCTGTTCTTGCGTTACTGGACCTGGCAGTATGAGGTCCAGTGCGCCGCTGTTGCTGCTGGCGGGGCACCATACGTGGTTCCCCTTCCGTTCTATATGCAGCCGGAGCAGCAGCTCGAGCAGCCACCACCATCTCCACCGCATCAGCAGCCACCACCGTCTCCACCGCATCAGCAGCCACCACCATCACCACCAGCAGCAGGAGGCGAGGGAGGCGGGGCCTCCGGAGTCGACCTTGAGGGTGTGCAGTGGGAGTAGTACCTACCATTGCCTTTTGATATCATTTTTGTGAGTTGTACTTTCTTGTTTATTGTACAAACTCTTGTATCACGCTTCGGCGTTTTATGTTGTTCTTTTGTTGTATTTTTGTTTCCCTGTACTGTTGTTTATATTCGTCTTTACATTTATGTTTATATTTTGGCTTGATGTTACTGATCCTGTTTGATGTGGTTAGTCTTGATTAGATCTTGGAATCGTGGACCTACGTGGAACGTCATTTTTGTGGGTAGGCTTTTTGCGTGTGCCATGATCGACACGAGGGAAGTTTCAGTTCTCCCTTCACACTCCATTGCATTACATGTTTTTGAATATATTAAGGGCAATATATGTTTCTAAGTGTGGGGTTGGGTGTTTATTCTTCGCTTTACATTATTTTTTGTTGTACATTGAGGGCAATGCACGATTCTAAGTGTAGGGTGGGAATATATTCACGCGATGTTTGTCCTTTTGAGCATTTTATCACTTCAATTTTTTGCAAAAGCTTCCTTCATAATTTTTATTGACACTAAATCAGTTTTATAAAATTAAAAAAAAACACAAAAATATAATAAAAGTTAACCGTTTAGCATTCACATTTTTTAGTAAATAATAGAGGTTTGATTTTTTCGAAAGCAATTGAAATAGAAATTCCATCGAGTCAAACCCATTTTTTTGTGATAACCATGAGTTTTAGTGGGCTGAACGAATGAATCGCATGTAACCTTTTGCTTACACCCATTCCTTTCTGTTTCCGTGAGTTTATTTTTGAGCCTTGATAGCTTTAGACGTTGTTTGCTCTCGTTTTTTGCGGATTTGAGTGTGCCGGATGTTTCATGCTTATTAGAACTTGCTTTTAGTATACATTTCGAAATCATGAACATAAATATTGCAATAAAAATGATTGAGGCATTAGGATAAACCACTTTGTTAGCCTTTTATTTTTATTTTCCCTCACCCGAACACATCCACTAGTTAGCCATGTTGAGCCTATCATGTTCTTTCTTTAATTACCCACATTACACCGTCATTAAACCTTTATTAGCCTTTTCATTTATTTTTCGCCCGTGTTAGAAATCCGGTTGGCTAATGTTAATTTTATAGCTTTTATTTTGTTGTAATTTTTAAATGCTTGAGAAGTTTTTAGCTAAGGAAAGATGCATATTGACTTAGTTTCCTTCAAAAAAAAAATAAAAATAAAAAATCACCAAAATCAGCCGAATTATAGCCGATTAGAACAATTTTGTGAGCAAAGATGGAAATAATTCGGTTGTTAGCTCTTGTCTATACGGAAGTATTAGTTAGTTTATTTTTCATATTAGAAGTTGTTTTAGTTTTTGAGTTAGCATAACCGCCGGGTTTTTAGCCATTTAGCCATTTTAAAATTCCACTTCCTCACCTTTAACCATTGCCAAGTTACAACCCATTTAAAGCCCTTTTGATTTGTGCTTTGTTTCATGTTAGTTGGTAGAGATTTGATCTTTTAGCAAGCTTATGATTTATGCATGATTCATTGTCTTGGCATTTGAGTGTTCTATACATACTCCATTACTTGTATGATCATATATATTCCCGAGTGTGTGTGAACATTGTGAGAAGCATAAAGTTGCATGCTAATGATTTCCTAGGCATATTCATTTGCTCATTCGGTTATCACGTCATTGGGCTCATTGGGTTTCATTTAGTTAATTTTGCATTTCTTGAAAATCTCTTCAAACCTTTATAAGTTTATTAATGCTTACGGTTTTCCCGATTTGATTCATAGTGTCATTGGAAGTTTAATCGGAAGCTAGTTCAATCTTTATAAACATTGACATGATTATTAAACACGTGAGCCTCATTGTATGACTTTAGGTGGTTGGTTTGTGTAATTCATGCTAGCTTTCCGAATAGTCATTTGATTAGATATCTTTGACGAGAATTTAGTCAATTTATGTATCGTGTATTTGCCATATTTCTATGAATGTATTGAATGTATTCTAAATGGATTCGACACCGAAGTGATATTTTCTCCTTGATTGTTTGATTTGTGACTTTAGTCTAGTTTTATATTCTCACATATTAGTTTAGTTAAAAATCAACTTAAACATCTTTTACCCATATTTGATTGAATCTTAGTCCCAGTTTATTATCGCATCCCACCGTGTCCACGGATTGATATCCGATTCTTACCTTTACTATATTTCTATCCGACGGGTACACTGCCCGGTGTGTGTGATTAGTATTTGGTGAAAACCCTTTTTAAAACTAATTGTGTAAAACACTTATAAAAATATATATAT
Source organism: Smallanthus sonchifolius (assembly GCA_023525975.1). Taxonomy (NCBI): domain Eukaryota; kingdom Viridiplantae; phylum Streptophyta; class Magnoliopsida; order Asterales; family Asteraceae; genus Smallanthus; species Smallanthus sonchifolius. The sequence goes on along the minus strand of CM042019.1, from coordinate 21,344,708 downwards.
AGTTTACACGCATGCGCCGCCGACCGGCGCCGCTTCGTTCCCGCGTTTCGGTTCATGATCTAGCATAGGTTCGTTGTACCTTGGTGTCTCAACCGGTTAATCATTAACCACTAAGGTATAATTAATCTCATCAGTAGATTAATTATTTTTTTGTGTATTTGCGTGTTCATAACCAGATCCTGTTCGGTTTGTCTGTGCTGTTAAATAGGTTTTGGATTTTATTTTCCGCTGCGTATTTATTAATTAACTGAATTAATTAATTTCTCAATCAAAACCCGTTTTTTACAAAAGTCAAACTGATCACCACTGAATCCCAACAATGTATTCAACAGTTATATTCCATTGTAAAACGCAATTTAGCTGCGTTTGAATTCCGGTGGAGGTAGCGAAACCGATGTAAGAATCCCGGTTAACCATTTTCCGGAGATCAAGATTATATTGAATAATAGGGGTTTCCGGCATGGGTGGAGTCGGTGAAGTTTTCTCTGGCTGGCCAGCGATGTAAACCCTAATGATCTTTTCAACGCCGTCGTATTGAATCCAAATGTTATGAAAAGACGGAGTACTCGCGTCAGGAACAAGAGTGATGTTTTCCAGTGTTAATGGTTTCGATACTACTGATCTGATGGAGTGGATATTAAGCCTGATATGGTTGTTATCAATATCGAACGGTTGCTTGAACGTGTCTAGTTCAACGGCTACGATGACGTTGGTTGTTTGGTTGTCTATGGAGGCGTTGGTGAGGCCGAGATACTGGCCGTAGATGTTTTCCGGGATGTGGATGGTGGGTGCGATTAAGAAAGCTAAGCCTTCTCCGTGGGTGTTGTTTTGTGGGAAGATGTTGATGAGAAAGGAGGTGTTGAATGAGGCTACGTTGGTGTTGCCATACCATAGGGTGAATTTCCGGCGGAACATGACGCGGCCGGAGTGGTTTCGGAGGTCAAATACGGCGTTGTTGTTGCCGGTGTCGGGGGTTACTTGGAGTGCGTCTTGGCTTACTTTGGCGTGGTTTTCGAATTTTAAGTCGGAGTTGGCTTGGTACTCTAGGGTTTGGTTGAAGGTGTGGTAGGATTGTTTGAAAGTTTTGAACTTTGCGAGGGTGGAGAAGAAGGATAGAAAGATCACGGCGGCTGTGAGGGTGGTCGCCACTGCTACTCCCATCTCATGAAGTGATTGAAAGATGTACGACGGGGACGGCGGCGGCGACGGTGGTGGGATTGGAGGGGAGAGACTACAGAGAAATAAAAATGATGGATGGGTTTGTGATGTTGGATAATTTAAATGCAGAGGGTGGAGAGAGGTGGTAGTGGTTGCTTGGAAACAGCCATGGCCATTGGAGTTGGATTTGTTTTTTTTTAAAGGTAAATTTCTTAATTTATGTTAAGAGTGGGAGTGGAACACATAGATAAAATAAAAAAACTTAGTAATTTAAAAAGAAAGAATGATTTCTTAAAAAATAAAATTGAATTATTAAAAGCAAAAAAGATTATAATCTCTTGTGGATAATAATATGGTTTCTCTTAAAGAAAAACTTGAAGAGGTCCTATTAGAAGAAAGCACTCCAATAGATCAAATTCACGAAATTGTTCGATTATTATCCCTCGATGATAATGAACGCGAAAAATTGTTTAACATGGATAGTTCTTTACAAGAAAAATATTTTGGTAAACAAAAAGAAAAAGTCTTCATTCTTAAGGACCAAGAGACATAAGAAGAAACGACATCCTCAGGAGAAGAATCTTCTGTGCGACACAATTTCAGAAGAAATGGTAGATATGAAAAATCTAGTTATCACTCTGGATCTCGAAAAACTGAATTTAGTATGCCTTATCACAAAGGAATACCATATCCAGAACAAGGTAAAACAAATACCATTAACACCATTAATATTGACTGCATTTTTTACTTTGAAAAAGACAAAAAGTAATCGATAAATGGAATACAGGAATTAGCTTGATCATCCAATCTAATTCTAATGAATTTGTATCATCCAAAGCAGTTTTATTACTTGTTGAACATAAGTCTGCAGGTGTGACATCCGGCCTTTTTAGGTGAACTCCGTTAGCTTAAACTCAGTTAATCCCGTTAATTCTTAACCTAGTTAACCCAATTACAAATCTCAGGGACTAATTCTGTCTTTATCCAAACTCAAACACACTTATAACTACAAGGACTAGTAGTGTAATTAGTCAAAACCTAACATGTTGACTTGTAAAGTCAAAATCTTGTCTCTGTTGACTTTTGTAAGTCAAACCCCCAATCATATTGATCCAATTCGATTCTTTAACCATAAAACCGTTCGAATTCGATGTTGTAACGCATGGCATTGTTGATTTTGAATGATTTTGTGGCGTTTCTAACCATTTATCATTGTTAATAATGGCTAATTAACTCCACCAACCGTAACCGTCGACCCCTCTCGTCGATCTCTATCAAACTCGCACAATTCGATTACCATTCTCACAATTAAACATATGCACACCTCAAACGAACCACTGTCAAGCTTTTACACACTCTAATCTAGCCGGAGTTGAAGCCTGTGTCGCCGGAGATCAAACCACGCGAAGCCGGAATTCCATCTACTCGAACACCCTTAATTCGATATCGTTACTGGTAATTAAACACACCCTTAGTCTCGTCTTGGTCTGTAGATTGAAAGCCATAAACAAATTGTGGCGTACATTATCGATTTTAACATAAACTGATTCTAGTGTTCATCGCAATCCCGGTCTAATCGAACCCTACTCCTGACTCAGTTTAAATGCAATTAAATCATATGGATAGTTTTGAAATCCTCAAAGCTTTGAAAGCCCCATGATTTCAAACAGTAATATTTATCGAATTCGATCAATTTGACTTCGTGTTCTTAATCTAGGGTTTCGGCCATTCAATTCGTAAATAAACGATTCAAAACATGATAATTTTTCAGTTAAACCTACCCACTGGCTCGCAATACCCTGATTAACAAAAACCCTAAACTGTTGTTGAAAATCAGAATCGAAAACAATGGATTTGGGGAGGAGTTCTTGAGTCAGTTTGCAAGGGGGAAAGATCATAGGGTTTTTGTGTGTTAAAACAAATTGGAACCGGGTATTGGTGCGATGACCCTAGCGGGCGGAGATGGTTAAGACACTGGACTCGTGTGCAGGAGACCCGGGTTCGAGTCCGGTCTCCTGCATCTCTTTTTTGGGGGTTTTTTCCACTATTTTCCTTTTATAAAATTATTCCCGTTAGTATGTTAATGTTAAATTAAAATGTTTTGACACTCGAGGTCACCTGTATGATCGGGAATTTATTTCCCACTCCAACATACATATATCTTTGATTAAGAATAATATAGTTATTATTTTTACCATGTAAATGATTTTTTACATTACGAACAATATAATTAATTATAGTATATTCCTAAACCATTACTATAACTCGTTTCTAGTTATTATTTCCCCACATTTAAAAATAATAAAATTATTTATATTATTACTCACGTTTATGTTCCCGAATAAAATAATATATTTATTATTTTTGTCGCGTAAATAAGTATCGTGTTATTTCTCCAAACTCTAAAATAATATAATAGTTTATATTATTTTTCTCAACCATTAATTAATGGTACAAACGCACGAATATTTTTTCATAATTAGAGACTTTCTATACGAATCACATCTATCTCCATTATTATATTAAGAAATTTCTTTTTCCCGTTGACAAGTTTGTCTACTCGTTAATCATTTGTATGTCCTAGGACACCCAACCCTTTCTTGTGTCGTCGTCACAAAATTCCATGTGTCCCTAACTATTATACTTATAATTCTAGGGCATACGTAGACGGTTCACATACAAACTCTTGTGTTTTCTATTGCATCCTTGTGTAGCGCTACTTGAACACAACTCAGGTGAGTTTCACGGCCCCTTTTTACTTGTTTTCCTGTTGGGGGAGAAACATGCATACAAAGAAACATCACTTTACTTGTTTTCCCGTTGGGGAGAAACATGCATACAAACAAACATCATTTTACTTGCTTTCCTGTTGGGGAGAAACACGCACACAAAAAAACATCATTTTACTTGTTTTTCCGTTGAGGAGAAACATGCACACAAAGAAACATGGATCACATAATATTTCACTACCACTTATTTACTTAAGCGCAAACATAACATACAAAGTCCTTGTAACACTCTATTTTCAAACACAGATTAATAAATTATTAAAACACGCGGAAGTATTCGTCCCAAGATAATTATTTTTTTTTACTGTTCGCGTGTCACGAACTTCTGGAGCCCTCCCATCGCGTGCCGCGAGGGAGTCCCAAAAAAAATATCCGGAAAACCATGTCTTCGCGTGTCGCGAAGACCCATCCCTGGCTTTTCGCGTGACGCGAAGACCCCTTTTTCACAGAAAGTTTCTGCATCTGCAGATTTTCAACACTTAGCAAATTTCCAACTTTTACCATTTCAACTAGACACCAATATTTCCCAATCACTTGGGTTTTTGAGAAAAGCATTCAAAACACCATCTAAATACATCAAAACACAATTTCATGTATAAATTTACATCCATTAGATGGACTTCAAACTACACTCGAAATCATCAAAAAGTGCATACGAGAATCCATCATTCGCCATAGACTTGACCTTGACTATCCCGGAGCTTTTCCTACACAACATCACATATAACACCATTAGTAATGAAGATAAAACATATCAAACAAGTAAATACTACTTTTTTTCACCCATTCACCCATTTGACCCGTTTCCACCCAATTTGTCATTAGGCTACTTATCATTTGCATTTCACCTATAAGTTTCATTCTTTTCATTTAACATACATGGTTAACACATTTCCACTTCCACTAAGGCACATAGGCCATAACTTCATTAACATATTTTCATTATGATCCTTAGATCATAACTTCATATCCACATATCCATTATGGTACTTAGATCATAACTCCATATCCACTTATCCATTATGGTACTTAGACCATAACTCCATATCCACATATCCATTATAGTGTTAAAACTATAACTACATTCTTTCACTTATTCGTACACCTCTAAACACATTCATACCACATAACACATTATGCAATTAAACACATTATGCATACAACATTGCATATAATACCATTTATCATCAATTATTAAGTGCAAAAGCACTTACCTTTCGGATTAGAAGATCCCGCACCACCTTCAAGTTTTGCAATTTGATTACCTAAACATATACACCTAGTTTAGTAATCTAACCGTACATCAAAATCACATTATAATTGAGTTTACAACCCAATTTTTATTTCCAACCTAAACTGACCAGTTTGAGTTATACTCATAACCAAACACCCTCTTTCACCCCAAACTCACCTACTTGATTTTCATTATCCTTACCTTAACACTAATTTTTTCACTAAATTTTTATCATTAGGTTAATTTGGTGTTTGTTCAAGTGTCTAACATCATATAAACACTTAATCATTATTAAATCATCATCTTATCATCATAATCTAAAAACCCTCAATTTCTCCATATGAACCCTAACTTCTCATAATCAAAATCAAAGGGTTCTAGGATGTTAATCACCATTATTTACCTTTAGTTTAGCTACATTATCAACAATCTAACACCAATTAACCACATGCATCATAAATTTTTGAATTTCTATAAAACCCACCTACTAGCTCATCAAAGGTGAAATCAATGGAAGATAATCACTTACTTGATGTTAGGAAGGTGATGTGTGAGCCAAAACCTTCACAAATCCAAGCTCAAAAGCACGATTTTGGCTTCAATTTCGTTTTCTCCTTTTTCTCTCTTGCACAAGAACGACCAAAAACAAAATGAATTCTCAATTTTGACTTCTTCTAGTCAAATGGCAGATTTTTGGCCATTTTACACATTTAGCCCCTAAACATCCATTTCACCCATTTCATTCCAAAATTAGATAAAAACTAATATAATCCCATTACTAACTTGAAACCCACTTGTTTCAACTTATTTCTAAAATATTATTTTCACATAATATTTATTAGAATAATTATTTATTTATAACGAAACCCAGATTTTGGTTCGTTACAAATCACCTCCCCTTATTTGAGCTTCATCCCCGAAACCCGTCTTATGTTTCTACCTCACCAAAACTTGGCTAATCTCCTTATTGCGTAATCGCTTCACTTTTCTATCCAAGATTGCCACCGGTTCTTCAACATAATTCAACTTTTCATCCAGTTCAATATCATCCAATGGAACAAAAGTAGATTCATCCGCCAAACATTTTCGCAAATGAGACACATGTTATGAAGTCTACTTAGTCCCTCCGGTAGCTCCAAACGATAAGCTACTGCACCCACCCTTGCTATCACCTTAAACGGTCCGATAAAACGTGGACTTAACTTCCCCCGTTTCCTAAACCGTATCACCCCTTTCTAAAGAGAGACTTTTAAAAGCACAAAGTCCCCCACTTGAAACTCAATCGCCCGCTTTCTATTATCCGCATAGGACTTTTGGCGATCTTGATCCGCCTTCAAGCATGCCGTTATTTGGTCAATACTACTATTAGTTTCCTTGACCACCTCTTTACTACCAAGTTCCTGTTGACCAATTTCACCCCAACACACGGGTGTTTAACATTTCCTCCCATACAATGCATCAAAAGGCGTTATACTAAAACTAGAATGGTAGCTATTGTTGTACGAAAATTCCGCCAACGGTAAATGATCGTCCCAATTTCCCCCAAAATACAAAGCACACGCTCGCAACATATCCTCGAGCGTTTGAATCGTCCGCTCACTTTGACCATCCATTTGTGGGTGATAAGCGGTACTAAGATTCAATCTAGTCCCCATATCCTCATGGAATTTCTTCCAAAAACGTGATGTAATTCTCGTATCACTATCCGATATAGTCTTCACCGGTACACCATGACGCGACATAATTTTCTTCACATACATTTCCGCCAATCTATCCGATGAATACGTTTCCTTTATAGGAAGGAAATGTGCACTCTTTGTCAACCGATCCACTACTACCCATATCGCATCATAATTCTATCCTCCCTCACTACTCCCCCAAGAATATCTCCGTCTTTAATGATTCCTTCGAAAACGATACATAGTTTGTCTACTTATTGCACCAATTAGTTCGCCCACTATCTAATATAGTCACTGTTTCATTTAGACGAAACGTTTATCATTTATCTCATCTTCACCATGAAATAAGAACAATTCCAACCTCCTAACGATTTCGTGTATGGTCAAGCAAAAGTATTATGGAGCCCACTCATTTCATCTAAATAGTTCCAAACATTAATCTATTCACCAAATAAAGTCCCTATGTTGGACAACCATACGAATCGTGGACTTATCCTCCCATGATCTCAAACCCGAATCACCACTTTTCAAAGGAAAACTTTTTGAAATGTCAAGTTTCCACCTGGATTTCAACACTCCTAACCATGGGATACTTGGATTTTTAAACCACTTAAACGAGTAGTCAACACGTTTGACAACTAAGGAAATCCAAGTTCTAATCCCACGTCACCCACCTCTTAATTGGAAATTTCAAAACTACCTCACCAATCCACCCATTGAGACTCAAGATATTAAGTTCATACCTCTTGGGATTCGAGGATCCCAACACCTATACATAACTCCCCTTGAAGCTCGAGTCTTCAACCCAACCACTCTTCACCGATAAAGCATGCGACCTCCTCAAGTAAGGATACGACAACTTCCTTATTTGAATCCTCCTTTACAACACTGGAAGGAAGATGTCACACCCCAACCGGGCGGCGGAACACGTCGGAGTATGACCCGAATTGTGACCAGATTGCTCATAGCACTTGGAACTATTAAAATTTCATAATTTTATTCAATAATATTAAAAGTGCCTCAAAGGCTACAAATAGTTCAAATAAACAAGACAAAACATAGTTCCAAACAAGATAAAATCAGATTTCAAATTTCTAAGTCCAAGCCTAAGTGTTGAACATAAATCAAGCGTTGCTTGAACTTGGTGCACCTGAAACATGTTTAAAATAAGAGTTATCAACAAAATGAATTGTTGGTGAGCAATCATGGTAGATATAGATATAGTAGTTTAGATAAAGTACAAATTCCATGCTAAGACAAGTAATACATTATAGTCTTATTGTATATACACACAGTCCAAATTAAACCTTCCTTTTAAGATTTATCCAATTCAGATTGTCCAACATATAGTTAACAGTTTTTCAGTTTCAGAATTCATTACATGCATCCTAGATCAAAGAAATGCATGGGGTAGCTAACCCACATGGTACCACTAATTCCATTCATAGGCTGTCGAAACAGTTAATAATATGAACTAGTGTAATCAACAAATAAGCCACATAATGCAATTAAACAAGTCTAACATAAGGGAATTTGTTTCAAGTTGTGAGATTTGTCAATAGTGTAAGTGTAATTATATAGGAACATGTTTCACCCCAAAAGTGATAAAATGTATAAAGAGGGGCATGAAAACTCACATGGTTTGTAAGTAGTTTCCGAGCTAAGTTTGATCCAAAGATATAATCCAAAGTAGGTCACAATTAACCTATTATAGTTGTAGTTTAGTCATTTAGTTTAAAGGAATAAGCTAAGGTTTGTTCGTGTTCTCGAATTTGGGAAATTAGGATTTTGGAAAGTTTAAGGTTTGAAAAGTAATTTGGTTATAGTTTAAGGTGTGCAAGTATTTAAATTACTAAATTATTATGTTTAGTAATTTAAATATAATTTCAGATTTTATAAAATATTTTAAGTGATTATTTAATTAATTACTTATTTAGTAATTTAGTTAATAAATGTGTTTAATTAACTAAATATGTCAAAAAGATAGTAAGAATATAAATATAATTTAAATTATAAATTTTATAAATATTTTCTGTTAATAAGTAAATTTTTATAAAATTTACTTATTTTTAGTTTAATTAAATCAATAATTCCATTGATTTAATTACAAAACAAAATTAGTAAAAATTAGTAAAAATGTCTAAAAGTTCCAGAAACTTAATATTTTGTTAAAAATATATAGATTAAGTTTCTGTAATTTTTGTATAATTTTTGGAATAGATTTACTAATTTTAAATAAATAGTCCAAGCTTTAAATTTAGACTTTTAAATAATTAATTTTATAAACTCAGAAAGTTTTCTGTTTTTATTTTATAAAACAGTAGAGAATTTTATTACAAAAATTTGGACTATTTATTTGTACATTTTCGAGTTGTAAATAAAAAGTTATGAATTTTTAAAAATTAAAGATTTAATAAAAAGAAAAATCAAAAATAGGAAAATGTTGAAAAGTGGGCGAACCGGCCACAAGGCGGATCGAACCTGGGCTACTTGGCTTAGCAGCAGTGCACCTGACCGTTGGGCCAAGTGGCTAACCTGGTAATAAGTTGAATTGGGTTATATTTAACCCGGATCTTGGATCCGGTTTGTGTTCGTTTAAGCAAAAAAAAGGCTCACGGGTGAGGGCCTTAGCCGGACTCGAACCCGTGACCTCTCGTTCGTAATACGCGCACCCGGCCATCTCGGCCAAGTGACTAACTCGTAAACAAACGAAGAGAGGTTCCTTTTAACGACGTTTTCGAAATAAAATCCCAAATCCGTTTGAAACACAAGAACCCTAATCTGAGTTTGTTCGAATTCGATGAATCCGTATAATAGGAACTCAATTAACCATAGGGCTTTTGTTATACGTTCAATTCCAAGCTTAATGACGTATTGAATTACCTGGAATGATCAACTGATCGAAGTTCTGGACTCGTTGTTCAGTTCGTCTGAACTGAGATTCCGAGAGAGAGAATTAGAGAGTGTTAGGAGTTGTGATTTGTTTCAAATGGACGCATTAGGTGTCGTCGAGGTTTGTACAACCTCAATTCGACAAATAAATTCGCGAATTAACGAGTTTTGATTACGGTTTAAGACGGTTTAAAGTTTTTAGCCGTTTTCTACTGTTACGAGTTAAAATTTCGAATTAAACGAGTTCATCATGCTCGTTTATGAGTTGTAATGGGATTTCAGTTACGAATCTTTGCTCTTATCATCTCAAAACGCGTTTTCGAATATTCAGAACCCAAAACCGGGTTCCCCTTGTTTCGAACCCACGACCCCTTTTGGGTGGGTTTTAAAACAGAAAAATACAACTTTGGTCCCTGAGGTTTGTTAAGTTGACTCCGGTAAACTTAAACTTGAAAATAAGTTTGAGGAAAGGCAGTTTAGCCCTTGTAGTTAAGTTTTAACCAAAAACTAAGTTAGTTAGGATAAATAGGGTTTTTAGTTAATAAATTTGATATATTTTGACATTTAAATGTATAAATTAAATTTAAATTATAACAGAATTGTTTATTTCTATAAAAATGATATAAAATGACATATTTTTATAGAACTTTATTTTAAAAATATTTATTTAATTAAACTTTATTTATTTGAATTATTTATGAATAAATCTTATTATTTCTTAAAAATTCATAAAAATTTATAAAAGTCATTTTAATTTATATAATTTGTGTTTTAATTTAAATAAAACACATTAGGATTTTATTTTCAAATTAAATAAGTATAATTTTTTTTTTTTTTACACTTAGATAATTTATGAGATTTATTTTATATAGTTTAGGGACTTTATTCAAATACCATGAATATTAGCCCTAAAACATAGTTTGAGTATGGTTTTTAGCCACATAGTTTAAGCAATTCATTTAAGAATTTTCACATATTATTAAATATGGATAATTAGGGTTTACAATAAATGCCAAATGGCCGGAAATTGTAAACGGAAAAGTACAGATATTACAGTCTCCCCTACTTTAGGAAATTTCGTCCCGAAATTAAGTAGTGGAGTTTGTGAACAGGTGTGGGTACTTGGCCTTCATTTGATCTTCACGTTCCCAAGTGAACTCGGGTCCTCGTTTAGATTGCCAACGTACTTTCACAATCGGAATTCGGCTTCTTTTAAGTTGTTTGATCTCTCGATCCATGATTTCAATAGGCTTTTCCACGAAGTGCATCGACTCGTCAATGTGAACTTCGTCAAGAGGAACTTGGAGGTTTCCCTTGGCAAGACACTTCTTGAGGTTAGATACATGAAACGTGGGATGTACATTACTAAGCTTGTCGGGTAATTCCAACTCGTAAGCAACTTTCCCGATACGTTTGATGATTTTGAAAGGTCCAACGTATCGCGGTGTGAATTTCCCTTTCTTCCCAAACCGGACAACGCCTTTCCAAGGTGATACCTTTAAAAGAACCATGTCACCAACTTGGAATTCAAGAGGTCTTCTACGAATATCAGCATTCTTCTTTTGTCTCTCCCGAGCCAAACGAAGATTGTCGCGAACTTGGATGATTCGATCAGTGGTGTCTTGGACTAGAGCGGGACCAGTGATTTGTGCTTCACCGACCTCATCCCAGCCAAGAGGAGAACGACAATGGCGACCATATAAAGCCTTGAAAGGTGCCATCTCGATACTAGCATGGTAGCTGTTGTTATACGAAAACTCAGCTAGTGGAAGATATTTGTCCCAATTGCCTCCAAAGTCAAGGACGCAAGCACGTAACATATCTTCAAGAGTTTGAATCGTTCTTTCCGTTTGACCATCAGTTTGGGGATGGTAAGCTGTACTCAAATTCAATTGAGTACCCATGAACGATTGTAGAGATCCCCAAAAACGGGAAGTGAAACGACTATCACGATCAGATATGATATTAAGAGGAACGCCATGTAGACGAACGATCTCATCCAAATAAACTTGAGCCAACTTCTCAGCTCCCCAATCATCTCGAATTGCGAGAAAATGAGCTGATTTCGTGAGTCGGTCCACGATTACCCAAATGCTATCAAATCCTCGAGGTGTTCTTGGAAGTTTGGTGATAAAATCCATGGAAATACACTCCCATTTCCACATTGGAATCTCGGGTTGTTCAAGCAAACCCGAAGGTCGTTGATGTTCAATCTTGACCTTAGAACAAGTAAGACATTTTGAAATGTACACGGCAACATCTTTCTTCATGCCGGGCCACCAATAGTGTTGGCGAAGGCCTTTGTACATTTTATCGGCTCCTGGGTGTATAGAATAACGAGTTTTGTGAGACTCGTCAAAAATCAAAGTACGAAGATCATCCCGATCAGGAACCCATAAGCGGTTTAAGAAGTGTAGCAACCCATTGGGTCGAGTCTCCAATTGTTTTTCAACTCCACAACCCAATTCTTTTTGCATGTTGCCCTCGGAAAGAACCGTTTGTTGAGCTTTAAGAATTTTGATCTCGATATCCGATTGAATAAGAGCACAACATATGTTAGGATATTCTTTCCGACTTAACGCATCAGCCACCACGTTAGCTTTCCCTGGATGATATTTGATTTCGCAATCATAATCATTTAACAGTTCCATCCAACGACGTTGTCTCATGTTTAAGTCTTTTTGGTTGAATATATGTTGCAAACTCTTGTGATCGGTAAAGATTTCACATTTGGTTCCATAGAGATAATGTCTCCAAATTTTGAGAGCAAACACGACCGCACCAAGTTCGAGGTCGTGAGTGGTGTAGTTATCTTCATGAACCTTAAGTTGTCTTGAGGCATAAGCAATCACCTTACCCCTTTGCATGAGAACGCATCCAAGTCCTTGCTTTGAAGCATCACAGAAAACAACGAAGTCGTCGCTGCCATCGGGAAGAGATAGGACTGGAGCATGGCATAATTTTTCTTTAAGAGTTTGGAACACTTCTTCTTGCTCTTGTCCCCATTCAAAGATCCTACCCTTATGAGTTAGGGCAGTGAGTGGAACAGCAATCTTAGAAAAGTTAGAAATAAAGCGTCGATAATATCCTGCTAGTCCAAGAAAAGAACGGATTTCTGTTGGTGTTTTAGGAGCAATCCAATTCTTTACAGCTTCAATTTTAGCAGGATCAACATGAATCCCAGCCTCGTTAATAACATGACCTAGGAATTGGACTTCCTTTAGCCAGAATTCACATTTGGAGAATTTAGCATAAAGTTGTTCCTGTTTAAGAAGATCAAGTACTAAACGAAGATGTTCTTCATGTTCTTGCTTAGATTTTGAGTAGATAAGAATATCGTCAATGAAGACAATGACGAATTTATCCAAATAAGGTCGACAAACACGATTCATCAAATCCATGAACACGGCAGGTGCGTTAGTCAAACCGAATGGCATGACAACAAACTCGTAGTGTCCATAGCGAGTTCTAAAAGCTGTTTTGGGAATGTCTTCCTCCTTAACACGTAGTTGGTGATAACCCGAACGAAGATCGATCTTTGAGAAAATAGAAGCTCCTTGGAGTTGATCAAATAAATCGTCAATCCTTGGAAGTGGGTATCGATTCTTGACAGTCAATTTGTTGAATTCCCTATAGTCGATACACATCCTAAAAGATCCATCTTTCTTCTTGACGAATAAGACAGGTGCTCCCCATGGTGAGGAACTAGGACGTATGAATCCTTTATCAGAGAGTTCTTGAAGTTGACTAGCAAGTTCTTGCAGTTCAGATGGTGCAAGACGATATGGTGCTCTTGCCACAGGAGTTGCACCAGGCACAAGGTCGATACGAAACTCGACTTGTCGTGTAGGGGCAATTCCTGGTAGGTCTTCCGGAAATACTTCAGCAAAGTCCTTAATCACAGGAATATCAGCCATGAGTTTACCCTTGTCCTTCTCTTTCACAACGTGAGCTAGAAAAGCTGGATAATTCTTGTTGAGGTACTTCTGAGCTTTTGTTATAGTCATCAGTTTTAAGTCTTTGGGTTGTTTCTCTCCATACACGTGTAGTACTTCACCAGACGTCAGAGGAATCTTTATGAATTTGTCGGCACAAACGATCTCAGCACGATGTTTGGATAACCAATCCATGCCGACGATCACGTCGAAACTCCCAAGTTGCATAGGAGTTAAGTCAATAGAGAAAGTATGTTCGTTAAGTTGTAGTTGATTGTTTGCAATGATTGAGTCAACTTTAACGGATTTCCCGTTAGTTACTTCTACATTATAAGTTTTGTCTAGTTGGGTTCTAGTCTTAGCAAGCATTGGTTCAAAGTCAAAGGACACGAAACTTTTATCCGCACCAGAATCAAACAAAATAGTAGCATATTGATTATTGATCAGATACGTACCATTGACAACATCGTTGTCGGCTTGAGCTTGACTAGCAGTAATGGTGTAGACTCGGCCTTTGGAAGCAGAGTTTGAAGCTTTTATTGCATTGGCCAGTAATGGACACTTATCCTTGAAGTGACTTGGATCTCCACATTGGAAACAAGCCTTAACAGTTAAGGATGGTGTGTTTTGTATCACGTTATGGCCTTGCACTTGAGATTGAGTGTTGCTTGGGGTTCGGCAACGATCTTGAGTATGTCCCAACCTTTTGCACTTTGTGCAAACCCAACACGGTGCATTGGGAAGATGGTGAGACTTGCAAATATCACATTGAGGATAACTCCCCGAATAAGCCTTCTTGGTTGGACTGAAGGTAGTAGTAGTAGCAGGTGCTACTTGGCTCACAGGTTGAGCAGGTGTAACAGTCCCATAATTTTGTTTATGGTTGGACTTTCTCTTCCTGTTTCTACCAGTAGGTTCAGGTTTAGAAGTCACAGCAGCAACCACAGCAGGTTTCTTCCCTCCTTTGCGGTGAAGGATTCCCGCATCGACATAAGTGTCGGTAAGTGTGGCTGAAAGACGAACAGCTTCTTCGATAGTAGCAGGTCTACTACTAAGAACAACACTCCTGATTTGAATTGGGAGTCCCTTGCAGAATTTCTCAATCTTCCTAGCCAAGGTGTCGACTAGGTGAGGAACGAGTAGACAAAGCTCATAAAAACGAGTGACATAAGCAGAATTGTCACCACTATCTTGGGAGAGAGTCCAAAATTCCTCCTCGATCTTCATCATTTCGTTTCGAGGACAGAACTCATTGATCATGAGTTTCTTGAATTCAGCCCAAGGAAGAGCCATAGCAACAAGAACGGTGCGAGTAGTTTTCTCGCCGTTCCACCAAGTTAGTGCACGCTTTTGAAAGACGCTTGAGCCATATTGAACCTTGAGTGCCTCGGGAACACCAGCATTAAGGAAGGTGTTCTCAATGCCCTCAAACCATTGGAGTAGTCCAGTGGCTCCTTCATGACCCGAATACTTTGGTGGTGAACACGAATTAAAGTATTTGAAGTTGCAAGCATTGTTGTTGTTGTTATTAGAAGAGCTTTGATCACGATGTTGAAACAGAGCTGGTAGTATTGCAGCAATCCGATCAACAATTTGTTGTGTGAGTGCCGGATTTGTATCAACGGGATCAGACATTCTATAAGAAAATAAAGTAAAATGCAAGTTTGAGATGAATAATAATATTCAAGAGTTAGCTTTGAAAGTAAAGATAGGCTTAAGTTTAAACACATAGTTAGTAATTGTGTTGGTTGGGTTTTTACCTCACAATTACTTAGGACATATCAAGGTTAATAAGATTTCAACAATATTTGAGAAAGTCATGCTTTAGCCTATAAGTGAACACTCATCCCGAGAATCCCCAGGTAAGCGTAACAGGTCCAGTAATTTGGATTTGTACGAATACGCTTGCCTAGACAGGAAACTCAGAATACAGGCATTCACCCTTCCAGATTGCACGAGTTTCTGAACATTGTCAAAGTCTTAAACCTTAACGAGATTTTGGATAGACTTACAAAGTCTAGGGGGTTTTATAAAATATTTTAAAACATTGAAGAATTTCATATAAAAGAATATTGATGGAAATATAAGGTAAAGTCTTAGAATTTTGAGGATTTGTAAGATTTGTGTTAAAGATTTAGAATTTGACAAATAAACACATAAGTTCCTAATCATGCAAGACTAAAAGAGGGTCCTAAAGTTATAGTCTAGGTTAAAGATTTCTAATAACCTAAATCCCTATAACCAAGGCTCTGATACCAATCTGTCACACCCCAACCGGGCGGCGGAACACGTCGGAGTATGACCCGAATTGTGACCAGATTGCTCATAGCACTTGGAACTATTAAAATTTCATAATTTTATTCAATAATATTAAAAGTGCCTCAAAGGCTACAAATAGTTCAAATAAACAAGACAAAACATAGTTCCAAACAAGATAAAATCAGATTTCAAATTTCTAAGTCCAAGCCTAAGTGTTGAACATAAATCAAGCGTTGCTTGAACTTGGTGCACCTGAAACATGTTTAAAATAAGAGTTATCAACAAAATGAATTGTTGGTGAGCAATCATGGTAGATATAGATATAGTAGTTTAGATAAAGTACAAATTCCATGCTAAGACAAGTAATACATTATAGTCTTATTGTATATACACACAGTCCAAATTAAACCTTCCTTTTAAGATTTATCCAATTCAGATTGTCCAACATATAGTTAACAGTTTTTCAGTTTCAGAATTCATTACATGCATCCTAGATCAAAGAAATGCATGGGGTAGCTAACCCACATGGTACCACTAATTCCATTCATAGGCTGTCGAAACAGTTAATAATATGAACTAGTGTAATCAACAAATAAGCCACATAATGCAATTAAACAAGTCTAACATAAGGGAATTTGTTTCAAGTTGTGAGATTTGTCAATAGTGTAAGTGTAATTATATAGGAACATGTTTCACCCCAAAAGTGATAAAATGTATAAAGAGGGGCATGAAAACTCACATGGTTTGTAAGTAGTTTCCGAGCTAAGTTTGATCCAAAGATATAATCCAAAGTAGGTCACAATTAACCTATTATAGTTGTAGTTTAGTCATTTAGTTTAAAGGAATAAGCTAAGGTTTGTTCGTGTTCTCGAATTTGGGAAATTAGGATTTTGGAAAGTTTAAGGTTTGAAAAGTAATTTGGTTATAGTTTAAGGTGTGCAAGTATTTAAATTACTAAATTATTATGTTTAGTAATTTAAATATAATTTCAGATTTTATAAAATATTTTAAGTGATTATTTAATTAATTACTTATTTAGTAATTTAGTTAATAAATGTGTTTAATTAACTAAATATGTCAAAAAGATAGTAAGAATATAAATATAATTTAAATTATAAATTTTATAAATATTTTCTGTTAATAAGTAAATTTTTATAAAATTTACTTATTTTTAGTTTAATTAAATCAATAATTCCATTGATTTAATTACAAAACAAAATTAGTAAAAATTAGTAAAAATGTCTAAAAGTTCCAGAAACTTAATGTTTTGTTAAAAATATATAGATTAAGTTTCTGTAATTTTTGTATAATTTTTGGAATAGATTTACTAATTTTAAATAAATAGTCCAAGCTTTAAATTTAGACTTTTAAATAATTAATTTTATAAACTCAGAAAGTTTTCTGTTTTTATTTTATAAAAAAGTAGAGAATTTTATTACAAAAATTTAGACTATTTATTTGTACATTTTCGAGTTGTAAATAAAAAGTTATGAATTTTTAAAGATTAAAGATTTAATAAAAAGAAAAATCAAAAATAGGAAAATGTTGAAAAGTGGGCGAACCGGCCACAAGGCGGATCGAACCTGGGCTACTTGGCTTAGCAGCAGTGCACCTGACCGTTGGGCCAAGTGGCTAACCTGGTAATAAGTTGAATTGGGTTATATTTAACCCGGATCTTGGATCCGGTTTGTGTTCGTTTAAGCAAAAAAAAGGTTCACGGGTGAGGGCCTTAGCCGGACTCGAACCCGTGACCTCTCGTTCGTAATACGCGCACCCGGCCATCTCAGCCAAGTGACTAACTCGTAAACAAACGGAGAGAGGTTCCTTTTAACGACGTTTTCGAAATAAAATCCCAAATCCGTTTGAAACACAAGAACCTTAATCTGAGTTTGTTCGAATTCGATGAATCCGTATAATAGGAACTCAATTAACCATAGGGCTTTTGTTATACGTTCAATTCCGAGCCTAATGACGTATTGAATTACCTGGAATGATCAACTGATCGAAGTTCTGGACTCGTTGTTCAGTTCGTCTGAACTGAGATTCCGAGAGAGAGAATTAGAGAGTGTTAGGAGTTGTGATTTGTTTCAAATGGACGCATTAGGTGTCGTCGAGGTTTGTACAACCTCAATTCGACAAATAAATTCGCGAATTAACGAGTTTTGATTACGGTTTAAGACGGTTTAAAGTTTTTAGCCGTTTTCTACTGTTACGAGTTAAAATTTCGAATTAAACGAGTTCATCATGCTCGTTTATGAGTTGTAATGGGATTTCAGTTACGAATCTTTGCTCTTATCATCTCAAAACGCGTTTTCGAATATTCAGAACCCAAAACCGGGTTCCCCTTGTTTCGAACCCACGACCCCTTTTGGGTGGGTTTTAAAATAGAAAAATACAACTTTGGTCCCTGAGGTTTGTTAAGTTGACTCCGGTAAACTTAAACTTGAAAATAAGTTTGAGGAAAGGCAGTTTAGCCCTTGTAGTTAAGTTTTAACCAAAAACTAAGTTAGTTAGGTTAAATAGGGTTTTTAGTTAATAAATTTGATATATTTTGACATTTAAATGTATAAATTAAATTTAAATTATAACAGAATTGTTTATTTCTATAAAAATGATATAAAATGACATATTTTTATAGAACTTTATTTTAAAAATATTTATTTAATTAAACTTTATTTATTTGATTTATTTAGGAATAAATCTTATTATTTCTTAAAAATTCATAAAAATTTATAAAAGTCATTTTAATTTATATAATTTGTGTTTTAATTTAAATAAAACACATTAGGATTTTTTTTTCAAATTAAATAAGTATAATTTTTTTTTTTTTTACACTTAGATAATTTATGAGATTTATTTTATATAGTTTAGGGACTTTATTCAAATACCATAAATATTAGCCCTAAAACATAGTTTGAGTATGGTTTTTAGCCACATAGTTTAAGCAATTCATTTAAGAATTTTCACATATTATTAAATATGGATAATTAGGGTTTGCAATAAATGCCAAATGGCCGGAAATTGTAAACGGAAAAGTACAGATATTACAGAAGATCCCTATCTGTGACCCAAACACCCTAAGTATCTCCATCGGCTTAATCATAAGTCATCCTTTGAGATTTAAGGATCTCAATCACCTAATCCACCTTTGAAGTTCGAAGACTTCGTTTTCAAACACCGTTTGTGAAGTCCAAAAGGCTTCCAACATCATTTATGAAGTTCTAAGACTTCAACTACCATTTATGTACACATTCCACCTATGTACATTTCACCCCCTTTATATACATATTTCACCTATATATATCACCGATTGCGTACAATGTACATTCTAACATTTACCCCCTGACCAAAAAGTCCACAAACCGTGAGACCTTTAGTCAGTTTTATCCTATCACCGACTGTCAGTGCCAATACGCACTCTTCCATTTTCCCTTTCCACCGAAAAGTTATGTTCTCTAGAACAAAGCATACAGGTGCAATTACCCTTATCAAATCCCCCTTTTCAACTGGAATACTAAGTATCCCTTTATATCCCTGGTTGATGTCAATGGAACAAGCCATATGTATACACCAGATCGTAAACCTCATGTTTCAATGTCTCAAATGAGAACAGATTAACACGTCACCCGTTTATCATACTTGACAATGATATGGTTACTAAGTAACCCAACACCTCTTTTACAATCATCGGATCAAAATCCATGTGATCGTTTCGTCCACAACCCCTTGTTATTAAAACATGTAAACATCAACATTATGACACCCTCAATGTTGATCGTCCGAATCCACCGATCTGCTTAGCCTTTCATCTAACACAACGATCGAAAAGATTCAGTCACGACTGTAGTGATTAGAAATGCGTGACCCTTAAGCCTAAGTAAATTTCTAATTTTCTCCCCATTTGTGTTATCCTCCAGACATATAGCAATGTCCGGCATTTCTTCCCATAAAGGGTTTCTAGTTCGGCTAAGATGTTTCGGCTTTCATGAAGCCACTTCTCATTTACTCTTCATTTTCCACTTATCTCCTGTGTTCAACCTTCCCTTGCGCATTTAATAATGGACTCCACCTGAGTTGTACTCCTATACGCTAGGATCCCCTTTATAACGTCAACAGATAGCATCGAGAAACCTGATCTATCTACATTTCTTCGATGATTCCAAGATTCGAGCGACCTCGACTAGTCATAAAACACTTGCCCAAAATCTCGTTGATCACCTCTGCTGTCCACTGTACGTGAAGGAACTCTTCTACTATGCCACCCACCATGGCTTGCAATCGATGGTATTTCAACGTTACCTCTTGTATCCCCCGATGCAGGTGCCTTCACGCCATTAGGCCTTTCTATCCACGGATAACAAAATCCACCAATTCTCCACCACGACCCGAAGTCGACTCATCGCGAGTAATGCACCTTCTTTCAATTACAATGGATTGCTTCAAAGCCAATACCATTATAGTGATTCATTGCTGATTAATCAATGATTAACTCTCACTCTTTAACTCCTTTGGTTCGCACACCACGAACCCCTTGTGAAAATAAGGTTTTCCTTCCACTTCGGTTCGCCAACTGTTATACTTCTCGCTCTCTAGACTTCATACGGTTCCTCCCAAGGATCGCCTCAAGGATAGCAATCTTCCTCGAAGGAAGATCGATACAACATGATAGAAAGCTCTAGCCATCCTCCGCTAGATTGATGCATTCTATTTCTCCTAACCCATTCCATGTTCCTCACCACCCGCGAGGTGATACACGTCTAGACTCTAACATACTTGAGTCCTTAAGATAACTTCTATCCACCAATTCTTCTACTTAGACATGTGCCCCTTAGTCTCCCCGGCCAATTTTAACTAATTGTAGATGTTCTACCCACTTGTTAAGGCACTATATCTTATCTATGTGTATATGTATTACCCCCATCTAATCATCCATATACATACATACATTCATACACATATAATCACAATCACTTACTCCTTGCTTATGTTCATTGTTATATGGTTATCATAATGACCCTTACACAGATTGTCTTATCAATCACATTGGCAAGGCATGTTTAATAATACAATATGCCCAATTGTAGTTATCATATCCATACAACAAATCACAAGACAAGTTTCGGCACACATAACACTTTGTCATTCAATCGTACATATATATATACACCATATACATAACCACCTTTATCAAAACATTACTAACCTTTCACTTCCGAAAGCTCCGACTCTTAGTCAAGTCCTTCTTGGATTCTCGTATCATTCCCTCATATCAAGAGATCCGGTTTAAGTTTGGTGCCTCGCACACCAAATCCCTCAAACCAGGCTCTGATACCAAGTTGTAACACTCTATTTTCAACCACCGATTAATAAATCATTAAAACACGTGGAAGCATTCGTCTCAATAGAATAATTTTTTTTACTGTTCGCGTGTCGCGAACTTCTGGAGCCCTCCCTTCGCGTGCCGCGAGGGAGTCCCAAAAACAAAATCCGGAAACTAGGTCTTCGTGTGTCGCGAAGACCCAACCCTGGATTTTCGCGTGGCGCGATGACCCCTTTTTCACAGAAAGTTTCTGCGTCTGCAGATTTTCAACACTTAGCAAATTTCCAACTTTTACCATTTCAACTAGACACCAAAATTTCCCAATAACTTGGGTTTTTGAGAAAAGCATTCAAAACACCATCTAAATACATCAAAACACAATTTCATGTATAAACTTACATCCATTATATGGACTTCAAACTACACCTGAAATCATCAAAAAGTGCATACGAGAATCCAACATTCGCCATAGACTTGACCTTTACTATCCCGGAGCTTTTCCTACACAACACCACATATAACACCATTTGTAATGAAGATAAAACATATCAAACAAGTAAATACTACATGTTTTCACCCATTCACCCATTTGACCCGTTTCCACCCAATTTGTCATTAGGCTACATATCATTTGCATTTCACCAATAAGTTTCATTCTTTTCATTTAACATACATGATTAGCATATTTCCACTTCCACTATGGCACATAGGCCATAACTTCATTACCATATTTCCATTATCATTCTTAGATCATAACTTAATATCCACATATCCATTATGGTACTTAGACCATAACTCCATATCCACATATCCATTATGGTACTTAGACCATAACTCCATATCCACATATCCATTATAGTGTTAAAACTATAACTACATTCTTTCACTTATTCGTACACCTCTAAACACATTCATACCATATAACACATTATGCATACAACATTGCATATAATACCATTTATCATCAATTACTAAGTAAGTTCAAAAGCACTTACCTTTCGAGTTAGAAGATCCCGCACCACCTTCAAGTTTTGCAATTTGATTACCTAAACATATACACCTAGTTTAGTAATCTAACCGTACATCAAAATCACATTATAATTGGGTTTACAACCCAATTTTTATTTCCAACCTAAACTGACTAGTTTGAGTTATACTCATAACCAAACACCCTCTTTCACCCCAAACTCACCTACTTGAGTTTCATTATCCTTACCTTAACACTAATTTTTTTCATTAATTTTTTATCATTAAGTTAATTTGGTGTTTGTTCAAGTGTCTAACATCATATAAACACTTAATCATTATTAAATCATCATCTTATCATCATAATCCAAAAACCCCCAATTTCTACATATGAACCCTAACTTCTCATAATCAAAATCTAAGGGTTCTAGGATGTTAATCACCATTCTTTACCTTTAGTTTAGCTACATTATCAACTATCTAACACCAATTAACCACATGCATCATAATTTTTCAGATTTCTACAAAACCCACCTACTAGCTCATTAAAGGTGAAATCAATGGAAGATAATCAGTTACTTGATGTTAGGAAGGTGATGTGTGAGGCAAAACCTTCACAAATCCAAGCTCAAAAGCACGATTTTGGCTTCAATTTCGTTTTCTCCTTTTTCTCTCTTGCACAAGAACGACCAAACACAAAATGAAGTCTCAATTTTGACTTCTTCTAGTCAAATGGCAGATTTTTGGCCATTTTACACCTTTAGCCCCTAAACTTCCATTTCACCCATTTCATTCCAAAATTAGATAAAAACTAATATAATCCCATTACTAACTTGAAACCCACTTGTTTCAACTTATTTCTAAAATATTATTTTCACATAATATTTATTAGAATAATTATTTATTTATAACGAAACCCGGATTTTTGTTCGTTACAGTCCTTACAAAATCGAACCGTTAATATAAGGTATATAGCGAGGAAATTTGAGTAGTACTACTGGGTTTGACAAACCCCCACCCGGGCTAGTCGCGCTAGCACGATTGGATGTCGAACTGGTGTAAATTGTCCTAAACACTGGCCATTGTTGATGTTAGCAATGGTGGAAGGCATTCAAACACAAACAGTCAGCTTCGGTTGCAAACGCTTAGAGTAACTTGTACATTATCTAGCTAGCAATAGGTGTGACTTACGTATGTGGATCCTGTAAACACTCAAACAGTTGATTTACTTACAAACCTGTGAACTCACTAACCTCGTGTTGACACTTTTTCTTACATGTTTTCTCATGTCGCTAAGACACAGGTTGCACATCTAGGACATGCTTGGAGTCCTATTGTCATTTCATTCCTATGCAAACATTTAAAATAATTCACTTACTTTCATTAAACTAAACTTGGGCGCGTTTGTTTTGCGCAACAACTACTTGACATAAACCGATTCCGCATTTAACTCTGAACATTTAATGGTTTTGTTAAAATGCATATAGTTTCGTTTGACGTAACTAATGACTTAGATCCTGGTTTGTCACACGCCTAATGGTAAAACTCTGTTAGTGGATTTTGGAGGTGTGACAGATTGGTATCAGAGCCATTGGTTATAGAGAACTAGGATTGCATACTAGACTATAACCGCACATATGCATTAGTTACACGGCACAAACACTCATACGTGATACACATAGCATCCATACATACATTGCATTGCATGCATGTTGACATCATCCATATCACCCTCTGCTAACGAGGGACATGTCATTCGCATTGCATCATCATTCCTAGTGGTGACACCCGTGGAATCGTCGAAACAGCATCCACTCCCGTCCGAGGGTAGCAAGACGGAGCCTTCGGAGGAGTTACTCACACCACCATCATCTGCACCCTTGTTACACCACCAGAGCCGAAGATAACACCGGCTTGAGCCTATCGATGACACAATCAGGGAATGGTTGGCCTTCTCAAGTCCGTACTAGGGGCGACACACAACACTAGCACATGTCTCTTTGGGAGTTGGGTTCGTCGGAGGCGAGTCCCTCCTGCACCCACTAGCAACAATACTCCGACCTCACTAGCTTTAGTCTACTTCAAGCTGAACCTGTGGACTTCGCGTGAGGTACACCATGTGGAGACAGACCGTTGCACGCATTATTACAGAAATTCATTAACACATAGATGTCATCACTTTCCCGAGCGGTGGGCTCGCGTCTTTGGTCGATATTCTGTTGAAGAAAGATTGACCACAAGGTTGAGAACGCCTTGCTCATTGCATACTTAAACCCTATCCTGACTCAGTTGGAAGGACGACTACTTTGCCTCTTCCAGTAACACATATCCATGAACTAGTTTCACTTCTCAAAGCCGCATTTCATATGCATGTTTGTTTCATGTGTATGTTCCCATCTAGAATCCACTGGATTCGACTCTCGTATTATGTTCCAACTCGAGTGAATACTCGGATCAAACGATTTCCGACTACTCATCCTGGTATGAGTCCTAGTTGATCAACTTATGGTTGATGACTAAGCCTTTCAATGACTTATCATCTTTAACAACACCCTGTACTCGACAATAAAAATTGAGGGAGATTTTGACACAGGACAGGGAGAAGCTAGGGTGAGCATGCAAAACAAATTATCATTACGGGTGCACACGTAATATTAATTTAAGGTGCATGTAAATCCTGGTGAAACCTAGTGTGTGGATAAATGGTTCTAATATGTGCTTTACAGACTTAAGTTTCTACTGCCTGTAAAAATTCACGTAACCCGCTCAATGACTAGTTGGTATCGTTAAACCTGTTCAATAGTTGATAGACGCGATTATCAGGTTGAAGATGTTTACGAAGACACTGAACTATCATTAATAGGATCCATCATTTTATTTCACTCATGTAAGAGTCTTAGTGAACATAAGACCCTCATCCAACTTGATCAAGGAAACCACCTCGATTGAAACTCTAGTAGAACCTCATGGCAACCCTAGTAGAACCTCATGGCAAACCCTATTACTTTATCGTGTGACTAATCCTTAGTCTAATTTGATTGATACCCCAGCATATCCAGTTATTTCAATGACATTAGAAAACGGGGATTTAATCTAACTAACCATCAGTTGGACGCGATTACTTAAACAAACATCCTATCCCTTGTACTCCTGGAAATCTATATCTCATTAAAATTTTTCCTATATGTGAATCTCTTCTCTTAGCCTTTGCGTTGACCGACACTTACCTTATAAGCGCAGGTCTCACTAGAAGTCTCAGCGTGACCCCACAAATTTCCTACTAGTGAGTCATACTCCGACTCTATTAGAAACTATGTACACCATAGAGATAACACGGTCAAATAATCAAAGCAACTCACATAGGATTGGCTGATCATAAGCTTGATATCGATCTCATGCCGGTCACACTTGGCAGCTTTGATATAATTGTAGGCATGGATTAGTTATCCAAAAATCAAGCTGAAATCATTTGTCATGATAAAATTGTTCGCCTTCCTCTCCCTAGTGGAGAAGCCCTTTCTCTCCGAGGCGAAAGGAGTGGTGTAGTCGTAGACATCATATCTTTTTCGTATGTGCATTGATTATCGTGAACTAAACAAAGTGACTATCAAGAATTGTTATCCACTACTCCTTATTGATGATCTGTTTGATCAACTCCAAGGATCAAGCTTCTATTCAAAGATCGATCTTAGATCCGGTTATCGTCAACTGAGAGTCCGAGACGAAGACATCTCTAAGACTGCATTCAGAACCAGGTACGACCATTACGAGTTTATGGTAATGCCATTCGGACTAACCAACGCTCCCGCGGTGTTCATGGACCTCATGAACCGTGTGTGTAAACTCTACCTTGATAAGTTCGTCATCGTATTCACTGATTACATCCTCATATATTATAAGCGCAAGGAAGAACATGAGGAGCATCTGCGTTTAATCCTCAAACTGCTAAAACAAGAGCAGTTACATGCCAAATTTTCCAAGGTGCGAATTTTTGGATTCGCGAAGTTCAAATTCTAGGACATGTAGTCAACGAGAAAGGAATACATGTCGATCCGTCTAAAGTAGAAGCCGTCAAGAATTAGGCGGCACCAACAACTCCAACTGAGGTGCGATAATTTCTGGGATTGGCTGGCTACTATCGACGATTCATCGAGGGATTCTCAAGGATCGCTCAACCTCTTACTACCCTAACACAAAAAGGAAAACCCTATAACTGGAGTGAAACCTAGGAATATGCATTTCAACTGCTAAAACAGAAACCTTGTTATGCACCCATCCTATCTCTTCTAGAGGGAACGGATGACTTTGTAGTGTATTGTGATGCCTCCATTCAAGGTATCGGTTGTGTGTTAATGCAACGCTGGAAGGTTATCACATACGCCTCCCGTCAACTGAAAATTCATGGGAAGAACTACACGACTTATGATTTAGAGTTGGGAGCTGTAGTGTTTGCACTGAAGATCTGGAGACATTACTTGTATGGTACCAAGTGCACCATTTACATCGATCACAAGAGTCTTCAGCACATCTTCAAACTGAAAGAGTTGAACATGCGACAGTTTCGTTGGATCGAACTCTTGAATGACTATGATTGTGTAATCAGGTATCATACAGGCAATGCTAATGTAGTAACCGATGCCCTAAGCAGAAAAGAAACTAAACCCAGACGAGTCCGAGCAATACAACTCACAATCCACCCTGGATTGCCTGACCAAATCCGTAATGCTCAACTCGAAGCCCTGAAAGAGGAAAACCTACCGTTAAAATCCACGTGTGGTATGGAGGAACAACTTGAGGTTAAATCAGACGGCATTCGCTACTTCGCGGAGCGAATATGGGTCTAGTGTACGGGGACTTAAGGGAACTTGTGATGGCTGAAGCTCACAAATCTCGATACTCTATTCATCCTAGTTCTGACAAGATGTGCCATGACCTAAAAGGTGCTATATTGGTGGTCGAAGATGAAAGCTGATATAGCCACCTATGTGAGCAAGTGCCTGACATGCTCAAAGGTCAAAGTGCAATACCAAAAGCCTTCTGGTTTACTTCATCAACCAGAAATTCCAATGTGGAAATGGGAAAAAATTTCCATGGACTATATCACCAAACTATCCGAACTCCTAGCGGATGCGACACCTTCTGGGTAATCCTAGATCGTTTGACAAAATTCCTCTCACTTCCTGGCGATCAAAGAGACTGATAAGATGGAGAACCCAACTCGTATTTATTTGAAAAAATTAGTCTCTCAGCACGGAGCGCCAATTTCAATCATTTCGGATCGAGACACTCGATTCGCCTCACGTTTCTGGCAATCATTAAAAACAAACTTTAGGCACACGCCTGAATATGAGCACGGCATACCATCCTCAAACAGATGGCCAGACTGAACGCACTATTCAAACCCTAGAGGATATGCTACGAGCTTGTGTGATCGATTTCAGTAACAGTTGGGAAACTCACTTGCCTCTAGTGGAGTTCTCCTACAATAACAGTTATCACACTAGCATCAAAGCAGCACCTTCAAGCCATTATACGAACGAAAATTCCGATCACCTATTTGTTGGGTTGAAGTTGGGGATAGCCAACTTACGGGTCCTGAACTTGTGTTCGAAACCTCAAAAAAGATCGTTCAAATTCGAAATCGTATGGCGAAGACCGTGACCGTCAAAAGAGCTATGCCGATAAGCGTCGGAAACCGTTAAAATTTCAAGTAGGCGACATGGTCCTATTGAAAGTCTCAACTTGGAAAGGTGTAATTCGTTTTGGCAAACGAGGTAACTTAAACCCTCTTTTTTGGTAAACGAGGCAACACACTCGAACCGTTAATATAAGGTATATAGCGAGGAAATTTGAGTAGTACTACTGGGTTTGACAAACCCCACCCGGGCTAGTCGCGCTAGCACGATTGGAGGTCGAACGGGTGTAAATTATCCTAAACACTGGCCATTGTTGATGTTAGCAATGGCGGAAGGCATTCAAACACAAACATTCAGCTTCGGTTGCGAACGCTTAGAGTAACTTATACATTGTCTAGCTAGCAACAGGTGTGACTTACGTATTTGGATCCTGCAAACACTCAAACAGTTGATTTACTTACAAACCTGCGAACTCACCAACCTCGTGTTGACACTTTTTCTTACATGTTTTCTCAGGTCGCTAAGGCACAGGTTGCACACCTAGGACATGCTTGGAGTCCTATTGTCATTTCATTCATATGCAAACATTTAAAACAATTCACTTACTTTCATTAAACTAAACTTATGCGCGTTTGTTTTGCGCAACAACTACTTGACATAAACCGATTCCGCGTTTAACTCTGAACATTTAATGGTTTTGTTTAAACGCATATTGTGTCGTTTGACGTAACTAATTACTGAGATCCTGGTTTGTCACACGCTTAACGGTAAAACTCCGTTGTTGGATTTTGGAGGTGTGACGGCAGGAATTATACAGGATTTCATAAAGAGAACTTCATTGAACGAAGATATGCATGGAGAAGATACCTTTGATACAATTGTCAAAGCTCTCTATGTTATGTTTCTAGGACTTGATTATATCAATAATCAACAATTAGAAAATCAGAAAAAGCTTGAGAAAGCTAGACAAGTTTTAACAAACGCACAAATTTGTGATATTTGTCTTCTTGACGATTTTACTTGTGTTTTTGAACAGAATCTTTATAAATTAAATACTGGCGAATATCATTCTTGGACAGAGGCTTATCTAATGAAAATCCCAATCGTCGACGAAAAGGCTAAAGAACGATGGAACAAAGAAAAAACTGCATTAACCATGCACTCTTTAGGATTCGCTACAAGAATCATAAAAGAAGAAATCGCAACTCTATGCGACTTCTCAAACAAGCAGAAACAGTTAGAAATTTAACAAACAATGCTGCAAAAAACTCGTTGAGTGTCAGCAAATCTTGTTTGGATGCTCTCCAAATAAAGATAAAAAATATTTCAAAAATAAATATAAAAGGAAATATAAAACACAACCTTCTTATAAAAAGGTTTGGAAAAAGAAAAAACGAAAATTTACTCCTAGTAAATATTTTTCAAAAGAAAAACCTAAACAAAAGGTCTGCCCACAAGGTAAGAAAAAATATCGTTGTTGAATATGCTCAGAAGAAGGACATTATGCTAACGAATGCCCTAATAGGCATAAATTCCCTGATAAATTAAAACTTATCAAGGAAGTTACTACTGGTGGATACTATCCATTAGAAGAATTTTCCGAAGAACAACAAATTGTTTATTCGCTAAAAATCTTTAATGACACAGCCTCATCAGAAACAGATGTCTCTAACTAACTTAAATCTTTTTAAGAGGGGAGTTTAGAAGAAATAAAAATGGACTTTTTGCCAAAATTTTCATAAAACAAGTAATGATTTACTATTCGCAAACATTACTAACCTAAACTCCAATTATATTAATGGAAAAATCCCTTTTAAAGGTTATAAATTAATAAATCTTCATTGTTATGTAGATACAGGTGCTAACTTATGCCTAGCAAGCAAACATGTTATCCCAGAAGAACTTTGGGAAAACGCACCTAAAGAAATAAGTGTTACAATTGCAAATCAGGACATAATTATTATCGATAAAGTTTGTAAGTAATTAACAATCTACCTTGCAGGTGAACCATTTGTTATTCCTATAATTTATCAACAAGAGTCTGACATAAACTTCATTATAGGAAATAACTTTTGTCAATTATACGGGCCTTTTACCCAATAGATTGACAGAATTTCATTTCATTAAAATAATGAAATGATTCTTATAAAAAAGATTTCAAAAGCTTCTAGGCTTGGAAAACCAGGATTTCTTGAATCTATGAAAAAGGATTCAAATTGTCTACAAATACATGGAACAAACATAACCCAAGAGGTTATAACTCCAGAAGAAAGATATTTTCTTAATACGAAAAAATTTTCTATAATAGAACAACTCTTAGACAAAGTCTGTTCTGAAAATCCAATTGATTCGGAAAAATCCAAAAAATGGATGAAAGCATCTATTAAACTAATAGATCCTAAATCAATCATTAGGGTAAAACCAATGAAATACAGTCCACAAGACAGGGAAGAATTTAGTAAACAAATTAAGGAACTTCTTAATTTAAAACTTATTGTCCCTAGCAAATCTCCTCATATGTCGCCCGCCTTCTTAGGTGAAAACGAGGCAGAAAAAAGAATAGGTAAAAAACGTACGGTTGTTAATTACAAGTCAATTAATAACGCCACTATTGGTGGCAGCCATAATCTTCCCTGTATGCAAGAATTACTAACCCTCCAAAAGGAAAAACCATTTTTTCCAGTTTCGACTGCAAAAGTGGATTTTGGCAGGTATTCTTGGATGAAGAGTCCCAATTATTAACCAATTTTACATGTCCAGATGGTCATTTCCAGTGGCAAGTAGTCCCTTTCGGACTCAAACAAGCACCAAGCATATTCCAAAGACATATGCAGAATGCATTAAAAGGTACCGGAAATTATTGTACCGTCTATGTAGACGATATCATGGTATTTTCATATACTGAATAAAAGTATTAACTTCATGTTTTTAAAAGCTATAGAAAAGCATGGAATAATTCTTTCAAAAAAGAAGACTAATCTTTTCAAATCAAAAATTAATTTTTTAGGCCTTGAAATAGATCAGGAAACACATAGTCCTCAAAAACATATTCCGGAACATCTTCATAATTTTTCAGACACACTTGAAGACAAAAAACACCTTCAGAGGTTTTTAGGAGTATTAACTTATGCCGAAAATTACATCCCTAAGCTCGCTGAGCTAAGAAAACATTTACAGGCAAAACTAAAAAAAGATCATGTTTGGAACTGGAAACAATCCGACATAGATTACATTAAAAAAATAAAGAAAAACTTAACCAGTTTTCCAAAACTTTATCTTCCAAATGACAAAGACTTTCTTATCATAGAAACAGACGCCTCCAATGATTTTTGGGGAGGACAGCCGAAAGAGAAGAAATTTGTATGTATACTTCGGGAAGCTTCAAACAAGCCGAACGAAACTACCACAGTAATGAAAAAGAATTACTCGCTGTAAAAAAATACTATTTCAAAATTCTCTATTTATCTTAACCCTGTCAAATTCTTAATCAGGACTGATAATAAAAATTTTACTTATTTCCTTAAAATAAAAATTTCTAGAGATAATAAACAAGGTCGTCTTGTCAGATTCCAAATGTGGTTTTCTAGATCTTGCTAATAGTCTGACACGAGATTTTCAAAATGCGTAAGCAGTGACGTATTCTCTCTCCTTCCCTCTATTTATAGAGAAGGATCTGCAACTTCTCAAATCACAAAAATTTTCTCTAAACAAAAAATTATTTTTAAGAGAAGGGGATTATGGAAGATTTAAAGGCTTAGGCCTAAAAGAAAAAAATCTTTTAATAGAATTAAAAGCTATTCAAGAAAAAATAGCTATCTATGATGAAAATCTAGAAACAACTGTTAATTCAGTATAGGAATCCGAAATGATACAAACTGAATCTAGTCCTGATCAAACAGTATCAGGTAAAGACAAATCAACTCCGTTGAAATTTGTTGCTTTGGTAAAAAGAAAAGAGAAGGTAATTGATGAACCACAATCATCAGCTAGATAAGCCTGGTAAAGGCTACTCAAATCCGTTGATAGCTGACAGTTTGCTAAAAACTGATAAGGTCAGTTTTAGACCAAGTTACATTCAAATCCTAGAAGAACCTGAAAAACCTAAACCTAGATTTTATGTTATCTTTGACGGAGAACACAGAGGCATCTATGAAGACTGGTCGATAGTCTCCAAGTATGTTACAGGGAATTCCTTCCCATTCAAAAAGTACGGATCCTTATTACAAGCTCAACAAGAAGCCACTCGCTTTTTGGCTGAGTTCGGAAAGAAAGAAAGAAAGAAATACCTTTAACGGTAATAATTTTTCCTGAACCATTAATGGTCAAGAAAAAAAGAAAGAATTGTAGAATTCAAGAAAACTTTCTCAAAGTTAACCATATATTATATCTTTAGACGAATTCAGAATGATATGGTCTAAAGCCAGATCTCTAAGTCAAAACGACTTTGAGGCCAAGCATATTTATACAGAAGACAAGGCTACAAAAAGTCTTATTATCTTTTGTCCAGGTGCAAGCCCATAACTTATTTCTCTAACATTTTCTGCTGGATTAACAAAATTTATTTACCCTTCTCCTAATCTATTAGAAGTCAGTTCATTGGTAGAAGGAATGAAGAAAGATTTGAAAAACTTTCGAAAGAAGATTACTACAGCAAAAGATGCAAACATCTTCATTAAGTGCACGTCCACACTTCCAGATTGGTACCAAGGAAACAGTTTTCCAGCCTACCATCACCTAGAAATCGGCTTAGCCAAAACAAGAACGGTTAATCCTTCAAAACTTTCAAAAATTTCTGAAGATATTGATCGATGGGTAACCATCCGAGCAGAAGGTTTCTTAAGGATCCTTCGTAATCTTAACAAAATCAAGAAAATAAGCATTAATAAGGTTAATTATTGCAGTGATAATTGCATTATTACAAGCTATTGTGGGACACCTCTCCCACTTCATGAAAAGGAGCTGATTGACAAAATCACTCAAAGAATTATTGAAATTAAGTCGAAGTTGGTCCCGCCACTAAGACAATGCTTTGTCAAAAGCTACGAAGAATCTACGAAAATCACACTTGTGATTTTTTCCAAGAAAATCAAGCAAGAGAAGGTCCCACCTCTCCAATCAAATACTTCTTTATCGATAATGAAGTCACCCGTGAATTAAATGGGACCCATGGATTCATTGATTGAAGAAAAAACGTCACCCATGACGATTTAAAGGACCTTATGGTCTTTTTATCTTTTGTAAAAGAGAATTCTCCTGCTATATAAAGGACGAAAACTCTTTAGAATAGACATCGAATACTCTCACCCTCAATTCTTTTCTTTTCCTAGCAAAATGTGTGAGTAAGTTCCTCATTAGAGGAACCATGTAGAATGTAAAGAAGTTCTTCTTCGGAAGAACAGTTGTGAAATAAATAAAATTCTTCAAAGTTTGCTATTAATTTTTTCTAATCTCTCAATATTGTAAAACCTGGAGCCCTGTAGCCATGAAGAAGTACCATTTTGGCAGGTGACCGTCGGGAAAATTTGGTTGGGTTGGTCTCTTGCAATTCTTCATTAGATTAGAAGATCCAATATATGCAAATTAGAGGTATTATTTATTTCCAATTATTTGTATACTTCAATTTTCTATATGTTTCCTCTTATAAATCAATAACCTTTCCTCACGAACGAATAAGAACATAAGCTTTAATTAGCAAATAAAAATGTTTATCCGCAAGTGGTTGATTGGAAACAGCCATGGCCATTGGGGTTGGATTTGTTTTTTTTAAGGCAAATTTCTTAATTTTTGTTAGGAGTGGGACTTGAACCTGTGACTTTCTCAAACCTTGGGTTGAATTTGTTGTTTGTAATAATTTGTATGTTACCTATGTCTTATTCTTAACCTAGATTGTAATTTTTTTTTTTTTTTTATAGATTATAGATACTAACCTCACACATCTATAAAATCTAGATCAATGTTCATTATGAGAATATAATCCTTAACTACGTACCGGGTAATACATTTGCTACACATCTTGATATAGTTAACCTATAAAGCCACTGGCACTCGATTGTAATTAGTGCGGTGAAAACTTGAATGTGATCTAACTTGATGTGGTTGGCTCGAGTTAATATTTTACATACTAATTTTTCTTATATATCGATAGTTTAATCGCCTAAATGTTAACTAGGTGCACATTTAGTTGTTTAGATATAATTGGGTTTCTCATCCTCGTCTTTATATATGAACTAAAACATATATTTGTTAAATTTGTTTTCTAAATTTTGTTTACCTTTAAAAAGCTTCTATATCTAATTCTCTGTCTCTATTCTATTAAATAACTTTTCAATATTTTTTTATTATTTTTTTCTTTTTCTACTATTTACAATGTTAAAAAATAAGTATTTTGTCATATTAACTTTTTTTTAAATATTGATTAAAATGCATATCAAGTAACAAAGTGTAAAACTTACTTCAATAGTAACAGAACCAATTTTTAAGACCCAAACAAACATAAAATTAGTAATTTTAGTTTATTATTTAGCCTTATAATTGATTAAAGATAGGCTTCACATAGGCTTTGTTGTTGCTTTATAATGGATGGGGAGGTCGGAGTTGAATCCCGGCCACATAAAAAAAAAAGGGGTCTGTGACCAGGTCAGAGGGTTTACTCAGTTGAGGGTTCCTCCTGTGGTGTGCTACCCTAGATGTTCTAGATGTTGTCCCGGGTAAACCCAATTATTTTAGAATATCTAGGTTTTGTCGTTAAAAAAAAAGTTACGGTAGAAGAGAGATGCAAATGTATTTAAGGATGTACACTGAATCTCTATGTTTGGGGAACTGCTATACCTTCCTTACAATTGATCTCTATGGATTCCAATGAAGCATTTAAAAAGGAAATTCTTATATTTTTCCCTAAATTTTGAGGATGCGACATAGATAGATACTATAATGAAAGTGCTCTTATAATTATGCACATTTATTTAATTTATTTATTAATGTTGAGCTTTTAAATGTTCATGAAATTATGATTTTTTTTTTAATTTCTATAATAGTGTCGTGTCAACTTATTTTAGAGTGATGTGTTGCTGTGAGTATAAATAGCCAAAGTTGTCGCTTATTGTATATGTTAATTGAGGGTGAACTTTGAAGCAACTGGTAAAGTCGTTGTTTTGTGACTTTGAGGTCATGGGTTCAAGCATTGGAAACAACCTCATCACAAAATGTAAGTTAAGACTGCATCCATCAGATCACAAAACAATCCGTCCCTTCTCCGGCCCCTTCACAATTGCTCGACCTAAGTCATGACACACAACTAGATTCTACATACAATTTTGCATAGTTTAGGCATACATTTTTTTACCTTCTAAATTTCCTTAGAGCATACATCCGGCAATTTTCAGGTTATTTATCATTTAACCTTAGAACGCGTATGCATAGGTTTGCATTTCATGAAATTTCAGAAATTTCGGTACCGCGTATCACTAAAATGTCCGTATTTAGCGTTAGTGACGACCCGGTTAACCTTAAAAACATCAGTTTTGATGAAAATAATATAAACTAATTTATATTAGTGGATTATATGTGAAAATTATGTGCTACTTATTAAATATGACTTTCGGTGATTTTCATTGCGTTTTACCCGGAACAATCGCGTACCGGATGAGTTAAAATGAACTGTTAGCAAAAATTATTACGTTTACTAATTATGATAACAAATAATTAGTGGGTATTTTATATATTTTTATTTTGATGAAAAACCATGTTTAAAGTGGTAAAAATTTTATAAAAGTGTTGTAGTTTTTATAAAATGTCACATACACTTGTGTGGTGTAATTTTTATAAAACAAATGAGGTTCTAGAATACATCTCTCTCTCTAAAAGTCATCCATAAAGAGTGGGTCCCACACCCTAATCAAGTATTAAACAAACTCATTTGATTCCTTACACACTTTGTACAAAACTACACTTCACAAATTTGATCATTCAACTTGCATAGATTTTTAATGGAAGATGTCAAATCTTCTCTCTCTCCTCTCTCTCTCTCTTTGGGCCGAAATCCAACCCGCGCCCCCAATAAATACCCCTTCAATCTTTATTTGCAACTCCACTCCATTTCTATCATATTCTCTCTAAGTATTTTCAAGAATTCTTGAGTTTTTGGTATTCTTGGAGCATTTTCTTGAAGATTCAAGAGTTGTGGAGCCAAATAATCAAGAAAATCATCCATCATCTTGCATTTCTCTAGTATTCTCTTTGATTTAGTCAAGTGGTATGAATCTCCATCTCTTTCTTTACTTTTCTTAAAGAAAGCTTTGATTTTTGCAAGTATTGTTCGCCTTTAATAAAAGTATTTTTATGAACTATTAAAATCAGCAAATAATGGGTCTTTATTGAAGATTTTCATGGATTTATTTGTATGTATGGATGTCGTGTATATGCATGTATGTTTATATGCTCATATCTGGCAAAAAGTAGTTAATTAGGGCTTGATCTTTACATGCAATCAAATGTTTTGTTATGGTTTGTTTCAAATAGAAAATAATGGTATATTATTGCATAAAAACATGTTAGTTTATGCATGGATCATTGAATTGATGATTTAGGTGTTTATTGCTAAAGATTGTTGCCCAAAAGCATGATTTAAACTAGGGTTTTGGCATGGATCATTTAGATTGTGTAAAATCTGGAAATATGTTTATAAAAATGATGTTTTATAGTAATAATGACCAGCTCTAAAAGTTTTATTTAAGTTGTGATGATTTGCTAAGTGTATGACATGTTTATGTTGCTTAAAAGACGCTAAAAGGTAGATTTTTGTATGAAAATAGATAGATTTGTAAATCTGGAATCATGGCTGTAATATGATGATATTTTATGTCTAAAATATATATTTTAAGTAATATGTATGATCCTTGGTGTTTGAATGCGTTCCGTTAGGTTTTACGCTAAACTAATCGATTAAAACGGTAGTTTTCGACATGAAAAATGAGTATTTGTTAAATCTGATTTTGAGCAGTAAGTTTGAGTATATTTTATGATTAAAATACAGCTCTTAAGGTATATAATGAGTTCATGTTATGAAATATGCGTTTGTACTTGTGGTTTGACGCTTCGGTTATCACGTATGTGCTAGAAATTGCCATGTTTAGGTACTTTATGTCAAAATAATGAAAGATTATTTTGTTTGATGAAATATATTTTATTAAGTATGTTTTGATGATATATGATGTTATATGAACTTATGTGTTAGAAATTTGGAAGTTGTTCCTTAAAAGTTAGTCGTTTTACTTGAAAAGTGTTTATATGCAAATATTCTGATTTTAGTGTTTTCACATGTGATTTAAAACTTATAAGCATATGTATGAGTATATATATATATATGTTACTAGTTTCATACTTTCATTTTGATTGTTGATAAGTAATAACACTTGATGTCTTTGCATGTGTGTATGATCCACCGTTTTTCGTTAAAAACATAATCGCGTGTCATAGTCACCAACAGGTCGTTTAAATAAATATTTTCTTAAACATGTTATAAGTCTAAGTAGGTTGGGTGAACAACTTGCTAGTAAGACTTAAGGTTCAATTAGTAATGTATCCCTCTTGTTTAGGGCACCGTTAGAATCAACCCGTGTTCGTGGGCGTATTTTTACTAGCACTCGTTTTCCGTCGTTCGTTATCAAGGTGAGTTTTTCACGACCCCTTTTTAAACTATTTTGTTGTTTTATAAACTATGGGGGAAGAACATTCTTTCATTCGTTTATCATGATACTGGACTTACGTTATGTGTTCGTTTGATGGTCTCAAGTAAGGGCTTTTGTTACGTATTCATGTATTCGTTCATGAATAGCCCCGTCGTTATAATAATTAGCCCCGTGTAGGCCACAAGGTGTGTTGATAGATCTATTTGGGACTGGCTGCCCACTCTCGTGATCAGTAGCGTTGATCGGTAGTTCATACGAGAGAATATATTTTGAAAGGATTCATGGGGACATATTGTATTCGTGTCTCAGTTTGATTATAAGCTCTAGGTACTGTCATCATGTTGTATTCCTTGCAAGCTTATGACATATCACATGTTTGTCCAAGTTACTTGATAGTTTGTTAAATTCGTTTATGTTATCGTTAACCTCGTGAAACTCGCTCAACTTTATGTTGATGTTTTTAGGCATGTTTTTCAGGTACTTAGATGATCTCGCGCGGTTATGAAAACGGGTTTTTGGGCAAACACTTGCATCGGAATTCTGTTGGGACTTTTAACTTTATTTTTGGATCCTCATTTGTTGGATCATGAAAACTCTCGTTTTAAATTTTAACGCCTTTCAATTTGGATAATTGTAAGACTTATATTTATTTTGTTAAACCTTTCCGGTGTTTTAAATAAATGTGTTTGCTTATTATCATTGGGCTCCAACTTATATGACCACTATGCTTACGTCTCGTTTCCGCTACGAACCTTCGTTTTCGGGGTGTGACAGAAGTTGGTATCAGAGCCCATGGTTATAGCGAACTAGAAAATGTTTTCTAAAAAAATCTAGACTATAACTTTTAAAAATTTGGTTTTTGGGTTAAAGAAGTTTTCATACCGCGTGTATCTTATGTTAGGAGTAAGTGTTAGTATTAGGGTCGTATTAGGATACTTTCTCTACGTGCCTTACGAGCCTTAAATGTGTTGCATACGTTCGTACTTACATTTATGGGCAAATCATTTATATGGTGTAAATATTCCGTGTCCCAGATGTCTCTTTCGCCTTCGATCATCTCGATCTTTTCTGATAGTGAGCCAGAGTTCTCACCAGTTTCGCTGATGTCTCCGGATTCGGTTCTTGATTTCGGATTTGACCCGAACATGCCGAATTTTGCTAATCACCCGTATTATAGGAATGGGTGGATAGAAGAATCTGAGGACGAAGAGGTACCATCTGGTGAAGAAGAATTTGAAGATGAAGAGGTACCAACAAGTGAAGAGGAATCTGAAGATGAAGAGGAGTCTAGCGAAGAGGAATCTGATGATGAAAAGGAGTATAGTGAGGAAGAGCCAGTTAGGATGAGTCATTTGGTTAATCCAATGAAGGAAGCTATAGTTTCTGAGTTAGGAAATAAGGAGACTCCAGCTAGTGAAGAGCCCACTCTAGTAATTCCCGTGACTATTAGCCATGTTCATGAGAACGATGAGGTTATGACTGCCATTGAGCCTGTTAGGCCAACTACGGGAAATTTACGTCTTCCATCTCATCGGTCTTATCATGAACATCCTGAAGGTCCACTTCTGAAGTTTACTGCTAGGAAGACTCTGTCGCCAGTAAAGAAGAGAAAACTGGCCGATAGAGATGACGCCGATGCAGCAACCGGGAAAGGAGACCAGGTTTAGGCCCGAGAAGATGTGGCTGAATTAAGGAGAAGGTTGGAAGAAAGCGAGAAGAAGGCCGAAGAAGCAATAAAGATGGCTGAGGAGGTTACTGCGAGAGTCACAGTAGCGGAAGTCAGAGAGGTTGAGGCCTTACAGCGTGTAGATGCACTTGAGGAGCGCCTCGAGGCCTCTCTAGCCCTTGCAGTTACGTGTGTTCTGCTCGCTGCCACTATTGCTTGCCTCGGTGTTCTCCCTCGTCAGAACCGCTAGTCCTTGTCCTTGACGATGTTGTTTTTGGAGTTCATGTCTTTTTGTTTTGTGATATATGGGAGAAACTGGCTAGGGTTTGGTCGTATGCCACACCCATTTTTGTAATCATTTGGTTTAATGATGTATTCAAGTTTGAACTCTAATTTTTAACAAATATGACATGAAGCGGTTGATTTTGGTTTATTATGGTGTTTGTTAAATCCTTTTCGTACATACATGAATGACATGGATATTGCGTGATATATGTATTGTCTCACTCGTTGTATTGTTTGTATTGGAAAAAGGAATATGCCACCACGGAGAGAAAACCAAAATGCTAACCCACTCCCCACTATGGCCAAGGAATTGGCCCAGTTGATTTAACAACATGTCAACACCGCCCTCGCTAATCGGACGGCTAACCAGAACATGAACCATGGGAAACATATTGAATGGTGCTCTTACAAGACCTTTCAAGCATGTCAGCCCCGACTCTTTTCTGGAACTGAAGGACCAGTCGGCATTGTCCGCTGGATTGAGAAAATGGAGTCTGTGATGGTCATAAGTAACTGTACTGCAGCTCAGCGCGTGAAGTATGCAACAAGTTCATTTCAAGATGAAGCTCTAACTTGGTGGAATACTCAGATTCAGGGTCTCGGTGAGGCTAATGCCTACGGTCTCACTTGGGATCAATTAAAGGAAATGTTGCTGTGTGAGTATTGTCCACGCAACGAAATTCAGAAATTAGAAGCAGAATTCTGGAATTTGACCATGGTAGATGCTGAAGTAAGGGAATACGCGACCAAGTTTCAACAGTTGGCAAGACTTGTACCCCATCTCGTAACACCGGAGCACAAAAGAATTGAGCGTTACATCTGGGGCTTGGCACCTCAAATTCGTAGTATGGTGACGTCAGCAAACCCTACGACTATGCAGAGTGATGTGTAGTTAGCACACTCCCTGACTGATGATGCTTTTCGTATGGGGACATTGAAGAAGAGTGGTTCAGGGAAGAAGCAGGTGGAAGTTATTGATGGAACGACTAAGAAAGGAAAAATGTCAACTGAAGGAAAGCGTAAGTGGTCTGAAGGATCTAGGGGTCATCGTGGTAACTCTCAAAACAAAAGGAGGAATCAGGGAAGGATGTATGTAGCCAACACCACGGAAACAAGAAGGTATCAGGGTCCTAACCCAAAGTGCAACAAATGTGGTTATTTTCACACTAGTAAGTGCAACGTCTGTGACGTTTGCGGCAAATTTGGACATCAAGCCCAAACCTGTCGTGTGAAATTGGGTGTGAAGAAAGAAGAATCAAACCATGGATGTTATGAATGTGGAATTGTAGGGCATTTCAAGAAGGATTGCCCAAAACTAAAGAACCAGGGAACCCATGGCAGAGCATTCGTGATAGAGGCCAAGAAAGCATGAAAGGATCCATCGGTCGTTACCGGTACGTTTCTCGTAAATGACCATTATGCTTACGTTTTATTTGATACCGGAGCCGATAAAATCTTTGTTTCCAAAAACTTTCAACCTTTTCTTAGCTCAAAATCAATTAAACTAGATGTTAAGTATTCTATAGAGTTAGCTAACGGAAAATTAATAGAAGTCGACGAAGTTTTTAGTGAGTGTACCATGCGTTTAGGAGATCGTACATATAGTATTGACCTTTTACCGGTAGAACTTGGAAGTTTCGATGTCGTTATTGGCATGGATTGGTTATCAAAGAACCATGCAGAGATTGTGTGCGATAGGAAGATAGTTCGTCTTCTACCCCTAACTGGCAAACCGCTGGAAATTCAAGGTGATGAGTGTGCCCCTTTGAGAATTGTTAATATGATACAAGCTCAGAAGTATTTGCAAAAAGGATACCCAGCATACTTAGCCCACGTGGTTGACACTAGGGTTGAGGAACAAAAGCTTGAAGAGATCCCCGTAGTTCGTAATTATCCGGAGGTATTTCCTGAAGAGTTACCTGGATTGCCACCGCAAAGGTAAATCGAGTTCAAGATTGACCTTGTGTTCGGAGCAGCGCCGATAGCTCGATCTCCTTATCGTTTGGCACCATATGAAATACAAGAGATATCCAAGCAATTGCAAGAATTGTTAGATAAAGGTTTTATAAGACCGAGTTTCTCGCCCTGGGAGCGCCAGTTTTATTCGTGAAAAAGAAAGATGGTTCCATGAGGATGTGTATCGATTATCGAGAGTTGAACAAGCTTACCATCAAGAATCGATATCCATTACCGAGAATTGACGACTTGTTTGATCAACTGCAAGGATCGAGTTATTATTCGAAGATCAATTTACGTTCTGGCTACCATCAATTGAGGATTGTTGAAGAAGATATTCCGAAGACTGCATTCCGAACCCGGTATGGTCATTATGAGTTTTTGGTCATGCCTTTTGGTTTGACAAATGCTCCTACGGTATTCATGGATCAAGGAAGAGCACAAGCATACTTAGACAAGTTCGTGATAGTGTTTATCGATGATATACTCATATATTCGCGGACCAAGGAAGAGCAGGAGCACCATCTGAAGCTGATTTTGGAGATGTTGAGGAATGAGAAGCTATATGCTAAACTTTCCAAATGCGAGTTGTGGATCCGAGAAGTTCACTTTCTTGGACACGTTATCAATGAGAAGGGTATACACGTAGACCCAGCAACGATTGAGGCAATTAAGAATTGGGAAGCGCCAAAGAGTCCAACCGAGGTACCACAATTCCTAGGTTTGGCGGCTTATTATCGAAGGTTTATTGAGAATTTCTCCAAGATAGCGCAATCCCTAACGCAATTGACCCAGAAAGACAAGGAGTATATCTAGGGAGAAAAGCAAGAGACAACATTTCATTTGTTGAAAAAAAAGCTGTGCAGTGCCCCTATCATGTCTCTTCCCTAGGGGACGGATGGATTTGTGGTGTACTGTGATGCCTCTCGCCAAGGTCTTGGTTGTGTCCTAATGCAAAATGGAAAGGTCATAGATTATGCATCTCATCAACTCAAGGTGCATGAACAGAATTATGCGACGCATGATTTGGAACTGGGTGCGGTGGTTTTTGCACTCAAAATTTGGAGGCATTACCTTTACGGTACTAAGTGCACAATTTTTACAGATCATAAGAGTCTCCAGCACATTTTTTACTAGAAAGAGCTGAATATGAGGCAGAGACGTTGGATGGAATTGCTCAATGACTACGATTGTGATATTCGTTATCACCTAGGCAAGGCTAATTTCGTGGCCTATGCCTTGAGTAGGAAGGAGCGAGTCAAGCCCTTACGCGTGCGTGTGCTGGGATTGACCATTCACACAAACCTCACAGCTCAGATCCGTGAGGCACAACAAGAAGCTTTAAAGGAAGAGAATTTAAAGGATGAGAATCTTCGTGGTATGGTTAGAGAACTTATACCCAAGTCTGATGATACCTTGTACTTCATGGATATAATATGGGTGCCTCTTGCAGGAAATTTATGAGAAATGGTTTTGGATGAGGCCCATAAATCAAGATATTCGATTCACCCAGGATCGACGAAAATGTATAAGGATATCAAGGAGCACTATTGGTGGCCGAACATGAAGGGTGATATTGCTTCATACGTTGGTAAATGTTTGATCTACGCAAAGGTCAAGACTGAGTACCAAAAGTCATCCGGACTTCTACAGCAACCGAAGATTTCGCAGTGGAAATGGGACTGTATTGCCATGGATTTCATCACGAAGTTACCCCGGACGTCTAGTGGCTACGATTCCATCTGGGTGATTGTGGATCGTTTGACGAAATCGGCACATTTCCTGCCCGTAAAGGAATCTTACCGAATGAAGAAATTGGCGAGCATATACGTCCCAGCATGGGGTGCCGACTTTGATCATCTCCGATAGAGATAGTTGTTTCACATCGAAGTTTTGGCGGTTACTACAAAAAGCCTTGGGTACTCGTTTGGATTTAAGCACAGCGTATCATCCGCAGAGTGATGGTCAAAGTGAAAGGACCATCCAGATTTTTGGAAGACATGATCCGTGCCTGCGTAATCGACTTTGGTGGAAGTTGGGATACTCACCTATCGTTGGCTGAGTTCTCTTATAATAACAGTTACCAAACTGGATTGAAAGCCACTCCGTTTGAAGCCCTGTATGGGAGAAAATGTCACTCACCGCTTTGTTGGGCAGAAGTTGGTGACAAGAATTTAATTGGACCGGAGCTTGTTCAGGAAACTACCAATAAGGTTTTCAAGATCCGTGATTGTTTGAAGGTTGCCCAGGACCGTCAGAAGAAATACACTGATAGAAGAAGAAAACCATTAGCATTCCAAGTGG
Source organism: Smallanthus sonchifolius (assembly GCA_023525975.1). NCBI lineage: Eukaryota > Viridiplantae > Streptophyta > Magnoliopsida > Asterales > Asteraceae > Smallanthus > Smallanthus sonchifolius. The sequence continues at coordinate 21,300,943 of CM042019.1, read as the reverse complement.
GAGACAGAGTTATGCTGAGAGTCTCTCCTTGGAAGGGGGTAGCTAGGTTTGGCAAGCATGATAAGCTTAGCCCACGCTACAGTGGTCCTTACAAAATTATTGCTTGTGTAGGGCCAATTGCTTACCGACTGCAGTTACCGCGAGAACTAAGTGGAGTTCATAATGTATTCCATGTGCAAATCTGAAAAAAGTGTCTGACTAACGAGACACTCGTGATACCTCCAAGTGAGGTACGTGTTGTTGGCAAGCTTCATTTTTGTGAAGAGCCCGTGGAGGTTTCAGATTGGAAGATTCACAAGATCAGGCGTAGTCGTATCAAGTTGGTCAAGGTCAGATGGAATTTAATGCGTGGCCCCGAATTTATGTGGGAACGTGAAGACGAGATGAAGCGGAAGTACCCTCATTTGTTTAAGTCTGCCCATAATCGGGCTTCGTAGCGTAAAATTTCGGGACGAAATTTATTTAAGGAGGAGAGGTTGTGACATCCGACAATTTTCTGGTTATTTATCGTTTAACCTTAGAATAAGTTTATAATTTAATTATGCGAGTCTTAGACTTAATTTCAGTTAATTAGGTCATTATAAAGTCCAGCAAAGCCCTTCGTATGCATAGGTTTGCATTTCGTGAAATTTCAGAAATTTCGGTACCGCATATCGGTAAAATGTCCGTATTTAGCGTTGGTGACGACCCGGTTAACCTTAAAAATATCAGTTTTGATGGAAATTATATAAACTGGTTTATATTAGTGGATTATATATGAAAATTATGTGCTACTTGTTAAATATCACTTTCGGTGATATTCGTTGCGTTTTACCCGGTACAATCGCGTACCTGATGAGTTAAAATGAACTGTTAGCAAAAATTATTATTTTTACTAATTATGATAGCAAAAAATTAGTGGGTATTTTATATATTTTTATTTTCATGAAAAACCATGTTTAAAGTGGAAAAATTTTATAAAAGTGTTGTAGTTTTTATAAAATGTCACATACACTTGTGCGGTGTAGTTTTTATAAAACAAATGAGGTTCTAGAATACATATCTCTCTCTAAAAATCATCCATAAAGAGTGGGTCCCACACCCTAATCAAGTATTAAACACACTCATTTGATTTCATACACACTTTGTACAAAACTATACTTCACAAATTTGATCATTCAACTTGCATGGATTTTTAATGGAAGATGTCAAATCTTCTCTCTCTCTCCTCTCTCTCTCTTTGGGCCAAAATCCAACCCCTATAAATACCCCTTCAATCTTTATTTGCAACTCCACACCATTTCTATCATCTTCTCTCTAAGTATTTTCAAGAATTCTTGAGTTTTTGGTATTCTTGGAGCATTTTCTTGAAGATTCAAGAGTTGTGGAGCCAAATAATCAAGAAAACCATCCATCATCTTGCATTTCTCTAGTATTCTCCTTGATTTAGTCAAGTGGTATGAATCTCCATCTCTTTCTTTACTTTTCTTAAAGAAAGCTTTGATTTTTGCAAGTATTGTTCCCCTTTAATAAAATGATTTTTATGAACTATTAAAATCAGCAAATAATGGGTCTTTATTGAAGATTTTCATGGATTTATTTGTATGTTTGGATGTCGTGTATATACATGTATGTTTATATGCTCATATCTTGCAAAAAGTAGTAATTAGGGCTTGATCTTTACATGCAATCAAATGTTTTGTTATGGTTTGTTTCAAATAGAAAATAATGGTATATTATTGCATAAAAACATGTTAGTTTATGCATGGATCATTGAATTGATGATTTAGGTGTTTATTGCTAAAGATTATTGTCCAAAAGCATGATTTAAACTAGGATTGTTGCATGGATCATTTAGATTGTGTAAAATCTGGAAATATGTTGATAAAAATGATGTTTTATAGTAATAATGACCAGCTCTAAATGTTTTATTTAAGTTGTGATGATTTGTTAAGTGTATGACATGTTTATGTTGCTTAAAAGACGCTAAAAATGTAGATTTTTGTATGAAAATAGATAGATTTGTAAATCTAGAATCATGTCTGTAATATGATGATATTTTTTGTCTAAAATATAGATTTTTAGTAATATGTATGATCCTTGGTGTTTGGATGCGTTCCGTTAGGTTTTACGCTAAACTATTCGATTAAAACGGTAGTTTTCGACATGAAAAATGAGTATATGTTAAATCTGATTTTGAGCAGTAAGTTTGAGTATATTTTATGATTAAAATACAGCTCTTAAGGTATATAATGAGTTCATGTTATGAAATATGTGTTTGTACTTGTCGTTTGATGCTTCGGTTGTCACGTATGTGCTAGAAATTGTCATGTTTAGGTACTTTACGTTAAAATAATGAAAGGCTGTCTTGTTTGATGAAATATATTTTATTAAGTATATTTTGATGATATATGATGTTATATGAACTCATGTGTTAGAAATTTGGAAGTTGTTCCTTAAAAGTTAGTCGTTTTGCTTGAAACATACTTATATGCAAATATTGTGATTTTAGTGTTTTCACATATGATTTAGAACTTATATATATATATATATATATATATATGTGTGTGTGTGTGTGTGTGTGTGTGTGTGTGCGCGTGTGTGTGTGTGTGTGTTTGTGTGTTACTAGTTTCATACTTTCATTTTGATTGTTGATAAGTAATAACACTTGTTGATAAGTAATAACACTTGATTGTTATTACTTATCAACAATCAAAATGAAAGTATGAAACTAGTAAACACACACACACACACATATATATATATATATATATATATATATATATATATATATATATATATATATATGTGTGTGTGTGTGTGTGTGTTACTAGTTTCATACTTTCATTTTAATTGTTGATAAGTAATAACACTTGATTTCTTCGTATGTGTGTATGATCCACCGTTTTTCGTTAAACACATAACCACGTGTCATAGTCTCCAACGGGTCGTTTAAATAAATATTTTCTTAAAAATATTATAAGTCTAAGTAGGTTGGGTGAACAACTTTCTAGTAAGACTTAAGGTTCAATTAGTAATGTATACCTCGTGTTTAGGGCACCTTTAGAATCAACCCGTGTTCGTGGACGTATTTTTGCTAGCACTCGTTTTCCGTCGTTCGTTATCAAGGTGAGTTTTTCACGTCCCCTTTTTAAACTATTTTGTTGTTTTATAAACTATGGGGGGAAGAACATGCTTTTGTTCGTTTATCATGATATTGGACTTACGTTATGTGTTCATTTGATGGTCTCGAGTAAGGGCTTTCGTTACGTATTCATGTATTCGTTCATGAATAGCCCTGTCGTTATAATCATTAGCCTCGTGTAGGTCGCAAGGTGTGTTGATAGATCTATTTGGGACCGACTGCCCACTCTCGTGATCAGTAGCGCTGATCGGTCGTTCGTACGAGAGAATATATTTTGAAAGGATTCGTGGGGACATATTGTATTCGTGTCTCGGTTTGATTATAAGCTCTAGATATTGTCATCATGTTGTATTCCTTGCAAGCTTATGACATATCACATGTTTGTCCAAGTTACTTGATAGTTCGTTAAATTCGTTTATGTTATCGTTAAACTCGTGAAACTCGCTCAACTTTATTTTGATGTTTTAAGCATGTTTTTCAGGTACTTAGATGCTCTCGTGCGGTTATGAAAACGAGATTTTGGGCAAACATTTGCATCAGAATTCTGTTGGGACTTTTAATTTTATTTTTAGATCCTCATTTGTTGGATCATGAAAACTCTCGTTTTAAATTTTAACGCCTTTCAATTTGGATAATTGTAAGACTTATCTTTATTTTGTTAAACATTTCCGGTGTTTTAAATAAATGTGTTTGCTTATTATCATTGGGCTCCAACTTATATGACCACAATGCTTACGTCTCGTTTCCGCTGCGAATCGTCTTTTTCGGGGTGTGACACGCGTGCACACACACACTGACCGGATAAAGAAAAAAATTATATATATACTAGTTTAGAAAACCCGTGTATTACACGGACTGGATAAAGAAAAACTTAAATAGTAATTATAATGATTATTTAGAAAATTATAAACCGATTGAACAATTTAATTAATGATGAACAAAATTTTGAATTAAAAAATTTGTAAATAAAAAATGAAACGACTTATTAATCTAATTGTCTAAAATAATGGAGTTTATTAAAATGTAAAAACAGTCTTGATATGATAACTATCCATAATACAAATTTATTTTTATATGTTTTCTTTTGGAACGGCTTAGAATTTCATTAAAAAGTAAAGGGGATTAGCAAGGACTTATCCCACCCAAACACCACAATGTCACATGTTTCCAACAAAAGATTAAAGTTACACCATTCTAACCGGTTGAAACTATTATTTGCCGCCCTGTTTTTTATCTAAAGAAATGAGAAGGCCTTGATGTCCTCAAAGATTTTGGTAGGATAAATCACCTTGTTTTGATACACCTTTTCATTACGTGAACTCCAAATGCACCAAAGCGTGATGAGAAAAATACCATGGATAAGTTTGCTCTTCTTATCATTTGAGGAGATAATATACAGATAGGCCAAGAGATCTTGTAAAGAGCTAGATGGAATAGAGGTAAGCCTACACCATTGTTGAACTCTACTCCAAAGTAATTTGGCCAAACCACAATGTAGAGCAATATGATCGAGCGTCTCCAATGAAGCCTCACAAATATGACAATATGAGGAAGTGACAATAACACCACGCTTAGTCAAGGCTAATGATAACCTCTAACCAAAGAAATTAACTTTGATTGGAAACAGTTGTTCCACTTTTGATATCGTAGCTACTCAGTATGAGTGTGCAAACGAGACCTAAGTGAGCTAGTGGAGAAAACATTTGAATTCGTGAGTTTCCAAACCCACGCGTCCGGCTTATTAACCAACGAAACGGAGCTGAGCTTGGCCGAAAAATTAGACCATTCCACACTGAAGATACCAGGCAAACCCGATAGGTTCCAGCATACAGCCCAATGGGAAAACGAGGACGGGCCTAGAATACATTCAACAACCGTAACATCTTTTGCAGGGGCAAGACGATATAGTGAGGGAAAAAGATCACATAGTCGTCCATCATCCAACCACCGGTCCACCCAAAACTTTAAGGAACAACCATTGCCAACCGAGCCCACAGTCATGTCCTCATTGTGAAAGTTTATTTTTCAAGCTCCCCATTAATAGAACTAATACTTTTCCAAGTACCGGTAACACTTGGATTAAGCAGAATATATGGAAACAAACGAGGATTATGATGAATTGAGAGTATTACCTTGAACCAAAGAGATGATCTCTCAACAGCAGAAATTAATAGTTATAGTTAGAAATTATAACTATCAATAATTAAATTCATATTAAATGTATATAATTAGTTATATAATAAATGTCTATAATTAGATTTATATTAAATATCTAAAATTATATTCTTTTAATATTATTATTTGATAGAAAAGAGAACCGAGAAAATAATGGTGATGATACACTTGAGAATGACACGTGTCCACTCATTTAATGAGAGAGAACGTCGGGAAAATAAGTATGAGAATGCAACAGAGAATGACACGTGTCCTCCTATTTACTTATTTGTTATAATAAGGATATATATATATATATACTAGTCATATGCCCGTGTGACACACAGGTTGAGAAAATAATAATAAAACATGCAAGCAATTTAAATAAATTATACATAAAAGTTAGAACGATATTTCACAAATTTCTGAATACTTTCTTGAATACAAGATTTGATGTTCTATTAAAAATAGTTTGCACATTAAATTTTGAAATTCAAATTAATCAAAAAGATTCAGCAACATAGTTTTTGTATTTTTTTTTTTAATAATTTCCTAAACTATCAATTTGGTAGGAGATATCATAGAAATTAAGAAAAAACCTGAACATCGCATAATATGTTGCAACAAAAGTTTTGACTACCATACAGATATAACCATAATTCAAAAAAGTTCAACACCATGACTTAAAAATTAAGATTGACTTCAAAAAAACAAGTTAAATACCATGTTAGATTTTAATAAGTTGCTAACCAAAATGTCTTAAACTGCTAACCTACTTTGAGATTACCAACGATTTTGCTTCATGAAGTCAACCCATCCAGAGTCCAGGCAACACATACCTTTGGTAAAACATAAATAATAACATGTATTAAATAAAGATTGTTTACAATTTATGATTAGTTATATATAGAAAAATAGAACTTAGAATACCTTTTTTTAAGGAGTTCACATTCTTCATCTTCAAGGACATATGATCACCAAGTCCAGCCATCCTAGCCATCCTAGAAATCAGCATCCAGATGAAACATCAGGAAACTCAATACAGTCAATTTCATATCTTCAACAAATCTGTTCCATCCCTTCAAAATAAATTCTTCCTCCCACCTTTTTTTCATCACCTTTCGACAAAGACGATCACTTGCATATATATTAGTAGAGAAATTTGGAATTTTGCATTCAAGATGATTTCGATAAAACACTGAAGGAATTACCTGCAAACAAACAATATTCTTTTTTTGCGAAATACATTAACCGAAAAAAAGAAAATGAGTAAGAAAGATTATAAATAAAATGAGTACCAATTGATATTTTTCAAAAAGGATATGAAAAAACCAAGGGGTAGTTTCCAAATTATAAATTCTTGATTCTAATGATAAAATGACATACTGAAAGTGGAGTTTCCAATATGCTCAAACACATGCATACACGCCAATGTTAATTCAAGATCTTCAATCAAATTCTTGAAACCTTCAGTGAAGCAGTAATTATTTTCTCTTTGTTGCAATTGCATTTCTCAAGACCGGCCACAACAGACTCTTATGATGACAGGTCTCGTTAGAAATCTGTTTTCTTGAAACAGTTGCACATAAGGTCATTGGAGTTGCTGAGAAACAAAGAACACGATATAAATAATTTAAATGAAACTTAAAGAAAGAATTATACAAATCAAAAGTTTGAGAAACAAAAGACTACCAATCGGTCAGAAGATATATTCTTAAGGACTTTAAAGAATCTAGTACCCATTTTACCTGAAAAATATAAATGATATTAGAAACAAAGAAGATAATTACTTGGTATAAAAAATGTGCCTGTTGTGAAATTAAAAATAGAAAAATAATTACTTGACACCAAATAAACAAAATAAATTAAAAATAGAAAAATAATTACTTAACACCAAATAAACAAAATCACATACATACTCCCACCATAAATCATTAAAAAGAAACAAATGTTGTCAAAGATAACAGAGATGGATCCAAAAATGATAACATAATTATAAAGCAACTGATGTTCACTAATGTTGATAAACAGAGATGGCTCAAAAAATGTTAACTTACATAACCAGATCCCTCCATTACATTTTGTTAGTTAGATGGTTGAACATTTTCGATCAAAACTATAGCCAACCAAAAGATTATTCAAACCATTATAAAAGCATTATAGGCACAGTTAGGATTATGTGATTGAAGAACAAATCAGAGAAGGCATTAGGGTTTAAACAGACAAAATCAAATCAGAGAAGTACTTCTCATGACTTATCTTCCAAATCAGGGAAGGCGTTACGCATTATCAAAGCATTATACGACTTATTCAAATCAGTCTTTGATAGAGACTGCATATATGTTTGGTGAAAAGGGTTTATATACAACATTAGAGGCTTATTTTTGTCTACTATAGTTGACATAAAAATCTGTGTAAAAAATAAAGCACACTTTTCAGATTTTTTGACTTTATATGTTCAAGTTTTACTTTAAATAGTTTTTGGTTTTTAGGTATCCTGAATTTAACCTAAATTATAAATTAAGTTGGATAGAGAGTGATAGTACATAATTTGGGTAAATTCTTACTTGTAGAACTCATTATCAGTCTAATTACCACCATTATGCAGTAAACCCATCACAAATACATCAAATTTCTATTAAAAGAGTAGAAGACTACAATAAAAAGTTCAATTATAGTTCAATTAAGACAAAAAGCTCATTATTAGTATAATTAACTCAAGTATGCAGTAAAACCCATCACTAATAATCAAGATTCAACCAAAAACAACAATGAAAAAGTAGATTAAAAACAAAGATGAAAATGGCAATGATGAGGAATTAGTGAGATCTTGAAACTAACATGTTGAGTCGATGTTCTTTTTTGGAACGGCAACAATCGATCGTCACTGAGTAGTTGAGAAATCGAGATACGATTTAAGGTGAGACTGGAAGTGGTGGTATGTGGGTGAGAGCAGGAAGAAGGGGATGGCGGGTGGAGGAAGATGGTGAAGACGATGTCGAAGGATTGTAGGGTGGTTGTGGCAGCAGGGCCAGCCGATGGTTGTTGTGGCGGCTAGGGGGTTTAGGGTTGAAGATGAGAAGATGAAGGGGATGGCGGGTGGAGGTGCTCGGTGGGTGAGAGCAGGAAGAAGGGGGTTTAGGGTTGAAGATGAGAAGATGAAAGTGAAGATGTGTTGAAGGGAGAAAGGGAAACGGATCTGGAGAAGTGGTAAGTGTAGGGTTTCAAATTTGAAACAGGGTAAAGAAAGGGAAACGGGTTACACCCGTATGTATCTAGTAAACATAGGTTAAAATTATGCCAAGTGTCAAAGTATATGTAAAAACTTGCCAAGTGTCCATGAAAAATTAAAATTATGACAAGTGGCCTCAACCTTTCTTCTTTATTATATATAAAGATATATATATATATATATATATATATATATTGTGTGTGTGTGGTTGTGTCTGAGAGAGAAAGGGGCCCGCCCATTCCGTTTGTACTCGTCCGGAAATCCGGTTGATGGTCACATGATTCGAACCTTTTATTTGTAGTGAATGGAAAAGAATATAACTTTATGATAACTCTAAAAAAAACTAAAAAAATTTATATATATATATATATATAAAATTTTCGAGACTTTAAAAAAAATTATTGGGCCTTTCGTTATGGGCCCAATAATGTTAAACGTTAACACTAACACGCGTAAAAAATTTATATATATATATATATATATACTATGATTTGGTTATGTCTATGCTATAACGTTAATTGTCGTTAAAAAAAATTAGTTTATAAAATTATATATTTCGTGATAAAAAAACTTAATGTCTATGCTATAACGTTAATTGTCGTTAAAAAAATTAGTTTGGCTCTGTGAGAATTAATTGGGTGTGTGTGTGTATATATACATATATACACATATATAGGGAGATAATTTAATTTCAGAACACTTAAATATTGCGAGATTAAGGAGAACAAACATAAATCATTTATTATTTATAATAATAGTTCATATTTTTTAACAATTTTACTTTTTACAAACAAATGTGTATGTTATATTGTTATCTACATAAAAAACCATTAAACAAACTTTTTTATATAATTTTTTAACTTTTAAAATTTACCTACACATGCACATACTATGAGTAGGTGATATAACCTACACATGACTTGCACATGTGTAGTTACTATAATTAAATGTAATTTGTTCATATATATATATTTTTTTATTTCAAGAGATATGAATAAAATTACATTTAAATTATTTTCTTATATTTTAAACTTTTTTAAGATTAAAAAATGAATGATTCATTTTGTTCCTTATGTTCTCACAAATTATGGTGGACCTGTTATGTTTGCTTCTCGTCAAAAGTGGCGAACCTGTTATGTTCGCTTGATGCAAAAGGGGCGAACTTAGCTTAAGTTCGCTAGAACATAAATGTAGAACCGAATAGTGTCGCATAGACCTGATAATTATTCATGTATCCAGATTGTGCGTGACATCATTTGGAACAGTAGATAATACCTTGAGACTAGCATTTTTAGGTGAGTTCAAGAATCCATATTTTACTGTTTTAGAGTGGTGTGCATACTCAATTTAACGGACGTTTATAATAAATGTAGTTTATTACTTAAACATAAATGGTAAGAAAGAAAGAAGTTTACTTAACGTTTTGTAAACAAGTAAATGTTAACGAATGTGTTTATCTAATGTTATGTTTTATAAACGAATGTATGTGAAGGTGAATGGTTTATCTAACTATTTTTTTTATAAACAAAAAGGAAATGAATGAGAACTAAAGGGTTAAATCTGTCATGTTGCCTTTATTCGAGTATGGTTACACCGAAGCAAGTCTTGAGGTAGTAGCATAGTCTTTGTGACTGGTATTACCTGAAGCCTATGGCAGTGTCATGGCATTAGTTGTATGCCTGCCATATGAAAAATCGGGACAGTGCTCGGCAGGGCACTGTAACGAGGATGTTGCAACTGGTTAACGGGGGTTAATGACGGTTATCCTGGTGATGACAGTCACCAAAGTAATAGAATGTCCTTCGTGGAAATCAGGTGAGAGTAGCTTTCAGACGTAGAGCCTTAGGGATTCTCACCAAACAAAAGTGATCCTTCGTGGATGTAATGTGTCCTTCGTGGACTGTAACGTAAAGCAAGGTGTCCTTCGTGGACTGTAAGGTAAAGTAAAGTGTCCCTCATGGACTGTAATGTAAACGTGTCCTCATGAACTGTAACGAATGAAAGTGTCGTTCGTGGGCTGTAACGAATGTAACTGAACGTATGAAATAAGTAACAATTTAAGGAAATGGTCAAGTAATGATTACATGTAGTATTGTAATACGTTTTTACTTAGTAGAATAAAGTATGTTTTCATTAAACAAGTTTCATATGAATAACAAGTAAAATGAATGGTTACTTATTAAATGTTTGAAAAACTTAAACTCACCAGCGTTAGCTGACTATTTTAGTTTGCACATCAGGTTACAAAGGAAAGAAAAAAATATGAAGCTCTGAGAGCTTGGAAAGGGATGGCTGCTGGTTGTTGCTGCTCGGTACTGACATCCCCATTATCACTAGTTTTTGAATGTTGAACAATGATATGTTAAAAGTTTTAGTTGACTCTGATTTGTATTAGACTTTCGCAGTTTATTTTAATGTTTAATTGAAAGTTTAAGAACTATGTTTGCTAATTATGAACGGTACCTGGTTTGGGTCCTTTCACTTTTCATGTATACGTGGGGTTGTGTCGTTGGGTGATGTTGTTGATTGTTTCTTTTTATGAAATCGTTTCTTTGGTTTTGTCGGGGGTTGTTTCTCGTGGGACGGATTCAGTGTATTGTTGTGTTTCGGGTATGAAATTCGGTGTGGGAAAGGTTTGGTCGGAGGTGGTTGTGGTGTTGGAGGCGTTTTGTAAAAGTTAAAGTTTCCTGGATAAATATTGGGATTGAACTGGTATGGAAATGGTTCCAGTGACGTACTTGAAACATAAACATCTTGAATATTTTGATTGAAGAGGTTGTTCGGGTCATTGTTTGCGTCGGGATTTTGAGCAAAGGGCTGACTATTTGGGTTGAATGTTTGCGTAATGAGATGGTTTGGGTTCCAAGCATTCATTTTTGGGAGATTGAGAGATTGACGATTTGAGAGAAATAAGAATGAGATTGAAAGAGTGTATGTTTTAATTGCTTAAAATGTTTAAGTATTTATAAAAGATTTTTTTTAAATACCCAACGACTAACTTTCTAGCCGTTAGTCGCCCCATCCCCCGTGATTCCTCTCACGCCGGATGCCCCACGCCCCTTTTCACGCCTATGAAGGCGGTGTTCCGCGCCCGTGAATGAGTCAAGTGGCTTACGCCCTCTTTCACGTCACGATTATGGATGACCTTATTGTTTATTCGTCACTTTCAATGGAATTTATAAATTTCAACTAATTCGATTTTTCTTTTTGGTGTATGCAAGACTTATAAAGTCAAACGTAGAAATTTTATCGACGAAGCAACGAAAGTTTGAAAATTCTTCTCAACTTGTATCAAGATACAATTTCTTTTTCTGGAATATCCTCTTGAGAAATATCTATATCTATATCTATATCTATATATAATAAATAAAAATCTCTTATGTCACGTATCATCTTCGTATCTTTTCTCATCATTTTTTTTCTCCTTTCTATCTTATTAAATACATCTTTTTTTTAATAATGATTTATTTTTAAAAAAGTATTAATTATACTAATAAAACAAATTTATTTTAAATTATCTTTTATTTTAAGAAACTTTAAAATTTAATTATGTAACTTTTTTTAACCAAATAGTTAATGTAAGTCAAATTATATTAAATAGAAATTAAGGTATTTTCGAAACACAATTATATATTAATTTTTACATATACTTGAACTCTTTTAAAAAATATTAGTAATATATAATACATTTTTTCCACTTATAAAATATACATAAATATTTAAGAATTTTATTCAACCTGTGTAATACACGAGTTTTTAAAAATATAAATTTTTTATTATTAAGTATATAACATTATATTTTATCAACCGTGTAATATACGAGATTCTAACATAGTTTTGTAATATATTAAATGGCTTGTAATTAGTCGAAATTATTGTCATTTAAAATGATACTTATAAAGCTTGTACAAATATATAAAATTATTCATTTCTTTATAAAGCACAAACTATGCCTAATCACGCCGAACCGTCAAGAAAAAGGCAACATGTTCCCTGGACAATGAAGAAACTAATAGTGTGACATTAGATCTCTCATACCAACCAACCAACCAACCAAGATTGTATGTTTTTATCGAGAGAAGCTGATCAGAAATTTATTTTTATTTCATGAGTAAAACTTTCCAAGAATAACATCAGACCCCTCATATTAAGGGGCTGTTTGGTAGGCTTTTAATTATTTCATTAAAAGGCTTACCTCTGAATCGGTCAGAGGTGAGGGTGTTTGTTTCACTAAAAGTCCACCTCTTAATGGTTCATTTTACCTCTTAATGGTTCAGCTTTGTAACCATGCTGAACCATTCAGACCACTTAATGGTTCAACACTTAATGGTTCAGATTTTACCAAACAGTCCCTAAGACAACTTGATTCGCTCCTATCCAAACACTATTAAAAAAAAGAACACCAAGCTTATTACCTTTTCTTCTCATCAACCAGCTTATCTCCATCGTTTTGTTCTTTTTCTTTCAATTCACTATCATCGGTTGGTAACCCTAGCGAAACTCCAATCGTTTATTGATGGTGATGATGAACTGATGGCGGTGATTGTGGTATGAAGTATGAATGTATGATGAAGAACAAATTAACAGAATGAGATGGATGGATATAGGAGCATTTGGAAAATTTTAGGCGGGAATTGTAATAAATTTGTAGCCATTTAGGAAATTTTAAGTTAGATCATAGATGGGCTAGTACACCATTAGATTTGGGAAAAAGGCAGATGCCGTCCGCTGCCTATATTAAACTAGTTTTATACACGGACTAGTCCGGGTTACATAAATTAAGACCAAATAAATGCCACACTTAAACTTCACCAAAATAAACTTATCAAGAAAAGAATGTCAAGACATGTTCACCAAAAGTAACTTACAAAACCAAAAGAACAAATAACAAACGTAACAAAAGCGTTTAACTGACAATTTTTAAAAGATGACCGTCGCCTACTCCTTACATTTTTTGGCTTTTTCGAACTCCTCTTCGCCCTCAATAGATTGCCTGATTTAGACTTATATATATATATATATATATATATAAAAGACGTATCAAATAAAAACCCTGAATTGTTATGAAAACCTAAAAAGTTACTCTGGATCACACATTCCATTTATTTTATTTTTGGTTTTTTTAATCAAAGAGGGGCTTCTCTCTCTCTCTCTCGTTATATACCCATTTCTTTCTCCCCCTTCTCTCTTACCAACACAAAAAGCCCTAATTTCCCCACCATATAAATTTCTCTGATGAATCCCTTCCCTAAAATCTCTCCCTCCCAAAAAATTATTCCAGTTCCAGCTTCAATGAGATGGTTCAAGACAAAGGCTTTTCAAGTTCCTGCTTCAAGAGCGACTACAGTCTACAGTTGTGACATAACTCAGATCTGAGCCGAACAAGAGATCCAAGAAGATCATCAGATCTTGAAGGTAAAATAATCAGATCTTGAACCCCCGCCGCTGCTGAAGCAAGAAAAAAGACGTATGTGTGAATTTCTTCACTCGTGTTCTCTTTTCCTAGAAGAAATTATGATAAATTCATACATCTAGTTGAAGATCCTTTCGGGTTTTGTTTCTAAATTTAAAAAAAAATGTTCTTTTTTTAAATTTTTATGTTGTGATTAATGTTGTTATTTTAATTTTTCATTTTTGTTTAGCAATCATGTTCTGCAACCCTTGAGACACAGCAACACTTTAACGTTTTTGTGGCTCAAATAATTGGGAATAAAAGGAAAAGAAAAGGCAACAGGGGAGGACACAATCTAGAGGAGTTAGAAAATTTTGGGTTATTAATTTCCAAGACAATTTTAATTGTTTTAGTTTGGTAAGTTCTTATTTTTTTCGTTTGTTTAGTTTCTTGGACGGTTTGAGCCTAAATTTATTTTAACTTTAAGGCTTGGGTTTATTTCTTGTTCTTGTTTAGAAAACTTGTGTGAAACAATTGTGTTAGATTTAATTCTTGAATGGGTTGCGGGAAACATATTAGATTGTTAATAAACCTCATCACTTTGTTAATTTTTGGGCAATATCATAAAAAATAAACATACTTTCTGATTGTTTCTATGATTTTTATGAATATGGTTGAGCTTGAATGTCTTGTATATATTTTATATATATTGGTTTTACACATGTGTATTGGGTTATTACACATGTGTATTCTGAATTTACACATATGTATTTGTGTTTTACACAAGTTTAAATGGACCGTGAGAGAGTAGAAATCATGTTTTAGGTTTTTTTTACACATTTGTAAAGTCATTTTTCACTGACTTTACACATGTATAAAAAACATGTTCTTGAATTTTAGGGTTTTTTTTACACATTTGTAAAGTCATTTTCCCTGATGTAATGTTTGTAAAAATATTTGTGTATTTTGGATATAATTTTCTGATTTGTAAATATGTATAAACTAGTTTTACACATGAGTTTTTTTTAAAAATCATATTGATATGGATATGGATATGGATATGGATATGGATATGTATATATATATATATATATATATATATATATATATATATATATATATATATATATATAGAGAGAGAGAGAGAATGATTTTTATTAAATCAAATAATGTAAATTTACACATTTTAATAATCCCACCTTTTACCAATTGGCCAATAATAATCTCAACTGAGAAAATTTTTACCACCGGTCTTTACTTTGAAACTATTTTCTTACATTAGACCCCTCATTAAAAAAACTTAACACCGTTAGATTTTATATAACGTGGACCTCTACAAACCGCCAGAAAGTCGAGCCAAATTATCAGTGGTCTCGTGGTGGGTTTTGAAATCGGCTCTGGTGGTGTTTAACTCGTCTTGTTAAACACCACCGTTGTCTCTGTTTGGAATTGCCGGAAAGCCGAGATCAGTTAAACACCACTAGAGCCAATTTCAAAACCCACCACGAGACCATTGATAGCTTGGCTCGACTTTCCGGCGGTTTGCAGATGTCCACGCCATATAAAATCTAACGGCGTTAGGTTTTTTTAACGGGTGGTCTAATGTAAGAAAATAGTTTGAAAGTAGAGACTTGTAGTAAGAATATTCTCAGTTGAGATTATTATTGGCTAATTAATAAAAGACAAGATTATTAAAGCCCTAGAACTACCCTACCATCAAGAAAATGATACAATTTGTAACATCTAACTCATGTCAATCAATTTTGTTTGATTTACCTATGATGGACTCATAGATTTCTTTTTCATTTTGCGTAAGTGAAAGTCGTAACACCTATCGTAAAATACTCTCACTCAAACACATTTAACCAGGATTCTCCTCTCGTCTACATACAAAGCACCTAAAACACATTGGTAGTGTTTAAGGTGGAGCATTCCTTATAAGCGCTACATCTCTCATGTTCATGGTTGATGCCACGGTCGATCCGTTCAATGACCGTAGGTTCCCAGGTCCACTTTTTCGTTTGAAATAAAATTCGTCACAATGAGTCCAACACTAATTTATTTCTTTCTTTCTGCTTAGGTTTTAAACAATGAAAAAATTAACCGTTTAGTTTAGTCTTAAAAGGAGATGAACCTAAGCATGTTTTCCTATACATCTTTGCTTACAAGAAAATATTTGGCCTTTTCTCTTACTACTTAAATTGATCACTTCTTCATTTGGTTAAATCACTTCCATTTGACTAGATTTAAATTTGGATTTCTTCTCATTAACGAAGATTTGACCGAGAGAATTTAACAATGTTTTATAAAAACTTTGATTTGTTTTATAAAGATATTTAATAATGTTTTTACCTAATAAATTTGGCTGTATAAAAATTTTAAAAGTCTTCAGTATTTTGAAAACATTTGTTTCACAATATTTCATTTGAGTTTATAAGACTTTATTTTATAAGCAACGTGATTTTATGAAACTTTGTTTAGACTTCATAAAAGTTTTTTTGTCACACCCATGTTTCAGGACACCCCACGCGTGTAATACCAGTTGGTACCTTCCGATTGAACTAGCTTATCTTATCAGAGTGTTTGTAAAATCTTTTGGATCGATATTTGTATAAAACCTAAACATGCGGGTTGATATTGAACATTTCCAATTTGTTGGGGATAAACAAATCTTTTTCATTTCTCGAAGACTTAAACACCCATTTGTTTACAAAACATGGTGTTCGAACCATTTACAATATCTTCTGCATCACAACAGGTTTTATTTAGAGCCACAAGGTAGTTTAGTCTGTGTTTATGAAATTTATCCTTTCAATACCAAGCTCTGTCAGGAAGGTACCTAGGAAGTTTATCCTTTCAGCACCTATCCTTGTGAATATCAACGAGTATCTCGTGTCTAGAAAATCGTCATCCTAGGACACCTCCTAAGATTTATCCTACAGGGCTATCTTCTGTGCCTACGGAGTCGACATCATTCCAGCACATAACCCTGTCAAAAACATATTTACATTTATCCCCGAACTGTCCCTTAGGACAAGCCTCAACATATAATCATTGATTGCCTGAAAACATTTTTGAAAATAAAACGTAGCGCGAACACCGGTGAATATATTTATCACGACACAATCATTTGGCAAATAAAGTATTAAAACTTTTAACTATATGTGGGTATAATCTACACATCCAGCAGAACTATTTTATCTTAATGTATAACCATTGTATAACCATTGTGGGTACAAACTACACATTCAGCAAAACTATTTCATCTTAGTGTACACATCCAGCAGAACTATTTCATCTTAGAGAAAACCTGGAAAACATAAAATGAAAAAGACGTTAATGTGGATAACCGAGCCTTTAGTGCCAAACTGTGGATGAATTCTGAGTAGTAGAGAAAGTGATCTTATGAAAAGATTGAAGTTGAGGAAGATGAAGCGAGTAGAGACCTTGTTCACTAGGGCCGGTGAGGAGGGTAGTACGTGTATACTCGTCCTTCACGCCGGCAAGGTAGTACATATGTACTCGTCCTTCACGACAAAATAAAGATAGTGAAATTCAAAGAATACATTGCTATCTAAGCAGAATTTTTGAACATAAAGAAAATTTTTCTTAATTTCAGAAACATAAATAATGTGAGATATGGAAAAGGTTTTTTTGGAGAAGAGAAATTAAAGGAACCAATATGAATGATAGGAAGTCCCTTACCATTACCAACATGGAGTGAGTTAACACCATAGTAGGCTTCTGAAGTGTTAAGACTTGATAAATCAGGCGTTACATGGTTGTTGGGTCCAGTATTAGGATACCATGTGGTACGAGCGGTAGAGCGTGCATCTCCAAAGTTGGAGCGGGGATCAGCAAAATTAGTTGTTAGGTTAGCACACAGTGTGGATGGGTCATGGTTTGAACAATAACTTCAAATATGTCCAATGTTATAATGATTGCACGAACCATAGACCATATTCTGAGACGAGGCCCAAGAGAAGTGACTGCGATCGCGTCCCCTCTTGTTACCACGTGAGGGACCAAGACGTCCTCGGTTGTTGTATCCACGATTGTAGGGTGTAAGATAGCTGTAAAATGCTTGAGGAGCAGCAGTGTTGGGAAATAGTTGGAAGCCATGTTGAGTTGCCATTTGCTGAAGAGCCATTAGTTATTATGATGACTGATATTGGACAGCTGGAGCTGATCCAGATGAGGAGCTTGCAATGCCATTGAAAACAGAGATGTGGAGGCTTTATAACCATGTAATCATGATCACTGAGAAGACCATAGAGCTCAGTGAATGTCAATGGAGAGGAGAAGGTAAGAATAGTGGATCGAGGCCGCGAAGCCTAGAGATAACAAAAAGAACCAGATCTTTGTCTTTGACCGATTCACCAATGTTGGCTAGTGTAGATGCGTACTCGTGTGCATGACTTAGATAAGCAAGAGGTGTCTCATCCCCTTCATCTGAAGCTTAAGAACTTGTATCTTAAGCGTATACTCCCAAGAGGCGGTGTGTAAAGCATAGGCACATGCACAAGAGTCCCAAAGTTCTCGAGTGGTGGTGCCTTGGACATAAGAAAAAGAAGCCTCGGAGACTATGGAGATAATGATCATTCGAACGTGTGCATCATTCGAGAGCCATGTAAGATAGTTGGGATTAACTGTCAAGGTTGCAATTATCTAAGACGCAGTTGCTATGCTTCTTTCTGGACAAGGGATTAAACCATCAACATAGCCAAAGAGGTTGTTGGTGATAAGGAAAGGCTTGATCATAGTCTTCTAGTAGTCATAATTAGTTGGAGAGAGGGTAAAGGAAAATTTGCTAAAGTTGTAAGCTGCCTTCTCATATGATGTAACCAAGTAAGGATAGCCATAGTGTTGTGACTTTCGGGTGAAACTTAAGAAAAAGACTAGGGTTTGAGCCTGTTGTAGTGGCGTCAGAAAAATAGCGGCAACAAGCAGAGACAGCAAAAAAAACAATGGGTGTGTCGGCAGTGATGCTTGCAGTGGTGTGTGCTTGCAATAGGGTTACAATTAGGGTTATATATGATAACCACTTACATAAGTTATCCCTCTAATAGGCTAATTACAATATGATCTAATAGTTGGTTTCATCGACAGTTGCTTGGATGCCGCAGCTGTCCATTGGTATCAAAAATCCATCGACCTATTGAACGTTATTTGGAAACGTATTACCTTATCTAGGACATAGATTACATGTGTGCTTGAGACATTGTTTGCATCCTCCATGTTTCTGATTGTGGATTTCAGTGGGGTTGGGATGATGGAAGCATCGGTTTTTTGAGTGACGGTTCTTTGGAGAAAAAATATACCCGCCATTGAATATCTTACAAAATATTACTCAAGAATATTCCCAAAAAAAGAAAGAATATGTAGCTGGATAGGAGTGGGGATAGAATTTTCAAAACTTCGCATGGTGATCTTACTCTAGAACCTTCGACTTTGCATGAACCTTCACTAAAATTTCTTAAGTTTGATTTCCCCGGCCAGTTTGTCACAATGCCGACCTAGTCAGATAAGCTTAAAATTAAAGAAAAATCAAATTAGTTGACTGTATAATTACGAAACAATAACATTACGTGAACTTTCTTACTTCCCACACATATATTCTGGTTCTGGTATGAAGTTAAAAACGCGTGCGATATATAGAACCAAACCTGAGTAGGGCTGACCGGCCTGTATTGTCCATAGGATTAGGATCTCAGCCAACAAACTATGGTGGTTTTAGTCCTGAGATTTGGTCCAACAGAAGATAGGTTTTATGAAACAATAAATCAAATCCTAAGAATAGTAGAAGAGTTTAAGAATGAGACGGCTCTAGTATACAAACAAGCAATAAATCAAACCCTAATGAATGTTTCCGAGCAATAACCACATCTTTCAACCCTCTCTATTTAAAGTATTCAAGATCTTAAACCCATTCATGACCATTTTAACTTCTCGATCTTTCCCCTCAATCATCACAGCCAAACCACATACCACACCTCCATCGCCGCCTTCATCAGATGGGAGCAACCGCCCTCAGAACCGTCGTGATCTTTCTATGCTTCTTCTCTGCCGTCGCAAAGTTCAAAACTTTTGAGCGATCCTACACTACCTTCAGCGAATCCGTAGACGACCCCAACTCTGAGTTAGTATTTGAAAATAATGCGACGGTACACCTTGATGCACTGCAGGTTACTTCTGAAACCGCCAACATAGAATTCAACCACAGGAACCAGTCCGGTAGGGTCATGTTCCGTCGAAAGTTCATGCTATGGGACGATAGCAACTCCTCGGTAGCCTCGTTCAACACCTCCTTTCTCGTCAATATCTTCCCACAGAACAACTCCCACGGAGAAGGCTTAGCTTTCTTAATCGCACCCACCATCGACATCCCGAATAACAGCCACGGCCCATATCTCGGCCTCACCAACGCCACCACCAACAACCAAGCCACCAACGGCATCGTAGCCGTGGAGCTCGACACCGTGAAACAAAATTTCGATAACGATAGCAACCATATTGGCCTCAATATCCACTCTGTCAGCTCTGTAATATCCAAGCCATTAACGCCGGAAAACATCATTCTTGCCTCCAGTACTCCGGCCTTCTATAACATCTGGATTCAGTACAACGGCGTCGAGAAGATCATTAGGGTTTACATCGCCCGCCAACCGGGAAAAAATTCACCGACTCCACCCATGCCGCAAAACCCCATCATTGAATACAACCTAGATCTCCGGGAAACAGTTAACCGGGACTCTCACCTCGGGTTTGCTGCGTCCACTGGAGAACAACACCAGCTGAACTGCGTTCTACGATGGAACTTAACTGTTGAATACATACCCGGGCCGAAGAGTCCGTGGATGGCAATCTCGCTTGGTGTTGGGATTCCGGTGGTGGTGGGATTGGTGGCTTTGACCGCATATTACTTATACAAGAAGAGATTGGTGAACCGTTCGCAATCAAACATTCTGAACCGGCTGAGGACGTTGCCGGGAATGCCTAAGGAGTTCCGATTCCGAGAGCTAAAGAAAGCGACGAATAATTTCGATGAAAAGAGGAAGCTCGGGCAAGGGGGATACGGCGTCGTTTACCGCGGGGTGTTGCCGGAGGATAATGTGGAGGTGGCCGTGAAATGGTTTTTAAGGGACAGTTTGAACGGAGAAGGTGATTTCTTGGCTGAACTTACAATCATCAATCGTCTAAGGCATAAACATCTTGTTCGATTATTGGGTAAAATTTCTCTTCAATTCATTCATTATATTAATTACTATTATTACTATTTATTTTCCAATAGACCCTCTTCAAAATCTATAAATCCATAGCAATAATTTATGAGAAGTTTGCGTTCGTTATGCATAAAGGAATACAAACAATTATAAATTATTTCTTTTTCAAAACTACACGTGTCAACTTGTTACTGATTAACAATTTTCCTTGGGCGATATAGTTTACAAAATAAAAAGTTTTATACTATTTACTGATTAACAATTTTCCTTGGGCGATATAGCGGTATATTACAAAATACAAAGCTTTATTTATAGTATGTATTTATTAAGAAAAGTTATACATAGAAAGTGTTTGGTATGTGCATGGTTTTGTATATAATAATAATAATAATAATAATAATAATAATGATAATACATTATTTAAATTCATGGTCAAATGAGGTTAAATGATTAGGAAAGAATATTTAAGAGTTAAAATAAAAGGTTCTTCAAGGAAGAACCAGCGGGCTAATGCTTCAATATTGTTTAAACCGATTTCTTAATTCGTTTTAGTGATCTTTACAACATGTAATCAATTTTTGACCTTTTGCCTTTTTACTAGAATTTTACCTAAAATGTCTCTTTAAGTTAAAAATGTCCTTTTTACTAGATTTTCTCTTATCCTCTATCTAATAAAAGAAAAAAAATATTAGGACATGTGTCGCTTCCATTCATTTTCCCGTCTAAACATGTTACTCATCAAAACTGCTTCGTTTTAATTAAATCTAATTAAAATTAATTATCTCTTTACTTATTCAACTACCTTAATTATTTTTGAATCATTCTTCTTCTACCTTATATTCATACCCAATTTAGCTAAAAAGTGTATAGGAAATCAATTTATGAAAATATAATATTTTTAATTTATTATATGGTATCTCAAATTTGAGGTGGTCGTTTATTTTTTTGGGATAAATTTACTTTTATATAAATTATTTTATCGTATTTATTGTTTAAAATTACTAACTATATGTTTATCTAATATTTTATTACTCTCAATAAAAATACATTTAACTTATAATTAAATATTTATGCTAAAGAATTTACAATCATAAAAAATATTTTGAGATTTATAATTTATATCTTTTTCATTATTTAACCCGTTTAATACACAAGTTTTTAAACTAGTCTCTTATAAAAAATAAAACGATAAGTTAAAATGGAACCAATATGGAATTTAATTAACCAATAAAAATAAATCATATTTTAGATGTTAATATTTCATTTTCCAGCTTGGCCTACAACTATTGTTTTTATTGCTGGACACAATATTTTGTTTTATGTACTTTGAACTTAAATTTAACGGCCGCTTGTCAACAGGCACGCCTGTCGTATTCGATTACTCTCCTCGTGCTTATTCGACACCTGTAATTTTAGATAACAATTCTTATCTATTTATTCATAAAATTATTATAAATTTATACAATTATCATATTATTTTATTAAATATTTAGTGACTGTTTTATTATAACCGTGCAGGATGGTGTCACAAGAACGGGAAGCTCCTTCTCGTGTACGAGTACATGCGAAACGGTAGTCTTGACATGCACCTCTTCACGGAGACCAGTGAGCCGTTGAATTGGACCCTCCGGTGCAAGATTTTAGCCGGTGTAGCCTCAGCTCTCCACTACCTCCACTACGAATATGACCAAAAAGTTGTTCATCGTGACATCAAAGCCAGCAACATAATGCTCGATTCCGACTTCAATGCTCGTCTCGGTGATTTTGGCCTAGCCCGTGCTCTCGAGAATGAAAAAACCTCTTATGCCGAAGCCGTAGGCGTGCTCGGAACTATTGGTTACATCGCCCCGGAATCCATCCTCACCGGAAAAGCTACTCAACATTCTGATATTTACGCATTCGGCACGTTACTTATCGAGGTTGTGTCGGGTCAACGCCCTGGAACAAAAGTCAACGGGTTCCAGTTTATGGTTGACTATGTATGGTCGTTGTATCGCGAAGGCCGAATCTTGGATGCAGTCGATAAACGAATCGCTGATGATTATGACGTAGAAGAAGCGCAACGGTTCTTGTTGTTAGGTCTAGCTTGCTCGCACCCTATAGCTAGCGAGAGGCCAAAAACACACACCATTGTGCAAATACTATCGGGGTCCACGGTCGTACCACCGGTCCCACCCTTCAAGCCGGCTTTCGTGTGGCCTGCAATGATGCCGATTGATGATCTTTCACAAGCTACCTCGATCGACACGACCCCACTTTCGATAAATCAATATGAGACCAATTGGAGTCCTTAGTTTAGTTTCTTTTGGTACAACTATAACCTTTGGAGTTGAATTGTTCATGGTTTGTTTTGTGGTCATTTTATATTTGGTTGCAGGAGAAAATTTTCATATCATGTGTTTGTTAATAGGGTAAGGGTCAAGTAATATTTGTAAATAAATTTTATAGGGTCAAGTAATATTTGTATATAAATTTTATAAGGTCAAGTAATGTACTAATGTTTGTATATAAATTTTATAGGGTCAAGTAATGTTCGTATATAAATTTTATAGTGTCCAGTAATTTTCGTATATAAATTTTATACATGCTTATTGTTACTACCAAAAGTGATGAGTTTATAGATTGATAAACTAGGGGTGTTTATTATTATTTAAAATCGAATGTTAAAAATCCAAAATTCGAACCAAATAGAATTTGAATTCACAAATTGGATTTTGGAGTATTCGAACCGGGTTAGCATCTGAATTGAATTTCGAATTAGATTTTCGAATTGAATTCAAGTTTGTAATTTTCCAATCGATTCGCCCTAAATATTTTAAGTCGAATTCAATTTATATAATTTGTATTTTTTTTTAAACATGTATATATTTTTTATATATATCATTTATCTTTTTCTCATAAAATACGAAAAGGGTCATCATGCACTTCACATAAGATGGTCTGTGATATAGCGTTTAATCTCTCGTTGGAATTTGAAGATTATTTTGGTTATTTGAATTTCATATTTAAATTATTGGATTATCTTTATTTTGTATCCTTTTTATCTTTATATGTTTTCTTAATTATCTCTAAGGTGGGACTTTAAATACCTAGAGAATTATTGTTTTTGTTAGTTGATTGTTTATGAATATTGTTTTTCAATAAATCTTTGAGGATTTTTAAGCTTTTGAATCCTTTAAGTATTTCTGACCATTTGATTGCTTCCGTAACTGCATCAGTTGGTATCAGAGCTCTTGGTTTGTCAAATGGCTCGACGTGATAGCGATTACTCTCGTGTCCATAGAATCGTCGACCGAGGCAATGATAGAGATAGTCTCGACTCACTTGCTCGTGGTGAAGACCTACGCCCTGTTCGTAGAACCGCCGACTGAGGCAACGATGGAGTTGATCCCGACCCACGGGATCTTAGGATTATGCAACTCCTGCGACGAGTCTGGGATCTCGAATTAGGACACGAGATCAGGCGACTCGAGCAAAGGATCCGGGATCTTGATCCCTCGCCTTCGTGGAAGGAAACAGAACTGGAAGAACCCGTTGGGGACGAGTTATCCGGGGATGAGGAGCCTCCTACCAATGGCGAAACTCACTGTGATTATCCTCCCGTGTATGATGAATACCGGGACGAGGAATGGTATTCTTAGGCAACCGGTGGTGTTTTAGGTGAAACCGTGGGAGTTCAACAGGTTGAGAAGAGTTTGACGGATGATGGACTCGATTCAGGCACCTTCGCGTGGGACGAAAGTGAATACGAAGAGGAGTCACGACTATCTTTTGATGAATTTTTTATAGATGCAAAGGTAGAAAACGGAGGTGATACAAGGGTATCTGGTGGAGCTACGGCGGTCACCGGTGGTGATGAGTTATCCTCGTCAAACCCCATTAAAACTGCCAATGAAAACGGGGATTTGAACTCTTCTTTGAAAGTCCAAGGTTTGGATAATATTAAGGTTGCAAAAGATGTAGAGGAAAAATATGGTATTCCATGTGAGGAGCCTAGTTTTACGATAATTCCAAATGAAGAATCCATTCAAAATAAATGAAAAGATTTTGATAGATATTATGGAATCTACCGATAATTTAGGGTGCAAGGATACGTTGCATGGCAAAGGCCCATGTGGGCCAATTGTCATGCAAAATCGATAGTAAATGAGAGTCGACCTAATGCTCCATTCGACACAGGTGGTACAGGCCCAGAGCCGGGCGAGACAACCGGTGAAGTTGAGTTATTTAGGCGGGTTGTGATGATAATAATAAAAAGAAATCGAATTGATGTTCCATTCGACCCAGGTGGCCTTAGTCCGAAGGCAAAACTCGAGTACGAGTTTTTTTCGAATACGGGGAGTATGAAGCAACATTTATCTCTAGTTGGAATTTGAAGATTATTTTTGTTATTTGAATTTCGTATTTAAATTATTGGATTATCTTTATTTTGTTTCCTTTTTATCTTTTTCTGTTTTCTTAATTGTCTCTAATGTGGGACTTTAAATGTCTAGGGAATTATTGTTTTCGTTAGTTGATTGTTTATGAATATTGTTTTTCAATAAACCTTTGACGTTTTTTAAGCTTTTGAATCTTTTGAGTATTTCTGGTCATTTGATTACTTCCGTAAAAACATCAGTCTGCATACGGAGAATATCTTTTTCTACTTTTTGTTTGGCTAATCGAAGCTCCATGTAGAGCTGCAAACCCATCGTTTGCATCAAATATTCACAAGCAAAATGAAGTTGGAACGGGATATAACGTTGTGTTGTGTAATGACAGGCCACCAAACCCCATAATTTCATGGATTCATAGGTGTTTATTAGAATTGCCATCAGTAAAGATGCAATAGAGTTCATGTTACTCATGTGATCTCCATGGCAGCTAGGGGTGTTCAAAACCGGATATCAGAATCGGATATCCGAAATTTCGGATACAGATTCGGATAATAATTCGGCTATCCGAAATTTGAAAAACAATTTGGCAGAATTTTGTTTGAATTTTGGATACAGAATTATCCTTTCAAGTATGCAAACAGAATTATCATTTCAAGCATATTAATACAAACTATCATTTCAAGCATGTTAATACAAACTATCAAAGGCGGTAAACTGAGATTTATGGTTGGACTTTATCCTCCTCCAGCCCTTCCATGGGCTTGGTTCACCAAACTGCTAACTCAGGAAACAATAGATCCAAAAATTAGAAAATCACAGGGAGCGACGCCGGAAGAACTGAAGATCGAAGATAGAATGATTCAGATTTCAGATGACGGGGAAAGACGACGGCCGCCGGCCACCGGGAAGACGATAGACCAGAGATTGAGAGAGTTCGATGGGGGTGGGATGCGCTGAAAAGTGAAAAGGTAGTGAAGCCGTAAAGACTAAAGAAGCTTTCCCTTTAGGAGATTAGGGTTTGAATAAATAAATAATTAATAATTAATAATTAAAAAAATATATTTCGGATATCCGAAATATTCGAAAATTTCCAATATTAATATCCGAATCCGAAAATTTGGATATCCGAAATTTTGGATATCCGAAATTTCTGAAAATTTCCAATATTAATATCCGAATCCGAAATTCGGATATCCGAATTTTCGGATAGTTCGGATTCTGAATTTCGGATAATTCGGGTTCGGTTTCGAATACAGATATTTTTGAACACCCCTAATGGCAGCCAAGTGGGGGTCAGAAGGAAAGAGTTGACCAAACAAATTGGTTGCTTTAGTTCTTTCCAATTGGAACTTTTGTACCTTCAAGTTCAATAAAATCCACATTTTTACAGTACTAGAAAATAAGCTTAATAAAACATTTTAAAAGTAACCTTTTTCAAATGAGTTGTATTTGACTCTAATGCAACTTCGTTTAACAAAAAAGTTGTATTTAAAGATTTAATGCAACCTTTTTTCTTAAAAAAGTTGTAAAATTTTATTGAAATTGCAACCTTTTTATTTAAAAGTTGCTAATTTTAATGAAAAACGCAACTTTTCAAATTGAAATTTGTAACTTTTGTTAGAAGGTTGCATTGCTAAAACTTAAATGCAACTTTTATTTTTAAAATGTTGCATAATTTGTTATTGTTATTTTAATTGACAACTTTTATTAGAATGATTGTGTTGTTGAAAGGTAAACGAACGAACTTACATACATCAGAACGAGGTCAACTGACCTGATTGATTTTCATAATTTTAGTAGAGCGTATAGTTTTGAAATTTTGAGTGAGCCAAATTTTTCAGGCCTTTGACTCAGTGATTTTATAAAAAGAATTAGAAAACTTCAAAATAAATAAAAAAATCTAACCACAATCTAGTAACTAAAATTATGCTCAATTATCGTGAAGGTCAAAATTTATTTTGTTCCTAAATATTACTTCCCCAAGTCCAAGTTTATTTGGCTCCTAAATGTTACTTCCCCCCAAATCCAAATTTATTTTGGAAAAGACGACTCGAGGCCTTTCACAATGATGTGGTCATGACACATGTACTCTCTTACTCCCTTATAGAAGTAGACGCACTAATCAGTCTTACACATTTAGCCTTGTTTAGTTTAACTTAATGTCAATATTGGTTTGAAATATAAACATGGAGAACCTCCACATCTAATTGATACACATGGGTTTACACAAGTAGGGTGCATCATTTTCCATTTCTATAGGTACCAAAACTTTTGACAATCTTAAATACCACTTTTAAGTTTAAATAGTCAACCAGCCTGTTATAAATTCTATATGTTTGTCCAGTTGCTGCTACTGCTAAGGAATCATTCAAAGCAAGCCTTGAAATTGAAAAAACACAGTTGCTTGAAATGGGAAAAGAAATTGAAGAGGACCATCAAAGGAAAAAAGCTGAGCTAGAAGCTATTCGGAAAGATTTTGACAGCCAACACGCAAACTTTGAAGCTACGATGCGGAATATTATGGAAAAGCTACCTATTGGAGTACTTCAGGATCTTAGAGATGAGCAGGAGGTTTTCATTACTTTTTAATATTGTAATTGACAACTTTATTTTGATTACGTTGTTATTTTGAGATTGGACATATGTTAGATTACGATATAAGATTATATTTGTGTTATTATAGTGTTGTTATTTTGAGATTGGACATATGTTAGGCTGTCCGTAGTAGCCCCGTGAGAAGGAGGGCGTGGTGCCACCTCACCCCACCACGGGCGTGGAACACCGCGCCGGGTGAGCGTGGAGCGTGGGCGTGGTGGGTGAGGGTGATGGTGTTCACGGCGTGGCGGGGTTGAAACCATTCAATTTTTCGACCGTTTGAGGGGCTTTTTGACCGTTTGAGGGGCTTTTAATTATTTTTTTTTAAATTTAACGTATATAAATACTAACCTAAACAACCAATTTTATACATAATATTTTCTTGATTCTCCTATCTATACCAAATTTATACCAAAACAACCAATTTTATAAAAAATGTTTCCATGGCAATTTGTAAGCAACCCGAACAGGCCAAACCACCAGAACAACCCGATGGGGGGGGTACGTTCCACAACCCCCGGACAACATGAACCCGTTGTGAACGTTTGCAAATTGGAGTCATTACCCGCACTACAAGGAAAAGACTCAATAGCGGCGACATTTGTCGCCGCTAAAAAGTAATTGTCGCCGCTAAAAAGTAATTGTCGCCGCTAATGCCTAAGGTTATTAGCGGCGACATGTCGCCACTAAAAGGTCGCCGCTAATGCCTTTATTTCCGGTTTTCTGGTTTTTTTCCATATTTTCATTATTTTCCAGTTTTTTTTCAAATACAAAATGCTTGTAAATTTGCAGTTTTGAGACATATAAACATATAAAACATATACACTACATAAACATATAAAAACTACATAAATATCATCATTCTTTAATGTTTGGACAATAAGTCATAAAAATAAAACTACATAAAACGTAAAACTAGTCCTTAGATCATCATCGTTGTCGCCCCCTTCTTTCGTATTAGTTGTCTGCTTCTCACCAAAGAAACTCGACGATGTAGATGAAGGTGATTCATCCCTACTACTTTGTCCGTTTGCGAAAGATTAAACTTGTTGAGTTGATCTCTAAAATTCGGGTCGTCAAACAAAATGTTAGCTAGTTCCTACAATTAAATTAGATTACAAGTTAAAACAAAATTTTAACAAACTACTAATATTTAACAAATCTACTAACATTTACCAAACTAATAACATACATATATAAGCATACAAGTTTCGGGTCAAACGGTTCATTTTACACACACACACATATATATATACATGAATATAAGTTTCGAGTCAAATGGTTCAGTTGAAACAATCAAATAAATATGATACTGCAGATTGAAATTCCAAGATCAGTGGATATCATTAGTTGACAAGACTAAGATGAATCAAATATGATTGAATCGGAAGCTAAGATGTTGAAACAGTATATATGATCATGTCAAATATTTAAGGCATTTCAATTGCTCAAACAGAATCACTAACTTGCACAATATATGACTATGAATCTGGATATGAAAACTAACCATATTGTACCAATCGAAGCAAATATTATCGAGCAGCATGACGATTATCCAACCCCCATCGCTTCCGCAGTGTGCAAACAAATCCCAAAGTGCCAAACTAGATACCAAAGCAATAAGAGCAATTGGTATTTGATACCTACACACATATCAACAATATACAACACCAACCAATTAGCAGTAAAGAAAAAGAAAATATCAACAACAAAAGATATGAAAGTTTTCACATAATCCATTGTTAATTATGAAAACAAATAAACAAAACTAGCACATGTAATACATATAGAGAGGAGGTGAAGAAGATGACGAAGAGAGTGAAATATAAGAATTCTACTTTCATCCATCATCTCTTTCAGCAGATTACATGAATTTTAAATCATTGATAAGTGTGTGTTTGTGTGTGTATGTGAGGATCCTATCTCCCTCCACTTTTGTTTTACAAAAGAAACATACTTAAATAATATAATTCATGTTTTAGTCACATATGTTGCAAAGGAACACAAAAGAAAGATATAAATGCACAGCATCATGCATAATCACATGTTGAAAAGAAATCGGATTATCTTAAATTCGAAATTAATGGTTTATGATGCATCATTCTGAAGCAATGAAGCAGTCAGACTAATCACACTACCTGAGTTCTTTTGTAAGAATCAAAGTAAAACACAAAATTTCACATCATGTCAAATGAAGTGATAAACTGAATTATTTGAGCCTAAAACAAGTCAACAAATCAACTAATGCATTTCAAGTTAACAACACAAGTTAGCAACATTGGTACTTATCCCATGAATAATAAAGAGAACCGAACCTGAACCGTTATATTAATAGCCAAGTTAAGGTGGTGAGATGCTTCTTGAACTCGCATACCACGTAAATCAACCGTGTTCCTAAAAAAACACACAAATAGCTGATTAGTTAATAAATGAATGGTTTGAGCATGAACCAATTGGTCTGGGCTCGGTTTTTGGTTCTGTATATTATGAAGATCTCAGGTTCGATTCAGGTCAGCTAAACCCGAATTGGTCTGGGCTACCCAATTTGCGATCTGCATACCAACAAGAGATGGATAATAAGATTTTCAAGATTCAAAAGCAACATTTTAACATCAAAGTGTGATAGAATCAAGTACCTTAATATCATAATCTTTTTGATATTTTGTGGTCTTATACTCTGGGATTGAATCTAACGTCCCTTTCCTACTTTGTTTCTTCCTGAAACCAATCTGTAATGTTCTTGTCAAAATAATTGATTTCCCTTAAAATGATCAAACTAAAAATTAATAAGAACATTACATTTAGATCATTCCTAAACTAAAAATTACAACTCAATAAAAGGAAATTTAAACATGTTCCCAACTTTCTTATTTCTTTCCCTTCATTAGAACTTTAAAAAACACCAACATTTTGTCATTTTCCCATAATCCTCACTGTAACTTCCCTCCTTTTGGTTATGCATTTTAGTTTGTTTTACAACACTAGGTAGCAAATCTGTACAATAACTGATATAAATAAAGAGTGAACTAATAATAACTAACCTTAAACCTGTGACTACTTGGGAGTTTCCCATTAGTAATTCAAGACCAAGAAACATCCACTAAATGGGAAACCTAATAAAATCTAGATCCAAGATATACAACAAAAAAAATTACCTGAGTCGGGAGGTTGGAGATGGGAGCTGGAGTCGGCGAGTCGGCGACCGGAGACGGGAGTGGGCGCTTGAGCCTTGATGAACGCCGGAGACCTTTAGAGATGAAATTGAACGAAAAAAGTGTAGGTGGAGCACCGGCGACCTTTAGCGGAGGTGTGTGGTGGTGCTTTAGGGGCGGAGGGGTGGAGATGGTGAACGGACCTTTAGTGGTGAAATTTGGGAGAGAGCTTTCGCAGGTGGGATGTGAGGATAAGCCAAAAAGTGAAGACTAACGGAGGGAAATAGCCCGCCAATGTGTTTCGGGGCTTTAGCGGCGACATGTCGCCGCTAATACTGTCACCGCTAATGCCCTATAGAAGATCAGCCCTTGGATCAGGTCGCTTATCAACGGTCATATGAGTTGCTAAGGATTCCACCCGGATTTTGAGCAATAGCGGCGACATTTGGCATGTCGCCGCTAATGCCGTCGCCGCTATTGATTGTATTTCTTGTAGTGCGACTTCAAATCCTTCTACACCCATTTTTTTATCCGACTATATACAAGACTACGTAACCCTCCAACCGTCACCCAACATTGTACCCGATACTCAACCCTCACCCGACAATGTACCGGAGACTCAACCACCACGACAAACGAAAAAAAAGAACACATAAAAAGAAAGCCACTACTTCTACTCCCGAAGCGGGTACGGTTAAAGGGTGTTCGGAAAAGTGGTCGTCGGAGGATGAGGTAGCTTTGGTGAAAGCGTGGATCAACGTCTCAGAGGATCCAATAGTTGGTACGTATTATTATTATAAACGTATTATTTTTTTTGTAATGTTTATTTTATTATTAAATGTTATGTTATTTAATTTTATAGGACGTAACCAAAAATCCGAACTTTTTTGGAAAAAAATATATGAACAATTTTATGAAGCAATGGGTAAAGGCGGATACCGGACGGAGGACATGGTAAGCAGCAAGTGGAGGGATATCCGTTTGAAGGTTGGCAAGTTTTCTGGAAATTACAAAAACAAATTACGATAATAATGGTTCGGTATTTAAAATGCTTCCACTTTGGGAATTATTGAGAAAGTGCACGAAGTTTGAACAAGTCTCGTTAATGGGACAATCATTGTCTAAACGATCAAAAAGCTCATCCGGCCATGACGTTAGCCAATCTAATTCGGATAAGTGTAGCATTAATCTCAATGACTCGGGCGATGAGCTTGAGTTTCCGGAAGAAGTCGCCCGCCCTATCGGAAGAGACAAAGCAAATCGAGCCGCATCATCGTCATAAACCCAAACCAACGAGTACAAGGAAAGTTTAGACACTATATCCGACCGGATGGCCAAGTTCAACGAGATATCCGATAGGAAGATCAAAATAAAGGAGGCAAAACAAAAAGCGAGCGATATGAGACTTTATTTCATGAACATCGATCATTTGGTCGGCGACGAGCGGGATAAATTCCTTAAACTGAAGAAAGAAATTGAAGAAAAATATAATATGTAGTTTAGTAGTTTTTTTTTAAATTAGTATTATGTTTTTTTTTAATATTATGTTGTTTTTTTAATATTATGTTGTTTTTTAATATTATGTTATTTTTTTTTAATATTATGTTGTTTATTTAATATTAAAACAATCATTCTGTAATTATTACAAAATTGGTCACCCTTACCCTACCATTACACACCTGGGTGAAGGTGAGGGTGAGTTCTGACATAGTCTATGTGGTGTCTACGTGGCGTGGAGTGTGGTCTCACCTTCAAACTAGTACTACAGATAGTCTTAGATTACGATATAAGATTATATTTGTGTTATTATAGTTTTGGTGTCCTTGAGATACTATTGCATATTAATAGAAATTTTAGTGCTGTAAACAATGATGCAACCTAGTTGCATTTTACCGGGAAAAAGGTTGCATTTGTTGTAACAATAATCTTAAGAAAGTGTTGCATTTGATGTGAAAAAAGGTTGCATTTTTCTACTAAAAATATAATAATGGTTGCATTTGAGTTTTAGAAAAGTTGCATTTAAAAGTAAAAAAGACTACATTAGCATATAAAAAAGGTTGCATTTGAATAGTAAATGCAACCCTTTCAAAAAAAGGTTGCATTATCTAACAAAAAAGTTGCATAAGGTCTAATGCAACTTCACCTAATGCAACCCTTGATAAAATGTTACATTATGCCTAATGCAATATTTTATCGGAGTTGCATTAGATTCATTTTCTTGCAGTGTTATCATCGCTGACCTTCAAAAGAGGTCCCTCATGATCTTCATTATTGTCTATATTTCAACTATTATCCAGCAGATTAATAGTTGGGTCTGACTCAAGCATTTTATCAAATACTTAGCAGAGTCAACTGTTACGTATTGAGAAGAATAAAGTGATTCAAAACCTTTTCCATTATCACTAGAGATAATAGAACTGTATTTGTGTAGTAGATCATATGTGCATACCTCCTAATTTAATAATATTCATGAATTGAATCCCTTTTTCTTACCATCTTCTTGTAACCTAGCCAAAGCAAATGCATCCTTCAAATTTTGTAGACTATGTTGGTGTCACTGTTTAAGAACTTCACTAATTTCTGGTTTGAGGCCGTCAATTAAGAGGTATATTGCATAATCTTCACTAATTTTGACCTTATTAACAAAGCCTCAAATGTATCATAATAATTTTTGACCGTACCTTCTTGTCTGAATGACATAATCTCATCCATTGCTCCTTATTTGCGCCACAGATTTGTTGTTGCGGCTATGAATCACTCTAATTTGTTGTTTGAAATGAATTTCTGGTGTTATCTATCGTCTATTTCTTGATTTGTTATCATTGATATGAATCACCGGTGTTTCTTTATCGGTGCTTCAATTTGTTGGGTTAATCGTTTGTTTGGTCACGGGTCAGCGGGTCACAAGTTGAGTCAGAAGTTATTTTAGATGATTTTAGCATGTTTTTTATATGGTTTATTAGAATTAGAGTTTTGATCAAATGGTTGTTTGTTTTAACCAGGTCTTTAGGATATTAGCCTATTTAAAGGCATGCTTTGATATGAAATAATAACCTGCATTTTTCATTTTTTCTTCCTGAAAATTGTGAGCTATTTCATGTGAGTTTTGATTGCATAATCTTGGCCCTAAACCAACACAATTTGTTGTTGTAAGTGTAAGGGAGCTCTTTGTTTTCCTAACCCATAGTCAAAAGGAAAGGAAGCACTGATACCATTGTTATGAACACAAATGGTAATCAAGATTTCAAGAAAAAGAAGAAGAAAGGGAGAATATAGAGAGGAGGAGGATTTAAACATACTTTTAGCAAATATAATGGAAAAGGTTTTAAATGTTACAATATACATGATAAGGAGCCTGAGAAGCAATACTTGTAATCATTTTTGGTAAAATTTAAATGATATCTATAATTATAGTTGTGATTGGTAATTGATCTTTATGATTAATGTTATTATTCAAATTTTCGCTTTAATTTCCTTATATGCTTCATGTTTCATATAGAAATTTTTTGAAGAGAGAAGTGTATTTAATATGAGAAAGATGCGGAACAATAAATGTTATTATTCAAAAGATGCACTGTGCAGAGAGTTTGAAGAAGTGATGAAGAAAAAGTTCGAAATGAGTTCAATGGGAGAAATGGCCTTCTTTCTGGGATTGCAGGTGAAGCAAAGTGATGACGGAATCCTGATTCATCAGGCTAAATATGTCAATGACATCTTGATAAAGTTCAACTTTGCTGACTCTAAATCAGCTTCTACTCCTATGGCAACGCAACCCGTTCTTACTCCAAATCTAGGTGAACCGGGAATTAACCAACATCTCTACAGGTCCATGATTGGCTCGTTGATGTACCTGACTGCCAGCCGTCCAAACATTATGTTTGCGATTTGTCAGTGTGCTCGATACCAGGCTAATCCTAAACTTTCTCACCTTAATGCTGCCAAACGAATTTTTAAATACTTGAAGGGCAAGACTCGGCTAGGCCTTTGGTATCCAAAGGATTCAGAATTTAACTTGTTTGCTTTTACTTACAGTGATCATGGAGGGTGCAATCTTGACAGGAAATCCATAACTGGTGGATGTCAGTTTCTGGGGGAGAGACTCGTATCATGGCAGTGCAAGAAACAGACCACCGTTTCTACTTTTACTGCTGAAGCTGAATATGTCGCCGCATCCGCATGTTGTTCTCAGATTATCATCATGCAACACCAATTGCTGGATTACGGTTTGAATTTCTATGACTCCCCTATTTTCTGTGATAATGAAGCTGTTTTACAGATTGTTAAGAACCCAGTCCAACATTCTAAAACTAAGCACATAGATATAAGGGTGCATAACATTCGTGATTGTTTTGAAAGAAAGCTTATACATCTTGAACAGGTTTCTACTGATGCTAATGTTGTTGATATTTTTACAAAAGTCTTTGATTTGGCAAAATTCAACTATCTGGTTGAATGTCTGAAAATGATCTCCTTTGATTAGAAAGTCGCGGGTTTGGTCACCAAACATATTTTTTTGTGTTGGTTTAAATTTTGATTTATTTCATAAATGCAAAAGTTTAGGGGGAGAAATTTCCTAAAAAGATTTTATCTTTGAGTCTTTCTATTTTTTTAAGTCTTGAAAATTACAAAAGATTTTATTTTATGTTTTATTTCCAAAAAAAAAATTTAGGAACTCTGTCTATTAGTAAATGATAGTACATCATTCTAGAGGTTGGATTATCTTATGTAAGGCATGTAGTTGAAAAGATTAGGATTTTATGATGATATGTTAATAGGTTCTGCTAAAACTGGAAATACAACATAATAGTGTTTTACTTAAACATAAAGGTCATTGTCATAGTGGGGAACATCTCATAGATTGGTAGAATAATTATTTCCTGTTAATAATCGAGCAATTAAACATAAAGATTGGTGAACTGTGGATGAACATAATATATCTGTATTGCACAAACCGAGACCCTTCACAAAGGGGTTGCGAGCTGACTTGATACAAGTTTGTACATATATATATATATATATATATATATAGATAAAAGACATGTGTTGACATGCAATGGGTGAAAAGACACTTAATGATAGTGCAAAACAGAATTTTGAGCGAAAAGACAGGCAATGTTATTGTCGTGCTATAGGAAAATTTCAAAAAGATATGTCTAAAGATGTACATATAAGTATACTTGTAAATATTTTTCTGTTTAGGAATGTGTGACTGGGAAGGAATCTCTTATCAAGGCATGTAAGTCTGTTGTGCTATGTTTTTTATCACATTTGTCAGAGATCTCCTGAACATTTCATAGACCCGTGCTAGTTATGCTCTTTTAGTTTTTACTTAGATGCTCAAAAGATCATGAAGAAGGGAAGGTTTATCCGATAAGTTGTGGGGTCCATTCAGTTCATCAAAAACTCATCTAATTCACAATAAAATAAATACATGTTTCTAAGATGTGAGTGTGAGACTCACTATGTCATGAATAATTCTTACCTAGAAAAACATTTGTTAACTAAGGTATAAAGGCTTGAGTTTAGAAGAATACTCTAAATTGGCAATCACCGAGACCTGTCTAAGAAAACGAGCGGCTGATAAGTATAGTTTGGTCTGCCCTAAAATGATATGATCCTATAACAGAGTTTCCCTAAAAAATAATGTGTTTTATTGTTTCAAAATAGTCTACTTTTATGAAAAGAACAAAAATATTTTGTGTTTTTAGCTTGGTTTAAGTTATTTTATTTTTTGTCTTTTGTGTATACTCCATAATGATCAAAATGACCGTTCCTGCTTGACCCGAAAATCCAAAGGAAAGTTTTTTTTGAAAAGTTCACTGCTTCTCGGAAGTTTGCGGCCGCATACTTGGCTTTGTCTATAAATAACTTGAAGTTTGCGGTTCTTGTCTTACATAAACCGCATACTTTCTTTCTCTCTCAAACCACATACTTGCCTTTTGTTTCTAAAGACCGATTGCTTGATATCTGTGTGAAGTTGTTGCCGTTTTTCGTGTTCCAAAGGTATAGGCGACATCAAAGGTAAGAAATTGGACCATGGATTAACACTAATTGAGTGTGTGAGATGTTGTTGTTTGAAACTGAAACTGAATTAGACTTGTTTGACCAAATTGACTGTTAAATGTTGTGCAAAACCTGAAATTGATCCATTAGATCAGGTCGCAGTAATAAGGTGACACTATTAACCAAAAACTCTATAAAAACCAAGATTTTAAAAGTTGAAAGTTGTAGAGTCATATATTTTGTATAAGCTGTTGTCATTTATTGTATGTTTAAACAATTTTAGACTAGTTTACTTTCTGTCATTTCATTATTGTAATTTCAGTTTTATGTAATTAGTTAAGTCTGGGCCATCGAAACTACTTAGTTTCGATTGAGTCTGTTCAATCGAAACTAGTAGTTTCGATAGATGGTAGTTTCGACAGTCTATGTATTAATTGTAAATGGTCAATCGAAACTAGTAGTTTCGATTGACCATAGTTTCGATACCTGTCACTACTATAAATAGCCTAGTTTGAGATTGTTTAGGGTGTGAGTAGCGGTTGTAACCCTGAACCTTCTCTTTCACATTTTCCCTGAATCAATACAATCTGCAGTTGTTTATTCACTGTGTTCATACATTTTCATACCTTTTGATTGTTGATTCATAGTGTGGTTAGCGGGTTATCTTCACCAATACTGTTTCTATTATCTGTTTCACCTATATATACACAGTTTCCGCTTGTGTGTGTGTTCAATCGATCATATCAGTGTGATTTCGATTGAAATCTGGACCTACAATTGGTATCAGAGCTTTATGCTCTAGTATTTTTTAGTGTTATCAGGTTTTATGATCGATTCTAGGTGATTTGTGAGGTATTTTGAGCTTATTTCGGGATTTTGCACATTTATTCTCGAGGTACTGTTTCATCATTTTTCAAGGGTTTTTGCTCGTATTTTCGGAATTGGAGGTTGGATTCGGGATCAGGACAGTTAGACGAAGGTTTTCGCTGGATTGGTTTGTTATTTCTGCACCTATGATTTCTGGAGCTTTTCATCAATGGAGTATTTCTGAACTTGGAGAAGAAGGCATCGAAACTACTGGGGACAGTTTCTAATTTCTGTTGATCATCGAAACTTCTTGTCTACGTTTTGTCGGGAGAAGGTACTATCGAAACTAGATTTTTGTCTTATATCTATCGAAACTGTGGTTATCGAAACTTGCTTTGAAAATTTTCAGTATCAAAACTAGTTGTTTCGATAAAAGCTGTCCTATCGAAACTAGTTGTTTCGATAAAAGTTGTCCTATCGAAACTAGTTGTTTCGATAGAAGTTGCCCAATCGAAACTTGTTGTTTCGATAGAAGTTCTCCAATCGAAACTAGTTGTTTCGATAGAAGTTGCCCTATCGAAACTAGTTACTGTTTAGTTTCGATTCAAAATATTATGGCCACTTCAAGTACAACAGAACATTCTGGGGGAAATAGACCACCTGCTCTTGTGTCCACAAGAGAATTTGATGATTGGACTAAAAAGATGAAGCTTTTCTTTCAATTTCACGATTATACATTGTTGAGTTCTATCATCGATGGGCCCCACAAGCCAGTAACTACCACTGCTGATGTTCAACGTCCTAAGTTAGTATCTGAGTATGATGAGAAAGATCTTGCCTTGATTGCCCGAGACAACAAGGCCTACGGGACTATTGACATGGCTCTTCCTATGGATATTTTCAACATCTTTGCCGAGTACACAACTGCCAAAGACTTATGGGCTGCATTGTGCACAAGATATGAGGGAAGTGAGGATGTCAGGGAAAGCAAAAGGGATCTGATCAAGAAACAATATGCGATGTTCAGCAGTGTAAGGGGAGAATCAATATCTGATTTGATCAACCGTTTCTCAAGCATTGTATCAAGGTTGAAGGTAATGGGAGTTGAGTACCCTACTCTTGATCTAAACAAATGAGAAGTTGTTGCAATTGAATTTAAATTATCTTTTGGATACTTGTTTTTTGTGTTAAAATGTTATGTTAATATTATTATCAATAAACATGTTATGTTATTAATTTTGGAAACAATATGTATTTTGACTCAACTTTGGGTGTAATGTGACCTAACAGGTTTTAATGGGTCATATTTGGTTATGACAAGGCTAAATGAGTTATATTTGACATTTTATATTCAAAATGTAAATTTAAGTATATGTTTATTATTTGTAGATACAAAGGTTGAATGGAGTCATCGAGGAGTTAAAACTAAAGAAAAGAAGGCTATACTCCATAGAATAACTAACTTTGAAGCATTGTTAAAACTATATTCTCATAACATCCAACCATCAACTTAAAGCTATAAACTCTAGAATTTGAATGTTTGGGTCTCTTAGATTCGGATAACTTGATGTTTATTTTGAGACTTTAACTAGAAAGTTCATTCTAACTTGATACTTATTTTGGAACTTTAATTAGAAAGTTCGTTGTAGCTTGTTTATTTTGGAGCTTCTACTAGATAATTTGTTACAACTT
Organism: Smallanthus sonchifolius; assembly: GCA_023525975.1. NCBI lineage: Eukaryota > Viridiplantae > Streptophyta > Magnoliopsida > Asterales > Asteraceae > Smallanthus > Smallanthus sonchifolius. The sequence continues at coordinate 21,261,193 of CM042019.1, read as the reverse complement.
GATGATCATTTTGGAACTTTAACAAGATAGTTTAATTAGAATGTTTATTTTGATATTTGTGAATTGTAGTTTCTAAAAATCTGGTCGCAATAGACCATTACACACGGAGGCATATGTGACGACCATTTCAGTCGCAAATGGGTATTTGCGACCGTTTCCGTTTTGCGACCGAAAATGCGGACGCAATTGCCCAGTTTTCTAGTAGTGCCCGAAACTCGGCGGGTACAAGATTAATTTTAAATTTTTTCCCAGGTATAGGACGAGTATTAGATTAGGTGATACCCGACCCGATTACCCGAAACCATATACGCATTTACCCGAACCATATACCCTAATCTTTTACCTGAAAAAAATTAATTTTAGTTTTAATTTTCTCTTAACTCATACCTATAAATGCTTCATTTTAATAGTTTCATTAATTATGCGAAAAATTAAATTTTCTTTTGAAATATGTATTTAATAATATTAATGTATGTAATTTATTCATATTTAATATGTTATTATAAATTTAAAAATATAGTCATATAAAAGTACATGACGGGTATTGGTCGATACCTGATACTAACAGGTATACCTAATTAATACTCGCGACGGATAATGGTTCAGATACGGGGCACGATTTTACAACCGGGTATGGATATGGGTATGAGATTACTAATACCCAGTCTGAACCCGGCCCATTGTCATCCTTATATAACATTGTATTTATTAAACACATATAATATAGCGGATTTCTGGTCTAGTTGAAACATTAATAAGAGAAGATTTTATTATGAAATTAACAATAAATTAAACCATAAGAATAGTAGAAGAGTTTAAGAATGTGACGTCTCAAATAAACAAACAATAAATCAAACCCTAATGTATGTTTCCGAGCAATAACGACTTCTTTCAACCCTCTAATTCTATATATGAATTAATTATTCAAGATATTAAACCGTCAAACCTCATACCCACCTCCATCGCCGCCACCTTATCTCTTAATCACGATGGTAGCAGCCACCCTCAGAACCGTCGTGATCTTCCTATGCTTCTTCTCCGCCGTCGCAAAATTCAAAACTTTTAAGCGATCCTACCCTACCTTCAACACATCCTTAAAGGACCCCAAGTCCGAGTTACAATTCGTAAACAACGCCACGGTAGACGAACAAGCACTGCAGGTTACTCATGGCAACGACGGCAATACCGACAGAGCATTCAACATCATGAACCAGTCCGGTAGGGTCATGTTCCGTCGAAAGTTCATGCTATGGGACGATAGCAACTCCTCGGTAGCCTCGTTCAACACCTCCTTTCTCGTCAATATCTTCCCACTGGACAACTCCCACGGAGAAGGCTTAGCTTTCTTAATCGCACCCACCATCGACATCCCAAATAACAGCCACGGCCCATATCTCGGCCTCACCAACGCCACCACCAACAACCAAGCTACCAACGGCATCGTAGCCGTGGAGCTCGACACCGTGAAACAAAATTTCGATAACGATAGCAACCATATTGGCCTCAATATCCACTCCATCAGATCTGTAGTATCCAAGCCATTATCACCGGAAAACATCACTCTTGTCTCGTCGGCCTTCCATAACATCTGGATTCAGTACAATGGTGTCCAGAAGATCATTAGGGTTTACATTGCTAGCCAACCTAATAAAACCTCACCGACCCCACCCATGCCCAACACCCCCATCATTGAACACCCTCTAGATCTCCGGAAAACAGTTAACCAAAGCTCTTATATCGGATTCGCTGCCTCCACCGGAATACAAACGCAGCTAAACTGCGTTCTACGATGGAACATAACTGTTGAATACATACCAGGGCCGAAGAGTCTGTTGATGGCAATCTCGCTTGGTGTTGGGATTCCGGTGCTGGTGGGATTGGTGGCTTTGATCGCATATTATTTATACAAGATGAGATTGGTGAACCGGTCGCAATCAAATATTCTGAACCGGCTGAGGACGTTGCCGGGAACGCCCAAGGAGTTCCGATTCCAAGAACTGAAGAAAGCGACGAATAATTTCGATGAAAAGAGGAAGCTCGGGCAAGGGGGATACGGCGTCGTTTACCGGGGGGTGTTGCCGGAGGATAATGTGGAGGTGGCCGTGAAATGGTTTTTGAGGGACAGTTTGAAGGGAGAAGGTGATTTCTTGGCTGAACTTACAATCATCAATCGTCTAAGGCATAAACATCTCGTGAGATTATTGGGTAAACATTCTCTTCAATTCATTCATTATATTAATTATTATTATAACTATTTATTTTCCAATAGAACCACCGGGCTTTGGTCCAGTGGTAAGGCAATGAAGGTTTGAACAAAGCCACGCAAGTTCAAACCCGAGCCACACCGGGTTTTAGTCCGGAGTGCGTTACGCTAGCGGGTCTTGGCCCGTGTAACGGCGCAACTGTTGTCAAGTGGCAGCAGGCTTTATTGTTTCCCGGGGAACGCCTAATCCCTCGCTCTGAACCCGCAGGCCCGGTTCAGACAACGTAGTGGTCAGGTATTGAGGGGTGATGGGTCTCCGACTTGTCGGAGATGCGACTGTCACTCAACGAATGAAAGTCGCAGTTCAAAAAAAATATATTTATTTTCCAATAGACCTTCTTTGGAATCTATAAATAGGAATAATTATAAATTATTTCGTGAGTAAAGTGTCATTTTCAATCCCTGTGATTTGATCATTTTAATCATTTTCATTCAAAAACTTTTTTTTTAGCTTTTTTGTTCTTGACTTTTCAAAATCTAGCCATTTTTATCTAACTGACTAACTCCGTCTACATTTTAACGTTAAATCAAGGGTCGGCTTGAAATTCATAGGTTAAAATCTAACAAAATTACCCCTGATTTAACCCAAATTGTCCCTAATTTAATGTTCAAATGTAGACGGAGTTTATCAGTTGAATGAAAATGGCTAGATTTTAAAAAATCAGGGACGAAAAAGCTAAAAAAAATATTTTTGATGAAAGTGACTAAAATGGCCAAATTATAGAGACGAAATAACACTTTATTCTTATTTCTTTTTCAAAACTACATGTGTCAACTTGTTACTGATTAGCAATTTTTCTTGCATGATGTAGCGTTAAATATATTATAAAATAATGTAGCGTTAAATATATTATAAAATAAAAGGTTTTATTTACAGTACTATTAAGTTGAATTACGTTAAGTTTTGAATTACACAAAAGGTAATCATGTGTAACTAAAAGGTAAATTCATAACATGCTTAATAAGATATTGACACGAGCTTTACATTGATTGTAGTTTGTACATTATTATAAAAATAGGTATCGAATATGTCATTCTATTGAACTCCGAAAGGTAGTAGAGTGTTTTTTTGTTTGGTGTGGTCATCGCTCGAAAGTAGGTGGAATTACAAAAATAGTCATTTTACGGTAAAAAGACCAAAATACTATCATGAGCCTTGCATATGACCTGACTTAACGGTGAAATTTAACGTCTGTTAGTGCAAAAGACGTAATGTGCAAGCTTTTTTAAACATAAATGACGTTTTCTGTAATTTCCTTAGATAAATGACGTATACTGAAATTTGAGTAATTTTTAAAAGACGTAATTTGTAATTTGCTTTAAAATCTATAACGATAAGTTAACAACTTAAAATGGAACCAAGTTGGATTTTAATTAACCAATAAAAATAAAACATATTTTAGATATTAATATTTCATTTTCCAGCTTGGCCTTTTTATTGGTGGACACAATATATTATTTTATGTACTTTGAGCCTAAATTTGACGGCTGCCTGTCAACACACACTTGTTGATTATTCTCCCTGTGCTTATTCGACATTTAATTTATATCAATCCGTCACAAGCAAGGCTGGCCGGAGTAACAGTCTTTTTGAGAACAAAGTGGCCATTGAGGAAGACCTTCAGAAAACCCCTCTAACTCGGGGAAAGGAATTCAAGCCATAAAATGAGTTAAGTCTATGATAGGTACCAATAGTCTTTAGGGCACGCTTACCCCTCATGCAAAGCACCAATGACTTCGGTCTTCTGAAAGGGGCTTAGGGCATATCATCAAAGAAAGAATCCCAAGGAAGAAGGTGAAGCTGAGGTTATAAAAGGTTTCTCCCGCTGTTGCTAGTTCTTCCGTTGTTGGTAGTTCCTCAGGTTGGGTTGTTTTCAGAACTTTTTCAATTCTTTCAGAACCTTTCGTATGCGCCTATTGGAAGATTTAGGCTACCTCCTCTCTTTCCGATCTCATTAAGATAATAAGCCAGTGTGATTTGTTAGATAGTGAGTGGGTAAGAGAGGTGATTGGTCTGTCTCAGAATGTGGGCCTAGAAGCGTTAGCCGAGTCTTTGAATATTCCCGAGGGTTCTCAGGATAATGACAGCCTTAAGGTGCAAACGGAGCTTCCACGTTCTCAGTCCATGAAGGTGCTTGCTTTATTGGTTGGCAGCTTGGTTATAGTCATTATGAAGAATGAAGGAGCATTGCTGCACTTCCACGACATAGGAAAGGATCATGGGATGAGGAAAAGAAAGAAAAGGTGCAAGGTGAGGAAATATCGAGAGGTAGAATAGCTGAAATGAGTTCAAAGGAATTAGTTAAGACACGCTTCTTTAGCACAGGCCACGGGGTGAAGTTGGAAGGTTCAATGAACAACGCGAAAGGCAAATTTTGGGTGCTATTTTTGTCTATATACAAGTGGCGTAGGCAAAGCTGTGGCGACTCGTGGAGTAGACAGCGAGCTCCGCTTGAACAGAAAGCAGCAAGTTACAAGCATTACTCTAAAAGCAGTGAGCTCCGCAACAAAAGCGAAGCGCGCCGCCATAGTCTATTCAATTTTCAGCTGCTGCTTGGCCTGTAGTAAGTATCTGGTTCACTGCTTTAGGTATCAGTACTATAGCTTTCAATCTAAATGGTTTCAATTTCAACCAATCGGTAGTTGATAGTCAAGACCGTGTAATTAACACTTGGTTTAATACCATTAAACGTGATAACCTTGGTATGGAAGTTATGCATGAACGTAATGCTCATAATTTCCCTATAGACTTAGGTGCTATTGAAGCTCCATCTACAAATGGATAAGACTTTGGTCTGATTGTATAGGAGTTTTTGAACTAAAAAAAGGAGCAATAGCTTCCCTCTTGTTTCCTACGGGAGGAGAACGGAGTGAGTGAAGGCCCTCACCCAACAATAAATTGTGTTTGTGATCATTACAGGGTATTTAGTTATGATGTCGCTCCTGTTTTATTCCTTAGTTAGGGCCTTTAAAACCTGTTTTTCACATATCTTAAATAGGTACCTATATTTATATTGAAATAAATCATTCTGTCTTAAGTCAACATTGTCATAGAATCCTTTTTAACCAAAAAGGACAAAAAATTAACAAGGAAATAAAACACAAGAAAGTCAAAACAAGCCGTTTTTAGACATGAAAAGTCAGATACATCGATCATTCTTTTTAAAACTAAAAACATCAATCTTGCTCTTTTGAAAACTCAAAAGATCAATCTTTATTTTCACGTTGGTCCTAAAAAAGGATTTACTAGATTTCAGCCATGAAAACTCAAAGCTCAATCTTTTTGTTTTAAACACTCAAAAGATCGATCGATCCTTTTGTACTGTAAGTAGTTTCAATTCTTTAAGAAAATGACAGAAGAGAGAGAGCACCTGAAGTGAAAGCAGACAGACTATCTTGAACAAAACTAGCATATTGAACACCTTTCAGATAAGACCAAACCTGAGAGGCAATTTCACCTTGACAAAACAAATGAAGTAAAGAATCCCGTTGACTTCTAATGCAGAAATGAAATTGATAAGGCATTTGAAAGCCCATGTATCTGAACCTGTCATCCATAGGAAGAGCATTCCCGAGGAATCTCCAGAATAAGATAATCAACCCATCTTAGGAGGAAGCCACTAGTTCCATAATAGAGACCGCCAAGGGCTTTTCCGGCCATGAATTCTAGGAAAATGCCAATAGGAAGCAGAGGAGAAAAGACCTGAAGGGGAATGATGCGGGAAGATCAGCCTGTTATCCCTAGAGTAACTTTTATCTGTTGAGCGACGGCCCTTCCACTCGGCACAATCGGATCACTAAGGCTGACTTTCGTCCCTGCTTGATGGGTGGGTCTTGCAGTCAAGCTCCCTTCTGCCTTTTCACTCAAGGGCCAATCTCTATCCGACCCGAGGAATCCTTTGCACGCCTCCGTTACCTTTTGGGAGGCCTACGCCCCATAGAAACTGTCTACCTGAGACTGTCTCTTGGCTTGTACGTCCTGACACAAGGTTAGAATTCTAGCTCTTCTAGAGTGGTATCTCACTGATGGCTCAGACCCCCCCCCCCACGGGGAAGGAGGCCTTCTTCGCCTTCCACCTAAGCTGCGTAGGAAAGGCCCAAAGCCAATCCGTGTGTGTGTGGCGTAGGAATTGTTTTAAAATAAATAAAACACTTATATAGTAACAATTCATAATATTCTAAAAAAAAAAAATTTAACACCTCTAAATCTTATGAATTATAATGAATTACTTAAATTTAATTATAAATAATGTATTTAAAAAATGAAGTTATTGGTCAGCCAAAAGTTATTCTACATTTAATTTTTAAAATTTAAAATCATAAGAAATATGAAAAACGTTTAAATGATATTTAATCAGTTTAAGAGTACTTTAAAAAAATAGATAATTGGAAATGTTTAGACTGGAAAACAATAATCTAGAGGCTAAAAAATGATGACACGTGACACATCAAAATATTTATTTATTATAATTGATAGATTTGGTATATACATGAAGATTAGAGAAGTAAAATTTAGTGGTAACATTACATTTGAAAATTAACTGTAATTATCACTATAAGTCTATCTATTAATAAAAAAAAATATGTTAATTCAAGAGATATAAGTTCAATTTGTATAAATAAATTTTGAATTCAATATTGTTTCGATTTATTTGCCTGGCACATAAAATATATATAAAACGCTAAATATAATGACAAGTTCTCTTATAAAGTTTAAAAATAATGTATTACTTATATTTATTTAGTTTTATATGTTTTTAGTATATTTCTTAACAAAACATATCATGAAATACAAAATATCTCTAATCATAAATTAATTTGGATTGAAATAACGAAATAGACTTTCCAAAACTATTTCAATTAGCTTGAATTAGGCTTTGTTTTCGAAATAAAAAGGCGGATTTCCAGTTCCTTCTCAATAGTGGATGATTACAGAGATTGAAGTTAATAAATGCGTGTTTGACTTTTTTGGAGTCAAAATGTTAATGGGTTTAGAGGAAAAAATATGTGTGAGATTTAATATGGATGACACTTGTCATATTATTTATTCTTTTATTAGAATAGGGATTTTAAATTTATATAATTATCGAATTAGTTTATTAAAAATTTAGTGATGCAGGATGGTGTCACAAGAACGGGAAGCTCTTCTTGTGTACGAGTACATGCGAAACGGTAGTCTTGACTTTCACCTGTTCGCGGAGACCGGTGAGCCGTTGAACTGGACCCTCCGGTGCAAGATCTTAGCCAGTGTAGCCTCGGCTCTCCATTACCTCCACTACGAATACAACCAAAAAGTCGTTCACCGTGACATAAAAGCCAGCAACATAATGCTCGATTCTGACTTCAATGCTTGTCTCGGTGATTTCGGCCTCGCTCGTGCACTCGACAATGAAAAAACCTCCTATGTCGAAGCCTAAGGCGTTCATGGAACTATTGGTTACATCGCCCCGGAATGCTTACACACAGGAAAAGCCACTCAACATTCTGATATTTACGCGTTTGGCGCATTACTAATCGAGGTTGTGTCCGGTCAACACCCTAGAACAAAAGTCAACGGGTTCCAGCTTATGGTTGATTACGTATGGTCGTTGTATCGCGAAGGTCGGATCTTGGACGCAGTCGATAAACGAATTGCGAGTGGTTATAACATAGACGAAGCACAACGGTTCTTGTTGTTAGGTCTAGCGTGCTCTCACCCTATAGCTGGCGAGAGGCCGAAAACACACACCATTGTGCAAATACTATCAGGGTCCATGGTCGTACCGCCCGTCCCACCCTTCAAGCCGGCTTTTGTGTGGCCCTCAAAGATGCCGATTGATGATCTTTCACAAACTACCTCGATCTACAAGACCCCACTTTCGATAAATCATCACGAGAGCGATTAGAGCCCGATGGATAGAGAAAAATACTCCGATTACACGGACCGATCCTTGGTTTAGTTTCTTTTCGTACAACTATAACCTTTGGAGATTAATTGTTAGTGGTTTGTTTTGTGGTCTTTTTATATTTGGTTGCAGGAGAAAGTTTTCATATCATGTGTTTGTTAAAAGGGTCAGGGTCAAGTAATGTTTGTATATAAATTTTATAGGGTAAAGTAATGTTCTTGTATAAATTTTATACATGCTTATTGTTACTATCAAAAGTGATGAGTTTATAGATAATAAATTAGGGGTGTATATTATTATTTAAAATCGGATTTTAAAAACCCGAAATTCGAACCAAATATAATTTGAATTCACGAATTCGGTTTTGGAACATTCGAATCAGGTTAGCGTCCGAATCGAATTCGATTCAGATTTTCGAATTGAATTCAAGTGAACCCTGGTTTTTCATTTTTAACTTTATTTGAGTCCAGATGGCTAACATCATTAGATTTAACAGTTAATTTTTTTTTCTGAAATCACCAAAATACCTTCAGTGACTCAAATGGTTAAAAAACGTTATACACTACCACCACCCCCCGCCACCACCACCACCACCACCATGTGACACTACAAGAATTTTAGGCAGTAATGCGCCAAACGCGTAAATATCATAATGTTGAGTGGCTTTCCCTGTGTGGAAGCATTCCGGGCGATGTAACCAATAGTCCCGAGCACGCCTTCGGCTTCGACATAGGAGATTTTTTCATTGTCGAGTGCACGAGCCAGGCCGAAGTCACCGAGACAAGCATTGAAGTCAGAATCGAGCATTATGTTGCTGGCTTTGATGTCACGGGTGAACGACCTTTTGGTTGTATTCATAGTGGAGGTAATTGAGAGCCAAGGCTACACCGGCTAAGATCTTGCACCGGATGGTCCAGTTCAATGGCTCACCGGTCTCCGTGAACAGGTGCATGTCAAGACTACCTTTTCGCATGTAATTGTTATCTAAAATTATTGGTGTCAAATAAGCACGAAGAGAATAATCGAATACAATAAGCTTGCATGTTGGACTGTTGGCGGGCGGCCATCAAATTTAGGTTCAAAGTACATAAAATAAAAACATACACCGTTTTCAGCTAACCGTATACCATTGAAAACATATACAAGTCGTATTGCTTTATACGGTTTATACACTCTCATACGAGACACAATACAAGTCATATTGTGTTATACGAGACACAACGTATTATGTTATACGGGACACAATACGGGTCATATTGTACTATACAAAACACAATATGAATCGTATTTATTTCCCGATGTGACTTGCCCAAGAATTGTCGGTTTTTATTTACACTTTACAATATATCCTAATATTTTTTATAAAAACCATGAAACAATTAATTATTTCAAAATACAGCATGAGTAAAGAAAATCATTATTACTAAGAATTAGCAGCAGTGAATAGTATTCTTATAGTGTTAACAATTTTTAAATAAAATTAAGCAAATAAGATTTCAAAGTATTTTGTTCAATGATTTGACTTCCATTCAAGACTTTAAGCCATTTTATGGTCGCGTTTCATATCCTTTCTCACGCCCACCGGCCTCTTCATTATTATTCCCAATATTACATTTAAACTTTTAATTAATTTAAAATTTTCTAAACAAACAAACTTTAATTATTAAGTTCAAGATTTCCTCTAAACAAACAAACTTTAATTGTTAAGTTCAAAATTTCCATAATAATTTTCATACTGATCATTTTCCATAAAGTTATTTCTTTTCATTTATGTATCACATTTTTCTATAATGTAGAAAAATATATAAACTACAAATTAACATTTGTTTTATTAAATAGATTAATTTAAATTAAAACATATAGAAAAATAATAAACTACAAATTGTAACTTATGAAAATTTTACGATTTCTGATTATCTTTTTTATAATTAGGAAAATATCTGTTTATAAATAAAAGTATAAAATACATCTTTTTGTTATACATGTTAAATAAAAAATGTATTGTTTTCTTCTTTAAATTGAGTTGATTAAATTGTAACGATAATAATAGTACATATTTCATTTGTTGGCTGCCAAATTAATCATGTTTAATAAACACCACTTAAATAAATTAAAATAGATTAATTTAAAAAGTTTAAAACATATAGTGAAATTGAATACATACTTTTATAAATTAAAGATATTGTAACTTATGAAAATTTTACGATTTCTGATTATCTCGGCCTATCGTGGCGTCTTTTTCGAATTTTTTATATCACTCCACCACACATACGTATCATTCTATCTTTATCCTTACTCAAAATAACAACAAATTTTTAATTTTTTCAATATTATAATTTCTAGGTCTTAATCAACACATCATTTCACTCCAAATTCACATCTCAAAGTCTGATCTTGATCAGTTTTTAACTTTTTTAAGTGGTTCACCCTATATGTTTTTAAGGGATTCACCCCAGTTTTTCTATATAGCTTTCTACTACAATTTCAAAACTCTGGGATCTCCCGGCCCTATGTAAATCCGCCCCTAGGTAGGATTGCTTTAAAGTTTGGAACTTTGCGACGACGGAGAAGAAGCATAGAAAGATCACTGCGGTTCTGAGGGTGGTCGCCGAAACAGCCATTGGAGTTCGAAGAGAGAGATGTAAAAGGATGGGTGGGATTAAGATCGTGAATGATTTAAATATAGGGGGATGAGAGAGGTGGTAGTTGCTCGGAAACAGCGCCATTGGGGTTTGACGTAATATTGTCTTTGTATTACATACGTCCATTCTTAAAACTCTCAATTCATATCACTTGCGACGATTTTTCCCCCTTGTGTCATTCCTAACATTTTTCTATATTAGGGTCACATTAGATATTTTCATTTCTTTCCTTATGCAAAAAAAAAAATACAAGATCATATAAAAAACATATCAAACAATACAACTATCAAGGTATTAAAACTATCATCTCCAACGTCGTGTTATTTCATGCTTGTGTGATAGCATCACATTCAACATCGATTCGGTGAAATGATTATGAGGCGTTAACATAAACTTCATATCTTCATTCTTTTGGTGTTCTTGCATGAAGCGCATCGCCTCCTCGGCTTTTCGAGCCTTTTTTGTTATGTTTCGGTTCGAACCGGTTTTCTTTGTGTTACTGTCACACCCTGGTATCACAAGGCGTGATTTTGGTTGGATCTACTCATAATTAACACATAGCAGAAGACGTTACCAACTAATGTTAATTACAATTTAAAACCCGTAACTTAAACCCATTTCAAACTCACTATAAGATGTTAACTATCCTTGTCAGATATACATATATATATATATATATATATATATATAAAGTTAAAACTTTAAATTAATTTTTTTTAATAAAAACTAGACGTTGGAGGAGAATTTAACCATTGGAAAACAATAACATTACCGTTGGTGATTAGGAAAGGGTCGGCAAGCTCACCCCGTCTTTTCTTGGTTGTCTTTGGTACTAGTAGGGGCGAGTTGGTGTTCCCGGCTAGGGATGAGATCGGTACCGGTACCGAAAATACCGGTACCGAATTTATGGAAAAGTGGGTATCGGTACCGGTACCGAATTTATCGGTACGGTACCGGTTTGGTACGGTATAGGTACGGTACCAGTACTCGTTACAAAATGTTCACCTCAAGATGGTATTGGTACCGTACCGGTACCGGTACCGGTACCGAAAATACCTGTACCGATTTTATGTAAAAGTGGGTACCGATACCGGTACCGAATCCATCGGTACGGTACCGGTACTCGGTACCAAATGCTCATCCCTATTCTCGGCAGTACCCTTTCCTGAATGCCTTCCCGACTCCACGCCACCTCCACATATAACTCAATTTTAATTAGCTCGGTAAAAACTTAAATCGATCTAATATGTTTAAATTAATATTTTAATTGAACGTGTTTCTTCCGATAGCTCGGTTGGATATATTTACATACTTCATTTTTCTTATTTATTGATGGTTATTGATACTTTGTTATTTTAAACAGTTGCAACATACCAAATTTTTATCACGTTTCGAGTGCGGGTTCTTGCTTAACGGGTCGCGGGGCAAGATGGACCGGGTCGTGGGCCGCGGTTGGGTCGTGTGGGCCTAAAGGGTGGAGGGGAGCCTCAAAAACCCTAGCTTTCCCCCTCCCCGCCTCATTTCTTCCATTTTCTTTCACATCCTAGAGGGAGAAACCCATAGAGAGAGAGAGAGAAAGTGACGGTTTTACCCCAAGATCATTCCATCTTTCATCTCCACTTGTTACCCGAAGCTTTGCTGAAAAAAACGGGTCGTTTTGAGGTAACGATCTTGCCTAAATCTCTGTTTTTGGGTAAAAATGGTTAAAAACGAGTTTGATAAAAAAATCTTAGATTTTTACGTGTGTTTAAGTCTAACCATGGATTTAGCATCATGAGAAGTAATCAAACCATTTGGACGTAAAAAGTTGAAATCTTGGATCAAAAACGATGTTTTTAGCCAAGAACGTTTGAATGGTCCGAAAAGTGGTCGAAGGGACCGAAAAGATTATCGGTCGAAATGAGGAACATTGCGTTCCGTTCGAAAAGCTATCTCGGACGAAAAGGTTTTTGGACGAAAGACATTTCTGGCGAAAGATATTTGCACCGAAAAAGATTTCTGACGAAAGGGTTTTCGGCAAAGGAGAATTTTAGGCGAATTGTTTTTGTTGTTATCGTGAAGTTAACACGACTCGTTTATGACCACTCGAACAGATCGCCTAGCACATTGTTGAGTCGAACACTAAAGTCATGTGAGTTCTAGATGTACCTTTTTATGAAGTTTTACTATGCTTTTGGAACTGATCGCATGCTTACGAAATGTTTATGAAATGTGACTTATGATAAGAATGTTTATGAAAAAAATTTATAAAAGCTTTTGCCTTAAATGATTACGAAAGGTTTTGAATGAAAGTTGTTTTTATAAAATGTATGATGCTTTAACTAAGAGGTTTATGACTGAATGGATATTATAATGTAAGTCGAATCTGCCAATGGTTCCTTCGGGAACGAATAAGAGGAATGAACGACGTGTCTAGGTTAGGATTCAGGATGAGAGCGGGCGTCCTAGACACGATGATTGGCTATACCTATACAGGGGCCTTTGTGGTTAGCTAACGGTTGTACAACTGGTATGATAACGGGACCCGCTTTCCCATAAATGTCGTGTGAAGGCACAAGCAATGTCGCGTGAAGGCGCAAAACTATCACGTGAAGGTTTGAATTTGTCTAGGTTAGGATTCCGGACGAGACCGGGCATCCTAGACACACGTTAGGCCTAGAGGAATTTCAAGTAATGCCTTATGGAATTGACGGTTACGAAAAGGCGCAGATTCGACACGAATGGTTGACTTGTTTTTTTAAGTTATTGCATGTTTTGTACGGTTTTATTTTTATTGGCGAAAGTTATGTTTTGGAAAACTTTTGTGATATGTAATGTTTTATGTAAAGTTAAAACTCACCAGCGTTAGCTGACTTTTTAGCATGCCTTTAGGTTAAGTGTAGGTTGTAGTAGATGATGGATGCGGAGCTTCAGACAAGAGATTATCCAAGCAATGACACTGGCATCCCGTTTATTTTGTTGGACTTATATGCCTGATTAACGTCATTCGATAACACGGCCATCGAGATAAGATCCAAAGAGTTACACCACGAACAACAATATCTATTAAAGGACATGTAAGAGTTAAACATGCCTTACACGAAACTAAACTAAAAGGCAAATGATTATTTAAACTTATGTCGAAATAACCACATGCACTTAACAACTGGTATGTCTGACCGGAACAAGTTCCCATGTTTCATTTTCCTACAAAGCACAAAATTCAGTTTTCATAGCATGTAACCAATTACAATCTGTTAGGGCTTTTGCATAGGAAGTGCTAACAAGAGAAATGATTGTGGTTTGAAGGTTTAATTTGGGAACGGATTTATGGATATCATGTTTGGCACGAGTAGTCATAGGGTGTTGGTTTACAGGTGGGGCAGGTGGCGACGGAATGATTAAGGTTATGGTTTCAGTGGTGGGTAGGGTGGCCATGGTAAGTGGCGAAGGTGGTGTAAGGATCGGTGGTGTCGGTTGTGGCACCGCACGGGGGTCAGGGGGGTGTATGATAGTTGTTGGAACCTAGTAGTCCATAGAAATCAAGTGTTATATCAAAATTGTACAAGTTCAAATTTTTCGATCGAAAAGTCTTCCGGTCGAAAACGTTTTCGGACGAAGATTTCGATCGAAATATTTTTACTATATATAGTTTGTTGTTTGAACTTGTAAGTAGTGATTACCATTTTTCATGTAATTGTGCTCTTTGATCAGATCAATTGTAATCACAAGTTCTCTAGATTTAGTCATTGTAATTACAAGCTTTATCAATGGAATCCATTCGTTTGATGATGTTTATCGTTTATGTGGTGGTTTTCGTTCTTATTCGTGCTTGATTCGAATTGCTCGGGTATTGTTGATCTTAGATTGATTCCGCCTTTCCAGGAGTGTTACAGAGTGCTAGATACTTGATTATCACCGGATCAGAGGGATTCACAAGTGGTATCAGAGCTTTCGGTTATAGCTCGTGATATTCAAGTGGTTTTTCAACAATTGCTATCGAATCAAAGTGTTATTTCACGCCATTTTTGGATTTTCAGAGTCAAAATTGACGGGGATGAAGTTTGCAATCGATTTGGAGGTCTAATTTTGCATCCGGATTGTTGCAGGTTAATTTTGGTGTTCTTGAGAAGAATCGATCGAAAAGTCTTGTTGAAGGAGCCGAAATCTCTTTTCGATCGAAAAGTCTTTTTGGTCAGCAGTTTTTTGACCGAAAATTGTGTTCAAAATCTCAGAAGTATCCGAAATCTCTAGTGCCCGAAATCTTGACTTTTCGACCGAAAATTCCTGCCCGAAATAGTTTCCGATCGGAAAAGTTTTTGATCGAAAAGTCTATACTTGGAAGTTTTTCATAATTTTGACCTGTGTTCACTTGTGTTTGTGAAATGGCTGGAAAAGTGTAGGATACTGAGCGTGTTGTGGGAAAGTCACCACCGATGTTAAAATCTATTTCAGAGTTTTCAAACTGGAAAATTATGATGAAGGCTTACTTTAAGTTTACTGAGCATACTTTGTCGGAGTCCATAGTAAGAGGTCCTCATGTGCCAAAGACTGCAAACGCTGATGGATTAGTTCCAATTGCTGATCTAGACTTGTATTCAGAGGAGGATAAGAAGCTGATTGAAAGAAACAACCTAGCATTGGGATCAATCATTCTAGCTCTTCCGACTGAACTTTATCTGAATTTTGAGCAGCATGAGACAACTCAAGGATTGTGGAATGCTTTGTGTCTAAGATTTGAAGGAAATGCAGCATTGCAAGAGAGTCGCACAAATTTGTTATTGAAACAGTATAATATGTTCAGCTATAAGAAAAATGAAACCCTAAGTGAGCAAGTCACACGTTTTACTACCATGATTAATAGGTTGAGAAAGATGGGTGTTAAGTTTGAGGAGTATGACTTGTGTAAGAAGCTGCTCGATTCATTACCTGATACTTGGAGCATATCGTGCTTGCTGATAAAGAAAACTACTCCAGATTTGAAGAGCAAGACTCTTGACGATATAATCTGCTTATTAGAATCATATGAACTTGATGCAAAGAAACAGGAGCTGAATAATCCAGACAAGCCAAATAACACAAGTTCAGCTAATGCGGCTTTGTTTTCAGGGAGTGGTGAAGGAAGTAGTGGGTCAAAGTATGAGAAGGGTAAGAGTTGTTGTGGTACAGAACATTCTACTGGAGAAAAAGGAAAAGCAACTGGTCAGATTCCTGAGGATCAGATTGCATTGTTTGGAGCATTCATGAGTAGTTATGATGCTTTTGTTACTGGGAAGTTACAACCAGTAGTTCTTGATGCTGAGGATCTTGTGCAAATTAATCCTTATGATCTTGAGTATATGGATTTGCAGTGGCAAATGGCTATGATTGCTATAAGAGCCAATAAGTATCTTCAGAAGGTTTGTTGATGTGCTTGAAATTACACATCTTTATTGCATAAAACTTCGCCCGTTTTATGATCATTTCCTGGTTATTCCCCAAGTTTAGACACTTATTTGCTTCATTTTCAGTTTTATAGGTTTTTGTGGAGCTAAGTGGATAAAGGAAGAGATTCCAGGAGTTTTCCAGGAAAATTAGGTTTTCTGAGTTGGAGGCACGGTCGCGCCCCTACATGGCACAACCGCGCCCACCTAGGCACGGTCGCGCCCCGCATTGGCACGACCGCGCCAGCCAAGGTATGGTCGCGCCTAGAATTGGCGCGGCCACGCCAGCATCAGAATCCGAGCACAACCGTGCTCTTGCTTCCCCACGGTCGCGTATAAACCCGTGAGTCTGAAAGCCGTACTTCCTCAAAGAAAGAGAGCCAATGAAAGAAGCAGATCGGTCAACCCTACTGTCACACGTCCGCACCAAAAGAAGGAACGGTCATGCCCCATGCTCAGGCACGGTCGTGCCTCCTTGCTTTTATATATATCAGAAGTTTTCCTACAGAAAGAAGCCTGGAGACCTGGAGAGTTGGAGCCCTGAGCACTGTTTTATGCTCCGAATTTCCTTGTTTCTAGCCACATTTCAAGCTTCTAGGAAGGACTACAACATCAAGAGGATCACCATGCATTATCAACATCATCTAGCTTGGGGAAGTTGGTTTGATTCTTGGCATTTCTTTTTGAGTCTTGTAACTTTTCCTTGCTTTGTTCTTATACTTACCATGAGCTAACTCTTGATATCACTTTGGTTTAGATGAAGTTTAGTAACGTTTGACAACATTTATGGATTTTTGGCATAGTTTATGTTAATGTTATAACAATGGCATGATTATTCTTCAATGATATTGTGTATTTTGGAGTTGATATTGTTTGCAAGACTTGTATATGTGTAGGATTTGTATGTTGGAAAACCCATGGTTTATGCATGTATTCATTGATTAGTGTATGTATGTATTCTAGTTTATGGCTTTTGACTAGGAATAGTGGATGAAGTCTTGTTTATGGTTGAAAAATCTTGAATGTACATCCTTGTGCTGGTGTTTGGAAAGACAAAGTGCTTGTTATGGTGTGTCATATTTAGTATTATGTTTATCTAGGACTTGCTGACGCAATCTTCTAATTTATGTAATCTTGATATGAACATGGTATGTTGAGGAAGTTCATGTTATTGTTTACTTTAATCAACTTGAGGTGGGTTATGTGTTGATTCGTGTAATCTTTCCAACTAGTTGTTGAGTTAGCCAACCTTGACAGGAAGCTATTTCAATCTTTATTAAACATTGATGTATTCATAGCACGTGAGCTTCATTGTATGATTTTAGGTGGTTAGTTTGTATAATTCATTCTAGCTTTCCGAATAGTCATTTGATTAGATGTCTTTGACGAGAATTTAGTCAACATATGTTTCGTGTATTTGCCATGTATCCATAGCTGTTTTTGGGTGTTTACTAAATGGATTCGAGACCGAAGTGATATTCCTTCCTTGATTGTTTGACTTGTGTTCTTAGTTTAGTTTTATATTCTTGCATATTAGTTTAATTAAAAATCAACTTAAACATCTTTTACCCATACTTGATTGAATTTTAGTCCCGGTTTATTATTGCATTCCATCGTGTCCACGGATTGATATCCGGTTCTTACCTTTACTATATTGCTATCCGACGGGTACACTTGCACGACGTGTGTGTGATTAGTCTTTGGTGAAACCCCATTTTAAAACTCAAATTGTGTGAAAAATACTTATAAAAATATATATATATATATATATATAGTTTACACACCACCATTGGTAAAGACAAGCTACAGTTTGGGAAGAAAGTTGGATTTGATAAGGCAAAGCTGAGGTGTTATGATTGCCAACAGCTTGGACATTTTGTTCGCGAGTGTCCAAAGGATAAAAAGAAGAAAATTTATGACAGTGGAGTAAAATTGATTGAAATGATTGAAGAAGATGAAAAATCAAAGAAAGCCCCAACTGCCTTAATGTCAAAGCAACTGAGCAACTGTGAGTGGGAGGCAGAAATTGAAGATGCTGAAGGAGAATTTGATGAGGCTCTGATGGCTGAAATTGAAGTTTCTGAAAGGGCAGCTGAAAGTGAAAGTGAATTTGCCTTGAAAACTAACAACAAAGGAAAAGGCAAAGCTGCTGCTGATGATGTTGAGAATTCATCTGATAGTGAGGTAAGTTCTGAGGATGAGTATTCTATTTTTTCTTCTGATTGTATTGATAAAATGCAAAATTATCTTGCAGCAAACACATTCTTGATTGCTGAAAATGATAAATTAAAGAGGGTGAACAAGGAATTAAAACAGAATGAGGTCACCTACATTAGAAAAATCAAAGCTTTATTAAAAGATGATGTCACATTTAAAGAATATCTTGATAAAAAGGATGTTTTAATAAAAGATATTTCTGATAAACTGATTGCCTCTGAAACTGATTTAATCAAAGAGCAGGTAATAATTGCAAAGTGGAAAATGCAAAGAAATGTTTTGGATGAATGTGTTAATAAACAAAGAACTGTGTCCATCAAATATGGTTTGGGTTATAACAAAGTACCTCATCCTGATAATTTTGTGCCATTTCCTGAACCGCATAAATCAAATGATTTGATAAGTGCAAGTGATTCTAATTTTCATGATATGTATGTAAGTGCAGATGTGAAAACAAGTTATGGTGAGGATGAGGTTGACATTGATAGTGTTAAGAGTTTTTCAGGTTTCAATAAACAGTGTACTAGAGAATTCATAAGGGATTGCAAGCAGTACTTAGTTTTTAAGTGTGATCTTAAAAAATATGTAAATGCTTATGACAAGCATGATTTAGAAAATTGTTCTAACTTTGATATTTCTAATGTTTCTACATGTTCTACTAATTATGTGTGTGATGCTTCTGATTGTGTGTCTGAGGTTTCTTCCACATCTACTTTCTTTGATAAAGTGGTGCACACAGGTAGAGAGTATATTACAATTCACAAAGACTCATGTCTAGCTGAAGATGTCGTGTTAGATAAATTTGGGAATCCATTGATTCAAGACTTTGATCTCTCTCACGAAAAGCCTAAGAAAGATGATTTCATAGCTCCTGGAAATCATATACTTATGAGTGATCAAGAGAGTAAAAGGTTTGTCCAAGTTAAAATCAGTGCACCGACAAAGATTCAAAGTGAGATTAAAGTGTCAAATAAAGTGAGTGTCAAAGGCAAATCAGTTGATGTCAAAGACAAGTTCATTGATGTCAAAGATAAGCCTGCTCAAAGCAAAGAGAAGATAGTAAAGAATGTGTGTCCGTCAAAGTGTGATAAAGGACAGCCCGTATTTGAAGTAGGCGAGTGTTTAAAGTCAAAATCAAAGACAAAGTCAAAGATTAAAAGCAAAAATTGTTTTACTTGTGGTCAAGTTGGACATTTCGCTAGAAATTGCAAACACAAGTCAAATGAGACAAAGTTTAAAGTTTATAAAGAAAGATCAAAAATTCATGTCAACAAGAAGGCGTCTGAAAATGACAAAGTGTCAGAGTCCGGAGTGATTCATTGTTACAGTCGTGATTACATGCTTTCTAGGGATCATAGTGAATTTTATTCAAATGCATGTCGTGATTATATGTTGCTAAAGTTTGTGGACAAAGGGATCCAAAACAGTTCAAGATATGTGAAGAAAACAAACCAACCAAGTTATTTTGCGAAAGAAAAATTTACTAAGAAATATGAGAAAAATGTTGGTTATTTTTGGAAAGTTAAAAATGAACAAACTTCACATATTGTTGGAACAAAGGATGTTATGAATTTGAAGAAACAAGTCGTGGTGACTAAGACTGTAAAAGGTAAAAGTCAGCCCGGGTCAAAGATGATCTGGGTACCTGTTTCTCATTGAAATGTCTTAAAATGTGTAGAGTCAAACCGGGAGGACTATTAATAATGCTTGGCAGGTTGATAGCGGTTGCTCAAGGCATATGACGGGACAAAGAGAGATTCTGAATGATTTTCGATCTTTTGATGGTGGTTTCGTTGCTTTTGCTGGAGACAAAAAGGGTGGGAAGATTACTGGTTAGGGAACAGTCTCAAATGATCTAATCACTCTTGAGAAAGTCAACTATGTGTCACAATTGGAGTTTAATCTGCTTAGTGTGTCGCAAGTGTGCAATAAGGATATACCAGTTCATTTTACAGCAAAGGAGTGTTTTTTCTTAAAGCCAGGACTGGTTATTCCTGAAGATATGATTTTGATGAGAGCTCCAAGAAAATTCAACACTTATGGGGTTGATATAAATGACCATTCAACACTAGTAAGCGTATCTTGTTTGTTGTCAAAGGCCACCGGCTCGGAGTCTTATCTATGGCATAGAAGATTGGGACATGAAATTTGAAAAACATGAACAATTTGGTTCATAAAGATCTGGTGCGAGGATTGCCAAGAAAAGAATTCATTATTCAAGAGAGTTGCATGTCTTGTGCAAAAGGAAAACAACACAAGAAATTACATCTGAAGAAGATCGTGACAACATTTACTTGACCTTTATTTCTTATTCAAATGGATTTATTTGGTCCTGTTCGAGTCAAGAGTATTGCGAAGAAATCTTATTGTCTTGTTATCACAGATGACTTTTCTAGATTTTCTTGGGTGTTTTTCCTTGCAACAAAGGATGAGACACCTGAAACAATAATTGAATTTTTTAAACATATTGAAAACATCTGTGATAGCAAAGTGTCAATTATTCACAGTGATAATGGAACCGAGTTTAAAAATAAACTGATAAATTCGTTTTGTGCAGAAAAAGGCATAACTCATCAGTTTAGTGCAGCAAGGACTCCGCAACAAAATGGAGTGGCTGAAAGAAATAACAGAACTTTAATTGAAGCTGCTCGTACAATGCTGGTGGATTCAAAGTTACCCATTTTCTTCTGGGCAGAAGTAGTAAACACGGCTTGTTATGTGTTGAACAGATTTCTGATGGTGAAGCAGCATACGAAAACTTCATATGAGTTATTCTTCAAAAGGAAGCCATATATCAAATTTTTCAGAGCTTTTGGATATACGTGTACACTTCTGAATACTCAAGACTCATTGCCAAAGTTTGCTGCAGTGGATGATGAATGTTATTTCTTGGGATATTCTTTATATCAGAAAGCGTTCAGAGTTTACAACAAGAGAACAAAGATTGTTCAAGAATCTTATTACGTGGAATGGCAGGAATCGAGTGTTCCTCCGGTTCAAAGTGGGCCAGAATGGTTCTTTGATGCAGATGTAATTTTCAAGACTTTTGATCACTAATCTTTATGTGATTCGGCTGGTGCAAGTTCTTCAAATTCAAGTGATGAGTATTCAACAAGACTTGATCAAACTGTTCACGACTTCATGATTGGTCCTCAACAAATGACAGTTCAAAAAAAAAAGTTATGATGATGTTATTTCTTCTACTCAGAGACTGGAAGAACCTATTGAAATTTCGGTTACAAATGCTGATTCTGAAGTACAAATTCATGATACTAATGAAGAACCAGTTGTTTCTGAAGATCAGTCAGAAAATTCTAATGGTTCAACTGAGGATGTTAATTTGTCAAATTCTTCTATTGTTGATGATTCAAGTGACCAATCCCCTGATGAAAATGTCACTAATATGCTAGAATCAGTTCAGGTTGATGAAACTCCAAATCTTAGAATTCCTTCAGCTCATCCAGTTGAAAACATTATTGGTCAAATTGAAGATGGGGTTAAAACAAGAAGCCAGTCCGGAAATATTAATGTTTGTCTATATTCATGCTTCTTATCACAAGAAGAACAAAAGAATGTTACAATTGCCCTTCAAGATCCAAACTGGATTGAAGTAATGCAAGAGGAGCTTCTTAAGTTTAAAAAGCTTAACGCTTGGCATCTTGTAGATCTTTTTGATGGCAAGTACCCGATTGGAACTAAATGGGTTTTCCGTAACAAGAAAGATGATCGTGGTATTGTGGTTCGGAACAAGGCTCGGCTCGTTGTTCAAGGCTTTTATTAGGAAAAAGGGTTGGATTATGATGATGTTTTTGCTCATGTTGCTAGGATCGAAGCTATTCGTATATTTTTAGCCTATGCTTCGTACATGAAGTTTAAGGTTTATCAAATGGATGTTGATATGTCCTAAATTATACATGTTTTGCATGCATAATAATCCCCATATTATGGTACTAATTAATGAATATCCTTTCAATTGATACTTAAAACGTTAATATTTCAAAATTGCAGGATATTCGGTGTGAAAATATAAACAAGACTAAAATCAATCAAAAACACCAAGAAATCAAGCCTTTTGGAAGATCATTCCCGAGCCTTGACCCCCCAAGAAGTCAAAATTGTACCACAAGAAGTCAACCAGCAGCTAAAAGATAAACTGGGCAGTATAGGGGGGAAGCACAGCCGTGCATCCCAATGCGTATCCATCTACTAAGACTTCCATTCCTAGTGCTAGGGCAGCTGCCTCTTCTCCTAGATGTGTGCATCAGGTCACCCATGATTCTAGCGTGGTTGTTGCACTCGCCTTAATGGCTAACGAGATTAAGGAGCTGAAGCTCATTGCTCAGCGGTGTCAAGTGTGCAGAGGAGGCCATGACACCCAAGAATGCCCTGTAAATAATCAGGAGCACGTGAGCTATGCTGGCAACCAATACCAAAACCGAGGATACAACTACAATAATTCATTTGGCTTGGGATGGATATCTGGAAATAACCCGCCTGGGTTTAATGGCCACCAGCATCAGCAAGGAGGAGAAGGAGGAGCTAGCTCGGGAGGCAGTGTCGACACCAAGAAGATAGAGGGGATGATTAAGAACCAGACACAAATGCTTGCCCACCTGGTCCAGAATGACAGGGATGCTAGGCAGAGATTGGATAGCCATGACACCTTATTAAAGAATCAACAGTCGACATTCCAGGATTTGCAGCGCACGGTAGGAGACATTGCGAGGAGCTTGAAATAGAGGCAGAGTGAAGCATCTGCGGCCTATAAGAATTCTAACACTTCAGTGATGGCCATGTCTGTTAGGAGTGTGGAGAAGAAAGAGGTTGTAGAGGATGACTCCCACTCCATTGAGTATGGCATACCTTCAGTAGAGGAAGTGAAGAAGGTAGATTGAAGAGCTCGATTTGCTGCAATCGATGCTAAGATGGCCGAAGAAAGGGAGAGCCCACCGGTGGTAGACGAAGAAGAGCCAGTGGATGAGGAGATTGTAGTAGAGAAGCCTGCCGAGAGGGCAGAGGAGAAGAAGATGGGGTGGAGATGAAGTCCCCCAAGATTGACTTGAGTCGTGTTCCCTATCCAGCGCACTTGCTACCATATAAACAGGCTAGGGAATACGATATTTTCCCTGATATGTTCAGACAACTTAAGGTCAATCTTCCTTTCATAGAGACCCTTCAGCGCATGCCAAAATATGGCAAGTTCCTTAAAGATCTTCTTTCCAACAAGAAGAAACTAGAGGAGGGCTCTAAAGTCTCACTTAGTGAGCAATGCTCTGCTGTGGTCCAGAACAAGCTGCCTGAGAAATTGGGAGACTCAGGGCATTTCATGATTCCATGTCACCTAGGCAGTTTGCCCTTACACCACGCGTTGGCCGACCTAGGTGCTAGCATCAATCTGATGCCCTATTCGTTATACAAGCAGCTTGACCTTGGTGAACCACAGCCGACGCGCATGAGTATTTCCTTGGCTGGCCGTTCAGTCAAGTATCCATGGGGAATTGTGGAGAATCTGTTAGTGAAAGTAGGTAAGTTTGTCTTCCCCGTGGATTTCTTCATTTTGGACATGGAAGTGGATGATATAGTTCCACTCATCCTCGGGCGCCCATTCTTGCGCACCACCAAGGCAGTAATCGATGTCTTTGATGGGAAACTCACACTTCGTGTGGGGGATGAGACGGTTATTTTTTATGCTGAAAAGTCTGAAAAGGATGTTGGCGAGCATAGCCACTCCGTGTGCATGCTTGATGCCTTCACGGACTACCATCAGGACTCAAATCCATATGAGATAGAAGTAGGTGAACCCGCCCCTAATATAAAGAAACCATCTGATTGGGCGGTGGAACTAGAGAAGTTGTTGGAACAGCCGGACGATTACGGCGATGAGGTGCCTGATGATCTGCTGGAGATGATGGTGGATTTTGAAGAGATAATAGGAAAAACCCCAAGTGTGGGGAAGTTGGTGGAGGTTGTAGAGGATCCCGGAGATCCGGGGGAAGGTTTAGAGGTCCCACATATAGAAAATCTCATTCCTGAACCGTTACCCATCACCATTATGCTTTCTGAGGGGAGAATCGTTGATCCGACCCCTAGTTCTAGTGTTCCTAAGTCTAGGCCACCCCTGAAGAGAACTCGTGCTTTGATAGATTCATCTGATTTAGAGAGAGTGAAAACCCTCAAATGTGGGGATGTTTAGAGGTGATAACTTGCTAGGATACTTGAATCATTTTATCTTTGGACCTGGTAAGTTTAAGCTGTGGTGGAAGGATCGATGTGATAGACATAGTAGAAATTTGAAGTTTAATATGAGTATGAGCTTGATGAGGTTCTGGATGACTGGTAGACCGCGAAGGATGCAGGTGGTACTGGTTAGAATTAAGGAGAAACCTCCTGATAGGTTTGTTTGAGTCTTGGGCAAGTGCCCGGTATGTAGAGTTTGTATGCACTACTTGGTTTGAGTCCGTGTCTATTTTTTGTGTATTTCGATGTGTGCTTTGTTTATGTCAAGTTTTGCAGGGATTCGCACTTGATTCGGTGAGGAAAATCGTCAAGAATGAAGTTCCAGGTATTTTTACATATGTTTTTATGCTTGGAATAGGTTTTTATGGAATTTGGGTGAAAAAAGTTTGAGGGGTCAAAAAATTTTCTGAGTACATAAACCCTCAAAACTTTCTGTAACCAGGGGTCCCTCGCGGTACGCGAGGATATTTCTGTGGTTTCTCACGGTACGCGAAAGGTTTAGGAATGAGCCGGCTTGATTTTTATCTCATCGCGGTACACGAGGAGTGGCTCCTGATCCTTCACGGTACGAGGGGCCCTCCTAGTTTTGCCCTTCTTCCCCTGTTTCCCATAGTTTTCCACCACCATTCACCACCACTACAACCATCACCACTATCATTCATCACACCCACTATCATCATCACTCTTACATCATCCATCACCATTACCCTTCCGACCACCACTTCCATGGGAGAACTTGAAACTGTTCGTGACCGATGACCAACCTTGCTGTGGCATTCATGTCTATGTGTTTGCCACCCATTGAGTATTTTTTTTCTGCATCTATCTATCTTGAGTCAGTTTGAGTCAGTCGAGTCTTTTTATTTTAATTTGAGTCAGTTTAATGCTGTGGGTTTGTTGTGAGGTTTATTTTGCAGGTTTTATCATCCCGCCCGTACTCAATCTCCATTCGGGCGGGATCGATTATCACTTATATGAAGTTTGTAAAGGCAACCCAGCAGTCTGTGCAACCATGACCGAAATGCTATACAGTGCACACAAGGATGAAGGAAGCTAGATATATTCACTGCTACATTACGATCTAAGTCGATTCCTTTTATTTTTGCATTTTTTATTTTTAGTTGGGTCTTGCTTCACATCAAGGACAATGTGTCTTTCAAGTGTGGGGATGTGAGTGTTTAGTTTGTTTAGTTTTAGTTTGTGTCTTTATAAAAATTCAAAATACAAAAAAATTAGAAAATTTTGAAAAAAAATGTCCTTGGAAATAACTGCTTATACTTGGAAAATGATAGTACAACTGGATCTTTGTTGGGTTTAAATGATTAAAGAATTAGAAACGTGTTTAATTAGTGATGTTTTGGTAGACCCAGCCGATTTGAAAGCTTAAATAGCCTGTTTGTGTTGTTTAGGAATTAATTGAATTAAATCATGATATCTTATGTGTATTCATCTTAGAGTAATGGTAATACTGAAACAGTCAACATAGGGTGAGAAGTACCACGTTAAGTTAAAATTTAGAGGTTTTTGAAATTTCATGGCACACCACTCTCTTTTTATGAGAATAAATCCGAGTTTTGGTGACGCCCGCATCCATAGTCCATAATTCTTGAGCTTATTTGATTAAAACCTAAGTTTCGCCTACGTGTCACACGTCAGGTTCCAACTTGATTGAAACACCACTAGGTTGATTCTTATGTGCTTATTGATTATGACTTAGTCTATGTGTTACCTTCCGGGATAGTGACTTGGTTGAAACGCTCTAGACGAAAGTTAATTTGCTTAGTAATGCTCATATTTCATCCATTCATTCATTGATCAACTTGATTTCTAAAAACCTGTAAATTTTAGTTTAACGTGGTAGGGTAAATCTATATGGTTTGATTCGTACCTAAACATGACCGTGAGACGGGATTAAGTAGAGCAGTAACTGTTAAGTGTGAGTCACATAGATTGATTGATATGCTTGGTAATGTAATATTAGAACACGTAACAGGGGCTTGAAAGTTGGTGCTTGGTTTAATCGGACAGAAATACTGATTATTGCTTTTTAACGCGTGAGTATATTTTGCTAATTGGTAATTGATGTTTGTTAGGTAGATCTGAGTTAGGATTCCATTTGCAGCTTTTTCGAGAACGAAAAAAGGTTAAGTGTGGGGATGTTTGATGTAGTGCAAAGCACACATCTTTATTCCTAGTGTTTTGTGCGTCTTTAATTAGTGTTGTGTTTGTTTTGAGTCGTTTTTGTATACTTATTGAGTCTATGTCTTGTTTGCAGGTGCTCATGAAGATTACAAGTGAATACGTGAAGAAACCGAGCAAGAAAGTGAAACCGGGAGATTAAAGTTAAAAATGTTGAAAATCAAGCTCTCGCGGTACACGAGAGAAGAGAAAGAGATGTCTCGCGGTACGCAAGGATCTCAGAAATCGCGCCCGACTATTTTGTTCCTTGCGGTACCCAAGGAACCTATCCATTTCTTTCGTGGTATGCGAGAGAACAGAAATCCGAGAAAACCCTAATTTCGATTTTAAATAGATTTTGATAGCCATTATGAGGGGAGTTCGATTCTTAGCCGTCCAGAGAGAGCATTAGGGTGATTTTGGGTGATTGGAGGTCAAGTAGAGTTAAAGTTTGAAGCTTTTGAATCCTGGTTCATTGTTAAAGCGTTCTAGGTGTTAAAGATTCAATTTTTATCTTTGTTTGCTTTGTTTGAAACTATGATGATTGTTTATACTTCTGTTTTTAGTTGTTTGAATATGATTCTAGGCTAAAACTTATATATTACCTAGGTGATATGATGAATACTTGTTAAAGTTTCAGTTTTTATTTGGTTTTTGGATTCAATTAATGGGTTAATGATTTTGTAAGCAATCTTTGAGTTTATTATTGTGATGTTATTGCATGTTTAGATCTGATCTTGTGTTTGATTTCAATTCCTTGCGTTGATTGTGGTTGTCTGCCAATTTGATTAGCATATCTTGGTCATAGATCTTAGGGTTTGTGATTAGGGTGGTTTGCTAGATGTAGTAACCATAGGAGTTGTCTTTGATTACTGATTAGAGCTGAGTGTGTATCCTAGTTCAATACCCGAGAGGTGAGAATTAGTCGTTTAGTCTTCGTCATTAGGAATCCGAGTGTTAGCTGTCTGAGAGGAAGCCGGTATTAGGTGTCTAGTGATTGTTGCTATTCGTGTCATAGTTGTTATCTTGAGATTACCCCGTGCATTCTTCGAGTGTATTGGTGGACAGGTAGACTGAGAGCTAAACTGTCTATTAGGGTACTTTATCATAGTTGGAAATACCCGAGAAGTGATCCAACAATCTGGTGAGTTAGTACATCTTTAGGTTCCTTAGTTGGTGACACCCTGAGAGTGATTAGGGATCCACTAGGTTGTCTAGATTTGTTTCCTTAGAAACCCAGATCCATTATAGTTTCCATAACCGATAGAAGTTGTGCTTTGCAAGTAGGATTCCAATCTAGGTGATATTCTTCCCATCTCTTGATTTCACCTTTAGTTCTTGTTCTTGATAGTTGAGTTGTTCGAGTTTTCTGCATTCATTAGTTTAATTCAGTAGTGTAGTAAACCCCCCCCCCCAAACCAAATCAATCTTTAGTCCATGTCAGAGTCTAGTATTAGTATTCAGTGTCTCTAGGGTTCGATAACTCGGTTTACCGTTAAGCTGTGCTACACTCGATAGGTACATTTTCCTGTCAGTGCGGTTTAGTTCATAGGTATTCCTTTTATTACTTAGGAGTCTAGGTTAGGTTTTGTTATTATTTTAATAGACCGTCTGGGCGACATCAGTTTCACGATAGCTGTAGCCCTTCAAACCCTTTAAAAATCCCTAAAAATCCAAAAAGATTTTCATTTTCACCTTTCATTTTTTACTTTGGCCACATTACAACCCTTTAAAGTCCTCTTGAGTCATGCATACTACTTAGTTAATTGATGGAGATATGATTTGCATACAAGCTTATGACCATTGCATAATTCAATTCGAACTTGAGTTTTCCACTTAACTTACATTATCCATACATATATAACCCTAAAAGTTGAGTGAACATTGTGAGGAATGATAGGTTATGCATAATTGAAGTTCTAGTAGGCTTATCATGGATTCCATCATAGAAAAACACAAAATTTGAATAAGCAACTCAAGAGTTATCCCGGAGCTTCGAATTGTTTGGAGTTCCATTACCCTTGTAAAGTTTTTAGTTATGGTTCTGATCATGCATGAGTTTGCTTGAGGAAAAGCAAAGTCTAAGTGTGGGGTATTATGATATGTCCTAAATTATACATGTTTTGCATGCATAATAATCTCCATATTATGGTACTAATTAATGAATATCCTTTCAATTGATACTTAAAATGTTAATATTTTAAAGTTGCAGGATATTCGGTGTGAAAATATAAACAAGACTAAAATCAATCAAAAACACCAAGAAATCAAGCCTTTGGTCATTCCCGAGCCTTGACCCCCAAGAAGTCAAAATTGGACCACAAGAAGTCAACCAGCAGCTAAAAGACAAAACTGGGCAGCCGAGGGGGGATGCACGGCCGTGCAACCCAATGCACGGGCGTGCATCCCAATGCACGGGCGTGCATTGCCCCACTCTGCTCCCCAGACCCTAGCACAACGTCCTTTGTACCCTGTTTGATTCCCGAGGTGTCTGCACGCCCGTGCAATCTAATGCACGGCCGTGTATTGCTCATTCTGAGGCCTATAAATAGAGGGCTTGGGTTCTTGGTTTCACACACCCATCCATACCTCAAGAACACATCAGAGAGAGCTTGTTTCATAGTTAGACTAGAGAGTAGTGAGTAGAGTGGATCTTCCTCCTTGTTCTGCAATTGGGGAGCCTACGAAACTCAGCGTTATGCTAGTTAGTATGGCCATTCATGGCTAGACTCTTTGTATTGCTAGGGTGAAGATGAAGTTTGCTGCATGTTAATGTTTAACGTATTAATCCAAGTGATGTGTTTATGTCTTTAATCATTCGCCCTTAAAACCACCATTTTGGTGGGCTTTTATTATTGTCTAAATCCGTCTTTATATTTGTGAGTGTTCTTGATTTTTAAAGTGTAAAACCTTTTTAATCAAACTTCTCTTGAAGCTTGTACGTCTTTATACAAGTAGATATTGATAAGCCAAGGCTTGGTCAACACTATTAAGGTCGTACATCTTTATACGAACTTAGTATGTGGCCAAGAACTGGTGAACTCATGTGGGCAACGGTACGTCTTTATACTTAGTCCCATTGTTGCCCCGCCTCCCGGCGAACAAAATATAATCACTTATTTAACTATAATACAAAGCATTTTACTTTCGATGTTTTAAACCAACCTGGAGATGACCATTCGAAAGGTTGAGGGTAAATGTTGTCCTTAACAGGAGGCACTACCACTTTTTAAAGATTTGAATTTGCAAATCAAATGTCATGAGGACGAGGCTCTAGCGGTGACCCGGGTCACAAGTTTGTAGTACTCATTGTTATGGGTTAAATATCAAGCAGGATCCTGAATGATACATGATCAGGAATCCAAGATCCTGATAACTTCGGTATCGTGAATATTAATGCTACTAACGGCTATTTGTCCTCTATTTCTTTTATATGCGCAGGTAAAACGTGTTGACTCATTTTGCCCCTAAAGAATCGGACGAGATGTCAAAGGGAACGTATCAAGCTTGCGAGAGAACCTCAATAACGGTCATATTTGAAGACCGAGTAAAGCTCGGGGATCCTCAGAAAGTTAGTTAGGATCATTTTTTGTATTTAAACAGTGGCTTGATTGATTAGCAACACACACAAACACTTAGCATTATCGAATACTCGCAAATAAGCTCTGTAACACCTAGATCTTGATCATTTACTGCTCACAGTTGTAATCTTTTTACCATTTATTCAAGAAACGAGGCAGGTGTCGATTGTCACCTCCCGAGGTTTTATGTCGGAGATCTTTAAAGATTAAGGGCTTTCCTCGTAAACAACCGTGTCACTCTTTACGTTTTTGTATTGTTTCACATTGATTTTAAAAGAACACTACCTCACTTACGAAATTTGGTTACAAAGTTAGTCTACATAATTTTTACCCAAAACAATTTGGCGCCCACTGTGGGGCAAGTGGTGCTTTTCATCTTTGCTAAAATTTGTGTTCAATCACTATCTTTCGAAACAACTTTCAAAAATGTCGTCCCAATCCAAAAATATTTATGTTTCTGCTCCGTCTTCGAGCTCTGGGTTGGTCAACCCTATTCCTCTTCCTCCATTTCAAAAAAGTGTTAATCAGCCGAAGAAAACTACTCCTGCGGGTTTTTCGGGATCCGGAATACCTGCTGGTGGGCCTGTGATCGTATCAAACAATGATATCCTAGATCTATTCTCGGAGATGAAACAACAAATGGAACAACAGAGGAAGAAGACTAACCAAGCGCTATTTTGGGAGATTGAGAAAGTTAAGGAATCAAAGAAACCAGTGGAAGTGACGACCCCGCTGCAACCAAGGATTTTGAATTTAATTATTCAGGATCCCCAGGAATCCATAAGGGAGACTTTCTTCCCATGCAAAAAGGAATCACTACAGTTGGCCTTACCCCGACTGTTAGAGTTATGACAAATCAGGATCTTGGAGTTACTTCGGGATCATCATTTCGAAATCCTGAGAACGGTAACACATTTAATCAGTTTTCGAATACTAACGAATTTGTGCAGGAGACAGGAATCACTCCGTCTTTGGCCAAGGAGTTAAAGAAGTTGAGAGAAATGATCTGCAGTGTACCAAGTGTGGTCCAACCTATACAGAAGATGTCATCTACCAGTCACAGGATCTCCAGATTCGCTTCACCGTTATGTGATGTTGGTATCTCCAAGCGCTTCCAGACTCCTAACATGAAGTTGTACGATGGAACTACAGATCCTGAGGAGCACGTCACGCAGTACAGGTAACGGATGGAGATAAACCCCATTCCTTTGGACCTAAAAGAAGCATGCTTATGCAAAGGCTTCGGCTCTACCTTAACAGGATCAACCCTGAAATGGCTACTTAACGTTAAACCTTATTCTATTCGTTTGCTCACTTAATCAATTTGTTTAACAATCAGTTCTCTTGCAGTAGGACCTTTGAAAGGTTAACAAGTGACTTATACAGGATAACTCATAACAGCGGAGAATCCCTTTAGGATTATGTCAGCAAGTTCGACCGGGAATCCCTGGATATCCCGAACCTTGACGTTGCCACTGCAGTCCATGCCTTCAAGATGGGACTACAAAAGGATTCTCAATTTTACAAAGACCTTGTTATGAATCCCAGCATAAACCTTGATGAAATCAGGAACCGGGCATTGAGGTTTATTAGGCTGGAAGATGATAAAAAGATCCAGCAAAGGGTGAATGCTCCGACAAGCTACACTCAACCTAACCGGAAAGATGAACCTGCACCTTTCAAGTCATACAGATCCAAGCCGTATTCCAAGCCGGACAATCACAGGGTCAACTCTGTAGAAGATGACGAGGACGAGGAAGAATATCCTAAGTTGTCTGAATACTGTTTTTCTCTTGATACAACTGGTTTGCTATTTGCTATATCTTGGAAAAAAAGCCAGGTGGCCTCGCAAGTTAGAGAGGAACTCAGGAAAGGACAAGTCCAAGTGGTGTGCATTCCACGAAGATCTTGGCTATATAACTGAGGATTGTATTACTTTGCGGAAGGAGATAAGCTATCTCCTGAGCAAGGGATATCTCAAAGAATTTCTAGACAAAGGAAAGAACAAAACCAAGGATCAAGACAGGATCCCGCAAAGAGCAAAATCCCCGCCGCCATATGCCAAGGTAATAGGTTTTATATCTGGTGGATCTGATATTTGTGGAACTTCTTACTCTGCAGCAAAAAGGAATGCCAAGGAAGCGAAGATAGAACAAGGGGACAGGCCTATCAAAACCTCCAGCTTAACTGAAGAAAAGGTGATCTCTTTCGATGTAGACGACAGGAACGACATACAGGATCCTCACCACGATGGTCTAGTAATCACTCTGTACAATGCAAACCACTTCATCCGGAGGATACTGATTAACGGAGGAAGCTCGGTGAACATAATTCAGCATGAATTCCTGAAAAGAATGGGGATCCCGGATTCTGAAATTATTTCAAAATCCTCAGTGCTGGTAGGATTCAGCGGAGAAGTCAAAAGCACAGTCGGAGAGATAAAATTGTTGATATACATTGAAGGGGTAAATTCTATTCAAAAATTTTGTGTAATAGATTCTTTGTCTTGCTATAATATCATTTTAGGAAGGCCATGGATACACGATATGAAGGCGGTGCCCTCAATATACCATCAATGTGTCAAATTGCCAACCCCTTGGGAGTAGTGAAGATTAACAGTGATCAGCAAGAGGCTAAGGATTGCTACACTTCTTCGATGAAAGCCTCCGTCAAAACCAGGCAAGTATAGAAATTAACAAAGCAGGCCAGGGATGTTCTAGAAGCTAAAGAACAGGATGTTAAAGAGGTATCCCTAGATGCTGAAAATCCAGATGTAAAGATCCTTGTAGGGAGCAATATCCCTAAAGATATTGAAAAAGATATCCTGAACTTCCTGAGGGGTAGAAAAGCAACCTTCGCATGGAAGCACGAAGAAATGACATGTATATCCCAAAATACCATAACCCATAGACTTGGAATTGACAAAAGTTTCAGGACAATACATCAAAAGCGAAGGAAGTTTTCTCCTGAAAGAAACATGATCATCCTAGAAGAGGTGGAAAGACTTCTCTAAGTCTGGAATGATAAGGGAAGTAAAATTCCCAAAATGGCTAGCCAATGTGGTGCTGGTCCAGAAGAAAAACGGGAAGTGGAGAGTTTGTGTAGACTACACGGACCTCAACAAGGCATGTCCTAAAGATCCCTTACCATTACCGCACATAGACTCGATGGTGGACGCTACAGCTGGCCACAAAATCCTGACCTTTATGGATGCCTCTTCGAAATTTCAAAAGATCCAAATGGAACCATCGGATCAGGAAACACCGCGTTCATGACTCCTACAGGTATCTATTGTTATATTGCTATGCCTTTTGGTTTGAAGAATGCAGGTGCTACATATCAAAGGCTGGTGAACATGATGTTCAAAGACAAGATTGGGGACACTATGGAGGTCTACATAGACGACATGGTGGTAAAATCAAAGAAAGTTGAGGATCATCTCAAGGACCTTAAAGAAGCATTTGATATCCTGGACCAATATAACATGAAGTTGAATCCTTCCAAATGCCACTTCGGAGTGGGAGCAGGAAAGTTCCTGGGCTATATGGTAACTAAGCGGGGGATAGAAGCCAGTCCAGAACAAATCAAAGCAATCATCAATCTGAAATCCCCACCAAACACCAAGGATGTCCAGAGACTAACCGGCAGGGTAGTAGCACTCAACAGGTTCATATCGAGATCCTCATAAAGGTGCAAAGAGTTCTATGGCATCTTGAGGAAGAACAAAAAATTCGAATGGGGAGAGAAGCATGAACGAGCACTCCAATCATTGAAAGAATACTTATCATCGGCTCCTCTATTAATGAAACCAGAAGACGGCGAACCATTATCCCTATACTTGACAGTATCCCAAAGCACCGTAAGTGTTGTACTAGTCAGGGATCATGAGGGGCAACAGCATCCGGTATACTATGTAAGTAAAAGTTTGCTACCAGCGGAAACCAGGTACTGTCATTTAGAAAAATTAATTTTAGCCTTAATAATGGCATCAACTAAACTTAGACATTATTTTGAAACTCATGCTATTCATGTTAAAACTAATTATCCTAATAAGTGTGTCTTAAGAAAACCAGAGATGTCAGGAAGGATGGCGAAATGGTCAGTCAAACTCAGCACCTATAACCTAATATATGAACCTAGAACAGCAATAAAGCCTCAGGCACTGGCGGACTTTGTGGCTGATTTCAGCAGTGGTATCCAACACGAAGCAGATCTTGAAGTTAAATAACTAGAAGAGTAGAAGGACGAATGGACCTTATTCACAGATGGTGCATCAAATGTAAGAGGAACAGGTCTGGGAATCATACTAAAATCGCCACAAGGGGACATATTACCCCAATCCATAAGTTATGAGTTACAGGCTACGAACAATGAAGCAGAGTATGAGGCGTTGATAGCAGGATTGCAATTAGTCAGGGATATCAAGATCAGGTATCTTAAGGTATATGTTGACTCATTATTAATTGCTAATCATTTCAATGGTTCATATGCAGTAAAAGGTGAGAAACTAGCCAAATATCTCACAATAGTTAAGCAATTATCCATGGAATTAGAAACTTTTAACATTACACATGTGCCTAGAGAAGATAACACTGAGGCTGATGCCTTAGCAAACATTGCTTCAGCTCTTAGAATACTAGAAGGTACCAAAATACCTATCATACATATTCTGAGCCCAGCAATCGAGAAGGTAAATGAAGTATCCAACACTAAAGAAAAAGCAGACATTCAGGATCCTGAACCTATTCCAGGATCCTGGATTTCACCTATTAATAAATACTTGCAGGATGGTGAGATCCCAAATGATGAAAAGAACCACAAGGCTTTTCGCATGAGAATGTCTCATTTTATAATTTTTGAGAATGTTTTGTATAGAAAATCAATTGCAGGTCCATACTTAAGATGCTTGGAGGATCCTGAAGCACGTGAAGTCTTGAAAGATCTACACGAAGGAGATTGTGGTAATCACACCGGGGGCAGACCGCTATTTTCAAGGATCCTGAGGACAGGATATTACTGGCCTAACATGAGGAAAGATGTTGTAGATTATTCCCAAAAAATACGACGCTTGCCAAAGACACAGCAACATACTCCATTAACTAGCCGAACCTTTATATCCAATCATCTCTCCATTGCATTGGGAAACTTCCCAAGGCACCGGGAGGAAAGGTCTTTATGCTAGCAATGACAGATTACTTCTCCAAGTGGATTGAAGCTGAGGCATTTGTCCAAGTCAGAGAAAAAGAGGTCATCTCCTTCATCAAGCGAAATATTCTGACAAGATTTGGGATCCCGGTAGAGATAGTATGTGATAATGGATCTCGGTACATTGGCAAGAGAACAACTAACTTCTGTGCCAGTTGGGAAATCAAAATGATAACTTCTACCCCAGTACATCCTCAAGCCAACGGACAAGCGGAATCTAGTAACAAGATCATCGTCAACAACCTCAAGAAGAGATTGGGAGCAAAGAAAGGAAGATGGGCTGAAGAGCTACCGTTTGTACTTTGGGCAGATAGGACAATCACAAAGAATGCGACAGGGCATACTCCATTCCCCTTGGTATTTGGAACTGAAGCAATGATCCCGACAGAGATGGTTATCCCAACTGCCAGAACCAACTTACAATCTTCAGAGCCCAACAACGAAGCTCTTGCCCAGGATCTCGACACTATGGATGAGCTCAGGGATCTTGCCAAAGTTCGCATTGCAGCTTATCAACAAAGGACATCAAAATCTTATAAAAAAACATAAGGATTAGAAGATTCAAAGTGGGTGATCTTGTATTAAGAAAGGCGTTTCAAAATATTACCAATCCAAGTGATGGAAAGCTTGCACCAAAGTGGGAAGGCCGTACTTAATTGAATCTGAAGCAGGCAAGGGTGCCTATTGGTTGGCTACTATGGAAGGAGATATCCTGCCAAGATCCTGGAACGGTATCCATCTCAAAACCTACTTTATGTAAGTTTAAAACTTATGTTCTGACTGAAACTGGTACATCTTCTATCCTTAACTATTCTTATATTTATTACCCTTGATCAAAGCACTGACTTGAGCGTCAGAGGGGTGTTAACTAGGCTAACACCCACCTTCACCAAGATTTCCTGTGTTGCAGGAAGTATCTCCAGGGATCCCGACAGAAGAAAGAGATTGGGCATCTCTCCCAAGTTAAGGTATCCTGCATACCTTCTAAGGTTTAAAGGTTTTCACCTTTCTAAGTATTGAGTTTAAACACTCCGCCTATAGCGCACGATATTCAAGTATAGTTCAAGGTGGTGCGACCAGTCCATGTAACAGTGGCTGATAATTTCATCATTGTTGGCTATATCTTGAATGCTACGATAGTAAAATACGTGTTACTCCTAAGGTTTTTAGTTTTTTCATGCTAACTTAAGTCTGGCTTGGCCCACGTTATTTTGTCCTGGCCCACGTTATTCTAGCTTGGCCCATGTTATTCTAGCTTGGGCCACGTTATTCTGGCTTGGCCCACGATTTTAAATTGTCACGGATATTTAACACTCATGTGTTAACTCGAGAAATTAGCATCAATAAGCTGACTCAGTATCCTTAAACGGGTTAAAGACTAATGAGGATCCCGAAGTGTACTTACTAAGCCTACGACGTATTTTAAGACTATGCATTGGGGACAACCAACGGTTGTTATATTTCGAACTCAACATCATAATCTGGTATGTGTGTTTGCCCGACTTAGTTCTCGACAAAGGTATGTGTTACTTGTTAATTTTCAGTTTATAGAAAATTTTGAGATTCACAGGACTGAGTCATGATATGTTTACAGCTGATATTTTATATACCATTTATCAAGATCAAACTATATTTTTGCAAGTCGGAGTTTGATAAAAACCTAAGGTGTTATTTGTAAAATATCGATGAGGATCTGGTATCCTGAAAAAATATTCTTTCTAAACTTATTCTTTCTGAGGTTTAATCACCTAACAAATCCTAATTTTCTACAAACTATCAAACAACATTCATTGCAAATAGTCATAAACCATCAACTAACATTTGAAATGCAGGAAAATGTCTCGGGTTTCATCCAAAAAAGGAACCATCCACCCAGGACACAAGTTGTCGAATTATTCATCCCATTCAGGGATCCCCTAAAAGCAAGAAAATTAAATTGTTCAACAGGTTAATAGGATCAAAGTTAAAATATTATGGCTCGGTTCTAGGCATCATTACCTTCATCGCCCTGATCAACTTGTTTACCGGCATCAACAGCTCCATGCTCCTCAGCTACCTTCGCTGTACCCTCAACCTCATCTTCAATCACCAACTTGCTTGCATCTTCCTCCAACACCGGCTCTTCTTCCAATTCAGCAACAAGCCTCTTCCATTCTTCTACGTCCCAAGTATTCCTATCGAAGTCCTTATCCTCAGCTTCTTTATCCAACTTGATTCTGGCCTGAAATATGGACATAGATGCTGAGGCTTTAGCCTGTTCGTTGGACTCATCAAGATCCCGGACATGTTGAAGATGTGTATCCTGCAGCTCAGCCTTGACCTGGTTAAGCTCCCTAGTGACATCAGATAACTTCTTATCCTTGGCAGCTTCATTCCTCTACGAATCAGCAAGCTTCTGTTTGCACACTTCCATCTCCTTCGCTAGCTGGTCATAAAACCCAACCATCTTATCTAAAGTCTGTCATATACAATATAAATGTTAACTTAAGTGCATGATTAAACTCAAGATCCAGGATAACGAATATTTCATACCAGATGGCTGAAGTTGTGAAGTTTCTTGTAAGCATCGAGGAAATCGGTACACTCCCGAATGGACTGTTCAGTAGGATCCGTAGTATTTTGTTTCTTACTAGACGATAGCTTAGGATGAGAAGTGGAGGCTCTAGGCTTAGGAGCAACCGGTGGGGGAGATGGATCGACAGTTGGCTTAAGTTCCTTTTTGACGACCTTGACTTTGGAGACCA
Organism: Smallanthus sonchifolius; assembly: GCA_023525975.1. Classification (NCBI taxonomy): domain Eukaryota; kingdom Viridiplantae; phylum Streptophyta; class Magnoliopsida; order Asterales; family Asteraceae; genus Smallanthus; species Smallanthus sonchifolius. The sequence goes on along the minus strand of CM042019.1, from coordinate 21,222,839 downwards.
TGTTGTCAATGTCATCCAAAGCGAACTTGGAGCTGGACTTTCACACACCTAATTCGAAATAGCAGGTTAAAATATTTATCATGTTACTAACTGATAAAATAATGTGGTATTGTATTTCTTACCAGACATTTCAGAATAGGAGAGAGAGCCTTCTGGACTCACTTCGACCGGCGCAGTCCTGAATTTGAAGGTCCGCTCAATGGGCTCGATACTGTAGAAGGCAGCGACCTTCTTGGCAGTGTCAGGAGAAGCAGGAGCTAGGTCAGAAAACTTGGGCGCTACGAAACAAAAAGAAATCAATAGTCAGTATCCCGGATGTCAAATTTATTGGGATCCTACAAAACAGAACCCTACCCTTAACGATCCATTTGACTGGCAACTTATCCCCGTCAGGGATTGAATCTCTTCTCATGAAGAAAAAGTTAGTTTTCCAGTTGGAATCATTCTGAGTTGTTTTCAAGATCAAATGGGTCATGTCGGGTCTGATTTGAAACAGAAAGCGGGAAGAACCATGGCTTCTTAGGTTATAAACGTGTGTCAATTCCGAAGCAAAAAAAGTCAATAGCATGATGACGAATCAGAAATTCTAGAGTGTATAAGGTTCGCCAAATCATAGGCATGATTTGGGCATAGCTTAGACCAGTTTTCTTAAAGAACTGAGTAGTAAGAGAAGGGAAGGGGTACGTGAAACCAAGAGAAAATGGAAAAACGGAAAACAGACCCAACTCTTTGAAGTGAAATCGGCTCTGGTCCTGGGATCAAAGGGTTTGAAAACAGTGTCTTTGGGAAAAAAACTTTCGGGGATATCAAGATCAGTGAAAGTACATTTTTTTGTATCTGGATTGGCTAATAAGTTTTTACTGTAAAGATCGTCAGAAGATGTAGACGATCGGGTGTTCTTTTTAACCATTTTTTTGAAACAAAAACCAGAAAGACAAGAAAAGGAACAAAGTTGTTACCTGAGATCCTAGAGAGAAGATTGGAGAAGATGAAGTTGGGATTAATAAAAAAGAATAGTAATTATAGAGGAGTAATAACGACTGCTTCAAACGATGCCGTTTCTGCCCTCAATTCTCGCGCCACGTCTTATCGTGTAGCTGTTTATCTTTCAGAATTCGAATTTTAAAAATTTAACAACTGTAATTTTGGTGTACAGCTGTCAAAATTTGGGGACAATTGTTATGGGTTAAATTTCAAGCAGGATCCTAAATGATGAATGATCAGGAATCCAAGATCCTGGTAACTTCGGTATCCTGAATATTAATGCAACTAACGGCTATTTGTCCTTTATTTCTTTTATATGCACAGGTAAAACATGTTGACTCGTTTTGTCCCTGAAGAATCGGACGAGAAGTCAAAGGGAACGTATCAAACTTGCGAGAGAAGCTCAATAACGGTCATATTTGAAGACCGAGTAAAGCTCTGGGATCCTTGGAAAGTTAGTTAGGATCATTTTATGTATTTAATCAGTGGCTTGATCGATTAGCAACACACACAAACACTTAGCATTATCGAATACTCGCAAATAAGCTCTGTAACACCTAGTTCTCGATCATTTACTTCTCACACTTGTAATCTTTTTATTATTTATTCAAGAAACGAGGTAGGTATCGATTGTCACCTCCCGAGGTTTTATACCGGAGATCCTTAAAGATCAAGGGCTTTCCTCGTAAACAACCGTGTCACTCTTTACGTTTTTGTGTTGTTTCACATTGATTTTACAAGCACACTACCTCACTTACAAAATTTGGTTACAAAGTTAGTCTACATAATTTTTACCCAAAACAGTCATATCACTGGATTAGTCAACTTAACATTATCACGTACCAAGCGGAATTGAATCCCGAAGTAATACTCTTCGTGACCTGATAATTTCCGAGATATTTACTTTTCTGCTATTTACTATTCTGTTCATTACATTTCTGTTACACACTTCACGCACGTTTTTACTTTTATGCTATTTACTTTACCGCCATTTACTTTTCTGTCATTTACTATTCCGCTTCACAAGCACACAAAACTCACTCACTAATTAATCCGGCTAAACGATAACAAAGGTTGAGTATTGGAACTCGACTGTGTCCATTGGTTCGATACTTGGTTCTTACCTAAACTATATTACGTTGCGATAGGTACACTTGCCTATTGTATGTGTTTTTAAGTTAAAGTAATTATCATTTTATAAATTTAAAACCTGATCTCGTAAAACCATCCTAAAAATATATTTATTATATTTTTATATACTAAAAACGACACATCAGATGTGAAGACTGCATTTCTTTATGGGGTTGTCAAGGAAGAAGTTTATGTCAATCAACCACCTGGATTTGAAGATCCTGATCATCCGTTTCAGGTGTACAAACTCGATAAAGCCTTGTATGGTTTACATCAAGCGCCTCGTGCTTTGTATGAAACCTTGTCGACACATCTTACATCAAATGGTTTTGTTCGTGTCACCATAGACAAGACTTTATTCTTAAGGAAGGTTGATTCTGATATGTTAATCGTCCAAGTTTATGTTGATGATATTATATACGGCTCAACAAATGAAAATCTTTATCGTGAGTTCGAGACGGTCATGAAGCTAAAATTTGAAGTGAGTTTGATGGGTCAAATGCAATTCTTTCTAGGGTTGCAGGTGGAACAATCTGATGATGAAATTCTTATTTATCAGGCAAAATATGTTAAAGATATTCTGACAAAGTTCAATATGAGTGATTGCAAAGCAGTATCCACCCCCATTGCTCCTCATGAACCGCTCACAGTGGATCCGTCTGGTGTTGAAGTTAATCAATAGTTGTATCGCTCCATGATGGGCTCATTGATGTATTTGACTGTAAGTAGACCTGATATTATGTTTGTTGTTTACTCGTGTGCTCGATATCAGTCTGCTCCCAAAGTATCTCATGAATCCGTGGTCAAGAAAATCTTTTGGTATCTTAAAGGCCATGTTAGCCTTGGCCTGTGGTATCCATTTGATTCTGAATTTAATTTTTATGCTTATACTCAGGGGTGGGGCTACCCCTCAACTTTTACGTGTAGTACAAAAAAATTTTGTTTTTACGATTTTATGTATCTGGTTACCCCTTACGTTATCCCTGAGAAAAAATTACGTTACCCCTCAAATTTTTTTAAAAGCTCAACACTTCATAAAAGGTCCAAAATTTTATAGAAAACCTAATACTTTATAAAAAAATCACTTCATAAAAGTCCAAAATTTTATAAAAAACCTAATACTTTATAAAAAAAAACCCAGTCCTCCGCCTCGCCAGTCACATGTTACCGTAAAAAAAAATTGTTTACATGAAAGTACGGTTAAAAATTTTTTTTGTTTCATTTACATTAAAGTACGGTCAAAAAAAAATTCTGTTACCCCTGAACTTTTGTTCTAGATCCACCACTGCTTATACTGACAGTGATTATGGTGGATGCAGTTTAGACAGGAAATCCACATCTGGCGGGTGTCAGTTTTTGGGGGAGCGGTTAGTGTTGTGGCAATGCAAGAAACAAACAAAAATGTCCACTTCAACTGCTGATGCAGAATACACAGCCTCTTCGAGCTGTTGTTCACAGGTTATTTGGATTCAACATCAACTTATGGACTTTGGAATCAACTTCTTGAAGACCCCAATTTACTGTGACAATGAAGTTGTGTTGGGCATAGTAAAGAATCCAATTCAGCATTCGAAAACAAAGCATATTGCAACCAGGTTACACTTTATTCGCGATTGTTTTGATAATGGTCTGATTAAGGTAGTCCACGTTGATACCTTAGAGGAAAAAGTCGATATTTTTACAAAATCATTTTCAACTGATCGATTTAACTATTTGGTAGAAAATGTTGGGGATGGTATCTTTTTGAGTATCTTGGTTTGTTGATGTTAAAAATAAAAAAAAATATATTAATAATATTCTAAAATAAAGTTTGATTTTGATTGAAAGACCATATTGTTCTTCAAAAAGATTTTATTTTAGTGTTTAAAATTATGTTGTTGTGTATGTTTATTTGGTTTGTTAAAGATTGAATAATTTGCTTCACAATTTTAGGGGGAGAATAAAAGAAAATGAGAAAAATGATGTGACTGATTGACTTGCAAATAGGAAATGATAGTATATTTGTAAACTGAGCTTACGCATAAATTGGATATGATGGTGACATTGGTTACAATTATTGATATGTCGGTAGGCTCTACATGTATAAATTAGGTGATATTTGTGTGATTAACTAAATTGCAATCTTTTTGTTTTACCCACATCGAATATCGGTATTTCCATCATTCAAATGCAAAATGAATCTAGTCATACCATGAGACCAGGATCTTGATGAGTTCTTAGCATAATTTGTTTGCTCCATTGACTATATCCGTCAAATATATGATTTAGAGTTAAAGACCTTTATACAGCTGATGGTTCTGGTGGAAATATCGGATGGAAGCGAGGAAGTCAGTTTGTTTAGCCCTTTGAATCATTCGTGATTTCAATTGACATATCCAATATCTTACGGATATCCGCATACCCGAATCATTCATGATTCTTCATATATACTCTCCACATCTCATATGAATCAATATGATTCCATGCTTACTATCTCAGAAACCAAGACATAGAATAAAATGATTATGAATCAATATGATTTCAATCAAATCCACTTAGATTATTTTTCTTGTGCTAAGAACGCTACCTTCATGCTGGTTATTGGATCATGATCTGGTGAAATTTTGTGTTAATTCTCAGTTCATTCCATCTCGATTGTGGGGTACACATTGTATTGATTAATCTTACCTTAAATGTCACACAGTATTTGCTGAAGCATGATGCATGAGTTTATGTGGATAAATATACTGACAATCAATGTTGAACCGGGTAGATCCCGATTTGATATGAAGTATGATTAAGACAGTGTGCATTTATGATCCTATGTCAATTCAGTTTATCAAAATGTGAAAAGGCTGGGTTTTCTGAAAATATGGGTGTGTTTTCAAGTGTTTTGTATATAGTATAAATTGTTTTTCTTTGCTGTTGTTCGTATTTGAAAACTTTAAAATTTTGGTACATGTCTTAATGATATCATATTTGGACAAAGAAAATAAAATTTTAAAATTTGATAAGTACAAAGTTTTTGGTCGAAATCTGTTGTTCGAAATCTTGTTTTGTCCGAAAAGTTTTGATCAAAATTGTTTCCGATCGAAAAGTCTTTGTCCGAAATTGTTTCCGGTCGAAATCTTGTATGCTATATATATTGGACATTTCGATCAAAAACATTTCACCACCATTTTCAGTTTCTGATTGATCTATTGGCGATTTTCACGAGTACAAAGTTTTCGAGCGAAATCCTGTGATTGTGACGTCATCGAGTTTCTCCAGTGTTTCCGATCATAGAGGTATCTAGGATAGATCCAAAGCCGTAGTTTAATGCTTGAATTTGAATTGCCCGAAATCTCTTATGAATCGATCGAAAAGTGTTTGAATGGACCGAAATCTCTTTCGGTTGGAAATGAAAGGACAATGATCAGTCCGAAATGTATTTTTGATCGAAAAGTGTTTTCGATCAAAAAGTGTTTTTGATCCATGTTCTGATCGAAAAGTTTTAAGTTTGAAAATTTTATTAAATCTGAGTTTTCGATCAAAAAATGGTGTTTTCAAGGGTTTTTGATCGAAAAGTTCAAAGTTGGAAATTTTTCAGAATTTCAGAGTTTTCGATCAAAATGTAGTTTTTGATCATTGGATTTTTCGATCAAAATGTCATGGATTATGGTTTGTTTTGTTCAGAGTTTTCGATCGAAAAGTGATTTCGACTCAAGGTTTTCGATCGAAATGTTTGGAGTTGTAAAATTTCAGAAATTTTCAAAATTTTCTAATACTTGATTTTTGTCATTGAAGATATGAATCAGTTAAAATTCGAGCCAAGGCATAACATATGTGCTTGCTTGACTTCATCAACACGAAAGTCAAGAGGATATGAGGAGATTGTTCGATTTTTTAATCGATCAAGGATTCACACAGCAATATCTACTCAAGTTCAAGTATATGAAAATCAAGTTTGAGAGTTCTGGAACAATGTTGTTTACCGTCATGTCAACAAAGAGATATGGATAGAAAGCATAGTTGGAGGAAAAACAATCAAAATTACTGAGCAAGTGATCAAGGAGGTGCTTAATTTCAGAGATTCACCAAATTTTCCATACAAAATGAGCTATACAAGAGTATCTGGGATTGTTATGACCATGGGTTATGAAGGAGATTTTCAAAGACGACAAGTTACTAAGACTATGCTTGGGAAGCAATAGAGGTATTTGGTCAAGGTGCTTATCCACTGTATGAGTCCGAGAACGGCTGCTTTTGATCAGATTGGTGAAGTTCTTAGCAGAGCATTGGTTTGTCTAGCAACTCACAGAAGATTCAACTTTTCTAGAATGATATTTGAGGCTATGATAAGCAACTTCATTGGTCCAAGACAAAATTACAAGTTTCTGATGTATCCCAGATTTGTACAGATGATAATAAACACCTTATTGCCTGATTTACCTAACGATGGGATTGAGTTACATATGGAACAAATGCAAGAAGTTATCTTCAGTAGCATGAACAATGTAAGGAAAAGAAGCAAGTTCAGTGGCACTGTAACACCGTTATTTCCAAATATGATTGCAGAAGATCCAGATCCAGATTTCAATATAGATGATGAAGTTGATGATATAATGGATAGTGATGTAGAGAATGTTGAAGATGAAGATAATGGTGATGATGGTGATGATGGAAATGATAACAATGGCAACGGTGCTGAAAATGTTGAGCATGCAAATCAAAAGGGAAATATAGAAGAGCCTGAAAATGTTGAGCAACCGGTTGATGAAGTGATTGAAAATGTAAACAAACCTGCTGAACCACAGAATGAAGAGACAGAGGTTCAAAATGAAGATCATGTGATTGATGAAACTGTACAAACCCCCGAAGTACAAGCAACTAAAACACCACCAACAAAGAAAAGAAAAGAAGCTGAAAAGACCGTGCCTTCTAGACCTCCTCCGTCTAAGGGTATCATGTTCAAAACTCATGAGGGAAAGAGATTAAAAAAAATGGCTAGAAGGGAAGTGTTGGGAAAGGGCAAAGGCAAGGAGATTCTAGAGAAGCATAGTTTTAAACCTTCAAAAGATTACAATTTAGTTGATGAAGAATTCTTGAATTATGTAACAAAGGAAACTGCTGATGTTGTGAGTCAATTGAAGACTCAGATTGCAAACTTACAAAGTTGAGAAGCAATGAATTCAAGAGAAATTAGAGAATTGCGTGCAGAAAGTAGTCGTCAGCAAACAATTATTGATCAACAACAAGCACAAATCAATAAATTGCAAGGCATAGTACAAGATTTACTGAAGCATCTTGGGCTGCAAACTCAATCTGACAATGTCACCCCTCCAGTCAACCCTGTGAATCAAAGTGATGTGAATCAGGAAGGCCCATCTACAGCAGAACCTCATAGTGTTCAATCTTCTGTAATTGAAGCAAGTGTTTATAGCTCTCAAGATATGTTTGATGTGGATTGTTTGCTTAATAATCAAGGTGAAGGAATGGAGATTACTGATGACACAGAGAAAGATAGAGGAAGATAAAAAGAAGGAGGAAGAGGAAGAGGAGGAAGTTGTTATTACTGGTGAAAGAAAAGATGATGACAAGCCTTCTGATGACGATGATAGTAGTAGTGATGGTACTGGTAATATTGGTGGTGGTTCTTATGAACAAGAGTCAGATGATGAAGGAAATTCAAACAAAGAATATACAAAGTATGAGTATAAGCAGAAGCAGACATATGTTGAAGGCGATGGGTTTGTGATTGGAAAGATGGATAATATAGTGGATGATAGAATACCATTTGAAGTTCCTGATGAAGAAGAAGATTAATCAACTACTACACCAAAACCGAATGTTATTGATAAAAGTTTATGGTGGAAAAAGACTGAGAAAGTGTCGATAGTTGAGAAGATTGCTTAGAAAATCAGAAATCCGAAGAAGGCTTTAACAGGTCAAATACTTGGATGGAAGTATGATTATGAAAAGAATATGTATGTGATTAAGCGGGATGAAGGTGACATTAAGTATTTTGAAGGAAGTGCAAAGTTCAAGACACTACCTACATGGGATATTAGAGAGTTAAATCACCTGGACTTGATTAATCCGTCAAGGAACTCTAATGCTGCAAACTTTGAGACATATCTGAGAAATCAATGTGCACTAGACAAGTTTGATAGTTTTCAACCACAAGTGCCAAAATGTGTAAAGCTTAAGAAGCGAGATAAAGATGGCAAGAGGCGGTTCAAGTATATTGTCAAGCCCGCAGATACTGTTTCTACTGTATACATTCCGGCCCGAAAAGAAGTTTTTACTAAATCTTTTACAAGATGGGAGTATGACCGTAAGACTCATGAAGCAGTGATCACACAACAAGATTTGCCAGAGGTCAGAGTCTTCGATCTGATGGATCTCTTTAGTTTTTCTGATGAAGATTTAAAGATTCTGTATCATAATCCTATCCAATGTGACATGAGTTCGATGATCAAAACTGAAGCTAAGCTGTACATGAGGGTTGTAGATGTTTGTCAATGCGTTATGAAGCTAAGATAATCAAGAAACGACTTGTGGATCTAGAGTCTAAAGAGTCAAAGTTGAAGCCAAGCCTGCTGTAGACAACAACTGAAGCCTTGATGTTCAATGGACTATGGGGATATTGTTGAAACCTAGTAGTCCATAGAAATCAAGTGTTAGATCAAAAATGTACAAGTTCAAAGTTTTCGGTCGAAAAGTCTTCCGGTCGAAAACGTTTTCGGACGAACTATATATAGTTTGTTGTTTGAACTTGTAAGTAGTGATTACCATTTTTCATGTAATTGTGCTCTTTAATCAGATCAGTTGTAATCACAAGTTCTCTAGATTTAGTCATTGTAATTACAGGCTTTATCAATGGAATCCATTCGTTTGAAGATGTTTATCGTTTATGTGGCGGTTTTCGGTCTTATTCGTGCTTGATTCGATTTGCTTGGGTATTGTTGATCTTGGATTGATTCCGCCTTTCCATGAGTGTTACAGAGTGCTAGATACTTGATTATCACCGGATCAGAGGGATTCACAATAGTGGAAGGTGGTAGTTAGGTAGGTTATCGTCCAAGAACCGGTAAGATGGTAAGGAAATCGTTTCATTGAACGGAAAGGTGTTTTTCATAAAAAAGAGATTTGAAATCATTGTTATCGAATTCGCCACCCAGATCATATTGAAATGATTTAATTTTTCTATTGAATTGAGTTTGAACAAATTGATGAAACTTTTTAGAATTTGAAAAGGTTTTTGCGTTATATTTAAGTGGATAGATCCAAATGTACTTTGTAAAATTGTCAATAAGAACCATGTAATATTTGTAGCCAGAATTATCAACAACAGGTGATGTCCACAAGTCACAATGGATAATATAAAAAGGAGCGAAAGTAAAAGAATTAGAAAAAAAATGGTAGTCTTTTATTATTTGATAGTTGACAAGAGTGACAAATATGATACACGTGGTCTTTATTACACGAAATAGATAAACGGCGATAAAGGACATCTAAAACTTGAGCTCGCGGGTGACCAAGGCGATTATGCTATGGGAGGGATTTAGCTTAAACTTAAGCAAACCAGGCCCCCGACAAGTATGCCCTAGGTGTTGGCTGAAAAGGTGGCGCGAACCTGAGGCGTCCTACTTGAGTTCAGTTCTGATTTGAAGTCATAGCTTTCTTGTTCTTGTCAGGCATCGAAATAAACTGAACCACTGCAAACTGAACCGAGGCAGAATAGAAAAAGTGGAAGAAGCGAAAAACCAAATGGATGTCGATGTGCGGAATGAGATTCCGACGAAACCCTGAAAAAACGACATCCAAAGATGGTCGGACGTGCCATCACACGCTGATCAAAGGCGGCGTTGCCGAAGACATATGGTGGCGTGTAGAGGCGCGTGAGAGGGAGGTACGACGACGACTTTCAGGCGATGAATGTCAGAGGTTTCGATGGTGTTGGTGGCGGTGGTGGTGAGAGGTAAAGGTCTTTTGAAAAAAGGATTAGGGTTTTGCATTGAGAGTTTTGGCTCTGTACGTACCATAAAATTGTATACGCTATAATGATTCGATTATCCATTTCATTGACTATGAACCCCTATAAATAGGGAAAGAGTTACAAAACATAACTACTATCGGTTTTTACATTTGGGCTAGGGTTTGCATATTCACATAAATAATGCAATTACTATTATTGTATACCTGCGCACACACCCCATGTCAACTTTTAAGCCCAAAATTAACTAAACTACCGCAAACAGTTACTATTGCACCTTCACAAATTTCTGGTTCGGGTTAGACTTCAACAACTCAGAAGAGTCTTGCATTTAGCCGAAGTTCTGAAACCCAGAAGCTGGTGAAGAAGGTACTGTGCACAAATCAGTGGCGGTTGTAGAATCCCACATGAGCCGATATGTATGCAACTAAATAAACCCTGATTTTGGGCATTCAAGCTTGATGATTTCTGCTCAACTGATGGTGAAGTTAAAGGTGTGTTCACTTTGTAGGAAGTCGGGTCACTTTTTATTATAAAATAATATTAACGATACTCTCGTTAATCATGGGAAACAAATAATACATTGCCATATACAAAATCGAATGAAAAAAAAGATATAAAATACAATTTATATGTGCCAAATTAATTCAACCGATGTCATTAGCGGGTACTCCAACGAACGCCTTCTTGAAGTATTCTTGATTCGAGTCTTCATCACGTTGAGTCTTTAACTATGCTCATTGACTGCAACATGTAGCACGCTAAAACGTTAATGGTTTTGGTTGAGGCACGTGTTCAACACGCTTACCTTAAAATAGATTTCACGCCTCCTCTTAGACGAACGTGTCTGTCTACAACAACCGGAACAGTATGTGTACTGCCATAGATGTCCACGTACCCGATGTATCACTGGGTAAATTATGTATTTAGAAAAGGTAGGAAAATGATGAAGTTTGAGATGGTGGAAGAATTAGAGAGAACTCATCTCTTAATTCTATGGAACTTGTTAACACCAAGATTTCTTTAATGTTTCTCTCTTTTCTCTAAAGTGTATTCTTTACTACAATTTTTTTTATAAATTGAACCAAAATGCTCAATATATATCCATAGAAAAAGAAACCAAGAGTTCTAATTAAAATTGACTTTACTCCAAATTAATAGTAATAAACACAAGTTATTAAGAGGAGAAATCAAAAATCTTTTTAATTATGACATGAGTTAATTGTTACATTTTTACACAGAAGATGTAACAAATTCCTATTAATTAGAGACACCAAGTTCCAAAAATTCAAATCCAACCTCTCAACTTGAGGATCGAAATCCATTCATCAAAGTTAGTGAAAAACCCATTTTCACTAAATTTCCAACAATCCCCCACGTGAATGGAGATCGATCAAAACACACAAATACCCAATTACACCTCAACAGTTGAGTCTTGCATAGGATAGGTAGGAGTTACCCTTTAAACCTTCCCTTGTGAAACATACTTAGCTTACTAGTTGCTGGTAGACGCGGTGTCGTTGAACCTACGGCTGTTTGTATAAACGACAATATACGTCACACATGACTCTCCTTAGCCGGGCACATCCCCTCACTGTTGTGTCCAATAATGGTCCTAGAACACTTTCCTGGTTCTGCGAGAGCTCTAGGAATTGTGACCCCAATTCCATTCGAAGCGACCCCACTTCTCTCTAACATAGGTGATTTGTCTTCAAATCATTAAAAGCATGGCTATCGTGATTTACCCAAATCATTTACCACATATTATGCTTAGTATCATAATTTGTCACTGAATGTCATAGGAATGGACTAGGAAATGTTTTAACACTCCCATTATAGTTTTAGGAGGATATATATTAGCTTGTATATCAACTTATATTAGCTAGTCCCCCACAGTGACCACCCTTGAGTACATGATTAAGTTGTCCTATTGAACCTAGATCTTGGGATCTCCTGTCAACTAGGTTAGGTTTCCCTCATGTCCCTTTTACGTGGGCTTTAGTCTCATTCAACAACTCCATCTCTCATCAACTCTCGGGTTGTGAGATCCAAAACCATTATCTATCACTTCGTCAAGTCAATACTGATAATTGCAATTGAGATGAGTTGTTATAATGTGTTCTTAGCTATCAAGGTAATATTGCCTATTGTCAAGCTCTTTAGGACTATAACATCTTTTTATAATGACTGTAGTTGAAGAGTGCAATTCTCATTTCAATGCGAACACATCTCCAATATGCCTTTGGTATCAGACAACCTAGTTATACTAGATGGACTCCTTATGACCTTTTTGTACTCCACTTGGTCACGTGTTTGCAATATCAATTTGGATTACCAAATACTTATTGCCAAAATTTCAAGATTCAAATGCAGGTTAACCCCCACATTTAAGCGTTATTGGATAACATCCACATGGGGTAATGAAAGGTTCTCCCTTTCTACATGGGCTTGAGAAAACTTCTCACACAAGCATACCCTAAAGGGTTGTTTCTTAAATGGTTTCTCCCCCACATTTCTTGCTATTTGATCAAACTTCACTTATGACCAAAGATATACATCTTTGTATTAATGAGTTCATCATTGTTTCATCTCAAATTACATTAGCTCGCAAGAGCTTCTAAGCTAACCAGAGCAAAACATGCCTTAGTTTAAGCTTCCAACACTTACTAATGTTTTAACTAACCATGTCATAAGTCACATACTTAGAAAGATTCTAAGTCAGTATGAGTTCTCCTCATTAAACTAGATAACATCATTCACCACGATATAGTTAATCAAGTTTTTCATAAGTTATATCAATCTCCTTATACTGAATGAATATAATCTTTTTGTCCATACACAAATTCTTTCTTGTGTCTAAGTACATGGTGAATGTTTGTAGTTAATTTGTCTCCTCGGGGCATCATAATTAACTAGTACTAGTCTAGCATGCTTTACACTACAATACTCAAGCATGTGAACAGAAGATGCAATATTCTGATTCTTCACAGCCTTAAGGGATATCACAATATTCCTTGTCAACATTCATGCCTCAGTTTAGACAAGTCATGAGATTTATTCTTCATTCAAGTTAGGAACATAGCTTGTTTACCTTTAATTTCCAAGGCTTCAGTATTAATTCATAAGCACTTAACCATAAGTCTTAACTCGAGTAACTTTGGTGAACACATTCATCACCCACAAAAGGTTGAATTGTACAAGTGTACAATTACTTTTATGTTGAGATGAAATCAATTAGATTGATACTTACCAACATGACATTCAACTCATTTGTCTTTAAGTGATTTACACACTTGCATTGTTGTTTCCTTGAAGTTATGTATATTTAGGATACTCTCCCAAGTTGAAGGTTAAAACCTCCGCTACATTCAACAACAAATGGTAAATCTTTCGTAAAGAAAATCACTCGATTCATTAAAGATTTATATTAACATATATTTCTTTCATATGTCAAAATTCAAACTTGTGAATATGTGGGACCGCGCCACTTGTACGTCATGAGCCATGGTGTGGTGCCATGAACCCGCAGGTCTGTGCTCCCTAATAGGGACACGCCACATGGCAGTCATGCCACGTCGTTGGTCTGTGCCACCAGGCGGTTGCGCCCCGCAATAGGCAGCTATGCCACGCGGTCCGGATACGCGGACACACGACCAGTTACGCGGACACGCAACCCGGACACGGCCAGGCCACGCCACTCAATCATGGGCTCAGGCAACGTCATGCCTTGCCCGGGATTCATACCCGTGCCCCCTCGGGAACTGACCACGAAGAATCATGCCACCCGAACTCCTCAAGGCCACCTATGTTTCGGACCACGCGCACGCGGTCAAGATACAAAAGCGGCTCTCAAGAGGCTCGTTGTTGATGCGATTGTGCGAACTGCCAAGTACGCCATGCGAGTTAGGATGCTATGCACTAATATACCAATCAGAGGTATTCATATGATGTATGTTACATATCTCATATTTATGTATTTTGTTTTTTCTCATTAGATAAGGTAACAACTCTCAAGTTGCAGGTGTGCAAATCCCTTGTTGCACTATCCGTTAAACCATATCCATATGGTTTACATTATTTTCCATAAAATATATATTTTTAGTTTTTCATACATTATTGAATTATTTATATGTTTAAAAATGTATGTGTTATCTGAAGATATTGAACACAAAACAAAATTTTAACACTTCATGTCTTGGAGTACTCCCTCCATAAACTCCATGCACACATATCAAGTTACTCATTTCATCTAAAACTCTAAACTTGAACGGTCACAAAATTAACCAAAACAAAACAACAAAATTGTTTATATAATAACCTACTTGCAAGTGGTTATATTTGAACAATTAGAACTATTGATAACAACATTTAGTTGTTTTTCACCAAATAATCTCCCTGATACTATTATATTGTTCAATACATGCTACTTCTCGCACGAGTAGCGAACCAATTTATAAGCAAAACATATGTTTTATTCTTTCAAAACATTTCTTAGTTTTACAATTGTTTAAAAATTAAACTATATTTATTTTATGTTTTGATTACAAAATCAACAACATAAACTCCAAAATAGTTTTATTAAAAAAAACTGGTATATAACACGCTCGTTAAAAAATAAAACGATTCCAAATCACTTTAAAATGTAAGGTTTAACACAATAAACCGATTCCAACATGATTGTTAGACATGAACGATTACAAAAATCGTTTTTAAATCTTTATTTGTTTATATAAAATAAATCGTTTCTAACCCGATTGTTAGACGTAAATGGTTACAAAAACCGTTTTAAAGCTTCCTTTATGCAAATTAAACCGGTTCTAACACGACTGTTAGAAAATAAACGAATCCAAAAAGGTTGTTTTTTTTTCTTTTTTTTTTTGTAGTTTATCTCAATAAACCGATTTTAATACGAACGTAATAAACGATCACAAAAATCGTTTTCCAAAAAATATGGCTTAGAAAACATAAACCATAACACGCATGTTAGATTGTTAAACATTTACAAAAAAAAACGTCTATACAATAAATCTTTTCTAATACGCTCGTTAGAAAATAATACGTTTGGACAAAACGTATTTAAAACGTTGGTTTATACAATAAACCGTTATCTAACACGCATGTTATAAAATGAAACGTTTACAAAAAAACGTATTGTTTATAAAATAAACACGGTCTAACACGAATGTTAGAGAATTTAACGTTTACACGAAACGTATGGTTTATACCAATAAACCCGATCTAACACATATGTTAGAAAAAAAAAATTAAACGATTAAAAAATCGTTTTAAAACCAAACGGTTGAATCAAATCATTCGTTTTGTAACACGGTATATGATATAAGATTGTACTCCAATCTTTATAAATCCAAATACAGCAAAAAGTAATACACACGATATTTCCCAAAAAGAAAATATTTATAAGATTATACGAAAATCTCTAAAAAAAATTTATTTTTAAATCATTTCGTGAACCCAAAATCCTTATAAAAGGTTTTTAAGATTGTCTTAACAATCTCACAAAATCTGTTTTAAGATTGTAGGAAGTTGGGTCACTTTTTATTATAAAATAATAATAAAATAATATTAACGATACTCTCGTTAATCATGAGAAACAAATAGTACATTGCCATATACAAAACCGAATGAAAAAAAAGATATAAAATACAATTTATATGTGCCAAATTAATTCAACTGATGTCATTAGCGGGTACTCCAACGAACGCCTTCTTGAAGTATTCTTGACTCGAGTTTTCACCACGTTGAGTGTTCAACTATGCTCCTTGACTGCAACATGTAGCACACTAAAATGTTGATGGTTTTGATTGAGGCACGTGTTCAACACGCTTCCCTTAAAACAGATTTCGTGCCTCCTCTTAGACGAATGCGTCTGTCTCCCAGGTACAACAACCGGAACAGTATGTGTACTGTCGGAGATGTCCACGCACCCGAGGTATCACCGGGTAAATTATGTATTTAGAAAAGGTAGGAAAAGGATGAAGTTTGAGATGGTGGAAGAATTAGAGAGAACTCATCTCTTAATTCTATGAAACTTGTTAACACCAAGATTTCTCTAATGTTTCTCTTTTCTCTAAAGTGTATTCTTTACTACATGTAAGGCCTCAAACCCGGGAGGCCTCACTTGTTGGATTTACTCATTCACAAACAGTTCTTAAACATGAATATTAAATAACGCAGCGGAAAATTTTATTCAAACATAACGTCATCATTGTTCATACATGCGGAAGCGTAAACATTGTTTAAAACATAAATACATCACAACCAAACATAACGGGATGCCAGTCTTCATAGTCAGTCGGGTAACTCCTCTCGCTAGTCAAGCATCACCGCCCATCCTCATAACCTGCCTTAACCTGAATGTGCACACTAAAAAGTCAGCTACGCTGGTGAGTTCTAGTTTTAACATAAAACTTTAACTTCAAATAATTTGCCAAAAACATAACTTCATACTTCATTTAATAAAAAGCGTACGTAAAGTAATGCAATAACAAAACATAACACTTCATAAACATAAGTCAACGAACATATCGAATCTGCGCCTTCTTGTAACCGTCAAATCCAAACGTTACATATTGGCTGAATAACCTAAAGATCACCACCACTAGGCCCATCAATCACCGTACTGTCATTTGGGTGAAGAACTCCTAGGGCCCGATATTTAGGTTATTCAACACTACTTCAAGCACGGCATCACAAGGATGACACGTACCAAACTTCAAGCACGACTACCCCGTAAGGTAAATCGTACCAAACTTCAAGGATCACGATAACCCCCTTGACGACCGTCATCGCCCCAGTTGTACAACAGTTGGCCAGCCACAAAGGCCCCTAAAAGGTAAAGGCCCATAATATACTTCTCATACCCATAACCTTCATTCCCTAAGGAATATTGGCAGATTCGTTCGTTTGTGACTTTCGTAAACATTCACTTCTTTTACTTCAAAACTTCAGTTAAAGCATTCGTACGTTTTATTAAAAATCATTCCTTCATTCATAAACACTTCGTAAACTTCTTTTGGCAAAATATTTCATAAACACTTATTTCATAACACTTCCTTCTAAAATATCGTTCATAAACATCATTTTATAAAACGTCACATACAACATTCATAAACATCGTTTTATAAAATAGTCACATCGTTACGTATGCACACCAGCCCAAAAACATTATTAAAACATTTAAAAGAGGGCTTCTAGAACTCACCTGTTAAGCTAATTTGGGTTGTCCTAAACAAGGTCAACAACGTCATTTTCGATCTGAATTGATTAGTTAAATACACATCAGACTAATACTGACTCTAACGGTTTAACCATCCTAAACATACTAACTTTACTTAACCAGCTTGATGCCTGCGCACTTAGCAAGTGCGCAGACCCTGCTGCCTGCGTACTTGATAAGTACGCAGTGCCCCTCTTCCTGCGTACTTGATAAGTACGCAGGACCTGCTCCGTGCGCACTTGGTAAGTGCGCACGATCTGTTTCTTCGCAAAACCCTAACTTTCGTATTCAGGTCTGATCACGTCAAGATCTCGAACCTGCTTGCATCCAAAATGTTTGTTTTCCATTAAGGAACGCAAATCTATGTTTATCTTTCAGTTTCATCCGTAAAAACTTTTCCTTTTCACCCAAAACCCAAAAACGAACTAAAACTCATATTTAGGTCGGATCGTTACCTGAATCGAGCTTCTGATCCGGAGGTTCTTCTCACGAGTTATGGAGTAACAATTTGCTGAAATCTCGGGTCGATCCGCCAACTTTCTCTCTCTATGGTTTCTCTCTCTAGAACTTGCAAATGAGAGAAATGGTGATGACCTTGGCTATTTTTAGGGGAGGCTCCCCTTCTAGCTCATCCGGCCCGGCCCGTCATGCCTCGTTCGTTTATTCCGTTATTATAACTGTCGTTTTATTTTTGGGATGTTACAAGTCTACCCCCCTTTACAATAGGTTTCGTCCCCGAAACCTATCATAAGTCAAATAATTGAGGGTACGACTCCCTCATTTCCGTCTCCGTTTCCCAAGTGGCTTCCGATCCCTTTCGATGCTTCCATTGGACTTTAACCAATGGAATAACTTTATTACGCAAACGCTTCTCCTTTCGGTCTAAGATGGCCACAGGTTCTTCGATGTAGTTAAGGTTGTTGTCGACCTCGATGTCAGTAAGTGGTACGTGAGCCGATTCATCCGCCAAACACTTTCGCAAGTGTGATACATGGAAGGTAGGATGAATCCCACTTAACTCATCAGGCAACTATAACCGATAAGCGACTTCACCAACCCATGCCATTATCCTAAATGGTCCGACAAACCTCGGACATAACTTTCCTCTCTTCCTGAATCTTATGATTCCCTTCCAGGGTGACACTTTCAACATTACTCTGTCCCCAACATTAAACTCAATAGGCCTTCGTCGTTTATCCCCATAGGATTTCTGACGATCTTGTGCGGCCTTCATTCGTGCTTTGATTTGATCAAACCTTTCCGACGTTTCTCTTACGACTTCCAGACTTCCTAATTCCTTCTGTCCAATCTCACCCCAACAAACCAGGGTCCTGCATTTTCTCCCATACAACATTTCGTAAGGCGGCATGCCTATCGTCGTGTGATGACTATTGTTGTAGGAGAATTCGGCTAACGGCAGATGACTGTCCCAACTGCCACCGAAGTCGATAATACAAGCACGGAGCATATATTCCAATGTCTGAATGGTCCTTTCAGACTGACCATCCGTTTGCGGGTGGTATGCCGTACTGATATTAAGTCTCGTGCCCATCGCCTCGTGAAATTTTTTCCAGAACCTCGATGTGAATCGTGTGTCCCGGTCGGATACTATCGTCAAAGGCATCCCATGCCGTGCTACTACTTCGTTAATAAATACTTCTGCTAACCTTTCCGACGAGAACGTCTCGTGAATAGGTAGGAAATGAGCACTCTTCGTTAATCGGTCCACAATTACCAAAATGGTGTCATGACCTTTAGCTGTGCGGGGTAGCTTGGTTATAAAGTCCATGGTAATGTGTTCCCACTTCCATTCTGGTATATCAAGTGGTTGAATCTTTCCATACGGTTTCTGGTGCTCGGTCTTTACTTGTGAGCAAGTCAAGCACTTGCTTACATACTTTGTCACTTCATGTTTCATTCCAGGCCACCAGTATTCCTTCCTCAGATCTTGGTACATTTTATTGGTACCGGGATGGATAGAGTAACAAGACTTATGAGCCTCATCCAAGATTTTGGTTCTAAGCTCGCCACCCATACGTATCCATATCCGTCCAAAACGTGTCCTAACATCAAGGGTGTTATATTCCAACTTGTCATGTTGGCCATCCATCATTTCCTTCTTTATGTTTTCTTCCTCGAGTGCCTCATCTTGAGCCTTTACAATTTCTTTCATCACATCTGATGTTACCACCAACTGGCAAGCTTTCACTTTAATGAGAGTAGGCACATCCTTTCGGCTTAGAGCGTCAGCCACCACGTTTGCCTTTCCAGGATGGTATATTATTTCACAGTCATAGTCTTTCAATAGTTCCAACCATCGCCTCTGCCTCATATTAAGTTCCTTTTGTTCGAAGAAGTACTTCAAACTTTTGTGGTCGGAGTAAATAGTGAACTTCACCCCGTAAAGGTAGTACTTCCAGATTTTCAATACGAATATGACAGCAGCAAGTTCCAAATCGTGAGTCGGATAATTAGCTTCGTGAATCTTCAACTGCCGTGACGCATACGCGATCACTCTCCAGCGTTGCATCAACACGCATCCCAATCCCTGACCCGAAGCGTCAGGGTATACCACTAGGTCTTCATTGCCCTCGGGAAGGGCCAAGACTGGGGCTTGGGTTAGCTTCTCCTTCAATTCCTTAAACGCCGCATCTTGGGTCGAACCCCATTCATACTTTACCTCCTTCCGAGTCAACTTTGTCAACGAGGAAGCTATTTTCGAGAAGTCCTGCATGAATCTCCGATAGTAGCATGTCAAACCCAAGAAACTGTGGATTTCAGTTGGCGTCTTAGGAACATTCCATTCCCTTACCGTCATTATCTTTGCTTGGTCAACCATAATGCCGTTCGGGTTGATGACGTGACCTAGGAATTGGACTTCCCTAAGCCAGAGCGCGCATTTGGAGAACTTAGCATACAACTGTTCCTTCTTCAGAGCTTCCAATACCTCCTTCAAGTGACACGCGTGATCACCCTCATTCTTGGAGTAGATGAGGATATCATCGATGAACACGATTACCGATCGATCCAGCATTTGTCGACAAACTCTATTCATCAAATCCATGAACGCTGCGGGGGCGTTCGTCAATCCAAAAGACATCACGCGGAACTCAAAATGTCCATAACGTGTGCGAAATGCAGTTTTCGGTATGTCTTCTTCCCTTACCTTCAACTGATGATACCCGGACCGAAGGTCGATTTTCGAGAACCAACTTGCGCCTTGCAATTGATCGAACAGGTCGTCGATCCTTGGTAACGGGTACTTGTTCTTCACGGTACGTTAACTCGCGATAATCAATACACATTCTCATCGAACCGTCTTTCTTCTTCACAAACAACACCGGAGCTCCCCACGGCGAGATGCTCGGTTAGATAAATCCTTTCTCAAGTAACTCGTCTAGTTGGACCATAAGTTCCTTCATCTCCACTGGTGCTAGTCGATATGGAGCCTTAGCCACGGGCTGGGAATCTGGTACTAAGTCGATTCAAAATTCAATCTCTCTGTCGGGTGGTATCCCAGGCAAATCCTATGGAAACACCTCCGGGTACTCGCGTACCAGGGGTACATCGTCTACTTCCTTCACTTCCTTACACTTGTCAATCACGTACACCAGATAAGCCTCGCATCCGCGCCTCAAGTAATCTGTTGCCTTAATCATCGAGATGACGTTTGGCATCGGGGCGTCCCGATCTCCAAGAACCTCGACTTTCCTACCATCCGGAGCCTTGAGTCGGATTATCTTTCGTTTGCATATAATTTGCGCTTCATTGGCAGTGAGCCAATCCATACCTAACACGACATCAAACCCTCCCAAAACCATAACAAACAATCTGACATGGAACCTATGACCTTCTATTTTTATCGTGGAGTTGTCAACTACATCGGTTACTATCGCAGTCCTACCCTCAGCGGTTTCTACGCTAAAGGCCCTTTCTAGCTTACTAACAGTGTACTTCACTCGTTTACAAAAAGTCGCAGATATAAAACTCTTACTGGCACCCGAATCGAATAACACAGAAACAAAAGTGTTGTCAAGGATGAACGTACGTGACGCCACGTCGGGGTCTGCCCTGGCTTGGTCTTGCATCAGCGCGTACGCACGAGTCTTTGCTCGAGGCCTCTCTTCTTTCCTCTCCGGGCCTTTCCCCTTCCCGGCTTCACCCATCCTGGGCTTGGTGCATTCCCGACTCATATGACCATTTTCCCCACAATTGTAGCATTTGTAGCCTTGCGGGCATTCACGGGAGTAATGTCCGGTCTTGCCGCATTTAAAGCACAGATTCGATCCTAACCGACATTCACCCGCATGTCTTACCCCACATTTCCCACAGACTTTCGTCTCGCCTACCCTGGCCTGCTTGTCCCGAGCCCCAAACAACTTCCCACCCGATCGTTTAGCGGGAAAACTCAACTTCTTCTTAGGCTCTTCAACGGCAACGACATTCAGCGCCAGATCATCAAATACCACGCCGCTCAGTTCTACTACTGAATCATAGGTAGTAGGGGCGTTTGCCTTAACAAAGGTGCGGACTTGGTCCGGCAGCCCTTGAATGTAGCATGCAATCTTTCTTTCCTCAGTCGTGACAAGATGTGGCACCAGACGTACCAGTTCATTGAATCGGGTTGTGTACTGCCGGTGCATCATGCTCCCGGCCTTCAAACCCAGAAATTCCCTCTCTACCTTCTCAATCTCGTTCCATGGGCAGAAATTCTTGATCACCAAATTTTTCAAGTCAGCCCACATCATCGCATCCACAACCTCGCTCCCTTTTGCTTGACGTACACCTTCCCACCAATGGGATGTTTCCTCTCTCAAGGAGTTAGCAGAAAATTTCACAACTTGATCCATTCGACATTCGCTCAGACGAATGGCAGCCTCCATACGAATCATCTAATCAAACGTAGCCACCGCGTCCTTCTTCCCAGTCAAGACCGGTGGGTCACATGCCTTAAAGGACTTATAGTCGCAACCACGGTTAAGCGGTGCGTTAATTGCCTCAGTGTTCGGGGTACCAACTGCCTTGTTGGACCCACCTGTCTCGTTAACCTTCTTCATTGCTTCAGCTAACAGACCTGGCAGAGAAGCCTTCATCAACTCGGAGAAATCTCGAGCTATAGCTGCCCTCACTTCTGGTTCAAAAGTGAAAGGTTGTTCTTCAACCTGTGTCTACTCAGCTCCATGCACACTAACCGCCGGTTCAGTGTGAACACTACCTTCTTCACTATACTCTTGGCGCGCAGGGGTCCTGCCACGCCCACCATTTCGGCCACCGGTACGACCACCGGTACAGCCACCACGCCTTCCGTTTCCTCTCCTTGCCATTTCGTTCTATAAGACAAGAAATCCAATGTCATCACGCTAGTTAACAAATATAATTCAATAAGCACTGTAAGATGTTAATATACACTGGCCATCTGCATTTAACCATTACACTACCTTTCGATTTCGATTTGACCACCTTTGTGATTTCATCAGAACACAAGTCCTTACCTGATGCTGTGGCTCGAGTTACCCGTACTGGCATCCGCTTTCGGTCCCATTCAAAGTTTAAGTTCAGACACTGGGAGTGTCCGAATCTCTCAAACTATTGCTCTGATACCAACTTGTAAGGCCCCAAACCCGGGAGGCCTCACTTGTTGGATTTACTCATTCACAAACAGTTCTTAAACATGAATATCAAATAACGCAGCGGAAAATTTCATTCAAACATAACGTCATCATTGTTCATACATGCGGAAGCGTAAACATTGTTTAAAACATAAATACATCACAACCAAACATAACGGGATGCCAGTATTCATAGTCAGTCGGGTAACTCCTCTCGCTAGCCAAGCATCACCGCCCATCCTCATAACCTGCCTTAATCTGAATGTGCACACTAAAAAGTCAGCTATGCTGGTGAGTTCTAGTTTTAACATAAAACTTTAACTTCAAATAATTTGCCAAAAACATAACTGCATACTTCATTTAATAAAAAGCGTACGTAAAGTAATGCAATAACAAAACATAACACTTCATAAACATAAGTCAACGAACATATCGAATCTGCGCCTTCTTGTAACCGTCAAATCCAAACGTTACATATTGGTTGAATAACCTAAAGATCACCACCACTAGGCCCATCAATCACCGTACTGTCCTTCGGGTGAAGAACTCCTAGGGCCCGATACTTAGGTTATTCAACATTACTTCAAGCACGGCATCACAAGGATGACACGTACCAAACTTCAAGCACGACTACCCCGTAAGGTAAATCGTACCAAACTTCAAGGATCACGATAATCCCCTTGACGACCATCATCGCCCCAGTTGTACAACAGTTGGCCAGCCACAAAGGCCCCTAAAAGGTAAAGGCCCATAACATACTTCCCATACCCATAACCTTCATTCCCTAAGGAATATTGGCAGATTCGTTCGTTTGTGACTTTCGTAAACATTCACTTCTTTTACTTCAAAACTTCAGTTAAAGCATTCGTACGTTTTATTAAAAATCATTCCTTCATTCATAAACACTTCGTAAACTTCTTTTGGCAAAATATTTCATTAACACTTCCTTCCAAAACATCGTTCATAAACATCATTTTATAAAACGTCACATACAACATTCATAAAAATCGTTTTATAAAATAGTCACATCGTTACGTATGCACACCATCCCAAAACATTATTAAAACATTTAAAAAAGGGCTTTTAGAACTCACCTGTTAAGCTAATTTGGGTTTTCCTAAACAAGGTCCAACAACGTCACTTCCGATCTGAATTGATTAGTTAAATACACATCAGACTAACACCGACTCTAACGGTTTAACCATCCTAAATATACTAACTTTACTTAACCAGCTTGATGCCTGCGCACTTAGCAAGTGCGCAGACCCTGCTTCCTACGCACTTAGCAAGTGCGCAGACCCTGCTGCCTGCGTACTTGATAAGTACGCAGTGCCCCTCTTCCTGCGTACTTGATAAGTACGCAGGACCTGCTCCGTGCGCACTTGGTAAGTGCGCACGATCTGTTTCTTCGCAAAACCCTAACTTTCGCATTCAGGTCTGATCACGTCAAGATCTCGAACCTGCTTGCATCCAAAACCTTTGTTTTCCATTAAGGAACTCAAATCTATGTTTATCTTTCAGTTTCATCCGTAAAAACGTTTCCTTTTCACCCAAAACCCGAAAAACTCAAAAACGAACTAAAACTCAGATTTAGGTCGGATCGTTACCTGAATCGAGCTTCTGATCCGGAGGTTCTTCTCACGAGTTATGGAGTAACACTTTGCTGAAATCTCGGGTCGATCCGCCAACTTTCTCTCTCTACGGTTTCTCTCTCTAGAACTTGCAAATGAGAGAAATGGTGATGACCTTGGCTATTTATAGGGGAGGCTCCCCTTCTAGCCCATCCGGCCCGGCCCGTCATGCCTCGTTCGTTTATTCCGTTATTATAACTGTCGTTTTATATTTGGGATGTTACACTACAATTTTTCTTTTTTATAAATTGAACCACAATGTTCAATATATATCCATAGAAAAAGGAACCAAGAGTTCTAATTAAAATTGACTTTACTCTAAATTAATAGTAATAAACCCAAGTTATTAAGAGGAGAAATCAAATGTATTTTTAATTATGACATGAGTTAATTGTTACATATTTACACAAAAGATGTAACAAATTCTCATTAATTAGAGACACCATGTTCCAAAAATTCCAATCCAACCACTCAACTTGAGGATCGAAATCTCATTCATCAAATAGTGAAAAACCCCATTTTCACTAAATTTCCAACATACTTGTGGTTGACCAAACTTTGATACATGTAGTTGCTGGTTCGGTTGATGCTCGGTAACCACGGTCTAACCAAAATCACGAATGGAAGGCTGCTTTCAAGACAAAGAACCTCTTGTAATGGTTTTATTACTTAGGATCTGTTTGGTATGGGGTAATGGAATGGACGAGGGAATGGAATGAACGAGACAAAGGAATGAAATGGACCACTCTTTTCCATTGTCTTGTTTGGTTACCATGAGAGAGTGGAATAAAGCATTACTTTATGTTGTTTGGTAGGCTAGAAAAGACGAAATAATAAAATCAGTGGTGAGTGGCGGTGATGGTGGTGGGTGGCGGTATTGGGTGGTGGTGGGTGGCGGTATTGGGTGGTGGTGGGTGGCGGTGGGTGATGGCGGCGGTGGTGGTAGGAGATGGTGGTGGGTGGTGGAGGAGGCGATGGTGGTGGGAGGTGGTGGCAGCGGCGGTGGGAGATGGGGGTAGGTGGTGGCGGTGGCTGGCGGTGGTGTGGTTGTGGGAGGCGGTGGTGGTGGCGGCGAGAGATGGCGGTGGGTGGTGGAGGCGGCGGTGGTGGTGGGTGGTGGAGGTGGAGGCGGTGGTGGGTGGTGGTGGTGGTAGGAGGGTGTGATGGTGATGAATGGTGAAAAAGATGATGAAATGAAAAAAAAACAAGGGGTATGGATGGAATGAATTTGAGAGATTTAGGGGTAATGACATTCCTTGTGTAATGGGTGATTCCATTCCATCGTCCAACCAAACACCATTTTTTTCATTCTCTCGTAATCGTTCATTCTATTCCACCCTCCATTTCTCCATACCAAACGCTACCTTAGTTTTATATCAAATTCCTTTAAGAGTAATTCTTTTTTAATTGTCTTGCTTTCGCTCTACATCAACCTAAACCATATATGATCCATATCTATCCATTTACGTATAAAAAGTGTATGTCTATACGGAGCAAGAATTAAATAAAAAGACGAAAAATCCTAAAAAGTGTAAGAAGAAATTTAGACGAAGTTAGGTTAGTCGCTATGATGACTATATCAATTTTATAATTGACTAAAAATGTGTGTAAAGGATCAAATTAAAAAGAAAAAATATCCTAAAATGTCTAAGAGAAATCTGAATCATTGAACAAGTTAAAATCAACGACTAAGATTACACGGTTTAAATTTTGTAATTAAATAAAAGTTAGTTATGGTTGAAAGTGGAAAAAAAAGGAATAGAAGCTATTGCTAACTTTCTTTTAGGTTAAGTTTAATTCCTCCGTTATTTTTAAATGCAATTAACAATTTTGTACTTGATTATTTTTTAAAAATGGTATACCACAAAATCAAGAATTTATTTTCTTTAATTGGTGTTGATATATTTCTTTAAACGGCATTTTTTTTACCGTTGGCCATTTGGTGCAATGGTAGCCCCAAGACTTTCCATACTGGAGATCTTGGGTTCGAATCCTTGCAACAGCAAAAAAGGGGTCTGTGGCCAGGTCAGGGGGTTTACCCAGTTGGGGGGTTCCTCCTGTGGTGGGCTGCCCTGGATGTTCTAGGTGTTGACCCGGGGAAACTCAATTATCCTAGAATATCTAAGTGTTGCCGTTAAAAAAATACATTTTTAAAGGGTTAGACGCACTATGCATACAACGATCCATCCAAAACCATTTACACGGTGCCTCCGTGCCTTCCTCCAACAACAAATTGACAAACTAATCTGTTTACTCCATTTCTCAAAAAACTTGCATTATGTTTGCAAAAGCCCAAACTATCAAATGTATGGAAACATCATACCATTTGGCTTTGACTTCCAGGTTTTTTTTTGAAAAAAAAAACCCTGATAAACTTTTCTTAAATCAAAAACCACTTTAGAAACTATGGTATTCTAATTCTATTAAGGTTAAAATCCCAAGAAGAAATTAGAACCCAAACAAAACCAAACAAGTGAATTGGGTGTAAGTGTGTAACAAGTACGCCATTAAGTCCCAACCCAATCCAAACTAAATTAGGCTCTATACATTTAGAAATAATTAGTGGGATATGATCGCAATAATTTGGTTTTAAATAAAACTAGAAATTATGACCCGCGCGTTGTGGCGGGTTTGTACAGTGACATTAGCATGGTTAAGTACAAAATTAAACCCGCGTGTTTGTGAATCTCGTTACACGTGTCGCGGTTGTGACATTAACGTTGTTAGTGACATTAGCACCCCGCGCTCTGCGGCGGGAAGCGAACCTTAAACGGTTGAGGCGGTGACAATAACGTGGCTAAAAAGAAATGTGGTTAAGTTCATAAAAGAAACGTATGAAGTTACGGCGACTCGGTTAGCCCAATAAAAACAAATGTAAAAAACCAAAGAAAAAACCTAAAAAAAATTATGGAGCAACAGATAGGTGACACGTGGCGTGGCGTGGCGGTGAGGAAAAACACCTAATTTTGACATTTTACAAAATTGAGGGAGAAGTTGCGGTAGACACTTGTGAATGAGTATATCAAAATTTATACCGGGACACCAATAAAAAAGATTAAACACAACAAATTGTTTTTTTAAATAAGTTATCGAACGGAAGTTATCGAGCAAAAATCAGATTATATATAATGCAAGGGGTAAACTTGAAATTTTATAAACTTGAATGGGTAAAAGTGAAACTTGAGGGGTAAGTTTTGTCAACTTACAAAGTTGAGGGGTAGGTTTTGTCGGTGGAAAATTCCACCGACATTAGTATTTAAGGTAGAGTGAATTTATATTGAAACGTAGATATAAATTATATTTAGATTTTATAAAACATTATATTTGAAAAGAAACAAAATATGTTATCTATAGAAAACCATAAATCCGAATACCCATACCGGTATCGACGTTGTTCGGTCAGTATCGGTTCGGTTCCTTTAGTTACTCGTATGGTACTGTCAATTAGTATAGTTTACGACACAAAAATATACATTATTATGAGAACAACTTGGTTCGTTACGTTACCGGTACTTGGTATGGTTTACGATACAAAAAAAAATATTTGTAGAGTGTGGAAACATTGCTTCTATCTCTGTACTCTATAGTTCAAGCTCGTTTTTCACCATCCAAGCATCACCCAAATTTACTGCTTTTGTTCGAGTTCTTCGCCATTCATGCATCACCCATATCCAAGCATACACATATAAAGATTTTTTATTGCCTTGATTGACTATTGCATAGGAGCATAATCAGGGGATCGCCATATGTGATGTGCACTTCTGATTTTGGACTTTTGGCAGAGAAGCAGAGACACAAAGGGCAAGGGCCAAAGAATAACCGAATAAACAACGGAATCAAAGCTAAATTTGGGAGCCTCATGAAACCGGGTCCTGTGCGGTCGCCCACCTGACACCCAACAAGGGCCGGCCCTGGACGTGGCCCATGCAAAGAGACCAAGTCTCGCCAAGGTGGAACACATGTAACCTTTTGACTTGGACTTTGCTGTCGTGTCATATTCAGCCCATGAACTATCTATCCAAGCCCATCTCCTACCATAATTCCATTCCATAATGCCCCATCTGGCCATCTATATTTTATTCTTATAGGCCCAATTTTAGAAAACCAGGTAAGCACTAATTTGGCCCATGTATCCGGTCATTATGGACTACCGTTAGGGCTGTAAACGAGCCGAGCCGAGCCGAGCCAGGGTGGGCTCAAGCTCGGCTCTTGAAAAGTTCGAGCCGAACCGGCTCGGCTCGAAAAATTTTAACGGGCTGAAAAGTTGAGCTCAAGCTCGGCTCGTGAAAAGCTCGAGCAAACTCGTTTATTTTTTTATTTTTTTATTTTTTGCACATATTGATATATAAAAGACAAAAAATGTATTTTCAATATACACAACCCAAAACTTGAAAGGGAAGCAAGAGACGAAGAGTTTTAGAAGGAAATTAGGGTTTGAACTTTGAAGTACAATTAAGATTTAGAAATCTAAAAGTTGAATTATGATTTAGGAAATTAGAACTTTGAAAGTATTTGGAGTGACAGAGTCCGACACTTTGACTCTTTGAGTTATTTTCTTTAAATAATTAATAAAGTAACTAAGTGTGTGTATATGTGTTTTATATATATACTATATAATAAATAAATATTTTTTCATGTCACGTATCGTCTCAATATTCATTCTCATCAATTTTTTTCTCGTCTCTCTTATTAAATACACATCTATCTTTTAATAATAATATATTTTTAAAGAAAATACTAATTATACTAATAAAACACATTTATTTTAAATTATCCCTTATTATAAGCAACTTTAAAATCTAATTATTTAACTTTTATTTTCAATCAAATAGAAATTAAAGTCAAATTACATTAAATAGTAATTATCGTATTTTCAAAACTCGATTATATATTAATTTTTATATATTTTGAATTTTGTTTTCTATCCTTAGTATATGTAATAAATTTTTACACCTGTAAAATATATATATAAAGATTTAAAAGTTTATGTATTGATATTTTTCACCCCGTGTGTATTACACGGGTTCTAAGCTAGTATTATATATATATAAGGGGAGGGATCAAAAGAAGACCACAAAGTTAGGCGAAAACCGAGAAAACCACTAAAACAATGTGTAATACTATGGGTTACGTATACGTCACCGCAATTTTTTTGAATTTTTTTGTTTTCTGTTTACGTATACGTAACATTGTGGGTTACGTATACGTAAGCCAATATTTAGATGATTTTTTGGAAAAAATTTGTAATATTAGATTAATACTCTTATAAAAAAATAAAATAAAAAATAAATATTATTATATTATTGGTTAAAATTGGTTTTTTTTAGTGGTTTTCTCGGTTTTCGCCTAACTATTGGTTTTCTATGGAAACCACCCCTATATATATAGGGGACGGTTCAAATAAAAAGTGGTTTTTCGCTAAGAAATACTAAGAAGTGGGTCAAACGAACTCCGATTGAGCTCATTATAGCGGCGTTGGAACCATCTCATCGAACCCTAACCCGGACCCAAAAACGTAAACCCCCCTCCACCTGCACCCCCAAAAACCTAAACCCCCCTCCAATCCTACCCGAAAAGCCTAAAACCACTACCCCCACCCCCCCCACCCCACCCCACCCCCCAAAAAAAAAACCTAAACCCATCCCCAAAAACCTAAACCCCCAACCCTACCCAAAAAAAACCTAAACCATAAAATCTAAACCCTAAGGCTAAACCATAAGGGTAAAACCTTAAAATTCAAACGTAAAATCTAAACCTTAAAAGTTAAACCCTAAAATCTAAGATGGTAGAGTTCGACGAGACGGTTCCAACGCCGCTGAAATTAGCTCAATCGGAGTTCGTTTGATATCGTTTCTTAAGGTTTTTGTCAGTATCAATGCCATGAAAACAAATTCCCATTTGACTATTCCCCAACATAATATTTTGTCTTTGACTTTCACTATTCCTGATCAGATAGGCCCGATGACATATAGACTGCATAAGGTCAAACCAGCAAGAAATCAGTTGACTTTTACCATTGACTTTGTACTCTATTCCTTTTCCCTAGCCATATAGTAATCCGGATTCTGCCAATATGACGAATTTTGACCTTCACCTCCGCCATATCGGTCTTAGTCAAGGTCAGGCCTTGATCATTCCTTTGACATTGCAGTAAATTGCCCAACTTCAGCCTTAGAAAAGTCATTTGTACTTTTTCGATTAGGCTAATATTGCAAATTTCATTGTCAAGCCTATGTTCCACCATTTCACATGTGAACCGCTGATACCAATGCCACCTTCCGAAAAAGAAGTAAACCCTTGGATTATTGCCAGTTTCAACATTACACTTGGCCTCACCCCTCCTCCTCCTTATACCACCAACCCAACCAAAAGGCCCATAGTCCCCAAAACCTCCAAATGGAGTTGACACAAGACTCAAAAAAGGAAAAGGCTTAAGACACAATAAGATGACCAAAAGGGTTTTTATGCCATGGGTTGTTCAAAGAAGTTTTAAAAATTTTAGGGGTGGAAAATAGCATCAAAAAACCCATGACACGGTCCGACCATATATCTCCCGGGCTAGTGCTAAACTCCAGCACATAATCACTAATTCCCACATCACATCCGCAGAATCAAACATATCGACTAAAAATGAACCATTATGTATGATCAACCAAAAGGCTAGAAAAGAAAAAAAATCCCAACATAAGTGATTGAGATGAGGAGAAAAGAAAACACCTAGATGACCAGAGAATTCTAATCACATTCAAAAAGATGAGGATTACTACCCGTCTTCCTCCCAAAACCATGATAAGAATCATTCCCAGATAAATCCCACAAGTTCAAAAGGACCGACTGATGACTGACTCAAAGTAAAATGGAAATGGCTTTTTAGCTATACAACAAAAACTCTCATATAGAGAACCTAAAAAATGGGCGAACCCGGTGCTTAACTTAGCTGCCGCATTTACGCAGGGCCAAATCGCTTCACTTTATGCATGAGGTTGTTTCCCACGGCTTGAACCCATAGACCTCAAGGTCACAAAGCAAAAAACCTTAACGTTGCTCCAAGGCCCGCCCTCATATAGAGAACCTAATGACTTCCAGTTTTGAACTCTTTGTTAACCAAAACTCTCTTTTACACCAGTTCCTTTATAAGTGGTGCGAAAATGCCAATATTTGGAGGGAACATAGGAGTGTGTGAGAAGCTATCTGCTAAGTTAACTGTTGGTTGATTTAATAGCGAGTTGACTCACCATGTAACTCAAGACCGAGTTGATTGTGATGACTCGCTGATCAAGCACTATATAAATGTTTCTACATAATAATAACACATAATGCTAGTATAGAATTTCATGAAAGACAATAAAGAAGAACGCGATAAATAGAGCACACAATAACAGGTCAAATTACAGTTCAACAATAGCCAACAATTCATAATCAAAGATTGGTTTCATGCATGTTCTAAATTTGAATCATTGATTCTACTACTTGATTATTACCACAAGTATTCATCAACATAACTAACGAAATAACTAACTAGGGTCGTGGGACACATACACGAAAAGTGACCAAAAGGAGTGAGAACAGGAACCGATAATAGTTGACTTTGTTGGTCAAAAGTCAAGTGACCTCATTGATGGATGTCCAGAAAGGTCTCTCTGGATTTTTCCCCCCGGGTTTTGCCCAAAGGATTCAACCTCATGCTTCCCGAGTTGTTGCACATCCTCGGGTGAAAGTATCTTGATGTACCAGACACTATTCACGAATGCCCTGCACCAAACCATAATCGAATCAAATGAACTAATGAAGGAAAACATAATTCATTTGTAATGAAAAATAATAAAAGGTGGTACTTATTTAGAAAAAAAACTTCTGGAGAAAACCCGTTATGACGTACCAAAAGTACCCATTTTGACCGTTATGCTCAAATAGTGAAGATAAAAGGTGATACTTATTTAGAAAAAAAAATTATGGAGAGGAAGTGTTGTGGGAAGGGGCCTAAACGAGCCAAACCGGCTCATGAGCTACTCGAGATCGGCTTGCTAGAAGCTCAAATCGAGCCGAGCTTAAACGAGCTCGAGCCTAGAAATAAGCTTGTTAATAAACGAGCCCGAGCCTGAGCTTCCCTTATGGAGCTCGAGCTAGCTCACGAGCCTAAACAAGCCTATTAATATATTATGTACTATTTTTATATAATAGTACATATAAAATTCGGATAAAAATAACTAAATAATATATATTATGTTATATATAAAAATCATAAAAAAAATATATGAAAATAATTATAAATATATATATATATAGGGGGAGGTTCAAATAAGTAGTTTTTCGCTAAGAAATCTAAGATATGACAAAAACCTTAAGAAACGATATCAAACGAACTCCGATTGAGCTCATTTCAGCGGCGTTGGAACCATCTCGTCGAACTCTACCATCTTAGCTTTTATGGTTTGGCTTTTAAGGTTTAGATTTTACGTTTGAATTTTAGGGTTTTAGCCTTATGGTTTAGCCTTAGGGGTTAGCTTTTAGGGTTTAGAACTTTAGATTTTATGGTTTAGGTTTTTTTTGGGGGGTGAGGGTGGGGGTGGGTTTAGGTTTTTTTTTTTTTTTTGGGGGGGGGGGGGGGGGGGGGGTTTAGGTTTTTGGGGGGTGGGGGTTGTGGTTTTAGGCTTTTCGGGGTGGGGTTGGAGGGGGGGGTTTAGGTTTTTTGGGGTGCGGGTGGAGAGTGGTTTAGGTTTTTGGGTCCGGGTTAGGGTTCGATGAGACGGTTCCAACGCCGCTGGAATGAACTCAATCGGAGTTCGTTTGACCCACTTCTTAGGATTTCTTAGCGAAAAACCACTTCTTATTGGAACCGTCTCCTGTGTGTGTGTATATATATATATTAATTAATAAATAATAAACGTCCCGAGCCAAACTCGAGCTTGAAAAACTACTCACGAGCCGAGCTCGAGCTTTAGAATAGAGCTTGAAACGAGCCGAGCTCGAGCTCAAGCCTAGTCGAGTTCGGCTTTGCTTGTTTACAACCCTAGTTGCGGGTCAACCAACCTGTTATGACATACCAAAAATACCCATTTTGACCCGCTATGCTCAACTAGTAAAGATTAAGGGGGTACTTGTTTAGAAAAAACTTATGAAGAAAGTGTTACGGGTCAACCCAACCCGTTATGACGTACCAAAAGTACCCATTTTGACCTGTTATGCTCAACTAGTGAAGATAAAAGTTGGTATTTATTTAGAAAAAAAAACTTATGGAGAAAAAGTGGTGTGGGTCGGCCCAAACCGTTATATGACATACCAAAAGTATCCATTTTGACCCATTTTCCTCGACTAGTGAAGAAAAAATATGGTACTTAGAAAAAAAAAACTTCAGAAGAAAAAGTGTTGTGGGTCAACCTAACCCGTTATGACATACCAAAGGTACCCATTTTGACCTGTTATGCTCAACTAGTGAAGATAAAAGGTGGTATTTATTTAGAAAAAAAAAACTTACGGAGAAAAAGTCGTGTGGGTCAACCGAAACCGTTATGACGTACCAAAAGTACCCATTTTGACCCGTTTTCCTCAACCAGTGAAGATAAAAGATGGTACTTATTTAGAAAAAAAAAACTTACGGAGAAAAAGTGTTGTAACCTAACCCGTTATGATGTACCAAAAGTACCCATTTTGACCCGTTATGCTCAATTAGTGAAGATAAAAGGTGGTACTTACTCCCAAGGGTCGTCTCCAAGGAGAAGAATGTCATTCTCCCTGTCAACGAATACAAGCTGCCAGCCTGATCTTTGCGGGTCTTCAAGCAAACCCTCGATCCCAAACATTTGACCCAGTTCTTCTCTCAGCTCATGGTAGCTGTTGAACCGGCTGATATCTAGTGACCTCCCGACACACCCTGATTTGTATACCTGCACACACGGTTAGGTAGGTCAACTTTATGCCCAAAATTAACTAACCTACGGCAAAGGGTTACTGTTGCACCTTCACAAATGTCCGGTTTGGGTTCGGGTTAGACTGCAACAACTCAGAAGAGTCATGCATGTAACCGAAGTTCTGAAACCCGGAAGCTGGTGAAGAAGGTATTGTGGACAAATCAGTGGCGATTGTTGGAAGCAGAAGCCCAGATGAGTCGATATTGATGCCACTAAATAAACCATGATTTTGGGCATCCAAGCTTGATGATTCCTGCTCAACTGATGGTGAAGTTGAAGACGTGTTGACTTGTGGTTGACCAAACTTTGATACCCATAGTTGTGGGCTTGACTGACGCTCAGTAACCACTGTTTGACCCGTTCTTGAGCAACCTGCAAGGTTGCTAGTGGCAGTGCCTCCTGAACCCAACATATTCTGGATAGATGGCGAGCCGATGTTGGTGGTGAATTTAGGGCTCAAGTCCATGAAGTCTGTCTTTGGAAATGATTGATGCGGGTTTTGCATCAGGTAAGTCTCGGGATAAGAATTTTGCTGTTGTGGACTTTGACCATCTTGATTGTTGATTTGTTCCTGAATTGACCTTGAAAAGTTCAACAATTGAGTTTGACCATGCAAAAATGGCTGCGGGTTTGACTGCTGAGTTATTTGGGTGCCCGGATGCTGAAGATATTGGACGGGTTGCTGAAATTGCAACAACTGTTGTTTCAAAGTGTCTCCACTTCCGACATTCTGCACACCGGCTGCCAGTGCTGCTTGATACTGCTGATTCAGATTACTTTGGAGAAATGACGGATCTACCCTTTGCTGCATCCATGGAAACATACCACTGGATTGAAAACTCAAAGAATGGAGCGCGTGCTCAGCAGTTTCACCTCTCAACCATGCATCGTCTCTGCTGTCTGCAAGCATAGGACAAAAAGTGGAAAAAGGTTTGGACTTGAATACAAAAAGTTAATCAGACCCTGACATGCAAAGGAAGGGTATTGGTCAAACCATGCAAAGAAATGGTTACGGGTCAAACTGACCAGTTTACAAATCTTTGTAAGAAAGAATGATGATACCTTGAAAAGATGAAGGCCCAGGATACCAAGGTCGTTTTAAGCGAAGGGGAAACAAGGATGGATACATAGGAAAGGTTGTCAAAGGTTCAATTTCCCATAACGATACGCGTGGCTGTCTCTCACCCGCAGTTGACTCATCCCAACCAACCTATAAAAAAAATCAAGATTTCATAAATAGAAAAAAAAATAAAAAAAAGAATTAAACATTGCATAAGAAATAAGTGAATCGAGATGATTTACCTTAACAGATCGCCAATGAGAATTAGGCCAACGAGCGGGGTCTAAATCACCAACGCCAGTAATTGTTCCCATGTATCTAAATATACTTATTATGATTATTGAACACTAACTCAATTATTTTATGTAATCACTTAAATCAAGCTTTAAATACCTGCGGACGCTTGATTCTTCAGTTTCAAACAACATACGGAAACGCATCCCAACTGAAACCCGTGTGTTGTACACAGCTTTAACATATTTTGAAAGAGGTATGACAAACTCAGATGGGCTAGCCCTGAATGCAATTGC
Source organism: Smallanthus sonchifolius (assembly GCA_023525975.1). NCBI lineage: Eukaryota > Viridiplantae > Streptophyta > Magnoliopsida > Asterales > Asteraceae > Smallanthus > Smallanthus sonchifolius. The sequence goes on along the minus strand of CM042019.1, from coordinate 21,186,792 downwards.
ATTTGTAAGAAGCTAAAAAGCATACATATTACATGATAATATAATATACAATTGTGTGTGTATTAATTGCCACCTTGGATTATAGAATACAGTGAAACAACTATTAGTAGCAGCTGCATGAGCCGCAGCAGCAAGAAGGCCAATATGCATACTATCACTTGATAAAACAGATGATGGCATTACAGTTTGCGGTCGATTTGCTCGCCGGATTCCTAACAGGAGTTGGTTTTTCTCGTTCCTAATTATGATTAAAAAACAAAACTATTACAATTATAATATAAATCTATGAATAAAAAGGTTTAAGAGGATACATGCTTTAAAAATAAACTTTTGGTTTCCTTTGAACCTATTTGACTCGTAAAATCAATTTGGCATGTTACCCTCTTAGTTAAAGTTGCTGATTTGACCTGTTTGGGATAAAACACAAACCTAAATTGACCCAATAAAAGTAAATGATTCAAAATTGCCACCTCTAACTGCGTGTCAATGTGCAATATCAAATTGGAAAACTACCAGATAAAAAGAACAGAATCTCCGGCAACGAGTCTTTTTGCACTAACAAACACGCTCCACCCTGTAGTAAGAAGATGGCGTTTGGGCTGCCCTGCATGTGAAGGAGAAGACATGTAACGTCACCTGAAGTATACCAAATCTTTACATATTATGAAATATTTGTTGGTTTAGGCCCCAAAAAAACACACACACTACTGACACAAATTTACGTATGTATGTGAAGAACTCACTGTTTTATAAAAATGGAAGAATACATGGACTAAAGATACATTCTGCTATCTATTTATATTAACTAAAACAAACAAAAAAACACATGCTTAAATTAACCACAAACTCACGTTCTCCTTGTTTCTAGCATCCATTCCAACGTTCTCAACCCAACGTCTATTTTCAAAAAACTCGGTCAACTTTGACCATTTCTATATCTTTATTCGGGAGACTAGAAGCATGCATAAACAAATAACCCGGATGACCCATTCAAACAATCCATGAACCATGACCCGTATCCGCTTCATGACCCGATTCGACCCGTAACATCAAGATTTTCCAACAATATTTAGGGGTCAAAAAATCAGTTTCACACCGGTTGCAACAAAATAAACTAAAATTATCTATTTGCCTAATCTTTTAGCATAATCTAAGAGACATTTACTCTCATTGTACAAAAACTATCTTTTCTCACAAAAAACACATTTTGGTAATTTATCTATCATATCATTAAATACCCAAAAATTGTCACACTCAAACGTCTAATTTGTGATAGTTACACTTCAAGCAAAAGGAGAGATCCAAACATTATCTTCTACAAAACGTTTTAGTATTACTGATTATCTGATGTTGGTTATTCTATATTACTTTGAAATACACATCTAAACACCTCCTTAATAACTTAATATAAGCAAGTATGAGCCTACCCCGGAAAATATGCCTGAACTTCCATTCAACATCATGGAGATCCCTTGCAATAAGTTCTTGAGCAGGTGGCTGCTGTGAGAAATCCTGAAGGAGCAAACAACAAAACAAGTTTTGATCCACCAACCTGTCTAAATAGAGGTAGCAATTTCAATGCATTTACTTACAAATGGGTCGAATTGGGTTGTGTTTTAGTTCAAACAAAAAGGAACGGGTCGGGTCAAACTACTTGAATCTCACCCAAAGTCTACTTTTGATGTATACAACTTCCTATATAGTTTTACTCAAAGACACGAGTTATTACCGTAATAAAAATGTTTTTTGTAATCATAACTAACACCTTAATTATTTTGATAAAAGAAAACTAAAAATGGGGAAAGAAGTGTTAGCAGGTCAACCTAGCCCGACCCTAAACAAAAATAATGACCCGTTCGACCCGTTAACCGACTCACCCATCTTGCCACCTCTAATCTAAGTATAACTAACCATAGGATAGAATCATAGAATCAGCATTACCAGTGGAGGGAAAACTTTTTCAGCAGCCCGCCTAGGAACAGAGAACCCACCATGTGTACTTGTGTCACTAGCTGTTAATGTCTTGCAAAAGTAATTCGTTGGCTGTCTACTAGGAATACCCAACTCAACAGGAAGAAATGTATCCTTCTGTTCTTGCTGGCAATTCATTACATAAATAAAAACCATTAAATATTTAAATCCGCCTAATATAACACTACACATATCCATATTGCAACTTTGCCTAAAAGATTACCGGGCTCAGTGGTTGCAATGTCATTTGAGCATACACTTCATCCGTTTCAACATCTGCCTGAAATTGCAAAACAAATCAGTCTTTCTTTGACCTTTAGAGGAGGAGGGGGGGGTGTTAACATAAAATATTCAAGGATAGCAACCTACATGCATTGTGACATTGTGAAGTTGGCAGATCAATTGGGGAGGCAGACTAGGATAATTGGGTATGTGAGCATCAATTTCTTTATTCGTTGTGGCCGCAACCTGTTCACATTTCTCTAAGTTGGATCAAAACATACTTGATGCATACATAACTCTGCAACCAAAAGATGAATAAGAACCTGCTCACTGTGACCCTGAGGGAAATAGATTACACGCGCCCCTGCTGTCGGTAGCGAAACAAGAGGGCCTGCACAAGCGTGCCATAGCTCCGAATTCAAGCATTTCTTTTCTCCTTGCATAAGTAAAAAACAAACAATAAACTAATCAATAAACTAATATAAAATACATGATTACTAAAAATTCTAACACACTGCCATTGACAATATAACATCCGTCCTCTCGTACCAACCAATATTGTCCACTTTGCTCACCTTGCAGACGGATTTTCTTTTAGTTACCCATAATTACCCAGGTGGAGACTTCCCGGGAGGTCACCCATCCTGGTACTACTCCCACCTGAGCACGATTAACTATGGAGTTCTCTTCTCATCCATAGCCAAGGCGCCCAAAACGCGTAGGCGGTATTTGAGACGGACCATTACTTATGAACCCAACATCTCTCGTGTCCATGGCCGACGTGAGATTTGCATAAGGTGTTACTGACAATTTGACATATGGGGTCAAAAACAAACCTAAAACAAGGGTTTGAAGGAGATATACCTTCTTGAAGCTGCTGACCAGAGCCAGATGATGAAAGCTTCATATTAATTAATTTAGTCTAAATCTCAACTTACTATATAGTATCTCTGATTCTCTTCAATTACTTATAAACATGAGCTAAACAAACACTCACTGCAGCTTCTAACTAACAACCGTCAATTCAAAACCCTAAAAACTGATCAATAACCATCAATCTCTTCTTCCTCACTCTACAAAACCTAATTTCCCCATGCATTCTCCCACTACCACACCTTCCGCCCATGATTAAACCAACAATTATTCAACACATGAACCAGAAGACAGAAACCCTAACCTAGCTCCGAAAACCAGTGAAATTCTCAAAAACCGGCATGAATTGAGCAAATCCGAATCTCTATTTCTCTCTCTGTGTGTGTGACTAACTTTTGTACTCGATCGCTATCGTTGGAAATAAAAAGTGGGAAAAAGGAAAAGAAAAGAGAAAGTAACGCATGGAAGGAGTTATATAGGTGATCGGACCGACCTGATGAACAGTAGGGGGAGTGTGTGTGATAATGGAGGGAAATGGATCAGAGCCGTAGGGAGATCCGTACCTGGGGATGAAGACCGTTGATCTGATTATCGAGGGAGGAAGAAGAGTGAGATGACAGGTGGGCATGTGCCACCATCCTGCAGTGGTCGTTGTCAGAGTACGGACCTTCCTGTTATTTTTTTTTTTGAACGGCAAAAAAAAATAAAAAAAATAATGTGTAAAAATAAAATATACATGTAAATATGTATAACGGATTCAATCTTCGGGGGTCTATTTCGGATGAGCTGTTTGATTATATTATAAAAATAAAATTAATCATTAATTTATGCTGTTTTATAGATAGAAAAATATTTTATAAAAAATTAAATATTTTTAACTAATAAATTTATATTATGGGTCGGGTCATGGGACGTGTCATGGTTCAGGTAATAAGTCAGGATATGGTTCGGGTCGGGGCATGGGTCGGGCCATGGTTCGAGTCATGAGCCAGGGCATGGGTCGGGTCGTGGGATGCGTCATGGGTCGGTCATAGGTCGGACTATGGTTTAGGTCATGAGTCGGGTCATGTTTTAGGTTATTAATTAAACAAAATCATTCCATTACTTGAAGAAATGAAAAAGAAAACACATCTCTCCCAAGGAATGAAAATCGTTAGAAGGGAAAGAATCACGTTCCATATGTAATAGTCCATTCCATTCCATTCCTATTTTTTTTCATTCAAGCGTAATGACCCATTCAATTCCATCATATATTCATGCATACCAAACACTACCTTAATGTAATTGTTTGCATCATTGGGTGTTGTCATGACTTGTATTGTTGCACTCATTAACAGTCCACATTCGCACTTTAAATTGTGACGTTTTAGATGAATCTTACGTTGTTATGTTCTGTCTATGGGAGAGATACTGGGTTACAATGAAAGTCTCACCTCAAGTATCACCAATGCGTTTTATGCGCATTGAATGCGGATTAAAGGAGAACTTCACAATTAAATTTACATTTTTAGACACAAAAGTTGTGTATTAGTGTTCTTCTCGTGTTTTTCTTACCAACTAATGTTTTTAATTAGTTCATACCGGCAGTTTAACAAGTGTCACTTCTAACTTCCATTTGTGTTGTCAAGGACAATCTCACTCCAATAATTATCAAAGATCAGAATGATGATTATAGCGAAAATATATCTTTCTTGTAAACGAAATTAAGTGTAATTTAAGTGTAGATATATGATGGTTATGCAAGTAAGATTACCCTTAAAAACAAAAGTAAAAGTTATGAGTGAGGTTAGTCAAGTTGTCAGTATTGATTATTACAGGACAATAATTTGAATTACTAAAATATAATTTGTCTAGAAAAAACAAAAATTTAATTTTATGTTCAAAACTATAAAGTTTGTTATATTTTCATTCAGTTTTTCTATAAAAAGTCTAAGTACAATAAACCTTTTTTATGTGTTTATACATGTAATAAAAAGTTATTTTTATATATATATTACTTAGAACATGTGTAATGCACTAATCGTTCTTTACTAAGGATGCATCATATCACCTGACGAATCAACAACACATTAATTTTTAACCTAAGGATTTATTTTAAGCAATTCATCCATCCATACTTATATTTTTTTCATATCATCATCATATTTTACATTTATTTGTCATAACAAAATTATTTATTATAATAAATCATCTAGTTTTTCATATAATTACAAGTTTAAATACACACTTTTAAATAAGTTCTTAAATTTTATTAAAAAAATTAAACACAACTTAAATGTTATAAATTAATAAATTTATTTTATAAAAGTTAATGAAATACAATAGCGTTCGTGGCTTCATATACTACGGATTTTCTTAGAACCATGAAGATTTTTTAATGTTATTATTTTATTATTTGAATTGTCATTTGAGGAGAATATTTTATATTTTTATATACCAATTTTCCATGCTACGCATAAATCAAGAGATATATTTTAGTTCTAATTGGTACATAGTATAAGAAAATAAAAAATTATATCAACAAAAATAAATAAATAAAAGTAGACACAAAAAGATTAAGTAAACCTCAAATAAAACCATATTAAAAAGTATATATTTTTTTTGTAAACTCTGAAATGCAAATAAGAATTAAACTAAAATAAAATTTTATTGGAGGCTTATGAAAAAAGTTCAAATATATCAAAAAGAAAAGTATAAATTCTAAGTTTCAAACTCTTTTACGATTTTAAAACATGCAACATGTGATCAAAACACACCAGAGAATTCAAGCCAGATAATGTAACACACCACTTTTAAAATACGAAAACGCGCGGAAGACTTTTATATCCCAAGATTTTTTTTTTTTTTTTTTGTGTCCTCGCGTACCGCGAGGCGTTTTGGCCACCTCCCTCGCGTACCGCGAGGGAGTCCCAAAATTCTTACCCGGAATTCAAACCTCTCGCGTACCGCGAGAGGATACCACTATGATCTTCGCGTACCGCGAGAGAGCCAAAGGAAGGCAATCCGGATAACTTGTCCCTCGCGTACCGCGAAAGAACCATACCAGGTTCTTCGCGTACCGCGAGGCACCAGATTTCCAGTGAGTTTCCCTTCAGCTGCAGATTTCAAACTTTGCCATTTTTCCAACTTTTTGCATCCAAAACACAAACTAAAAATTCCCGACATCTGGGTTTTGACCAAAAGTTTACCTACACCACAAAATCACCAAAACATAAATTCTTGACCCAAACGCACACCCCTTTCGAGGATTTCAATACATAGCCCAAAAACCAATCATTTGCACATACGAAAACCCGCCAGAGCCTTGGACTTGACTTGGACTACATCGGAGCTTTTCCTACATAACCACAAAACATAACACCATTAGTAATGAAGATAAAACATAACAAACAAGTAAATTCTACTTGTTTCTACCCATTCCCCCATTTGACCCGTTTTCACCAAATTTTAACATTTGGCTACATAACACTTGTATTTCACCTACAAGTTTCATTCTTTTCATTTATCATTCATATTAACACAATTCCTTTTCCATTATGACACATTGGCCACAATCTCATTTCCATCATAACACTAGATCATAATTTACCCATTTGACCCATTTGACCCGTTTGCACCCATTTGGTCAATTAAGGTTTTCATACACATACTTTTCACATACAAGTTTCTTTCATCATTTCATTACCACATTTCCATTTCCATTATGGCACGTAGGCCATAACTTCATATCCATTTAGGATACGAGATTATACTCCATAACCATTCTATCCATTATGGTGCTTGGACCATAACTCCATATTCATTCTATCCATTATGGTTCATAGACCATAACTCCGTATCCATTCTATCCATTATGGTTCATAGACCATAACTCCATATCCATTCTATCCATTATGGTTCATAGACCATAACTCCATATCCATTCTATCCATTATGGTTCATAGACCATAACTCCATATCGACATATCCATTATAGTATAAATACTATAACTACATTCCTTCAATTTTGCATACAATTTCATGCTCATTCATACCACATAACAAATTATGCAACTTTACACATTATGCATACAATCTTGCATAAAACTCATTTATCCCCGTTTCATTTATGATCAACACATGATCCATTTCCATTATAGCTTAACACTATAATTACATTCATTCATTGTACATACTAAATCATTCACAATTTATCATATCACAAGTATGTACACAATCACATAACACATAATTCACAAAATTCACCATTTATCATCAATACTAAGTAAGTGCATAGGCACTTACCTTTCGGGTTAGAAGATCCCGCACCGTTCTCAAGCTTGCAATTTGATTACCTAAACACATTCGCCTAGTTTAGTAATCTAACATACATCAAAATTCTATTACAATTGAGTCCACAACTCAATTTCCCCATTTCCAACCCAAATTGACCCGTTTGGGTTATCCTCATAACCAAACACCCTCTTTCACCACAAACTCACCCACTTGAGTTTCATTATCTTAATCTTAACACTAATAATTTCTTTCAAAAATTATTATTAAGTTAATTTGGTGTTTGTTCAAGTGTCTAACATCTTAAAAACACTTAATCTTCATTAATTCATCATTTTAGCATCATGATCCAAACACCCCCAATTTCCACCATATGAACCCTAACTTCTCATAATCAAAATCAAAGGGTTCTAGGATGTTAATCATCATTCTTTAACTTTAGTTTAGCTAGATTATCAATAATCTAACACCATTTCATCACATGCATACATAATTTCGGATTTCACCCAAAACCCACCAAGAACACATTCATGGTGAAATCAAGAGGAAGAGAATCACTTACTTGATGTTATGAAGGTGTTGTGTGAGCCAAAACCTTCACAAAACAAGCCTCAATTCCGCGATTTAGCTCCAAAACCGAAATTCTCTTCTTCTCCTCTTCTCTTGAACGACTAACACCTCAAAAATGAGTTAATTTTGACTTTAACTAGTCAAATGGCAGATTTTGCCATATTACAACTTTAGTCCCTCAACTTTCCACTTCACCCATTTCATTCTAAAGTTAGTCAAAACTAACATAGCCCCATTACAAACTTGAAACCCACTTGTTTCAACTTATTTCTAAAATATTATTTTCACCATAATATTAATTAGAAATATTTATTTATAACGAGACCCGGATTTTGGTTCGTTACAAATCTCCTCCCCTTATTTGGGTTTCGTCCCCGAAACCCGACTTCACATAAAAAGGTTCGGATAATATTTGAGCATTTCCTCCTCGGTTTCCCAAGTCATTTCCGCTCCCCTTCTATGTTTCCACCTCACCAAAATTTGGCTAATCTCTTTATTGCGTAAACGCTTCACTTTTCTATCCAAGATTGCCACCGGTTCTTCCACATAATTCAACTTTTCGTCCAACTCAATATCATCCAATGGAACAAAAGTAGATTCATCCGCCAAACACTTTCGCAAATGAGACACATGAAATGTGTTATGAAGTCTACTTAGTCCCTCCGGTAGTTCCAAACGATAAGCTACCGCACCCACTTTTGCTATCACTTTAAACGGTCCGATGAAACGTGGATTTAACTTCCCCCGTTTCCTAAACCGTATCACCCCTTTCCAAGGAGAGACTTTCAGAAGCACAAAGTCCCCTACTTGAAACTCAATCGCTCGCTTCCTATTATCCGCATAGGACTTTTGGCGATCTTGAGCCGCTTTCAAGCGTGCTCTAATTTGGTCAATACTATCATTAGTTTCCTTGACCGCCTCGACATTACCAAGTTCCCGTTGACCAATTTCACCCCAACACACGAGTGTTCGACACTTTCTCCCATACAACGCCTCGAAAGGCGGCATACCAAAACTAGAACGGTAGCTATTGTTATAAGAAAATTCCTGCCAACGGTAAATGATCGTCCCAACTTTCCCCAAAAATCCAGAGCACACGCTCGCATCATAATCCTCGAGCGTTTGAATCGTTCGCTCGCTTTGCCCATCCATTAGTGGATGATAGGCGGTGCTAAGGTTCAACCTCGTTCCCATGTCCTCATGGAATTTCTTCCAAAAACGAGAAGTGAATCTCGTATCCCGGTCCGATATAATCGACACCGGCACCCCATGGCGTGACCCAATCTCTTGTACATATAACTCTGTCAATCTATTCGATGAGTACGCTTCCTTTATAGGAAGGAATTATGCACTATTCGTCAACCGATCCACTACTACCCATATCGCATCATAACCCTTTCGGGTCTTTGGTAGTTTAGTGATCAAATCCATAGCTATATTCTCCCATTTCCAAAGCGGTATTTCAAGTGGTTGAAGCTTTCCATACGGCTTTTGGTGTTCCGCCATTACTCTTAAGCATGTGAGACACCCTTCAACATACTTAACAACTTCACGCCTCGTACCCGGCCACCAAAAATGATACCTTAAATCATAAAATATCTTTGTGGCCCCCGGATGGATAGAATATTTGGATTTATGCGCCTCATCTAAAATAGTTGTCAAAACACTTGACAACCTAGGAATCCAAATCCTATCAAAGCATGTCTTTAACCCCGAATTATTTTCCCAAAGCTTGTCAACATAAGAACCACCCGTTCCATCTTCAAATCCCCACCAAGTGTTAACTCCGTCTTTAATGGTTCCTTCGACGACGAAAACGCATTTTGTCTACTTTTTGCACCAATTAGATCGCCCACTATCTAAGATGGTCTCTGTTTCAATTAGGCGAAACGTTTATCATTTATCTTATCTTCACCATAATGAAATAACAACAGTTCCAACCTCCTAACGATTTCGTGTTTGGTCACGCATAATGTATTATGGAGCCCACTCGTTTCATCTGAGAAGTTCCCAAACATTAATCTATCCACCAATAAAGTCCCCATGTTGGACAACCCAACGATACGTGAACCTATCCTCCTATGATCTCAAACCCGAAACACCACATTTTAAAGGAAAACTTTTATGACGTCAAGTTTCCACTTGAATTTCAACACTCCTAACCATGGGATACTTGGATTTTTGAACCACCTTATACGAGTAGTCAACACGTTTGACAACTAAGGAAATCCAAGTTCTAATCCCACGTCATTCACCTCTTAAATGAAAATTTCAAAGCTATCTCACCAATCCACCCATTGAGACTCAAGGTCTCAAGTTCATACCTCTTGGGATTCGAGGATCCCAACACCCAAACATAATACCCCTTGAAGCTCGAGTCTTCAGCTCATCAATTCTTAATCGATAAAGCATGCAACCTCCTCAAGTAAGGATACGATAACTTCCTTACTTGAATCCTCTTTTACAACACTGGGAGGAAGATTTCTATCTGCGACCCAAACATCCTAAGAATTTCCATTGACTTAAACGTAAGTCATCCTTTGAGATTTAAGGATCTAAATCACCGAATCCACCTTTTGAAGTTCGAAGACTTCGCTTTCAAACACCGTTTGTGAAGTCCAAAAGACTTCCAACATCATTTATGAAGTTCTAAGACTTCATCCACCATTTATGTACACATTCCACCTATGTACATTTTATCATTTACCCCTTGACCATAAAGTCCACAAACCGTGAGACCTTTAGTCAGTTTTTATCCTATCACCGACTGTCAGTGCCAAAACGCACTCTTCCATTTTCCTTTTCCACCGAAAAGTTTATGTACTATAGAACAATCACATGGGTGCAATGACCCTTATCAAATCCCCTTTTCTCAACTGGAATACTAAGTATCCCTTTATATCCCCGGTTGATGTCAATGGCACAAGCCATGTATACACACCAATTCGTATGCCTCGTGTTTCACTGTCTCTAATGAGAACAGATTAACACGTCACCCCTTTATCATACTTGACTATGATATGGTTACTAAGTAACCCATCACCTCTTCTACAATCATCGGATCAAAATCTACCAAATTTCCGCCACGACCTGAAGTCAACTCATCGCGAGTGATGCACCTTCTTTCAATCACCATGGATTGCTTCAAAGCCAATACCATTATAGTGATCAACTGCTAATTAATCAAAGATTAATTCTCTCACCTTTCAACTCTTTTGGTTTGCACACCACGAATCCCCTTGTGAAAACAAGGTTTTCCTTCCACTTCGGTTCGCCAAACGATATTCTTTCCGCTCTCAAGGCTTCATTCTGTTCCTCTCAAGGATCACCTCAAAGAGCCCTATCTTCCTTGAAGGAAGATTGATACAACATGATAGAAAGCTCTAGCCATTCTCCGCTAGATTGATGCATTCTTTTTCTCCCAACCTATTCCATGTTCCTCACCACCCACGAGGTGATACACTACTAGGCTTTAACATACTTGAGTCCTTAAGATGACTTTCATCCACCATTTCTTTTACTTACACAAGTGCCCCTTAGTCTCCCCGACAAATTTTTAACTAAGTTGTAGATGTTCTACCTACTTATAGGTCTTTAATCTACCCACTCGTTAAGGCACTATATCTTATCTATGTGTATATGTATTACCCCCATCTAATCATCCATATACATACATACATACATACACACACATATAACCACCTTCACCTAATCCTTGCAAATGTTCATTGTTATATGGTTATCATAAAGTCTCTTGCACATTTCGTCTTATTAAACATATTGGCCAGACATGTTTAATAGTACGCCATGCCCAATTGTAATTACCATCTCCATATAACAAGTCACAAAACAAGTTTCGGCACACATAACACCTTAACAACATTCATCATACATATATACATACACCATATATATATATTATCATTTTATCAAATCATTACTAACCTTTCATTTCCGCAAGCTCCGAGTCTTAGTCAAGTCCTTCATGGATTCTCGTATCATTTTCCCCCATATCAAGAGCTTCCGGTTTGAGTTTGGTGCCACCACACCAAATCCCTCAAACCATTGCTCTGATACCAAGTTGTAACACACCACTTTTAAAATACGAAAACGCGCGGAAGACTTTTATATCCCAAGATTTTTTTTTTTTTTTTTTGTGTCCTCGCGTACCGCGAGGCGTTTTGGCCACCTCCCTCGCGTACCGCGAGGGAGTCCCAAAATTCTTACCCGGAATTCAAACCTCTCGCGTACCGCGAGAGGATACCACTATGATCTTCGCGTACCGCGAGAGAGCCAAAGGAAGGCAATCCGGATAACTTGTCCCTCGCGTACCGCGAAAGAACCATACCAGGTTCTTCGCGTACCGCGAGGCACCAGATTTCCAGTGAGTTTCCCTTCAGCTGCAGATTTCAAACTTTGCCATTTTTCCAACTTTTTGCATCCAAAACACAAACTAAAAATTCCCGACATCTGGGTTTTGACCAAAAGTTTACCTACACCACAAAATCACCAAAACATAAATTCTTGACCCAAACGCACACCCCTTTCGAGGATTTCAATACATAGCCCAAAAACCAATCATTTGCACATACGAGAACCCGCCAGAGCCTTGGACTTGACTTGGACTACATCGGAGCTTTTCCTACATAACCACAAAACATAACACCATTAGTAATGAAGATAAAACATAACAAACAAGTAAATTCTACTTGTTTCTACCCATTCCCCCATTTGACCCGTTTCCACCAAATTTTAACATTTGGCTACATAACACTTGTATTTCACCTACAAGTTTCATTCTTTTCATTTATCATTCATATTAACACAATTCCTTTTCCATTATGACACATTGGCCACAATCTCATTTCCATCATAACACTAGATCATAATTTACCCATTTGACCCATTTGACCCGTTTGCACCCATTTGGTCAATTAAGGTTTTCATACACATACTTTTCACATACAAGTTTCTTTCATCATTTCATTACCACATTTCCATTTCCATTATGGCACGTAGGCCATAACTTCATATCCATTTAGGATACGAGATTATACTCCATAACCATTCTATCCATTATGGTGCTTGGACCATAACTCCATATTCATTCTATCCATTATGGTTCATAGACCATAACTCCGTATCCATTCTATCCATTATGGTTCATAGACCATAACTCCATATCCATTCTATCCATTATGGTTCATAGACCATAACTCCATATCCATTCTATCCATTATGGTTCATAGACCATAACTCCATATCGACATATCCATTATAGTATAAATACTATAACTACATTCCTTCAATTTTGCATACAATTTCATGCTCATTCATACCACATAACAAATTATGCAACTTTACACATTATGCATACAATCTTGCATAAAACTCATTTATCCCCGTTTCATTTATGATCAACACATGATCCATTTCCATTATAGCTTAACACTATAATTACATTCATTCATTGTACATACTAAATCATTCACAATTTATCATATCACAAGTATGTACACAATCACATAACACATAATTCACAAAATTCACCATTTATCATCAATACTAAGTAAGTGCATAGGCACTTACCTTTCGGGTTAGAAGATCCCGCACCGTTCTCAAGCTTGCAATTTGATTACCTAAACACATTCGCCTAGTTTAGTAATCTAACATACATCAAAATTCTATTACAATTGAGTCCACAACTCAATTTCCCCATTTCCAACCCAAATTGACCCGTTTGGGTTATCCTCATAACCAAACACCCTCTTTCACCACAAACTCACCCACTTGAGTTTCATTATCTTAATCTTAACACTAATAATTTCTTTCAAAAATTATTATTAAGTTAATTTGGTGTTTGTTCAAGTGTCTAACATCTTAAAAACACTTAATCTTCATTAATTCATCATTTTAGCATCATGATCCAAACACCCCCAATTTCCACCATATGAACCCTAACTTCTCATAATCAAAATCAAAGGGTTCTAGGATGTTAATCATCATTCTTTAACTTTAGTTTAGCTAGATTATCAATAATCTAACACCATTTCATCACATGCATACATAATTTCGGATTTCACCCAAAACCCACCAAGAACACATTCATGGTGAAATCAAGAGGAAGAGAATCACTTACTTGATGTTATGAAGGTGTTGTGTGAGCCAAAACCTTCACAAAACAAGCCTCAATTCCGCGATTTAGCTCCAAAACCGAAATTCTCTTCTTCTCCTCTTCTCTTGAACGACTAACACCTCAAAAATGAGTTAATTTTGACTTTAACTAGTCAAATGGCAGATTTTGCCATATTACAACTTTAGTCCCTCAACTTTCCACTTCACCCATTTCATTCTAAAGTTAGTCAAAACTAACATAGCCCCATTACAAACTTGAAACCCACTTGTTTCAACTTATTTCTAAAATATTATTTTCACCATAATATTAATTAGAAATATTTATTTATAACGAGACCCGGATTTTGGTTCGTTACAGATAACCAAACGATTGCCACCAAATCTTATTAACAAAATGATGAAGAATTACAAGAATGAGAGATTGAAAAGGAACCCCGAACCGAATGAATCTCTTTCTACTTATGAACTAACTCTAATCAAGATGATTAGCAACAAACTTAACAAACAAAGAGTAAACACATAAGACCCTCAAGTTTACAGAAATAACATTTTGGCCCCTTGATTATCTTTAACTATTAAAATTGACTTTATCTTTGACTTGACTTAATCTTTGACTTCAACAATCTCCACCTCAAAATTAAGTCAATCAACAAACCTCCCTTTAACCAATTCCCAGCAACTGCAAACACTTAGAAAACTTAGGACCAGATAAAGGCTTAGTTAACATATCACTAGCATTATCATCCGTATTAATATCTTCAACCCTCACTTCCTTAGAAGAAATGACATCCCTGATGAAATGCAATTTCACATTGATATGCTTAGTCCTTTCATGATATAAAAGATTCTTTGAAAGCTGAACTGCTCCTTGATTATCACAATACACCACAGTATTATTAACCTTCATACCCAATTCTGTTATAAAGCCCTTGACCTAAATTGACTCCTTTATTGCTTCGGTTAAAGCCACATACTCTGACTCTGTTGAGGATAAAGCAACTACCTTTTGCAGACTAGCTTTCCAACTGATTAGACCACCCATAACGTTAAAAGCATATCCGGTAATAGACCTACCTTTATCTAGGTCTTTGCCAAAATCAGAATCCACAAACCCAATTACTTTATGCTGTTCAGTTTGACTTGCACCATACAACAAACCAACTTCACTAGTACCACAAATATATTTCAGCACCCACTTTGTAGCTTCCCAATGCACTTTACCTGGGTTTGCTAGAAACCTGCTGATTACACTCACACCATACCCAATATCAGGTCTTGTACAGACCATCAAATACATTAGACTACCCACACAGTTTGCATAAGGCACTTTACTCATATAAGCAGTCTCCTGTTCAGTACTTGGTGAGTCTCTTCCTGACAGCTTAAAGTGTTGACCAAATGGAGTTTTTACAAATTTGCTTCCCTCCATACTATATTTCTTTAGCACCTTTTGAATGTATGATTTCTGGGTTAGCTTGAGTTGCCTTGCCTCTCTATTCCTGGTGATATCCATACCCAAAATCTTACTTGCATTTCCATGTTCCTTCATTTCAAAAGCATTCATTAGCAGCCTTTTGGTACTCTTGATTTCTTCTGGATCTTTACATGCCACAAGCATGTCATCTACATAAAGCAATAGATAAACATACTCTCCTTGTCTATGTTCTTTAAAGTACACACAAGAATCATAACTGCTCCTGTTAAATCCATTTGTCACCATGTGTTCGTCAAACCTTTTATACCATTGTCTTGGAGACTGCTTCAATCCATACAAGGACCTTTGTAACAAACAGACCTTGTTCTCATCCCCTTCTTGTTCAAAACCCTTAGGTTGTGTCATATAGACTTTTTCTTCCAAGTTTCCATATAAGAAGGTTGTCTTAACATCCAGTTGCTCAAGTTCATAATCTAATACTACAACTGTTGACAGAACAATTCTTATTGATGAGTGCTTTACAACAGGTGAAAAAATCTCAGTATAGTCTATGCCTTCTCTTTGTGTGAACCCCTTAGCTACAGCTTTGAACCTTTTCCCCTCAATTCCTGGAATTCCTTCTTTCACTTTGTAAATCCATTTGCAACTTACAAGTTTCTGTCCCTAGGGTTTATTGACTAATACCCAAGTTTGATTTTTGTATAAGGACTCCATTTCTTCTTCCATGGCCTTGACCCATAAGTCTTTATCACTTGAACTTACTGCTTCTTCAAATGTTAAAGGTTCACTAGTGCTTTCCTCTTCTGCCACATTGAAAACAAATGCAGAAATATCCTGACTATTTCTGTATCTTGCAGGCAATTGAATATCCCTTCTTGGCCTATCCCTAGCTAAACTGAAACCAGAAGATCCTGTATTATTTCCTACAGATTGAATTGGTTCACCTCCTCTTTCTGTACTTTCTTTTGAAGCATTCTCCACCTCAATTTGAACTCCACCACTATCAGGGATTTCATTCCTGATTGTACCTTTACTCTTTTGAGTCATGTCTTTGTACATTACATCCTCTCTAAATGCCACCATATCTCTGCTTACAAAAACCTTTGGACTGCCTTCTTCTAGTCTCCACAGTCTATATCCCTTGACACCATCAGGATAACCCAAAAATATGCATCTTTCAGCCCTTGGTTCCAATTTCCCTTGCTTAATATGAGCATAAGCCAAAGAACCAAATACCCTTAGATTATCATATACTGTTTTCTTTCCTGACCATTTCTCCATTGGAGTCAACATATCTATAGCTGAAGAAGGTGATCTGTTTACTAAGTAATTTGCAGTAGTAACAGCTTCAGCCCAAAACTTCTGTGGCATTCCAGAACTTGATAGCATGCACCTTACTTTTTCTAGTAATGTCCTATTCATCCTCTCTACCAAACCATTTTGTTGTGGAGTACCCGGGACAGTAAGGTGCCTATGGATTCCATTTTCTTTGCAATACATATTGAATTGTGTATTACAAAATTCCAAACCATTGTCAGTTCTGAGTTTTTTAATTCTTTTATTGGTTTGGGTTTCCACTAATGCCTTCCATTCTTTAAACTTACCAAAAGCATCACTCTTATGTTTTAAAACATAAACCCACACCCTTCTTGAATAATCATCTATTAGGGATAGAAAATACCTTGATCCACCAAGAGATTCAGTTTGAGCTGGCCCCCACAAATCTGAATGTACATAATCCAGAATTCCAACTGTGGTGTGTGTACTCCTCCCAAACCTCACTCTATGTGCCTTCCCCATTATACAATGATCACAAAACCCTACACCAGATTCTTTTACATTTTCTATCAAGTGTTGTTTTCTCAATTCTGCTAGACCAAGATCACTAATGTGTCCAAGTCTATTATGCCACAAAACTGTTTCTTTCATTTTATTATCCTCAACACTTGATACTTCTGCCATGCTTACTCTTCCATCCAACACATATGTGTTGTTATCTTTTCTGGTGCCTGACAAAATCACCATTGATCCATTTACTACTTTAGCCTTTCCATTCCTTAGGCTCACACTAGAGCCACCCTTTTCAAAAGTGCCCAATGATATCAGATTCCTCTTCAATTCAGGGATGAATCTAACATTCAATAGATTCACTTCTGATCCATTATCCAGTTTCAAAACAATAGTACCCTGACCTCTTATTCTACATGGCTTATCATCTCCTAATTGAACCACACCCTGATCTTCCATCTTAAGTTCTTTAAAATACTCTTTGTGTGGACTCATGTGATAAGAACAACCTGAATCTAGGATCCAATCTTCATTTGTTATTCCTCTTGCAACCACAAGAACCTCTGAACTTTCATACCCATCCATAGATGATTCTGGAGAGTGATTACTGCCCTGCCCCTTTGAAGTATTTGGTTCATACTTCTTCTTTTTCCTTTCTGGACATTCCCTCTTCAGATGTTTTTCAGAGTTACAAATATAACATCTTCTCTTAAACTTTGACTTGGATCTAGAAAACCCCTTTGACTTTGTATTGCTTCTTTGTTCAGGTCTACCCCTCACAAACAATCCATCACCAGTCTCCTCCTTGAGGTCAGACCTTTTCTTGAGTTCTTTGGAGTTTAATGCAGCAAGCACTTCCTCCATTGAAAGTGTGTCTCTCCCATACATGAGAGTATCCACAAAATGCTCAAATGTATGAGGAAGAGAGGTCAAGAAAATTATTGCCTGGTCTTCATCCTCAAGTGTAATTTCTATGTTTTCTAAGTCCAAAATCAACTTGTTAAATTCATCAGTATGATCCTCTATTGATTTTCCTGAAGTCATATGAAAAGTGTATAACCTTTTCTTGAGATACAGGCGATTTGCCAAGGATTTTGTCATGTAGAGCCCCTCTAACTTTGTCCAAATTCCGGCTGCTGAAGTCTCTTTCGAAACCTCCCTGAGTACTCTGTCACCCAAGCTCAGTATAATTGCACTATGCGCCTTTTCTAATACATCTTTCTTCTCCTTGTCTGAAAGACCGACCGGTAAATTTGCTTCTCCGGCTAGAGCATCCACCAGTCCCTGATGGACAAGTAAGGCCCGCATCTTCAATCTCCATAATCCGAAATCATTTCGGCCATCAAACTTCTCCAATTCGAATTTGGTTGAAACCATCTTGATCTTCGAATTTTCGAACCCTAATTCTCTGAATTGAGACAACCTGGCTCTGATACCACTTGTGATCAAAACACACCAGAGAATTCAAGCCAGATAACCAAACGATTGCCACCAAATCTTATTAACAAAATGATGAAGAATTACAAGAATGAGAGATTGAAAAGGAACCCCGAACCGAATGAATCTCTTTCTACTTATGAACTAACTCTAATCAAGATGATTAGCAACAAACTTAACAAACAAAGAGTAAAACTCAACACATAAGACCCTCAAGTTTACAGAAATAACATTCTGGCCCCTTGATTATCTTTAACTATTAAAATTGACTTTATCTTTGACTTGACTTAATCTTTGACTTCAACACAACAACATAGTATTTTGATCGCCAAATTATAGCAAATATATAAAAATAACAATTTTATAAATTTAATCATCGTGATTTATAACTTTTTTACTTATTTAAGGGATTAAATACGTTGTAAAACATCAATAAATGAAATATAAAATAAAGACAAGGAGGACGAGGATGAAATTAAATGTTGGATGGTGGGAGAACAATTTTGTTCCATTAAGAAAGAGATTAATAGTATTCCGCATGGGTTTTAGTGTTTTACTTTTATTAGACAAAAAGTAAGGAAATAAATTTCTTATGTTACACAAAAGGAACTACATGATCATGCCACGAATAATCAACCTCTTGTTTTGGTCCATAAGAACATAACCGATTATGGTTAATCATTTTATATGTACATATAGAATTCTAAGCTACATGATTCCCCTTATTTGACACCTCATTAATTAAAATTATTTAATTTAATCTCGATTTCATTTATAATCAGTTATTGCTTTGTTATCAAGCTGAAACTCGATCATCGGGTATCAAATTTCAATTAATAGTTAATTTCAGCAATTGATTCCCCTGATGCGTAGATCAAGTTAGATGTTAATATACTATGTGCTTTATGATGCATTCTTATACCTGATCTCAAATTATGATAATTACGATGAACTATGATACTTTAAATTGAACTATGATGCAATATGATAAACTACGTTGTTTTTATGTACTGTGTATGTTTGTAAACCAAAAATGATTTTGAGATTAGGAAGCTTGTGCATCATTGTGCTTAAATGCGTATCATGGATCTTGTGTGATTGTTAACAACTTCGGTTCTTTTCATTGTCAATTTCTGGCTATATTTGGTAAAGATGTATGTTTAAAACTTCTCATTAATGTGGTAATGATCACTAGTCACTTCTATAGAACGGAATAGATCATTTAAACTTCTCCATTACTACAAATTGGAATGGATCACCAACGCGCAAATGATACAAGATGCTTACATGTTTTTGATTTTCTCTCTTGCTAGATAATCTTGAGATGTGAATTTGATTCTGCATAATCAATCAAATGTATTATGTATTTTTGAGTTTACAAGAGGGTGAGTCAAAGTTTTTGAATGATAGTTTTTTAAATAGACGTGAGTGAGTGAGTGAGTGAGTGAGAGAGAGAGAGATCTTAAAAATTATATCTATTGCAGTAAAGGGTTGTTTGGTACCTTCTTAATTGTTCCATTAAGAGGCTACATTTTAATTGTTCCATTAAGAGGCTACCTCTTAATGGTTCATTCAACACCCTTTTTAATGTTGAATGGTTAAGAGCTTGAATGAACCATTAAGATGTAGCCTTTTAATGAAACCATTAAAAGGCTACCAAACAGCCCCTAAGTCGAACTTCTTTTACTTTATTTCAGGCTCTAAACACCAGACAAATTGGATTCAATTCGGTGGGACTGACTTGGAAGAAGGGAAATTAATCAAAGTCAAAATGATTAAGCATCTTTTTTACACTAAGGAAACAAGCTTTGTTTAATTCCATGTTTAATGATCATTTCCCCACTTGTTCAAACCTATTTCTTTCACTTATTTTTCTTCATCTAAAAAATTTCTCCTTGGAGAAGATTCTTTCTAGAAACAACAAACTTTGGTATAGTTCACCTTAAATAATAACAATTCTCATTATAATATTAGAATGAATTTAGGATAGAGTCAAGTTTAGTGTTATGAGGAAAGGGACTACCAAAGGGCTTTTAACCTAGCAATATCATGGTGGTAGTAAAGGTGTTTCTCCTCAAGTGGTTGAGAGTTCTACGTCCTTAGTGTAGATTTGTAGTAAGTACAAAGCGTGTGTAAGTTAGCCATTCTAAGAAAATGAGGAAACGGACTAAGGAGACGGTGGTTAGTCTAGGTCAACATGTGAAGCAAGCTAGGGCACAAGAATTGAAAGTGTATTTGGAGAGATATATCATCTAATGATAATCGATTGCGACGGGGGAGAAGAAGTGGGCTAGAGTTTCGGACGGAACAAATGGATCTAGAATGTGGACTATCGCTTGCTACTCCGAGGATAAGTAGAGAGTATTAGGTTGATAATTTGTTGGGAAATTTAGGTGAAACTCTAAATTTGTTGATAATTTGTTACAAACGTCAATATTTGTTTGCAAATGTTAATTATACAAAAAGATGATGATGTTGATCTTGTCGGTTTAATTAACATATTAATTATACATTTCAATGTTGTCTCAAACTAACATATTTATTATAAAGATTAAATCATTTTCACGTTTAATAACTTAGCCGAATTTTGTATAATGGTGTAAAGAAGTTGAAGTTTACTATTTTATGCCAGTGATATAAAATGGTACACATGTTATAACCTTATGTCGTCACAAACTTCATGTTATTCTTCTCAACGTGTACTACCTCAACTAAAGTAATGAGAAAAAAACACGCACTTTACTACTTGATTCACATGGTTTTCTTCGGTAGAGACAAGATGTTTTATATACACCGTATTGCATTCTGTTTGAGGTGTGGGAGTTTGTTCTTGGGACACATTGTTTCAAATGGTGATTTTGAGTTATGTCATTAGTTGTCACGATTTGGCAAGCACCTAAAATCCCAATGGCTTGAGGATGACACGAGTTGTGGCTTGAGTATTACTACTCTAAATTTCGATATCTTTGATCTCCTTTGGTGCAAATATGAGGTGTAAAAGGGTTGCCAAATCTAGCCTTTGATTATAGGCATGCTTAAATAGTGCATATCTAATGTACATTAAACATCATGGTGTCAACTTTTTTCCTAATCATGAAGATTCTTGGATTGCATCTTTGAAATAATTAGAAAACCAAGAACTTTATATAGGAAGGCATGATGTAAATCATTTTAGCAAAAGTGCTTTCCTACAAATAGCATGCTTTTAACCGTTGTTGTTTGGACGTGTGTTTCAGAATTGATTATTAATTATTACAGTTGTAACTAACAATTAGTTTTTAGTGCTTGAAATTTGAAATATATATATATAGGGGAAGGTTCCGCTAAGAAGTGGTTTTTCGCTAAGAAACGCTAAGAAGTGGGTCAAACGAACTCCGATTGAGCTCATTCGAGCGGCGTTGGAACCGTCTCATCGAACTCTAATCCGGACCCAAAAACCTAAACCCCCCTCCAACCCCACCCCGAAAAGCCTAAAACCACCACCCCCACCCCCCAAAAACCTAAACCCCCCCACCCCACCCCCCCCCCAAAAAAACCTAAACCCACCCCCACCCACCCGCAAAAACCTAAACCCCCACCCCCCAAAAAAAACCTAAACCCTAAAACCTAAACCCTAAAACCTAAACCCTAAAAGCTAAACCCTAAGGCTAAACCCTAAGGCTAAAATCCTAAAATTCAACGCTAAGATCTAAACCCTAAAAGCTAAGATGGTAGAGTTCGACGATACGGTTCCAACGCCGCTGGAATGAGCTCAATCCGAGTTCGTTTGATATCGTTTCTTAATGTTTTTGTCACTTCTTAGAGTTTTTAGCCGAAAACTTCTTATTTGATCCTCCCTATATATATATATATATATATATATATATATATATATATATATATATAGGGAATGAATCATTTGAGAACTATTAAATATTTTGAGAACTCGTCAAAAAAACAAACAAAACCATTTTTTTTAATTTTTACTACCTTTATTATTAGAATACAACATAAAAAATGAATTTATGTATGTAAATTTACATGTATTTATTTATTAAAAAAATCTACACATGTGTAAGTTTACCATTTACACATGTGTAAGTGTTAACCATTTACATATGTGTTTAAATTTTTTTAAGAATAATTTAGAAAGAAGAAATGAATTAATTGGAGAGATAAATCATTTTTTATGTTGTATTTTAATAATAAAGATAGTGAAAACAAAGAAAAATGGTTTTAATTGATATTTTGACGAGTTCTCAAATATTTATGAGTTCTCATTTGATCTTAACCCTATATATATAATAATTTTGTTGTGATTTTAAATAATCAATTTTAAACTAATATAATTAAATCTATTATTAAATGGTAAAATAAAAACTTTACTTTCCGTAACAATACTTTTATCATTATTTCATAAAAATATTTTTAACATTTTAAGCCAGAGTTTTCTAAATGCACTATATGATTATTATAACTTAAAACAAAGAAAGCGTGTATGTTTTGGACACCGTTCAGATTCTCATAGTGTAAACGTATATGTCGTTTTTTTCCTGTTCTTGTTGCTTGTCGTGTTCGTCAATTTTTTCTTTGATATGGATATGGACCCAAACCATACCCGAATCCGAATACCTTTCAAAAAAGAAGAGAATCTACCTACATTAATAATCATATCTAGTGACACCCAATTCTCAGGACCCATTTCATTTACTTTATAGTTATGGCGTGTGGGTTCTTTTGCCAATATGACCCCATCTTATTTAATTGTAGATAAACTTTTCTTTTTATAACTTATTTAAATAACTAGGTTAGAAATCCGTGTATTACATGGGTTGAATAAATGTAATGTTATATGCTTAGTAATAAAAAAAATTATGTCTTTAAAAACACGTATATTACACGGGTTGAATAAAGTATAATGTAATCTGTTAACACATACACTCGTCAAAATGGAACAATGTGAATATGTAAATATATGATTAAAGGTTTTTATTTGGATCCTACCTGTCTATAAAATTGTTTTCAGTTTGTACAATCATAAAAATATGATTGAACAATTTAACTGATGATAAACACAAATTTAAATTAAAAAAATTTTAGATAAAAATTGAAACAAATAATTAATTTAGTTGGCTAAAATTATGGAGTTGATTATTAATAGAAGAGAGAGACGAAAAATGAGAATGAGGAGACCTATAAATATGACAAGTGTCCATTTAGTTTAGTTGTTTATTAGATAGTATAGATATATCAATTTCTATAGGTGATAAACGTCAACATATTTATTTAAAAAAGAAGTTATTTCACGTTGTATCTTAGTAAAAACGGATCAAAATAAGTTAAAAGTTTTCTGAATATACCCTAATGCTATAATGTTAAGTAGTTATATTGTATATTATTTATAATCATATTTAATATATTAAAATTTATTAAACTTTTGAAGAAAAAAAACTCACCTAAAAAAAAACAATCGCGACTTCAATATATTTTATGATTAGTAGGGACAATAATCGTGTCGGGTTAATGAGTTAGAAGTTGTAAGTTGACGGGTTGAATTGATGAATGTGAATACGATCCATATATTTATCCGTGTTAAAAACATAAACTTTAACCTGAAAGCGTTTAAAATTATGTAACCGGAAAATAACCCGTGCTAACCCATTTATGTGAACGAGCCAAACATATTGATTGATTGTGATGGGTTTTAACCAATTTGCAAATTGGTTAAACTTCTCATAAACGAGTCGTTGGTCGTAAGGGTTAAACAAGTCGCAAAACAGACTGATGGTTTGGTTAAATATATTTTTATTATTTTTTATTCTAGCTTTAAACCAGTCGAAATGACGACATGTTTAATTAAATAGATTGAACATTAAATAAATAGATTAAAAAGACATATTTATTAAATAAAAAAAAGATGTGTGTTGAGATGCACATGCATAAGGGCAGGGTACCTCTTGATTGAATTGAATAAAGAGGTAATGGGCACTAGAAAACACAGCAAAAAGGACAAGTTCATTCAATGTAAGATTGATATACTTTAGAGAAAAAAAATCTCTTAATAATTCTACTAGGAATTTATTTTCAAACCTTTGTGTCACACACTTGTGAAATGACATAAAAGACCCCACTAAACTTGAACATCTCAATTCATACTTTGCCTCTTCAACTCTCTGCCAGCTTTGACTCTGCCTTGTACAACACATCAAGTATGATGTAAATAGAATAATTTTTGCAAAATTTAATGCTATGGAATAACGACATAAGGCTGTTGGGGCCATTAACCCTAATACCCATTTACTCATTAAAATTGGCCAATAGAATTCTGTCATCTCAAAACTACTTATTTACTCAGATTTCATTGGAAACACCCTACTCATTTACTCACCAACTTTTTTTTTAAATAAACATTTAATTTTAGAAAAAAGAAAATTTTATTAAAATAAAAATTAACATAATACAATTAAAAATAAAAAAACCTACAAAATAAATAAAAAATTAGGATCCATATCAAGCGAAAATTGAGATAAAAAATTAGGATCCATATTTGGATCGGTTGAACTTTGAGGGAAGTAGTTTGGATATTGAGGTTACGGGAAATAGCTTGGAATTGGTTGAGGAGGTGGCTGTGGTCGTTGAGGAGGTGGTTGGGTTCGTTGGGGAGCGGCTTGGGTTCGTTCGGGTCGTGGTTGAGATTGAACTTTTGGCCTAAATTTTCTAGGCTTTGTTAATTTTTTGGATGACCCTTCCATTTTTTGTAGAGTGTAAAATTATATAAATGAGATGAAAGATATATAGATGATAGGTAAAAATATATGTGTGTGGAATGTGGGTATATATAGGTAAAAAATTAGTATTTTTTTTTAAAAGCACCCACCCCACCCCCACCCCCACCAACGGCTAGAAACCAACGGCTCGATTGCAACGTAAACCGAGTAAATTAACTCGTTCAACCTACGCGATTTCCTTTACCCGGCCCAACTCGAATCAATAGGGGCGGTGTTCCCCTTTACTCGATTAGATGCGGGTATCCCGCCCCCAACACCCTAAGGCTAGACAAAATTTATTAAGTTACAAATTAGAGTTAAATACGGTTTTAGTTTGATAAAAATAATCATTTCAGTTCAAAAGTTTAAATTTAACTTTTTTAGTCTAATAGTTTCAGTTTTGTTTCGATTAAGGTCCAAACCATTTAACCCCGTCTAACTTTTCTATTAAGTTGTGGTAAAAATACAAAAATACCCCTGACTATAATGGTTACTCTAACTTATTATTATTTTCCATTTCAGTACAAAGTTCCAAACACATATCGAAAGGGAGGGAGAGGAGCTCTCTACCCCCACCCACACCCTCTTCTCCGGCGAGGATCCGACAGACAATGGCGGCAACACAGGCAAGACAACCATGATCACCACCCTATTCCTGTTCTACCAACCACTCAAAACCTCACACACACAAACCCTAAATTCTAGAGACTCTGTCATTTCTTTCTACCCAACCGTAATTTCACCTCCACCCCGTCGCCTGATCTCCGACGCTGAATAACGACAAAGAACAGCTGCGTAGAAGAGATTGATATTGTGAAACCCTAGATCAAAAGAACAGCGGCAAAGGCAGTGGTGGCCTAAAGAGCCTAGATCAATAGATGTTAACACAAGCGAATTAACTGATATTGCGAGTGTGGGAAGCGATTATCTGATTGGAGCTTGTCAATTGGACGATTAGGGTTTCAAAATTTGGGCACAGCAACGAGCGAGGAAGAAACTTGGGCCTTTTCATCCTGTATTCAAGGCGGTGGTCATTGTAATGGAGGCCGCCGGAGCACAGGTGGTGGTGGTGGTGGTCTACGATGGTGGTTGCGATGTTGTTTACAGACCGGACTTGCGTGGCTCGACGAAAAGATTGCTGCTGGTGGAATATTCCGATGAGGAGTTGGTGATGCTGTGGTGGATTGATTCAGTGTTGATGAACTTTTCCTCACAGGAAAATTCATAGAACTTCTCAAATTGGTTGAGGGTGGAGTGGGTTTGCTTCCTCCACACAGGAAAATTCATAGAACTTCTCAAATTGGTTGAGGGATGTTGATTTGGGTTTGAAAAAGAACTTCTCAAATTGGGTTTGTTTTTTAGTTGACTACATAGTCGTCGGAAGGGAGTCGTCGGAGAGGTGCTCCGGCGTTGATGATTAGGGGTGGGGGTGGGGGTGATGGGTTGGGTTTTAGGGTTTGTAAGTGAAAGGAGGAAGATAGCTGGAGAGAGGATGGTTTTTAGTTAATTTATATTTATAAATAAAATAACAAGGGTATAATGGTCTTTTTATACATACTTAACAGAAAAATTTTAACGGGGTTAGTGGACTGAACTTTAATCAAAACAAAACTGAAATTATTGGACTAAAAAAGTCAAATTTAAACTTTTGAACTGAAATGGTTATTTTTATCAAACCACAGGGACTAAACCGTATTTACTCTACAAATTATAATAATGTGAGTTGGTGAAGTATATTTCAACTACTTTCCTAATGGTAAAAACACAAAACGACAGTAAGGTGCTTCCATCTACTCAAGAGGTGGAGGGTTCAAATCCTGTAAGGTTCATATATAGGTAGTTAATATGAGTAATTCTAATATGGACGTAATTCTATATCCTGAGCGCCTACATCAACCAAAGGTGTCGGAACTAGATTGCACAAAACCAAATAGTGGTCTCAGAGTTGATGTCATGAATAACGGAATCAAACCAAGACTTTTCTGACAATAGAGATATCGACTTTCTGATGAACAAATACAGGAGGAGTTCATAAAATAATAGTAGCACCACAGTTGATTCTACGTTTCAACCATGTACTGATCGTCCAATCTCTCGACAAAAGTTCAAGCACGAACAAATTCAGATAATTCAAGTCTTCAACAACTAGTAAAAAACAAGAGTAAACTGCAGTTTACGTCCCTGAGGTTTACACCAAAAATCACTTTACGTCCATCCTTTCAAAAATCTGCTATTTATGCCTTCGCACTTTCTGATTTCATCACTTTTCGTCCTCGGACCAAACGTCCGTTAGTCAATGGTTAGCCTTCAAGGACAATGGTGTCTTTTCACTTCATATTTTAAGGCTATTTTGGTCTTTACCTTCTCTTTCTATGCCTAGTTGATCTGATGCAAATAAACCCTAGCTCCTAAGATTAGAGCTCCATCATCTCCAATGTGTTTGATTACCCCTCTCCTTTCCACGACACACACCAATGAACATGAACAATTCAACTCAATCTCCAAAGAAGTCAATGTTCAAAGCCCCAACAACAACACTACTCAGTTACCCCCAAACCTCCAACCCTAGAACCAGAGGAAGAAACCATGGCGAATTTCTCCATCGCCAACGTCTTCATAGCTTCATTCTCACTGTTACTTTCACTCACACACTCTTTCTCTATAGAGAACCCTACAGATCGGTGCATTTTAGTGCTCCTTGACGACCTAGCCCTCAAGTCTTCACACTCGATCTTCTTCAATTCTCTACAGGCACGTGGATTTGAGCTCGATTTCAAGCTCTCCGATGATCCGAAGATCGCGCTTCAGAGATACAACCAACATTTATATGACGGCCTGATTATGTTTGCTCCGACCACTGAACGTAATCTCGCAAGCTTATTGCGATGTTTTTATCCGTCTGTTTGTGAATTAGGTTAAGTGATGGCTTTGATTGTTTCAGGATTTGGAGGATCTCTGGATTTGGCGGGAATTTTGGACTTCGTGGACTCCTACAAGGACTTGATCGTTGTTGCCGATGAGAATGCGTCTGATTTGATTCAGAGTATTGCTGCTGAGTGTGGAGTTGATTTCGATGAGGTAGCTGCATTTTGTAGGGGAATTAACTATTGATTTGATATAGTTTTTTTTCTAATTTAATAGCATGCAATTTGTTGAACTGTTCAAAATTTGTTTAGGTCTTTTAAGTTTAATTTTTAGTAGATTGCTAACCTGATTAACTAAATACACGGTGACCAATTCTTTGGAGATTGATTTGAATTGTTCATGTTTATTGGTGTGTGTCGTGGAAAGGAGAGGGGCAATGGTAATCGAAGACATTGATCTGCAGATTCAATGGAGAAGGAGAGGGGCATTTTAGTCATTTCACAAATTATTTAACAGATCCATAACGGACGTTTGGTCCGAGGACAAAAAGTGATGAAATCATAAAATGCGATGACATAAATAGCAGATTTTTGAAAGGAGGGACGTAAAATGATTTTTGGTATAAACCTCAGGGACGTAAAGTAGAGGTTACTCAAAAAAACAATCTAGAAATGTTTGAAGTGAAGCCAAATACTAAGATTAATAACTCTCCTAGATCTTTGTTAAAACTAATAAAATAGTTACAAATTACTTTGTTTTTATGAATTAACTATATTCTTTAAATCTAAGATTGTGTAAAATAGTGATTGGTAGAAACCCTTTTTAGCAAAGTTTTTCAAATTGCAACGCAAGTCAACAAGGTTGATTTTATCAAATGAGGAAATGATTTTTTTTAGACAAAACTAAGAGTGAATTTATGACATGACACGGATCTACAGTCAAATTCGTCGGTTTTGGGTTTAGTCTAAACAGTAAATAGGTTCGGGTTAGTTTTTGTCAACCCTATGAACATGCTTGGCTAAGCAGGTCATGTTCGTGACGGCCTGACAGTTTATGAGGTTGACTCTTTAATAATATATATTTTTTTATATATGGTTTATGTTAGTATTTTTATGCTAAAATGTAAAAGATAAAAGAGAAATAAACATCAAATTTTATAGTTAAACGTAATTATTTTATATACACATTTCTTTTGGTCGTAGATTTTTAATTTTAAAGTATTAATATGCAAATAACATAAAATTATGGGTTAAATGGTCTTGTTCGTGTCAACCTGCGAAAACTTATGGCATGTTCCGTTCATATGCCTGGCATAATTTTCGGGTTCACTTTGCGTTCGGGTTGGTGTCAAATTTCCGGGTTTGTGTTGGATTCAACTCATCAACCCGGTCCATTTAACACACTAAAGAAATGAAAAATGCTATTTTCATATTGTAAGAAAAGATGCTTAACAATGGTCCTTGTTCATGTTCTTCCAAGTCAAACCTACCTCTTTACTCTTTGAATTTTAAGTGTTGCAGTTCTGATATAAAAGCCAAAATTGTTTTTATGAATTATTGCAACAAACAAAATTTTGTGAAAGAGAATGGTCTCATCAGAGTCAGACCATTTGTTATAGATGCACGGTCCAATCATGACATCGAATGTCCAGGGTCTAACTAACTTTTTAAGACTCCTTTTATTTCTTTGACTAACCTCTAACATTTGTAATAACACATAATATACAATTCTTTCTTGAGTAGTTATTTGCTAAAGAAGAGCTAATGAGCAAAACTAGAAACCTCTATCAAGAAGTGAAGAAAAACACTTATTGAATGTCGAGAAGTGAACGTACAGTGAATTTGTTAAAATCTAGTGATAATCTAAATATTACACCTTACTGAAAAAATGACATTTCATATTCATAATTCACATTTTTTTCGATAACCGGGAGAACCCGTTTACGCGGTAAACCCTGGACCGTGACCAACACCCTACTAACCGGTCAGAACAAGTAAAGCATGGCCTAAGCCGGGTAGATCGCCTTGTCTAGAGACTAGAACCCAAGTTCTCATGTATGCACCTGAGCCATGAGACTTACCACTTGCATCACTCTAGAAGGTGGGTTGAAGTAAAATAATTCACATATTTTGTTGTTAAAAAATCTGTACTAAGTTCTCTATCCAGGAATCGTTTAACTGGATCAATCGCAAAGGTGTTTGGACCACTAACAAGAACACATTCATAACCCAACAATCTAGTTGATTATTAGAGATGCACAAAAAAACCGGTTTGAAAAACCAAACCAATTTCAAACCGAAAACCGAACCGGTCGTGAACCGGTTTATACCAAACCGGTTTCAAACTGGTTCAAACCGCCGGTTTAAAACCGGTTTGAAACCTATACATTTAAACCGGTTTGAAACCGGTTTAACCCGAACCGAACCGATTAAAAACTGGTTTCAAACCGTTTTTTAAACCGGTCAAACCCGGTCAACGGACCATCTCAAAACGGTTTCAAACCGGTTTTGACTTTTTGTTGACCAAACCGGTTCGGTTTTGAACCGGTTCGGGTTAAAAAACCGTTTTGTGCACCTCGATTGATTATCAATCAAGGTCAAGGGCGAAGCTATGAAGGGGCCAGGGAGGGCCCCGGCCCCTGCCGTTTTTTCCGTTAGTAGTGTTAATTTTTCCGTTTTCGCCCGAATTTTTTTTTACGTATAGAGCCGGCCCCTGCTTATTTTTTTCGGCCCCCGCTTCTTAGATTTTCAAGCTCCGCCACAAGGTTGTTGCAAATCTGACATAACATAATAGATATTGATCTTAGAGATAAATAAGGGAAAAAAAATTATATTCTAAATTAATAACCCTATTTAAAAACCAACCTTTGTCAACAGTACATTCCCAACGGGTGGCTGTCACGTTGCTCTTTCTATTTTTTTTATTTTCGTTTTAACCCCTCTTACTTTATATAATATACACTTTAATACTTTTAATTTCCTAATAATTTTATTTTTCTGTAATAACTTTTGTTGATTAATTTTTTTTATTAAAACGGATCGCTCGCCTTTGTTTAGTTCTTTTTTGTCAATGTTCCGATATAAGTTTTTTTTTAAAGGGAGTTGTATGTAATTTTTTTTAGTGTACGTAAGTTTTAGCCCCACAAACGCGTCGAACCGATCCCGATCAGACTCCTGCAGTGTCGCACGGCTGAAAAAGCGTCTATTACATATTTAAAAGTCATTAGGGGATTGGTTGTTTTGTAAGATTTACATGCTTTTGTTGAATACACCAATCGTGTTGTGCCAAATAACACAACAGTAATTTGATTATTTAGTAGAACTTTTCTTTACATATATGGAAATTGAAACCAAAATAAAACCAAAAAGAGTGCACAGTTCTAACCCGAGGGACCCGGGTTTTAGTATCAAGAGAACCTTTTCTTTCTTTGGTTTTTTTTTTTTGTAATTTTAGAACGTTAATTTTTCCGTTGAATCACTAACATTGCATGAGTTGTAAAAACGAAGCATTACAAATTTAACCCACTCGTCACAACGCACGGGTTTAAAAACCTAGTTAAGGTTTAAAAATATGTTAATTGTGAGAAAGAAGATGCCAAATCCACTTATTTTTTTAGTGCATATCTGAT
Organism: Smallanthus sonchifolius; assembly: GCA_023525975.1. Classification (NCBI taxonomy): domain Eukaryota; kingdom Viridiplantae; phylum Streptophyta; class Magnoliopsida; order Asterales; family Asteraceae; genus Smallanthus; species Smallanthus sonchifolius. The sequence continues at coordinate 21,154,850 of CM042019.1, read as the reverse complement.
TGGGCTGCTGGACACGAGAGTCTACTAGTTGGTTTTAATAGAAGGGTATATATAATATTTTATTTTAAATAGTTTTTAAAAGTATACATGATATTTTAAATTTGATTTGGAATAGATATAAATTGGTAGAGTTGGAATAGATATAAATTGGTTTGAGTTAGGAGTATACATGATATTTTAAATTTTAGTTGAAACTTGGAATACATATAAATTGATTTGAGTCAAAATGAGTTTTGACCCGAATAAGCTTGCCTTGAAATGGGTCATTAAAAAATAAAATTGGTTCACCTACTTTGTTTTCACTGCCGCTAGTGACGATGGACGTCGTGGCGGTAGTGGTTGTGATAGCGGCAGCCAATAGTGGTGGGAGAGGCCTTGTTGACGGCAATGCACAATGATAGGGAGTGTTTGTTCATTTAGACCCATTTAAGTTAGCACAGTTTATAGAAAATGGCTCAAACTGACCCGTTTATAATTTGAGTAGACCTAAATTGACATGCTTTACAACTTTGTAGACCCAAATGAACCATAAACAATTCTTTTACCCAACCCATTTCTTGATGAATGGATCATAATTGCCCGTGTATTTCTAGAAGACCACGTGATTAGAATTCTAAGACAATCACCTAACATCTCCTTCCTATTCCCTCGGCCCTAAACCCCAAACCACACACACTTTTGAATACATGGATCTACATGTTAAGCAGCAGTAGTAACATTTGTGAAGAAAATACAATTGTTCATCAGAAAAAAACTGTTAGGAATCAGAGTCGGTAACGCAGTGGAAAACCACACACGCACACAATACGAAAGTAGAAACATAGAGACGAGAGAATTATAGTGCTTCAGCCAAGATTGACCTACGTCCACTTTGCAACTAGGGTTTATTCTTTATTAAGTGCTCAAAGATTACATTACATCATAGGGTATTTATAATACTAGATTAGGATTAATAAATTAGGCAGCTATTTAGGCTACAAGAAACAATAGAAACTCAGCCACCCTAGGGCCGGCTGTCCTATACTCCTGTCACAAACAAGCCTAGCCAATTAGGCCCAGGCTCGAGCCCGGCCCAACCCGATCCAAAGCCTTCATAACCCAACATTCTTCCACTTGAAGGCTTTGTATAGTCCACAAAATCTATCCAAGTAACCCCAGATTCAGTAACTCCAGCAATCTTCAAAAAAATCCAAGTCTTCCAAACCTCCAGTTCCCTTAAACAAGCTCAGACTTCATCAATTTCCCCTAGTTACAATCCTCCTCTCATCATGTACATGAAGGGCCAGTTGAAGCTCCCCCGAGCTCCAACTCATTCTCTATCTTAACTGGTCTGCACGATCCACTAGTTCTAGAAATAACCCGAGAACCATCACCACTCTCCTCATTCGGCAAGATTCCCATAGGAGAGATTTTCACAGTCGGACTAACGGTCTTCAAAACCCAACGTTGTTTTTTAACAATAATCGGAACACTGCCACCAAACCCCTGACCTAGTTTAGACCTTCGACCCCGCTCGGCTTGAATCACCTTGGCACCAGGCTCCATCCTTGCAAAATGAACCTTCTTTTGCCCCTTAGACTCAGCGAACCTAACTTTGTTTTGAGGGACGGTCACACTTCCTTAGCAGATACTTCCACCATGTATGATGAACCCCGCCTGCTTCCACGAGCAATAACCAGAATACCTTTAGTTACCTTCCACTTGCCTCCACCAAACTTTACTTCTAGTCCCTGTTTATCCAGTTGAACGACAGAGATAAACTTACTCTTCAAAGCTGGAATAACCTTAACATTCTTCAAGTTCCATGTAGTTCCCAAAGAGGTTACTAAATTAACGTCACTCATACCCGTAACACGAGAACATCCCCATTAGCTATCTGTACCGTCCCAAAGTTACCAACCTTTAAATTCTCTATAGTCTCCCCGTTGTGCATCCCGTGAAACGAAGAACCAGAATCCATGACCCAAGAGTCCACACTACAGACCGGTGCATCATCATAACAGACGACCTCAGTAGTGTTCACTTCAGCATAATTTTCCTTTTTCTTATTTGGACATCGACTCTTTACATATCCAACTTCATTACAACTCCAACACTTTACATTTTTTCAAGCTCTAGATGAACTCCTCCCCCTACTCCCACTGCTCATGTTATTATCCCTTCCCCTGCTACCATTAAGTAAATGAGAAGATGACCCTCCACTACAGTTCTTTCGACAAATGTCTTCACCCAAAACACTATCCTGGATCCCGTCAAACTTCAAAGTACCAGTCCCCACAAAATTAGTAATAGCTGTCACAAAACCTGACCAGCTATCAGGCAAAGAAGATAACAGAATCACAGCTTGAGTATCATCATCAAATTTCATGCCTAAGGATGATAACATGGACAAAATTGAATTAATATTGTTAATGTGATCCTTGACTGAGCTGCCCTCGTTCATTCTCTTCATGAACAATTCCCTCATCAAGAACACCCTATTCCCGGCAGACGGCTTTTCATACACGTTTGACAGAGCCGCCATCATACCACAGGCCGTGGTTTCTTTCATGATGTTAAATGTCACGCTCCTCGTCAAAGCCAATATGATCTTTCCTCTTGCTTTCTTGTCCTTTGAGTTCCAAACCACTTCGTCAGCCTTACTCATTCCATTCGGTTTTCTTCCAATGCCATCTCCAAATCATATTCCACCATGCAAAATCAGTCCCGTTAAACTTGTTGATTCGAACCCTCTCGTCTTCAGCCATTGCAAACGAGAAACAGAAAAAACCAAAACAGAAAAACAACCCAAAGCCAAGCAACCTCCAAAGAAAACCCTAAAACCTGAAACACCCGAACCGGCACTTCACCTGCAAAACCCGAGTGAAATCAGTAACTTCTAGGGTCTAAACACCCCAAATCAGCCCCGAACAGCCGTGTCTCCTTCTCCACTTGTGGTGGCACCTAGAGTTGTTGTAACCCTAATTGGCGGCAATCAATAGCCACAAACCAGGCATTAATCAGCCCCCTTTCAGCGACTGAAACAGACGCAACCAGCAGCAAACAAAACGGAATCGACAGCAAAAAAACGGTCTGCAATCAGACCCTTCAGCCGAACACAGAAACATCAGCAATCGAATATCAGAACCAACAGCCCTTCTCGAACAGCCTCTCCTACCTTTCCTCATGATCGAAACAGTGCAGAACTATGTGTAACAAGGACCCAAAGTTATGATACCAGTTGTTAGGAATCAGAGTCGGTAACGCAGCGAAAAACCACACACGCACACAATACGAAAGCAGAAAAATAGAGACAAGAGAATTATAGTGCTTCAGCCAAGATTGACCTACGTCCACTTTGCAACTATGGTTTATTCTTTATTAGGTGCTCAAAAATTACATTACATCATAGGGGTATTTATAATACTAAATTAAGGTTAATAAATTAGGCAACTACTTAGGCTACAAGAAACAATAGAAACTCAGCCACCTAGGGTCGGCTGCCCTATACTCCTGTCGCAAACAAGCCTAGCCAATTAGGCCCAGGTTCGAGCCCAGCCCGGGCCAACCCAAAGCCTTCATAACCCAACAAAAACCTCATAATTAACAAAATATTTTTGTAGACATTCGTAAAAAAAAATCAAATAGTGTCCTGTAAAATTTTTAAAACTGGATCTACCCTGTTTACATGCTCTTCACCCTGCCATACCAAATGCCGAATTTGAAGTTCTAAACCAAGCAAAAACAACTCAAAATGCTTTACATATTGGCTTAAAACCATCAATATACAAAAGCAAACCCGTGCATCCTAATCAACTACAAGAAAGAGTATGGAATCTGTTATTGGCTAAAACATGTGGAAAATTTCCTAATCTGTGCAGAAGAAAGTATGAAGGAATTAGGATGATAAATGACAAAATACCATGAAATTATTTGTTATAAAGATGCATGCATCATAAATGATCAAATCATGATTTTATATACATCTCATTCTGATTTTGGTGTGTTCTGCAAATGCTAAGACTTTCATCTAAATTCCAGTCAATTGCACAAAAGAAATAAGAATCTTGATGGAATGTTTAATATGATAATAATACTACACTTTAAAATCAAAATTGTGATCCATCGAGAAAAGCAAGTATGCAAAAAAGACTTCAGAACAGAGCATCAATGGCAAAAAAAGAGGAACAAATCAATTCTCATATTTACACACATCACAGAAATGAAAGATACAGGAGCAATCCAAGTATAGAGATTTCGATTCGTCACCGATAACACATTGCTAGCTTCATCACTCTAACTGTATCATACAACTTCAATAACACCCAGAAGATTATTAACCTCTACCATGGAAAATTTCCATGATCCTAGATGATAAGAAGGCATGGAGTTAAGGATTCATTCAGAACAAATTCATAAAGCTCCGCCCTTGGTTTTAAAAAGCGCGCCTAGGCGCAAGGCGACCTCGGGCGCAACCCCTATCACTTTTGTGTAGGTAAGGCGAGCGGTGTACATAAAGCGCAGGTGAGTCACGCTTTTCAAGCAAAAAATCTGCGTACGGCGCAGGTCTGAGGCGCGCTTTTCGTACAGGGGCTGAGTTCGTGCTCCAAGATGTTATCCAATAGACCTTTTAGGTTGTACATACAGGTTATTTAGATATTAAACCATATATAAAAAGCTTATTCGTGTCTATATTTTGGAAAAATAATATATTAAAAATTTATATAACAAATTACGCCTCGCGTACGAATAGCGACGCGCTTTCACGTTTTGAGCTTGTCGCTTTTGTGCGCTTCTCCCTTTTTAAAACCAAGGTTCTGCCCAACAGCTAGGGCTTCATCTATGGAATAACACCACAGACAGAATTGCACTACCATATAACAATGATTTCCATAGAGCATATAGCAATTTCAAATTCAAATACATCAAGTAAGAATCAGTAAATCAAGACCTATAGCAGCACATGAGATTCATAGTATTTTAAAAGATACATATAGACAGAGACATACACTTTGTTCGAAAATCCAAGAGACTTAGTGCTGACGTCATCATCAACCGAAAACAAAGGCTTCATTCTTTCATCGCCTCAACTTCATCGGCAGAAGGCGGCACATCTTTACTAGGAATAACAGCATGACCGTTCTTGTTAGGGCTGACGTCATCTTCAACGTCATAGTATTCATCTTCATCTTCATCGGAGCCGAAATCCAAGCGTCGGTTGGAGAACAGAGACCAGATCAAGTACATAGTAGCTGCGGTGAGAGCACCGCATCCGGCGCCGAAGAGCAAAGCGCCGACGATGCTCATGATGTCCATGGTGCGATCGTGAAACGAGGAAGAAGCGTAACGGTAGGGTTTTGAAGATGCGACGTCGTTTGGTGACGGTTTAACAGCGCGGTCGGTGAAGATCGGGCGGGTAAAGAATCTGGTGCGGCGGAATTCGTGAATTTCAGTGATGAAGAAGGTGAAACTAGGGTTTTGGACGGCGAAATTAGGGTTTCGGAGGTGATTATCGTCGGCAGGGTAGTAGGAAGAGGAGGAGGAGGAGGAGGAGGAGGATGTGATGAAGAAGATCGTCTTGCAAGGTCTGGCGGTGGCGGAGATGGCCAAGACGCCGACGATGACGGAGAACAGGAGGGCGGCGGCCGGAGATGCCATTAACACGGAGAGAGAGAGAGAGAGAGAGAGAGAGAGGTGATTTGTTTGTTTGTGATTGGGGATTTGGGGGAGAATAACGGAGTTAGATATCAACGGAATTAGGAGATTATGATTGGGTGTGGAGGGTGTACAGTAAGCCGACCCCAATATGGGTTAAGTCAAAGTTTAATTATCATTTTCTTTTATGAGTGAATCATAAAAGTAATCATATTTTACACTATAGTGTTTGAATTCTATTTGTTTGTTTCTAAAAAAAATTATTTATGTCAAAATAATCATTGATTTTTATAAAAAATTAAATATATGATGAGATCTTCAATGGAACGCCTGACATGGATGGCCTGTAGGAAGCGTAGCGTTGGAAGACGAAGAGGAAATCCTTGTGTAAGGCGAGCTCAGGCGGGTTATGTGAGAGGGGAGGAGAGAGGGTGTGTCGCCCGTGAATAGGAGGAAAGAGGGAGCGTCCAAGCGAGAAGGGCTGACGTGGAGGTGCTCGTGCCCACCTGCAATGGAGATGGTCTATACTGTAAGCCAATCCGTTATAACCCGCCGCTGCCACCGCCGCCTCTACGTCGGTCCACTGCCACCACTCACCATGTTAGTTGTTGACTTGTTTCTTCACTCTTATTTGTTGTTTGTAAAAGAAAAATCTAGGGTTTTGTTGTTGTTTGGCATAGACAAGATTTTTGAGACTTTTGACAATTTAGATGTTAGAAACTTTGAATTTGATGGTAAATTAAGATGTTAATTTGTTGTCTCTTGAAACTTAATTTGTTGGGACTTTTAGTAAATTTAGATGTTAATTTGTTATGCGTATGATGATTTCTCAATTAAACAATTAAAACAAGGGTTGCATATGATGATTTCTCAATTAAATCAATGGAACGGTCAAACTTTGGAATTGCTAGTTGTTATTGGTTTATTAATCTATTGATTTATGGTAGAACATTACATAATACAGATTGCTAATACAGAAAAGATGGTTATTTCATCGGATTCGATGAAAATTCAAAAGTTCTTACCTTGCATTTGAATGTGTGATCTCTTTTGATGTACATATGGTTTTTACATGTCTAGTTCTTAGTTGTGCCAACTCATAGCCTAGACCTTCATTATCCTCTAAGCAAGTTAAGGCTTGTACTTTAGAAACCACATGTGTTGGAGCGTTTCTCTCAACATACTTGTTTTTTAATTACACACACTTCAATTATCTTACACATACTTGCATAAGATGCATATAGTGTAAGCCACACTTAAGAAAAATGACCATTTTCTTCAGTTAGTCTTTTCTATGGCCATCTTGAAATTTTCAATTATATTATCGAATGATGTTAAAAGGGGGAGTAGTCACTCATACAAGGTTAGACATTCAAACAAAATCGACTATATCAAGATCATAGAGGAAGAAAACATACTTTGAATGAAAAGAAGAGAGAACATACTTAGGCGGAGTGAATATCAAATTATTCAAGAATTGTAATTAAGTTTTGTATGTGTTTTTTAAAGTGTTTACTTTATATACAACTTAAGAAAATAAAATGAAAAACAGAAAGATATGAAAAGAACTAAAACAAGGGTTAAAAACATATTAGTCGTATTCTATTCTTTTACTTCTAAGTATTAATTTGAGTTGGTTGTGTTTATCATCTTCAAATATGGGGATATTGTTAGGTCAAACTCTAACATAGAATAATTTGATGATTATAAAATGATAGTTTTATGATGGTGATTTTAGTGTCATGAAGATCATTTTGGTATAATTAGATTTACTTAAGACCAATTGAGAAGTTAGGATATACATTGATGCAAGTTATGAGGTGCGGAGTGCGCACTTGATTAAGATCATTCTAAGTTCTGTATAAAGTAACCCCGGTAGTTCAAGGAGGCGAAGTCCCTTAGATCAGCGGGTCCGACGGTAGTGACCCTGTAGCGGGGTCCAAGGGGCGGCAATCCCTGGTGGGGGTCTAAGGGGAAAAGTAAACGATTAATCCTAATTTGTTTGTTACGTGAAAGGTGTTTGGATAAGGATGCTTTGAGATAAATATTTGTATATGGTTTATTGAGTCATGTTTATCGGTTTTATTAGATATGATTATATAGTTGGTTTTAAATATTTATTTAATTTGTTTGAGTTGGACTAGAATTGAAAGTTGTAGTCTAGTATGATTAGACTTATTTAGTTATAAATAGGGTTATATTGTATTGATTTTACTGTGTCAAAAATTATAATAAACAGAAAAAGTCAATCTTTTGTTGAGATCAAATTCCGTGTTCGTGTTCTTGGGACTGATTTCCAACAGTTGGTATCAGAGCTTAGTGAAAGAGAACGCCTTTTCGAGAGTCGTTTTTTAGGAAGGGAAAGGGGAGCAGCCCCTTTGGCTGCAGGACTGAAAACGAGAAAGAAAGAGAAGTCAGCAACAACATATTTTGAGGAGTCTTTCATGAGAATGAAGCAGGTGATCTGATTTAGTTGTGATAAGATAACTTCAATACTTGATCAATCAACCCGGTCCTTCCCGCCAAGGATAAGAACAGAGTAACCGATGTAGGTTGTTCTTTTTAGCAGAAGATATCCGATCAGATTTGCGGGTAGGTGGGCGGAAAAAGATTCGTCAAAGCATGTGGCTTTGAATCTTGTCGTGCCTAGCAGGGAAATAAGAAAAAGGTAGAAGCGGCAAGCTTGTTTTTCTTCAATCGGTGGTCAAGAATGGGGTTGTTCTGGTGACCCGGGAAGAGGGATATCGATAGTGGTCAAGTGGGATTGTAATTTATAGCAAAAGATGTCGAATGAAGATGTTTGGTAACGAGGGTGTTACAGTGAGCATGGGTTATGTTCCAGTTGTTGAGGTTCAAATCATCGGGACACCAAACATGGATAGAGTTTTGGCAACAAGAAGATTAGGAGATCGTGACGGAACACATTAGGATTAAGGGGAGATTAAAGGATTAATCCTAATTTGTTTGTTACGTGAAAGGGGTTTGTATAAGGATGTTTTGAGATAAAGATTTGTATATGGTTTATTGAGTCATGTTTATCGGTTTTATTAGATATGATTATCTAATTGGTTTTAAATATTTATTTAATGAGTTTGAGTTGGACTAGAATTGGAAGTTGTAGTCTAGTATGATTAGAATTATTTAGTTATAAATAGAATTATATTGTATTGATTTTATCGTGTCAAAAATTATAATAAACAGAAAGAGTCGATCTTTTGTTGAGATCAAATTCCGTGTTCGTGTTCTTGGGCCTGATTTCCAACAAAAAGCCTGTGGTGGTGATGGCGTGAAGAAATCTTATTTTGACATGTTTGTTTATAGATCAGAAGTTGCTTCAGATTCACATTATTGGTGAAAAGTTATATAAATTTGATGACTGAAAGTACTGATAAATCAGAAGTAAGTTTTTGTTTGATCATTGGTAGCAACTTGGCTTCGGTAGTAACTCTGTTACTACTGATGATATTTTCTACTTGATATCCTACCAAGCAGTTATAACCGTCAACCGCCATGCCTATTCATGAAGATTTGCAACGTTTCATCGTGACTCTTCGACCCCTATATATAGGATTCAATTGGTTTGTTTTTTCTTCGATGAATTAACTTCGTTATTTCATAGAAAATCCATACTCGTTCTTTCGTAGAAACTTTGTGTCTTATCATGTAGAAACCTAGAGAGGGAAGGGATGAATAGGTTTTCTTTTTAAAACTTGTTAATTAAGAAAACTAACTTGTATGGGTTAAACTCTTGTTAAAACTTTTCTGATATAAACAAAAAAGAAGGTAAATAGTTTAAGGTAAGAATGACAAAATCGATTTATGGAGGTTCAAGTGGATGTTAACTAATCTACCCTTCGTCATCTCCCCGATTCTCCAACCGAGAGTTGCTCCACTAAAAGGTATCTCTTGAACGGAAGAGATCACCGATACACCAATAGAAAAGAAAACTCTAATTAACATGGTTGAACCTTTGTTCTTCCTAGTATAAACTGCCTGCTCCAATGTGCATTTCTTGAATTCAAATGATTGTAGCATGTGATCTAATTTCACATTCCATGCACGTGATTTTTGTCTCAGTCCATATAAAGCTTTAGAAAGTTTGTTGTCCTTGTCTTCACTTCCAGATTTCACAAAACCTTCAGGTTGTGAGACATAAACTTCTTCTTTAAGATCTCCATGTAGGAATGCAGGCTTTACATCTAAGTGGTGTGCTTCCCATTCATTGTATGCTACCAAAGCTAGAATGAGACGTATTGTCTCAAGTCTTGCTACAGGAGCAAAGACTTCATAAAAGTCTACTATGTGTTGCTGCACATAGCCTTTTGCTACTAGGCTAACTTTATATGTTATGATATTTCCATTTGCATCCCTTTTGGTTTTGAATACCCACTTCAGACCAATTGCTTTATGATTAATTGGTAAAGAAGTTAACTTCCAAGTTTTGTTCTTATTGATGGATTCCGATTCTGCTTCATAGCTTCTATCCATATTCCATCTTCTGCCGCCTCTTTATAATTCATTAGCTCTTCTTCTGCAAGAAGCAACTCATTTGTTTCTACCTATGATGCTAGTTCATTTTTTTGTCAAGGATTTAAAGCCTTGAATAGGTGTATGATCAAATGGTCTAGCGGAACTTCTAGAAGTTGATGGATTTGTTATGACCAACCTAGGACAACGGTTCCTGAAATAATTTGGGCCACCGCACTCGTAACAAGCACGACCCTGGGTGATAGCAGCAGGAATAGGAACAGCAGGTTGGTAGACTTGGTTAACTGGTGGAACACGACAGGTGTTAGCCCAATGTCCATAACGTCCACAAGTAGTGCACAGACGACATGGTATGTTAGCAGCATGATGGAGCTTGCATGTGTTACACAACGGTAAGGTTCCCGCATATGGCTTCTTGTTGGGGTTGAAGGTAGTAGGGGCTACTTGGGCTAATGGTGCAGCAGGGGTGATAATAGCAAAATTAATGCTGATGTCGGTCAAACGGTCTATAAAACTAAACACAAACTAACCTAGACACTCTAGTTAAACTCTAGACAATTCTACTAAACTAGACCACAAAGACAGGCAAGTGTACCTATCAATTGCAACACAACTAACAGAAGTCCGGATATCGAACCCACGAGACACTGACTCTAACACAAATTAGACTCTAACTAGGACTTAATATTTGGTTTGGATTGGGGGGGGGGGATTCTACGAACTAAGATTAAACTAGGCAATGAATACTAAAGAAGACAAACGACTATCTAACAAGGACTGGGATGAAATCAATACGAATGGAAAGGACTGCCTAGGCTGTGAATCATGAATGCTAAGCTTGGCTTCTATTGTTTAAGGAATATGATATGGAACTGGGTTCTAAAGATATGACACCCTCAAGACTGACTAATGGATTCCCGATCACTCTCGGTCGCAGGATGTGACCAGAAGACTACTCAAAGGCTATTAAACTCACCAGTTATCGGATCATCTCTCGGTATCACCGGGTATGCTATATAGACTCGATAGACAACTCACCTCTCGGTTACGCTATCTCAATACATCAAAGATGCAAGGACCAATCTGAATTCACTATGTTTGACACGGATTAGCAACAATACCAGACCTCTAAGGAAACGCCCTCTCAGACAATTCGCACTCAGAAACCCTAACACTGATGACTAACCGATTACCTATCACTTTTTCAGATATTTAGATAAGAAGAACACTTGATTTTAATTGATTATTAGTTGACAATCCTATTGTGACTACGTCTAGACAACCTCAAACTAATCGTAAACACAAAGTAAACGACCTACTACACACTCATTCATGAAAGAAATTCAACAAAGCATGTATGGATGAATCAACCAATAAACAATCAATAACAAGCATGCATATTCATCAAACACATCAAATCAGATCTGGACTAGAGCATAAAATCAAATCAATATCCCAAAAACTAATAAAAATCCAATCTTTAACATCCAATCATCTTAAACCTAGGCAGTTATAAAGTTTTAGCCAAGAAACATGATAAATAAAGAAGTATCAGAATTAAAGATAGCAAACAAAGTCATAGAACACAGATCAAGAACAACCGAATGATTAATCGTGACCGAATGCTTGATTCTAACCCGATTTGTCTCCAATACCTTGAAACCTTGATCAAAATCCATTCTTTCTTGCCAAAATCGCCCAAGATCCAAGCTCTGGCGGTAATTAGTCGATTTCCTTGAAGAATGGCCGACATAAACATTAAAACCCTAAAAATTCCTCAAAAACCGGATTAGCCGGTCTCTCGCAGTCGGGACACTATCTGGCTTCCCACGCCTGCCGCGAGGGATCTTCTCTTCCTCCCTCGCGTACCGTGAGAGGCATAAATTCTCAGAAAATTGATTTTTCTTCTTTTGATTCGTCCTCTTTCCCCGTGTGCTCGATTTCTCCAGGATTTAGCTCCGCTTTCCGCTCCCTTAGCACACTATGACCTGCAAATCTGACCCGAACTCAGAACGAACTTAAAACAATATAAAACGATTACAAAACTATACAATTATGCACAAACTTACATGGATAAATACATGTGTTTTGCAACACATCAAACATCCCCACACTTACACTTTGTTCGTCCTCGAAAAAAAAATCTGCAATGGAATCATAACTGGACAAAGATTTATCATTCTCAATTTTTGATCAACACAAATATAATAACGTATTATAGTGCAATAATCGGTATTTCTATCCGACTAAACCCAAACACCAAATATCAAGCCCCCGAAAAATGTTCTAATCCAATTTATACAACGGGTCAATCAAACTATGGATCTCACACTTAAAAGCTACACTTCCACCTAATCCCGTCTCACGGTCATGTTTAGACCAGGGTTAGATCATGTAGATCTTCCCACCACAGTACTCCAAAATCTTTATGTTTTCCAAATATAGATGATTTGATGGAATGAAGTGGAATGAGTAGTATTAGATGTATGAATCAACCTTACCTAGTGGTGCATCAACCGAGAAACCATCCCAGAAGGTAGCACATAGGCTGTAACCATATCAATCAAGCACATAAGAATTCAACTTAGAGGCGTATCCACAGAGTCACTATCCCCGTGGGAAACACATAAATCAAACCTTATTTATCCCAATTATTGATCACTCAAGTCCCGACCCATGGGTGTATCAACCAAGTCGCTATCCCGGAGGGTAACACGTAGGACGAAACTTAAGCTTTCAGTTATACTCATAATGAATGGAAAAATGGAATGCGGGCGCCACCAACTCTCGAATTCATTTTCATAAATGGGGAGTGGTGTGCCAAAAATATTTCAGAAACATAAAAACCTTAGCTTACTGTGGTACCTATCATCCTATGTTGACAGTTTCAGTTTCACCGTTTTCCTAAGATGAGAACCCACAAGATTTCATGATTTAATTAAATTATTAATCCTAAGCAACACCTTCAGGATATTTAAGCTCTTCAACTGGCTGGGCCTACCAATTCATCACAAATTAGACACGTTTTCTATTGTTTTATTTTATTTTACTTTAGCATGCTATGACCAGTTGTACTATCATTTTCCATGTACTTGCAAGACTCTAATTCAAAGGACATTTTTGAAAAAATTTCTACAAATTACAACAACAGACTCAATATACAAAACCTAGACGAATGTCTCCCATCCCCACACTTAAAATTAACATTATCCTCAATGTGGACCGAGAAACGACGGAAACAATAAAACAAAGAAAAAATTACAAAATAAAAATAAACAAATAAAAAAAACTATACAAAAATCGGAACAGACTTCCCTGATAAAATGGCTATGAAATTCCTCGTAAGTCGTGCTCCCTCGCCTTCCATTCGAACGCGCTCAGCTCACAATTATTCCAAGTACTCCTCGCGAACAAAAGCGGCTAAATTCTAACACATACTAGCAACCACGTCAAACAAAATATATATACAATAACAACACCACCAACCCGTGGCTAAACCCCCAGATATGTACACTACTATATATACAAGAGTTTATGTACAGGAATGGAAATACAAGAATGAAATACATAAAAAGAAATACATAAATGAAAATACATGAACTAAACTATATACAACCCGGCAAAAGGCAACTGATGATCACTACTGGTCACCTCCCGTCTCTGGACGATCCGGCTGCTGCTGGTCTGGTGCCCTAAAGAACGGTGGGATCTCGATGCCCCGGTGCGTCAACATGTACCGTATGGCATCGTCATGTCGATCCAATCGGTCAAAAATCTGATCTCGCAGTGCCTCGAGAGTCAGTGGTGCCGGTGGTCTAACCCTCAACGGGTGCTGAACCTGGGGCGCTCTATGTGGTGTAGAATCCTCTGGCGTGCTGTCGGCGCCCCCATCTCTACTGCCTCCGCGACAGGCGTCCCTGCAGGTGGTGGAACCTGCGGACCCTGCTGGATCTCCATGAATTACGGGGGATCATCCATCGTGATGATCCCCGCTAATCTCAGCTCGACAAGACCGTACGGAAAGGTATCCGGGCCCGGTGTAAGTAGACGGCCCGGATAGCGGTCAAAAACTCCCAAACGCTCTGCAAGCCTGCTGATATAAGGCCCGAGCTCTAGCCTAGCCTCTGGTCCACCGCGACGACCCCTGGCAATAGATGAAATGAGAATGCTCGCCAGGTTGGCCTCTCGGCGGCCAACGATGCAATATAGGCAGAAAAGATCCAGCTGGTTGCACTTCTTAATACCGGACCAGCGTTCGATGAGAGTTCAAGCCAGTATCCTATGAATGTAGCGGATAAGGGGTCGCAAATAGATGACTCAACCAAAGAGGAAGAGTACGGCCCATCGGCGATGGAATGCAAGAAGTCACGCAACTGACTGTCGCTGACCCCCTGGTCGTGTCGCCTCCTGAATAACCCACGCAAGCTCTGTAGAAACGGTTGTGCTGCCACCTCGGCCTCGGTGTACCACCCCGTGGAAACCGCAAAATATGGCACCGACATCTCTAAAACCTGTCGGCCAAACGCAAACGACACTGCAGCAGGCTCCTCGAACTGGCCTGTAACATACCTGAAGGTAGTGTGGAACTCGACGGTGAGCTCTAGGTACTGTGTGGCGTCACAGGCCAATGCCGCCGTCCAACGGGCATCAATAAGCTCATGTAACCTATGGAGCTGCCCTAACTCCTCGACGAGCCCCCAATCAAATCCTCTATGCTGATATAACTCCATATCCACGAACCTCTCTAGCCGGACAGCCTCCTCTGTCATGAGATCGAATCGGAGGAGGGTATGGTGCTGAAGAACTCGAGCCTCTGTCGGCGTCGACTCCGCATCGGGCGTGGGACGGGCCTCAGGAATGGCGTATCAAATGACACACGACGCCCGAAGAATCGGGAGCGGCTCCTCAGCCTCTCCCCTAGGGTGGGGAACTGGGCCCCGCCTGCGCTTGGGCGCGCTGGCCGACTCTCCGCGGTCGTACATACCTGCATTTACAAGTTAGAAAACAAATATACAATAACAAAAATATATCACGGGTCGGAAGGCCGTATAACATTTCATTCGCGGTCGTCCGACGTGCCAGAACCTCAAAAGGACACTACAAAAATTTAAAAAAATTGAAAAATTCGGGATACCCTATTTGTTTATTTAAAAACTAGACAACCCCACCCGAATAGAGATTGAGTACGGGCGACACAGTCTAAACCTACAGAGAAATCGATAAGTATATCCCATTACAAATTATACAATCTACGACAATTTTCTAGACCATAAGAAATATACAAATAATAAACTACGAATAGCTAATATCATGACTACAATTACAACCTACTTTAAACTATTAATTCATAATTTGACCCATTTTACTAACTTTAACCTAATTGTGACACCCGACATTTCAGGTCAACATCCGTACATGTTATAAACAAGTTTAAATTATAATTGTTTTGTGATTTACTTAATTTCACAAACAAGGACATTAAGGTCTAACAAAAATCGTACAGGGTCTCATTTCACATTCTGGTAATTCTAGGAGTTACCGGTTCACGTACCAGGATAACCCGACTAAATACGAACACTAGTGGTTAAATTTACACTTAAATCAAATGGTTTGATTTATTTAACCCCACCCACTCCCATTGACCAGAAATCTCGGCCTCAAGGCCATGTGGGTCCATCCCACACCCTAAATTTCAACATCTTCTACTTTCTTAAGCAATCTCCCATACCACCTCATTTTCTATCAATTCATCAAGAGCAAAAACCCTCAACCCCTGTCATCTCTCTCTTCTTCTACGACAACAACAAGAATACCTATCTCCACTTTCTTTTGGGGTTCTTCCATAATCGAAGACTCGAATCCTTTATTTCGGTGCTATAAGGAGAGTTCCAAGTGTTTTCTCAAAGGATTTTAGCAGGAGAAGTCAAGATCATTCTCTTTTTCTCTCAAAAATCGTCATCTCTGTCCAGAGGTAAAAACTCGATATTATCCACTTTATTTTCTTTAAAACCGTACCTAAGCATACAAAGGTTCAATCGCAAGTAAGATAACAAGAAAAGTGTGTCAAATTCAAGATTTGAACATAAAAATATACAGGACGAATTCTGTCAATCAAAGTGCAGTAATCGAAACTAGGAGTTTCGATACCTGTTCAATCGAAACTAGGAGTTTCGATACCTGTCATTCAATCGAAACTAGGAGTTTCGATACCTATTCAATCGAAACTAGGAGTTTCGATACCAGTTTACTCAATCGAAACTGGGAGTTTCGATACTAGTTGTTCAATCGAAACTAGGTAGTTTCGATACATATTGCTCAATCGAAACTAAATAGTTTCGATACCCTTCTTGCCAATCGAAACTAGATAGTTTCGATACCTAACTACTCAATCGAAACTATGAAGTTTCGATACTCAATTGCCCAATCGAAACTAGGAAGTTTCGACATCTGTTCATCAGTCACATTGGGCAGTAACTTAGAACTGTTTTTATAGCAAAACAAGTGTTGAAAATCTAAGAAGATATTTAAACAAAAGCAACTAGATTTACTAGGTCGATGAACAATTTGCAATATGAGACGTTCGGTCTTAACATAATTTACCCTTTGGTATCTAGGGTACGAATAGTCAAGTTTGACTACAACAAGTATCATTACAAGTATACACAAACTCAAGGTGAGTTCACTGTCCCCTTTTAACTTTTAATGTTTTAGAAACATCGGGGGAGAAACATACTTGCATAACACGTTTGAAAACACGAAACATCATTACTTGATACATCTTAGAAAACATGGAACACGTACTTATAAACATTTTCATATGGTAACAAGAAAACAAGACCCGACCTTTATGTTTGCATGAGTGAACACGTTTGGAGCTCGTAAAGTCCCCTGACCATCATATTTTATAACCATTAGCTAAGGATAGCCTGGGATTCTATGGATAGTACTATTGGGTCTGACACCCCCGGTCATGGTTAGTCGCGCTAACCATGGGTCCCTCTGGCCAAATGACCGCATAGTGTTCTAATATTGCTCGTGAGGTACGAGTGAGGGGCAAAACACCTGGTCTTGGTTTGGTTATGCCTCATGTATGTACATATTATTTGTATTCCTAGCTAGTCTACAAATGGGTCAACATTACTTGTTTTGTTTATCATATTCATTGAAACGTTTTCGTGCAGATGGATCTGCCAATCACTTATACACAAATGGTTTTGCCATTCGTTTACGTGGAAATGTTTTCATCACATGTTTTCATTGAGAAAACTACTCGTTTTATGACTATGAAGTCATCACATGTTTTCATTGAGAAAACTACTCGTTTTATGACTATGAAGTCATCACATGTTTTCATTGAGAAAACTACTCGTTTTATGACTATGAAGTCATCACATGTTTTCATTGAGAAAACTACTCGTTTTATGACTATGAAGTCATCACATGTTTTCATTGAGAAAACTACTCGTTTTATGACTATGAAGTCATCACATGTTTTCATTGAGAAAACTACTCGTTTTATGACTATGAAGTCATCACATGTTTTCATTGAGAAAACTACTCGTTTTATGACTATGAAGTCATCACATGTTTTCATTGAGAAAACTACTCGTTTTATGACTATGAAGTCATCACATGTTTTCATTGAGAAAACTACTCGTTTTATGACTATGAAGTCATCACATGTTTTCATTGAGAAAACTACTCGTTTTATGACTATGAAGTCGTCACATGTTTTCGAGGAAAACAACCTTACATTAAACCCGTGTACATATTTTCAATGTTTTCGAGGAAAACAGTTTCGTATCACGGCCATGTACACAATATCAATGTTTTCAAGGAAAATCACTTTACATTGCAACATTCAAACCTGTGAACTCACCAACCTTTGTGTTGACATTTTTAAGTATGTTTTTCAGGTAATTCATAGCCATGGCACGGTTGGAATAGGCTAGCTATGTTGGATCAATTCCTAGTAGCTGGAAGGACGTAAAATATCAAGTCTCAAGTCTATCGTTGATCTAGAAAAACTTAGATCATAGTATTACTTAGTTTTAGTAATTGTATATGTAATCAAGTCTTAGAAATCACTATTACAGCTTCCGCTATCGTGTAATGAACCAATCGTTACAACCTGTATTTATTTAATAAGTAAATAAATTTGGGGGTGTTACAGATTGGTATCAGAGCCAATGGATTTAGCGAATTAGGTTTCCTTAGTGATACCTAGGCTCTAACCGGACTCATTTAGGGACCAAGATTTCTAAGACTTGCATCACACTAAGAACACCCAAGACTTGAGTAAAGAAATTCCAACCGTTGCCGAACGATTTGTGTAGACTATTAGTGTATGAAGTTACACTAGGGTATCATTAGCTATACTAATACAATTACATGGCACATGTAATGAACACTTAAACATATATAACAATATGGAAATAATAAACACCTACGACATGTTACTGTTCGGATTACGAGTCAAGAATAACGGGTACTCAGCATACTTCAACCTTAGAAGATCGAGTTACGAGCTGAGCTTGGACAACGACGGCAGCGATCGTCAGTTACCGATCTTGGTATCACAACAGGTTGAACCCGTGCCAGAATCTGTACCTATACCTGCACCACAACTACTCCAGCCATGGAGGCAAATATCTTTTTAACGTATTTACGGTATAAATACTCTCCTTCACAAGTTGTCGGATCGGATGCCTAGACTCTCGCCATGAGATATGGCAGACAGGATTGCCCAGACAGAAGGGAATTCAAGGTGGATAAGCAGGACTAAGTGGGAGAGAACTCCAAGGGTCAGGAGACCCAGACATACATCAGGATCATGTGGATCCATGCATATATACAGACTTGGAGCACGAGTTGCTCGACACTCATTTGAGGATCTCTGCCCAACACATAGTGCCTGAATTTCACCATACACATTTTATTTTAAGAGACACTGGTGGTGCCTCTCTACCATTAGCCTCATCCGACAACATACAAATTCGACAGATTCAGGAGTATTGGTACACATAATGAAGAGTAATCCGATAAAACAACACACACCCCTGTGCAAATGTGCAAACACAATCTAACGATTATTTCAAATCCCGTTTGATTAGAAGCTGGGGATAGGAGAAACACTATAGGGATCAGGCAAGGCAAATTATTATTACGGGTGCACACGTAATCATAATTTGCAGTGCATGGAAACTGTAGTAAGTCTTGCTGTCCAAGCTAATGATCAATCCATGTTCCCAGTCAACTGATTTTAACAAATCAGACTTCTCAATTAGGTGCTCACAAAGCATTTTCCTAGTTTTGGAGGAACGAGAGAAATTCAAATTGAATTTAACCAATCCTTAGTAAATCCTGAACGATGAAGGAATTCGCACATTCATTCTTTGAGATTCTACTTGTCAGGAATGCTTCAAATTGAGCGTTACCACAACTAACACTTACAATAATTGCACAATTAGTGGGAGATTATAGCGTAATCTCAGGATCCATCATACAGTTCAATCTCACAATTGCTTGAAAGTTACGCCAAGTGTGTTATGCACTAACTTCAGTAATAGGGCAGGATATTATTCTGACCCGCATACACATGGCACCTATGGATATTGTGAAAGCTCGACATGAGACAAGTAGGAAATCGGACATTTCAGAATGTCGGTCAAACAGGATTGCTCTCGCAGCCATTGACATTCAATATACCTTTAAGTCTGACTATTCTCTCTGCAATGGATAAGACGGGGTTAATGCTCAAGTGAATGCCAAAGAAACCTAAGTGTGGACTAACGACTATTGTCGCACTAACCGGAAAACGACATGCAAAACTCTTAAAGGAGTCCCAAAATGCGGAATTTCATGCTAATCTCATTAGCTCATGATATGCATAAGGGGCGTAAGCTCAAGCTATTCACAACAGGCCACTGTTCACAAAGAGCTGAGAAGAATAATTCATTACTCTTTTGTACTTGCACTTCCCAAAGGTTCATCTTGATGGATGGATCCCAGATTTAGCCTAGAAAAGAGGTGTGATTGCATCTTTCACTCCTAGTTTTCTATAATTGGGAAGCTCTAGAGCATCTATTGTTAAGAAATGATCTCTTGGAGTAGACTCAGTTGGAATACAAAAGTCTCGACGTTCAACACTCATTACCTCAAGTTTATCTTTGTGCTAAGGATTTTGAGGCTATAACCTATATGAGTGGAATACGTAACAGTAAGTCACCAAAGCACCATTCAAACACTAAGGAAGTGCATACACACTGTATGACAAATAGTTGGCTATCAACCCTTTCTGCCAACTTAATGGGTTGACAAACCCATAGCCCATTTTGGGGAAAGCACTAATTCGATGAGACCATTCTCACAGTATTACTATTCATTCCCTCAGCTAGACGGAATGTGAATATTCCAAACAAACATCGAACTTCGTATGGCTTACATACTTTGAAGTTATGATAGTCGAGACATGAGTTTACAGATCAGGACGCTACAACCCAAAGGCTAGTCTGCCTCAGAAGGGTGGTACAAGCAACGGGTAAAGTGGTGATTAGACTCGAACTTTGCTAGTAAGAGCACACAAGGAATCTTGAAATATTAAATCAATTATGACCCATTTTAAAGGAAGATCATAGATAACACGAAACCTGAATTAAGAGAAAAGTTTTAGTCCGAGAAAATGCTTTCGAAAAGCATAAGAGGGATAAACATAAAGTTTAATTTCCGTACTGTGTCATTACTACCCAGTATTCAACTAAAACCTAGACACCTCGTCGAGTAATTCTTTCCTAAGATCTATAGAGATCTGCTTTTGTGACAAAGTGAGTAGACGAATAGAGGGTATGTGTCAACATACGCTCAAGATTCGTAGGCACCATTCCTTTCATTACCAGGAATGAGCATCACATAACCCTACCATATTGAGGGTAATCAAATAAAGTGGTTCTTGCACGTTTAATATAGTTAGTCGGGGAAGTATTCGCTTTGCTTTCGAATACCGACTACCAAGTAAATGGAATCAAACAATTGAAACCTAAGTTGGATGATACAGATAGAATTTGGGTACCAGGTATCGGTAGCCTATGTGGAAGGTTATGGATGAAGTCCATAAGCCCAAGTACTCCATTCATCCAGAATCGAATAAAACGTATAAGGATCCCGAGGAACTCCATTATGTGGCAAAACATGAAGGGAGAAATTGCTATCTATGTTGGGAGATAACCGACAGTAAAAGCAGAATGTTAGGAATCACCTGAGTGAACGCAAAAACCGCAGATTCCTCAATGGAAATGGGAGGAGAATTCCATAGGTTTCATTACAAATCTACCCAGAACACCTAACGGCTATGATACTATATGGGTAATCGTCAGTCGTTTGACGAAATCCGCTAACTCCCTACCAATAAAGGAGACAGATAAAAGTAAGAAGCGTGCGAGGCTAAATATTAAGGAAATTAAGGCTAGGCATGGTATGC
This sequence comes from Smallanthus sonchifolius, assembly GCA_023525975.1. Classification (NCBI taxonomy): domain Eukaryota; kingdom Viridiplantae; phylum Streptophyta; class Magnoliopsida; order Asterales; family Asteraceae; genus Smallanthus; species Smallanthus sonchifolius. Next base: position 21,133,252 of record CM042019.1, on the reverse strand, counting down.
CAATTTCCATTTTCTCTAATAGGGACAGTCAAATCATGTCAAGAACCTGGCAGTCAGTACAAGAAGCCTTGGGCACACGCCTTGACATGAGCACTGCATATCATTCCCAGAAGAACGGTCAAGGTAAAAAGGACCATCCAACTTTAAAAGATGTGCTCCATGCGTGTGTAATCGATTTAGGAGGAAATTGGGATACTCACCACCGTCGGCTGAGTTTTCATATAATACCAACTACCATACCGGCATTAAAGCCGCTCCGTTGAGGCTTTGTATGGTTGTAAGTGTCGCTCATCGCTATGTTGGGTAAAGGTTGGCAAAAAGCATTTGACTGGTCTTGATATTGGCTAGGAAACCATTGATAAGATCGTCAAAATCAAAGATCTTCTGAAAACCACTCAATGCAGACGAAAGAGAGTTGTGCTAGCAACAGACGAAGACATTAAAATTCCAAGTGGGAGACAAAGTCATGTTAAAGGTCTCATCTTGGAAAGAAATTGCAAGATTTGACAACCGTGGCAAGCTTAACCCTAGGTACGTTGAACCATTTGAAATTTTGACTAGGGTTGGCCGGCCCTGTGGCATACAAGCTCAAGTCGCCACAAGATCTAAGCAATGTACATGATACGTTTCATGTATCAAATCTCAAGAAGTGCTTATCAGACGAGACATTAATTATACCGCCTAATGAGATTCACATAGATAACAAGCTACACTTCGTTGAGGAACCCATTGAAGTCTCAGATTGGAAGGTTCAAAAAAAAAAAACAAGGCGTAGTCGAATCAAACTGTTTAAAGTACGTTGGAATTCAAAGCGTGGTCCTGAGTATACACGGGAACTAGAGGATCAAATGAAAACAAAATACCCATCCTTGTTCAAGGATACACCAATTCAAGAAGACACGAATTGAATTTTGGGACGAAATTCTTTTAACATGGGGAGAATGTGACACCCGACATTTCAGGTCAACATCCGTACATGTTATAAACAAGTTTAAATTATAATTGTTTTGTGATTTACTTAATTTCACAAACAAGGACATTAAGGTCTAACAAAAATCGTACAGGGTCTCATTTCACATTCTGGTAATTCTAGGAGTTACCGGTTCACGTACCAGGATAACCCGACTAAATACGAACACTAGTGGTTAAATTTACACTTAAATCAAATGGTTTGATTTATTTAACCCCACCCACTCCCATTGACCAGAAATCTCGGCCTCAAGGCCATGTGGGTCCATCCCACACCCTAAATTTCAACATCTTCTACTTTCTTAAGCAATCTCCCATACCACCTCATTTTCTATCAATTCATCAAGAGCAAAAACCCTCAACCCCTGTCATCTCTCTCTTCTTCTACGACAACAACAAGAATACCTATCTCCACTTTCTTTTGGGGTTCTTCCATAATCGAAGACTCGAATCCTTTATTTCGGTGCTATAAGGAGAGTTCCAAGTGTTTTCTCAAAGGATTTTAGCAGGAGAAGTCAAGATCATTCTCTTTTTCTCTCAAAAATCGTCATCTCTGTCCAGAGGTAAAAACTCGATATTATCCACTTTATTTTCTTTAAAACCGTACCTAAGCATACAAAGGTTCAATCGCAAGTAAGATAACAAGAAAAGTGTGTCAAATTCAAGATTTGAACATAAAAATATACAGGACGAATTCTGTCAATCAAAGTGCAGTAATCGAAACTAGGAGTTTCGATACCTGTTCAATCGAAACTAGGAGTTTCGATACCTGTCATTCAATCGAAACTAGGAGTTTCGATACCTATTCAATCGAAACTAGGAGTTTCGATACCAGTTTACTCAATCGAAACTGGGAGTTTCGATACTAGTTGTTCAATCGAAACTAGGTAGTTTCGATACATATTGCTCAATCGAAACTAAATAGTTTCGATACCCTTCTTGCCAATCGAAACTAGATAGTTTCGATACCTAACTACTCAATCGAAACTATGAAGTTTCGATACTCAATTGCCCAATCGAAACTAGGAAGTTTCGACATCTGTTCATCAGTCACATTGGGCAGTAACTTAGAACTGTTTTTATAGCAAAACAAGTGTTGAAAATCTAAGAAGATATTTAAACAAAAGCAACTAGATTTACTAGGTCGATGAACAATTTGCAATATGAGACGTTCGGTCTTAACATAATTTACCCTTTGGTATCTAGGGTACGAATAGTCAAGTTTGACTACAACAAGTATCATTACAAGTATACACAAACTCAAGGTGAGTTCACTGTCCCCTTTTAACTTTTAATGTTTTAGAAACATCGGGGGAGAAACATACTTGCATAACACGTTTGAAAACACGAAACATCATTACTTGATACATCTTAGAAAACATGGAACACGTACTTATAAACATTTTCATATGGTAACAAGAAAACAAGACCCGACCTTTATGTTTGCATGAGTGAACACGTTTGGAGCTCGTAAAGTCCCCTGACCATCATATTTTATAACCATTAGCTAAGGATAGCCTGGGATTCTATGGATAGTACTATTGGGTCTGACACCCCCGGTCATGGTTAGTCGCGCTAACCATGGGTCCCTCTGGCCAAATGACCGCATAGTGTTCTAATATTGCTCGTGAGGTACGAGTGAGGGGCAAAACACCTGGTCTTGGTTTGGTTATGCCTCATGTATGTACATATTATTTGTATTCCTAGCTAGTCTACAAATGGGTCAACATTACTTGTTTTGTTTATCATATTCATTGAAACGTTTTCGTGCAGATGGATCTGCCAATCACTTATACACAAATGGTTTTGCCATTCGTTTACGTGGAAATGTTTTCATCACATGTTTTCATTGAGAAAACTACTCGTTTTATGACTATGAAGTCATCACATGTTTTCATTGAGAAAACTACTCGTTTTATGACTATGAAGTCATCACATGTTTTCATTGAGAAAACTACTCGTTTTATGACTATGAAGTCATCACATGTTTTCATTGAGAAAACTACTCGTTTTATGACTATGAAGTCATCACATGTTTTCATTGAGAAAACTACTCGTTTTATGACTATGAAGTCATCACATGTTTTCATTGAGAAAACTACTCGTTTTATGACTATGAAGTCATCACATGTTTTCATTGAGAAAACTACTCGTTTTATGACTATGAAGTCATCACATGTTTTCATTGAGAAAACTACTCGTTTTATGACTATGAAGTCGTCACATGTTTTCGAGGAAAACAACCTTACATTAAACCCGTGTACATATTTTCAATGTTTTCGAGGAAAACAGTTTCGTATCACGGCCATGTACACAATATCAATGTTTTCAAGGAAAATCACTTTACATTGCAACATTCAAACCTGTGAACTCACCAACCTTTGTGTTGACATTTTTAAGTATGTTTTTCAGGTAATTCATAGCCATGGCACGGTTGGAATAGGCTAGCTATGTTGGATCAATTCCTAGTAGCTGGAAGGACGTAAAATATCAAGTCTCAAGTCTATCGTTGATCTAGAAAAACTTAGATCATAGTATTACTTAGTTTTAGTAATTATATATGTAATCAAGTCTTAGAAATCACTATTACAGCTTCCGCTATCGTGTAATGAACCAATCGTTACAACCTGTATTTATTTAATAAGTAAATAAATTTGGGGGTGTTACACTAATGATGCACAAATACAAGATAAAGGACACAATTGAAATACATTTTACAAAGCTAAACATGTTTTGCTTCAATGGTCCCAGTCAAACCGACACTATATACAATTTTTGGCTCAATTAACCGAATCAAAGACAGACATGATGCAAAGACTTCAAGTTAAACTCTAATCAAAGACTCACTATGGGTCTGAAGTGACCAAAACGACTCAATTTACACTACTATGCAAAGAAAGACTCCAATATACACGTTGTACGACTTAATTAGAACTATTGACTCAATTTACACTGCTATTGACTCGATCTTATGGGGTGAAACAGGAATTCATACCTCGATATAGAGCTAAATGACTGAATGGAAGTGATATGAGTGGACCCAAGCCCTTGTGAGTGTCACGAATCGGTGATGATAACGGTGGCAGATGGTTGTGAGATGGTAGTCACCGGTGGGATCTGGTGGCGGTGGTGGCTGATGGAAATGGTGAAGGGTGGTCGGTGGAGATACTGTTGGTGAATCATCGGAGATGAAAGTGGAGAGAGGTGGAAGTGGTGGTCGATGACAAAAGGGGGGTTTTAATATTTTTTCTAAATTTGCCAGGCTCCCGCGTACCGCGTGAGACTTTTGCTTACAGTCTCGCGTACCGCGAGAGCCATTTAGGCGGTGGTGACTTTTCATTGCCTCGCATACCGCGAGAGGATTTTATGGGCTCTCTCGCGTACCGCGAGGGACCCAAGATCTAGCAAACTTATTTGTCTCTCGCGTACTGCGAGAGACACTCTCCAATTTCCTCGCGTACCGCGAGGGACACTCCATCACAGAAAGTTAAGGCCGTTTTTATACTTAGAAAAATTTTCACCACTTCAGATTTTTTTCAGACTTGTTTTAAAAACTCGTTTCAGACTAAGAATTTTGAGCATACGTACCCGGAACATCGTTTTTTATGGATTTCTCCCTCTGCTTTGGTCACGAATCCCTGAAACACACGAATACACAAGAACACACAAACCGAAAATGCACAAAAACTAGAAAATGAAAATAAAACACCGTAATTTACAAACTCTACACTCGGGTTCTACCCCGATGACTTACTCTCCTTCAACTTTGTGTTCTGGTCTTGTCAAAGAGGATCTCACCCCCTCAACATTCTCAATCGGTCCTCCGATGTAATGCTTCAATCTATGACCGTTCACCTTCCACGAGTTACCTTCCCCATCGTGTAGCTTCACCGTGCCATAAGGAAATACCTCTTTGACCGTGTATGGCCCTCTCCATCTAGACTTTAGCTTACCTGGGAATAGTTTCAATCTCGAATTGTATACTAAAACCCTATCCCCACACTTGAAGTCTTTCACTCCCTTCAAACGACGATCGTGCAACGCTTTTGTGCGTTCTTTATAACTCCATGAACGCGCGTATGCCTCATCGCGTAATTCATCCAACTCATGCAACTGGAGAAACCGGTGTCGTGCTGCTTGCGGCAAGTCAAGGTTGACTGCCTTTAAGGCCTAATACGCCTTGTGCTCTAGTTCCACCGGTAGATGACACGCCTTGCCATAGATCATCCTAAAGGGTGTTGTCCATATAGGTGTTTTGAACGCGGTTCTGAACGCCCAAAGCGCATCATCTAACTTGTCGGACCAATCCTTCCTATTCTTCCCGACAGTTTTCTCCAAGATCCTCTTGACTCCCCTATTCGCATTCTCGACTTGCCCACTAGTTTGTGGATGATAGGCAGTTGAAAAGCCGATGGGTGACCCCATAGCGTGACAACACCTTCTCCATCTGGGCGTTGCAAAAGTGCTTGCCCCTATCACTGATTAGGGCTCTAGGAGTACCAAACCTACAACTTCTTCAGAAATCCCACCACAACTCGGGCATCGTTCGTAGGTAGAGCTTGAGCCTCTACCCACTTAGATACATAGTCTATAGCCACGAGAATGTATCGGTTCCCTCTTGAGATAGGGAACGGACCCATGAAATAAATGCCCCAAATGTCAAACACTTCAACTAATTGAATCGGGTTTTGGGGCATTTCATTCCGGGATGAGATATCATGGGTGCGTTGACATGCGTCACAACACTTCACTAACACATGAGCATCTCTAAACACCGTCGGCCAATAGAATCCAGAATCAAACACCTTCTTGGCGGTGTAGGAAGGTCCGTTGTGACCTCCCGTCAAGCCCTCGTGACAATGCTTAAGGATCTCTACACCTTCTTCCTTGCTCACACACCTCCTCAGAACTCTATCAGCTCCCACACGAAACAGATGTGGAGCAACCCAAATGTAGTGGTTGGAATCGGTAAAGAATTTACGCCTCTGTTGTGAAGTCATGCCCTTCACCACTACACCATCAGCCAAGTAGTTTGCTATGTCAGAAAACCATGGCAAACTTTGCGCCTCAGCACTCATGTCAAACACCGGATTCTCGGCTGGTCTCACACTCACCATCATCAAGGACTGATGGGGAAATGTGTCCCCTATGGCCTCCTCCCGGATTTCTTCTCTACCGGGGTCCTCTAGCTTCAATAAATTGTCGGCCGTCACATTCTCCGCTCCCTTCTTGTCTTTGATCTCAATATCAAACTCGGAAAGCAAGAGAATCCATCGAATCAATCTAGGTTTGGCATCCTTCTTTGCGAACAGATATCGCAATGCCGCATGATCAGTATAAATGATGGTTTTAGAGAGCACTAAGTATGCACGAAACTTGTTAAATGCAAACACCACCGCTAACACCTCCTTCTCGGTAGTCGTGTAATTCTCTTGAGCATCATTAAGAGTTTTACTAGCATAATAGATAGGGTGGAAGTGCTTCTCTCTTATTTGGCCTAAAACAGCCCCGACTGCATAATCACTTGCATCACACATGAGCTCAAAGGGTAAGCTCTAGTCGGGGGAGATCAAGATAGGAGCACAGACTAACTACTCCTTCAAGAACTCGAATGCCTTCAAACAGTCCGCATCAAAGTCAAATGGGACGTCCTTCTCTAGAAGGCGGGTCATGGGTTGGGTGATCTTCGAAAAATCTCTAATAAATCGTCTATAGAAACCCACATGACCTAAGAAACTACGAACCGATTTCACACTAGTCGGCGGTGGAAGACTACTGATTGTGTCAAATTTTGCTCTATCCACTTCGATACCGGTCCGTGAAACTTTGTGCCCAACAACAATTCCTTCAGTCACGATGAAGTGACACTTTTCCCAGTTAAGCATCAACTTCGTCTCTACACACCTCCTCATCATCTTCTCTAGGTTCTGCAAGCAATGATCGAAAGAACTCCCAAACACAGAAAAATCGTCCATGAAAACCTCCATGGAAGTCTCGATCATGTCCTGAAAGATAGCCACCATGCACCTCTGGAAAGTGGCTGGAGCATTACACAACTCGAATGGCATACGTCGGTACGCGAAGGTACCGTACGAGCATGTAAATGTGGTTTTTTCCTGATCCTCCGGTGCAATGGGGATCTGGAAATAACCCGAGAAGCCATCAAGGAAACAATAGAACTGTTGCCCTGACAGGCGCTCCAGCATCTGGTTAATGAAAGGAAGGGAGAAGTGGTACTTCCTAGTGGCATCATTCAGTCTCCTATAGTCAATGCACACTCTATAACCGGTGACTGTCCTCGTAGGGATCAACTCATTCTTCTCATTCTTCATGACTGTCATCCCACCCTTCTTCGGGATGACCTAAGTTGGGCTTACCCATGGGGAGTCCGAAATCGGGTATATCAATCCAGCATCCAGGAGTTTAAGAACCTCCTTCTTCACCACATCCGACATGTTCGGGTTAAGCCTCCTTTGCGGTTGCACAAATGGCTTGTGCTCCTCCTCCGTCAATATCCTATGCGTGCAGAAGGTTGGGCTGATGCCCTTTATATCAATGAGTTTCCACGCAATGGCCTATTTATTCGCCTTCAAGACCTCAATCAATCTCTCATTCTCCTCCTCCGTCAGTGCAGCAGAAATCATGATGGGCAAACCGGCCTCGCCATCTAAGAAAGCATACTCCAAATGAGAGGGTAGCTTTTTGAGCTTAAGGGATGGTGGTGCCTCAACCGAGGGCTTCTTTTCCTCCTCGTGGTTTTTATAAACCTCAAAGACCTCTGGGTACTCAGGAGGTTTACTAGCCCGGTGGCTCGGACTTTGCTCGGGGAAAGCATCAGTCTCAACCTCCTGGTTTTCCTCCCCCAGGCGTTGTGTGTCAAGCAGGTCAGTGCCACACACGTAGTCAAGGCAACGATCCGTGTGAGATATGAAAGTGTCTACAAAGAACACTGGATCGTCCTGACCACTAGAATGCTTCATCGATTTCATGACATCAAATGTGACATTCTCATCCCCCACACGAAGTGTGATCTTACCGTCGAAGACATCGATCAATGCCTTGTCGGTGCGCAAGAAGGGGCGTCCCAAAATGAGTGGGACTCTATCGTCAACCTCCATGTCAAGAATAACAAAGTCCGCAGGGAAAACAAACTTATCAACCTTCACCAACAGATTCTCCATTATTCCCCATGGATATTTGACCGAACGGTCGACCAAAGATATGCTCATGCGCGTAGGGGCCGGATTTCCAAGGCCTAGCTTCTCGAAGAGAGAGTATGGCATCAGGTTGATGCTAGAACCGAGATCGGCCAACGCGTGGTGCAGAGTCAAACCACCAAACAAACACGGGATTGTGAAGACACCCGGATCTGCTAATTTCTCTGGTGGCTTGTTCTGAACCACCGCAGAGCATCTTTCGTTCAGAGTGACAGTTGAAAGGTCCTCCAGCTTCTTCTTATTGGATAGAAGATCTTTTAGGAATTTAGAATATTTCGGAATATGCTGGAGGGCTTCAACAAAAGGCAGATTAATTTTGAGCTGCTTAAACAACTCCAGAAAGTGTCCATAATCCTTAGCATATTTCTGCTGCATCAGGCGAGCAGGATATGGAACACGAGTAAGATCAACATCGGGGGTCTTCTTCTTCCCCTCACTCTTCTCCTTTTCTCATATCTTCTCAGCAGGAGACTCACTATTGGGCACTGTACTTGCTGGGACTTGCCTCTCGTGCACCCCTCCAGGAGCCTCCATCTTTATCTCCTCATCAACTGGCTCATCAACATATGCCAGTGTCTGCTCACTTTCTCCCCCCTTACCATTGCGCGTGGTCACCGCCTTCAGTGTGACTTTCGGGTTAGTCTCAGTACTACCCGAAAATGAACCTCTAGATCTGTCAGTCAGCTGGCGCTCTATGTCTCCCACTGTGCGTTGCAAATCTAAGAATGCAGACTGCTGACTCCTCAGTAAAGTATCGTGCTCCTTCAGCTTATACTGAGTCTCCTGATCCGTCTTCACCAACTGAGCAAGCAATTGAGTCTGGTTAGCTATCATCTCCTTAATCCTCTTCTCCCCAGCACTGCTACCAGAATTCTGTCCTGCTTCTCTATCTCCTCCATACTGATTTTGGCGGTTTTGAAACCCAGGTGGGTTCCCGCCAGATCTCCAATTAGAGTTGGGGTAGTTTCTCCATCCAGAGTTGAACATAGGGGGGTTTTTGGTTCCCTAAGAAGTCTACCTGCTCCTGTTGAGTGACAGGACAATCGATGGTATCATGACCTCCTCTACATACTCACACTTCATCGTGCTCATCTTCAAATCCTTAATCTCCTTTGCCATAGCTGCAAGTGCAGCAGCCATGCTAGTCTCAGTAGTGACCTGATGAACACCTCTAGTGGAAGAAGTAGGTATCCTAGTAGAAGGTTGTTGTTGCTCAGCTTGAGCAAAACTCTCAAACATTTCCTCACACTCCTCCGGCTCCTTCTTCTCCATGATGTGGCCCCCTGCAGCAGCATTGAACATCTGTTTTTTTTTTCTCAAATGTAAGACCATTATAAAACTTTTCAACCAATGCCCAATCAGAAAGGCCATGCTGAGGACACCTGCTCAACAGAATATTGAACCGCTCCCAAGCCATGTGGTAAGGCTCATCGGGGTCCATACGGAAAGAGTGGATCTGATCCCTCAAACGGGCGGCCTTAGATGGTGGATAATACTTCTTCAAGAATTTGGCCATCAAATCTTCCCAAGTGGTAATGGAATCCTGGGGCAGGGTATCCAACCAAGTGGCAGGGCGACCAGATAGGGTGAACGGGAAAAGACGCAACAGGATGGCGTCATCAGTAGCACCAGTGATGCGAAAGGTATCGCAAATACGCGCAAAACGGGACAGATGTCCTGGTGCATCCTCGTAGTCGAGTCCGTGGAACTGAGTAGAGTTACTGATAATGTTCATCACATGAGATGGAATCTGCCAAGTATTAGTGTTAGCCATAGCATGACGGTTAATAGAGGACCTAGTACCCGTGAAACCATCACACGCCCTCTGGTGGACGGTACGCCTAGCAGGTAGATTAGCATCACCCATGTCAGCAATAGGAATTGGAATGCGTACCTTTTTTCTCAACTAGCTCGCTCAAACGACTGCGAAACTTCTGGCTGCGCTCCCGAAGCTCTGAATAGGCTTCAAAGTCGGGTGATCCCTGTGAGCGAGTATGTTGCATAAACTGGACAGAAAACAAAGGGAAAATAGACGAACTAAGAACAAGGAAAAGACTCAAACTAAAACGCACACAAATAGCAAATAAGGACACAAAAGAAAACATGCAAATTAAGGAAATAAACTAGAAATGAGAAATAAAAACAAATAACCAAACTAGAACTAATCAACGCTAATTTTGCTATTGCCAAGTGTCCCCGGCAACGGCGTCAAAAACTTGATGTCGGTCAAACGGTCTATAAAATTAAACACAAACTAACCTAGACACTCTAGAAAACTCTACTAAACTAGACCACAAAGACAGGCAAGTGTACCTATCAATTACAACATAGCTAACAGAAGTCCGGATATCGAACCCACGAGACACTGACTCTAACACAAATTAGACTCTAACTAGGACTTAATATTTGGTTTAGATTGGGGGGGGGGGGGAATTCTACGAACTAAAATTAAACTAGGCAATGAATACTAAAGAAGACAAACGACTATCTAACAAGGACCTGGATGAAATCAATAAGAATGGAAAGGACTGCCTTGGCTGTGAATCATGAATGCTAAGCTTGGCTTCTATTGGTTAAGGAATATAATATGGAACTGGGTTCTAAAGATATGACACCCTCAAGACTGACTAATAGATTCCCGATCACTCTCGGTCGCAGGATGTGACCAGAAGACTACTCAAAGGCTATTAAACTCACCAATTATCGGATCACCTCTCGGTATCATCGGTTATGCTATAGACTCGATAGACAACTCACCTCTCGGTTATGCTATCTTAATACATCAAAGATGCAAGGACCAATCTGAATTCACTATGTTTGACACGGATTAGCAACAATACCAGACCTCTAAGGAAACACCCTCTCAGACAATTCGCACCCAGAAACCCTAACACTGATGACTAACCGATTACCTATCACTTTTTCAGATATTTAGATAAGAAGAACACTTGATTTTAATTGATTATTAGTTGAGAATCCTATTGTAACTATGTCTAGACAACCACAAACTAATCGCAAACACAAAGTAAACGACCTACTACACACTCATTCATGAAAGACATTCAACAAAGCATGTAAGGATGAATCAACCAACAAACAATCAATAACAAGCATGCATATTCATCAAACACATCAAATCAGATCTGGATTAGAGCATAAAATCAAATCAATATCCCTAAAACCAATAAAAATCCAATCTTTAACATCCAATCATCTTAAACCTAGACAGTTCTAAAGTTTTAGCCAAGAAACATGATAAATAAAGAAGTATCAGAGTTAAAGATAGCAAACAAAGTCATAGAACACAGATCAAGAACAACCGAATGATTAATCATGACCGAATGCTTGATTCTAACCCGATTTGTCTCCAATACCTTGAAACCTTGATCAAAATCCAATCTTTCTTGCCAAAATCGTCCAAGATCCAAGCTCTGACAGCAATTAGTCGATTTCCATGAAGAATGGCCGACGATAACATTAAAACCCTAAAAATTCCTTAAAAACCGGATTAGCGGATCTCTCGCGTACCGAGAGAGACATATGGGCGGTCCCTTGTGTATTAGTCGGGACACTATCTGGCTTCCCTCGCGTACCGCGAGGGATCTTCTCTTCCTCCCTCGCGTACCACGAGGGGCATAAATTCTCAGAAAACTGATTTTTCTTCTTTTAATTCGTCCTCTTTCTCCGTGTGCTCGATTTCTCCAGGATTTAGCTCCGCTTTCCGCTCCCTTAGCACACTATGACCTGCAAATATGACCCGAACTCAGAACGAACTTAAAACAATACAAAACGATTACAAAACTATACAAGCACAAATATACACGGATAAATACATGTGTTTTGCAACACATCACATGCCTTTCCGTTTCTTGCCATTGAAGGAAGACTCAGCCTTGGTCTCCTTAGTGGGTTCAGTAGTGGTTTTCTCAAGGGTTTTCTTGGCACCCTTCTTGGACAAGGTTCCTGCCTTCACATGATTATCCATCAGGGTAGCAGCAAGACGGATTGCTTCCTCAAGAGTGGTTGGATTGCTACCCAAAACGGTGTCTTGAGTCTGCATGGGCAGACCATTGATGTATTTATCAATGGATCGAGAGAGAGGGGTGACTATATGAGGCACCAAGAGGCTAAGTTCATGAAAACGAGTGGTATATGCAAGGCTTTCACCACTGTCCTGTTTGAGATCCCAAAACTCAGCTTCTAGCTTCTTAACTTCGTTGCGAGGCTAAAACTCACCAGTCATGAGCGTCTTCACATCTGCCCAAGGTAATGCCAGTGCAACTTCAATTCCACGGTTACACTTTTCCCGTTCCACCAGGTGAGTGCCCTCTTCTGAAAGACGCTGGTAGCATAGCGAACCTTTAGGTTCTTGGGACAGTCGACATTGATAAAGGTACCTTCAATGCTTTCGAACCATTGGAGAAGTCTAGTAGCTCCTTTGTTCCCGTAGTACTTGATGGGGTTACAGGAATTGAAATGCTTGAATGTGCACGTGAGATTTCTTGGGGTTGCATTCTAGTTCAGCTGGTTGACCATGATTGGTAGGATAGTAGCCATTTGTTGGATGATCTTGTCAGTGAGGTTGTTCCTACGTTAATGACGGGGAAGCATTCTATAAAAAGGGATGAACAGGAAATTCATAAGGTATGAATCATGTATAAAAGTATGTAATAAGATCATGAGGTATTTAATAAAACATGGATGGTACCCATTCAGTTTACAAATTAATACATTGACTTATCAAAGTATTTTAAGTCCATCAAATGTATGAGAAGTCATGCTTTAGTCTATAAGTGGACACTCATCCCAAGAATTCCCAGAAAAGCATAACTGGTCCATCGGTTGATTTGGATTTATACGAAATGTTTTTCTAGATAGAATTTCCCAGAATACAGGCATCCACCTTTCTAGATTGCACAAGTTCTCATTCACCAGTTAGAACTTACATACCTTTGACAAGAGTTTCATTCGGATTAGACCTTTAAGTCTAGGAGTATGTTTCATGTAGTTTCAAGTAGTCCCATGTAATCCTTTGAATGTTGTAGTTCATGTAATTGCACCACGTAGACAGAAATGGATAGATGTAGATATGTATAGGTAAGTAAGTGTATAACAAGTATAGAGTGGAGTTCCTAATAAAAGACACGAGTTAAACTCATGTTTGGGACTCCTAGGTTATAGTTTAGGTCATGTGTGTCTAATAACCTAATTCCTTACAACCATGGCTCTGATACCAATCTGTCACACCCCGGTCTGCGGCGGATTATACGCCGGGGCTGATGCGGTTGTTCATAAGCACATGATCATCTATTAATGAGTGATAATATTTATTCATCATAATTAAAGCATCCGTTACAAAAGAAAATAGGAAAACAAAGCGTTTATAATATAACATAAGTTAAATTTAATCTTTATTAAAGTTAGATCCATAGTCATATATGACCATGCAGTATCCTCAAACTGGTGCACCTGAAACATATGAGTAACTGTCAACTACAATTATCAACTACAAGTAGTTGGTGAGTAACATAGGTTTTGATACCAAACAAAGTTAAGTATAGTTTACAGTTCAATATGTTCAAAGCAAGTCTAAAGCATAAATGTGAAAACATACAAGGTTTCAAAGCGTACAATCAAGCTATGTAATAGGAAAATAGTTACACAATCCAACTGATTGTTTCATGAAAAAGTAGTAAGATGTATACACAAAAACCCGCCAAGGTTTTGTGTTAGATAAGGTATCGGATTCCCATATAAATGATTATAAAAGGTACTACATGAGGCTTGCCACACAAGTTAATGATTGTACTAAACATTATGGTCACCAAGCAATTTAAGACACAAAGCATAAAGACCTTAGCATAAGAACAAAGGTATTGAATTGCGCATGAAATATAGTTAATGACATGTTTCACCCCAAAAAATAAAAAGAGGAAAAAAGGGGCTAAGTAAAAAGAGGAAAAAAGGGCTATGTAAACTCACTTGAAATGAAGTTAGTAAAGGTGTGAATTGATAAAGAAGGTTAGGCCTCGTGAGGATTTCTCACAATAAACCTACACGGGTAGTTGTACTCTAAGTTCATTGTATGTCTAAATAAAAATAAGGAAATTCTAAGATTTTAGGGTTTCATAGGGTTTGGGTTTGAAGATGGACTTGTATATATATATATATTTTGTAGAAAAATATAAGTTCATGACGAGTATTGAAATAATAGTTATAAAAGTAGTTCATAAAATTATTTAGATTAATTAAGATTTCTATTTAATTATTTAATAATTAATTTATATAATTATTCAATGAATAAAGTTATGGAATGAAATAAGGTTAAAATAATGTATTTGAATTTATTTATAAAATAATTTATAAGTAATTATGAAATAGAAAAGGTTTAATTAATTTATTTTATGTAAATAAAATAATTAATTAAACTACTAATTAGTCTTTTATAAAGGAAATATTAAAAAGGTTAATAAATAAATGGGTTCTAAATGAAATTAATTAGACTTTATATAAAATAATTATTTTCAATAATTATTTAAGTATTTTTATAAATTTAAAAGGTTTTAAATAATTATTCTTACCAAACAATTATTTATATGTTTAAAAGAATCTAATGATGCTTAAACATTTAATTAAAATTTGTGTGATAAACATTATAAATTTATAAATAACATAATTAATTTGTCCAAACAAATCTTCTATATTATTTATTTAAGGATTTACAAGTGGTTTTATTTGCATTTTTAGTAAAATAAAATAGTTAAAATATTATTTTATATTTTTCTGCCTTTATAAATATTATAAAAATATATTTATATAATTTATAAAAATTAATTTAGAATTTTTAAACAAGGAATAATGTATTAAAAGGATTAAAAGAATAAATTCCAAAAAAATAAGCCTTAGCCGGGCTCGAACTTGCACCAGAACCGGCCACACACACACACACGCACTAACCATCAGACAAGGGCATGATGCCTTGGTCTTAAGCCAACTCGATTTAGTTTTAACAAATAAGTCCCAAGTCATCTTCTTCCCCAATCTCTGTCACACCCTCAAATTTATTTACTTAATAAATAAATAAATAAATTAAGGTTGTAACGATTGGTAACATTACACAACAACGGAAGCTAAATAAAGAATTCTAAATATGTCGAACTTCATCTTCTAAGGGCTTAATCCAAATGTTTAACTTATTCCAACCGTGCCGAATGTATTGCCTGAAAAACATGCTCGAAAATATCAATGCAATGTTGATGAGTTCACATGTTTTAAATGAATACAATTGGTAAAATCATTTGTACGAAATCGTTTGACAAAAACCATTTGTACGAAATCCTTCGACAAAAACTATTTGCACGAAATTGATTGTCAAAACTGTTTGTACGAGTACTATTGGCAAAATCCTTTGCTCAAAATTTACTGGCAAAACCATTGGTACATATACCATTGGCAAAACCTTTTGCTCGAAATTGTCTGTCAAAACCATTGATACGTATACCATTGGCAAAACCTTTTGCTCGAAATTTACTTTATGCATATGCTAAATAAAACAAGTTAGCGGTTGATTCATCGAAGTCTAGCTAGCACTTACGAATTATGTGATGCACAAGCCTATTGCCAAACCTTTAACAAATTCTCGAATTTTACCCCAGCTCATTGTACCTTTAAACAATGAGAAACAACAAGACCTAATATGCAATCATTTGACCCTGCTGGTCAGGTTAGCACGACTAACCATGATTGGGGGTGTCAACCCGAATAGTACTATTCATATCGATCTGCGGCTAAGTCCATAGCTAATGGTTATAGTTCGAAATACCGAGGACCTTTTAGTGTTAACTCATGCTCACAAGGGAATCAGATGCTTGTTTCTCGTTTTCTAGTTATCATACCGTTTGAAATTAACATGTTTTTCCAAAATAGAAAACAATAAAAAGGGGTCGTGAAACTCACAAGGAGTTAAACCAAAATGTTCATGTTATCCAGAGTGTAAACAAATATGTTTCATTCTTTTAAATATGTCGTATAAGCATGTTCCCCCCCCCCCATGTTTACAAAACATTAAAAAGCTAAAAGGGGGCCGTGAAACTCACCTGATAATGTTGTTGTAAAAACCGTATTCCTCACATACGTGACGATGCTAGGTATACCTCCTACTTGAGTCCCATGATACACGTAGGCCCTATAGAATTTATGGACTACCCCTATGTTCCATATGAACGTGTCAATATGTTTTCAATGCATAAGTATAATCATGCTCTAGTCCTACATGTTCTGTGTTCAGATGCACGACTCGCCATCACGTCTCTCAAGTTCTAATTATTAGTGCTCGTGTCAATAATACATATTTGGGAAGACGAAAAAAAAAATACAAGTTTGATTCATATATATATATATACATAGTAAAAGAAATAAAATAAACAAGTATAAAATATTATAATACATAAAATCTTTTATTAAGGCTTGTATTATTTATAAAACAATATTAATAATAGAATTGTTTATAAAAGTCTCTTCAACGTTTATTATATTAAATTAATATGTTTGATATTTTACAAAACGGTGTAAACAACTTTTCTAACGGACGGTCCAAATTGCAATATTAGTTTAAATCCATTAATATTAAATTGTTAGTGCCGGTACGAAAGATAATACCATTAACGGTAATAATTGTGTTTCACGAATTTTATACATATAAGTAAAAAAATATTGCTTAAAATGTTAAGGTCATTATTAGCCGTAGCAAAAAGATAATGATCACGGTTTGAAAGTTTTCAAACAATAACCCACTCATAGAGTATTCCCTTTCATAAGCATATATATATATATATATATATATATATATATATATATATATATATATATATATATATATATATAATAAAATCGTTGTTCAGGTTTAAAATTTCTCAATTTATACTAAACATAAATGCTTATATATATGGGTTTTAAGTTTTGCAAACTAGTTGAGGAACATAAATATTTATACACATACGTTTTATCACAAACTATGATTGTCGTCTAGTTTATATACTTGTATAATTATATGTGAAACGAGCTTCATATACAAGTTGCATATACACACACACACACGTAAGTATATTTTTATAATATGTCGATTTGTGTGAATAATTAATTATATAAATTCGGCTAAGTTTGTTATTACATTATAAGCAACCCGTCATGAAAATACTCGTTTCTCTCGTGTTAACATAGTTCGTATGTAACCAAATTCCCAAATGAAATACCAGCAATATAATTAATAACCATGGTTCATGAAAAATATAACGATTATATATATATATATATCCAACAGTTTAACGTATCTCATGTTTAGACCAAGTTCCCGTTTAATATTTACACGGACACATATAATTACCAAAAGTCATGATCCGTATCAAAGTTATTAACTACGTATTAATTACCAAATTCCTTTAACTCACAAAATGTCACTATTCATAAATGTACAAGTGCTCAATGCACTATTTTTTTTCACTATGTACAAGTCTTCAATGCACAAGGAAAAAATATTAATTTCTTTGTTTTTACACGTAATTTTTTTTTTATATTTTCATTTTCAACCCTTATACTATATATAATATACGCTTTTAGTCCGTTTCATTTTCTATTAATTTCGTTTTCCTTTAATAACTTTCGTTCGTTAATTTTTTTTCAGAATACAGAGTGCGCGGCTGTTTTTTTTTGTCAATGTTCCGATATAATTTTTTTTTAAAACGAAGTTGTATTCAAAATGGAGTTTTTTCGTATCGTTGTGTATAGCGAGTGTTGTTACCGTTGTGGTACCGTGCCGATTCGAACTTATTATGAGCGAACAACATCATTGTTGGTATTGATATTATCGGGACCCATATCGGTATTCGATTTCATGGTTTTCGACGATCCGCACCGATAAATTTTTATTTTGTTTTTTTTTCTTTTTATTATTTAGTTTTATGTTTCTTTTTTATTACCATTATTTTTATCATTACGTTTACGTCTTTATTTAAATTTTAGTAACAATGAACACGACACCCGCCGCGAATCGCGGGTGAAAAAAACTAGTATATATTTAAACGTATAACCGAAGACTCGTATTCCATATTATTAATAATCTCGTGTTAATGATTTTTCTTTCGTTTTATCTCACGCTATTTTCATTATTTTATATGATGCATATGAAACATTTTATAAATTCTTGGCGTGCGTTTATACCTATCCTCACGTACGTGAACCCGCTTGTCGTTTATGCTGTTGATCGAATTTGACCAAAGTTGACCTTCGTTGACCCTAACCTGGAACTGTCAGGAATGACCCGACAAGTCCTGCCTATCAGGGTGACGTCACGTCTTTGCCATAACCTGTCCAAAATTCATAAGAACACACTGGAATGAAACCCGGCCATATCATTGATTCGCTTAACCGGAAACCTCAATTGAAACTTAAACGGAGAACAAATGTCAAACGTGTGTAGGTTTATACCTGGAATGAAGCGAGAAGGGGAAAGGACTCACCAGGCATATGGACTTCCCCGGAGTAACGAGGGTTGCGGAACCCCAGCTGTCCTCGTCGGAAAAATGGGTTTAACCTTCGCCTCTGCCTTCTCCGCCGATCTGCTTGAACCACCAGCCCGTCACCACCGCCGGAGGAGGTAGAGGGGGTTGGCCACCTCTCTTTCTGCCGTCGTCACTTTCTGGACCATGGTTGCTGTCGGAGACGGCCTTGCCGGAGGAACGGGGACAGTCGGAGAAACGGACTGCCGCTGACTCCACCCGTCGTCGCAGCCTGAAATGCGGCTGAGCCGCCGCTGCTTTCCCTTGCCGGAAAGTCGGGTGTGGCCGCCGCCGTTTGAAGGCCAGGGAGCTGCCTGGGTTTCGCCGGAAGTATGAGGGTTCACCGGAACCCTAATCCCCCTCATCGGGTCTGCTGCCGCCTATTCTCCACTGTAACAGTGTTGTCTCTTTAAAACCACAAACACGTCGCTACTACCACGACAGTCGTCCGCCATCGTGGAGCCGCCAGAAGGTGGCTGCCGGCTCCTCCTCTACTGCCCAGAACGGCTATCGGCCACGGCAAGGCCGCCATCGCCGTCGTTCTTGCTGTCGGTGCCCGCCGTGAGACCCACCGGAGGTGGTGGCCGGTGGTCTCTCACCCTCTTCTCTCTTTCTCGTGCTCTCTCTCTGGTGTTTGTGTTGGTTTTGAAACTAGGATAAAAAAGAAATGTGTTCTTGATAATTATGATGAGAGAAAATGAGGATTTGAAATAGAAATAGGAGATCTGATGGATTTTTGAGGAAGAAAGATACAAGATATGATTCGAAATATTAGGATAAGAATTGTACGCATCTTTTATGGATTTTGTTTTATATAAAAATAATAATTAATATGTTTGTTGGTAAGACTAGGCTAAAACGAGTGTATTTTAGACCGGCTTCCACCGTATCGCGTGTTCACTCGAGCCTCCACCATTTAAATTAAATTCGAATTTTTATTCTATAATTCTTATAATAATATGACGCGGTAATAAACATAATTTAAATATTTATTTCATGAAATTCCCGTTATGACTGTTGTCTAAACCGGTATGCGTCGACGCCACGTGTCTCATACGCGTTTGCCTAAACCAACGTCTCGCGCTCCGTTAATTTGTATTATTTAATAACAATAATATTATTACCATAATAATAAATAATTATATATTTTATTATGCTATTCCTAAAATAGCTGGTATCGTTCTGTACCGCGTGTTTACACTCGTCCACTCCGGGTAAAATGTGTAGCGTTCCGAAATTAGTTATGGCGTACTAAATAATAATAATAATATTAATATATTATTTTAATACAATAGATATAAAATAAATACATGTTTATATTATTTAGTTATACCGGATCTAGCAAAACCCGCTGAGGTGTACACCGGTATTTGTCGCAGTCGCGCATCCGTTATATCCTACGTTCAAGTACGTATAACTCGCGTGTATATTTCTAAATAGTCATTCGGGTGAGTATTAATAATTATTGTTAATATTTAATATTAGTAAGTAAAGATCGTGTCGCGTGTCGGTTATTGACTACAAATGCGTTAATTTATTTAACCGTACGCCAGGAGACTATGTATACGTTAGGTATTAATAGTATGTCATCTCGAATCACTCCGGGATCTGTCAAGCAAATCCACATATCAAGTTCATCTATTGGGCCTACAACGGGGCCGTTAATGGGTCAAGCCTGTTTATGGTGTATTTACTATTAGAAGGAATTGGCCCTAATCTTAGGGTTGTCACAATCTCGCTCGTAACCATAGACACCAAATTGACCCCGTTTCAGCAAGCGATTGATGCTCAAACCATACGGCTTTTGTTAGTGGGATTGAAATGAGTACGACATAAAATTTACCTGAAATGGTTGAGTGTGGAGTGGGAACGACTGAGCAAAACAGGGTTGAGTTCGTCGGAGCTTGATCGAGCTTTGGAGGCAAAATCAGGCACGATTAGAGGTGTGAGAAGTTTGTAATGAGTGTCGCTAACATCTGTGTGTGCATATTTATACCCAATTTTACCGCATTGAGTCGATCGTTTAAATGATTGGGAGTGGGGGTTTCGGTTACTACTTAAACATTAAGATCATCATAAAAATGCGATTAAACGCATCAGGTGAATCGTTTGGTTGGTTTAAACGTGTAGCCGGTTTCATATTCGAAGGAAAATACCTCAGGAATGAGTTCGGGGTAATAGGTTGGAAACCGGTGGTGGTGGGGGTTTGAACACACGATCAGAAAGGGAAAGGGAAGTTCCGGATCTTGGCAAAACAGGTCCCTGAGGTTTTAAGGTTTTATCATTTTATGTTTAAACTTGTTTTTAATTAGAAATAAAGTTTCAGAAATTACAATTTGAGCCCTGGATTTTTTTATGAAAAATAGAGTCATTAAATTTGTGAATTTTTATAAGATCAAATAAGTGTTAATGTTATAATTAAATGTTATAAATATAATTATATAATTTTTTTTGCAAATAAAAATGGTTTTATTTCATTTACTCTGGAATTTAAATAATAATTCTTTTATAAATCCTAACTTTATTTATAAAATTTATAAGTTTGTAATATATATATATATAGACTTTGTAATAACCTACTATATATATATATATATATATATATTTATTTCCTTGAACTATAAACAATTAATTACATAATTCCTTATTTAATTATTTGTTATTTTTGAAATGAAATGAATGCATGTATGTATGTATACTTATGAAATAAAATAGATAAATAGGATAACTTTTATTGAGATGAATAGATGTAAATCATAAAATAATGAAATTACAAGTGCTGGAATAGTTAAGGTAAAGGCTGGAAATTCCTAGGGATTACAATCTGCCCATTCAGATTCTTTACTCCCAACTTCATTCATGTATTCTTCCCAATCCCATGAATCTTTTTCAACAAATTTTACATCCCTACTTATGTAAATTCTTTTAGTTATAGGATTAAATAACCTACAAGCCTTTGATCCTTCTTCGATTCCTAGTTATACCATTTTGATGCTTCTATCATCTAACTTCTTCAGATGTTGTGATGGTGCCTTGGAATATGTTACACAACCAAAAACCCTTAAATACCCCAAATATGGTTTTCTACCTTTTAATGCTCCATAAGGTGTACTTTCTGTCAGAGCCTTGGTTGGTAGTCTATTTAACACATAGATAGTATGTCTTACAGCTTCACCCCAAAAATCCTGAGGCATCTTTATTGCCTTCATCATGCTCCTTGTTGTAGATAACATTGTCATATTTCTTCTTTCAACTACTCCGTTTGTTGTGGTGAATAAGGTGTTGTGAGCTGTCTTGCTATTCTATTTTCTTTACAGAACTGTGATAATTCATTTGATGTGAATTCTCTACCTCTATCTGTCCTCAACATCTTTATCTTGGTTCCTAATTCATTTTCCACCTTTTTCTTGACTTCCTTAAAGAACTCAAATGCTTGGTCTTTAGATGTTAAGAAGTAAACCCACATGTAGCACGTACATGCATCTACAAGTAGAAATATATACTTCTTCCCATAGTGTGTTGGTGGAGATATAGCACCACATAGATCTCCATAGACTAAATCCAACGGATTTAATGACTTAAATTTAGCTTGATTAGTAAATGGAGCTCTACCATGTTTCCCTAATAAACACGCATCACAAACTTGACTTGCGTGGTTTATACGGGGAATCCCTTGAATCAAGTTCTTATGAGTAATAGTTTTGATTGAATCAAAGTTTAAACGACCGAACCTAGCATGCCATAGCCATGCTTGGTCTTCCAGACTAGCTAATAGACATGTAGGTACATCAATCTTCAAATTGATGTTATAAAGTCTATTCTTTGAACGTGTGACCCTCATAAGTAACTTCTATTTTTGATCATGCAGAAATAGTAGGTTACGTTCCATTACAACTTTACATTCATTTTCTATCAGTTGTCCTATGCTCAATATATATTACTTTTTAGACTTGGAATGTAATAAACTTGAGATATAATTCTCCGTTCCTTGTTCTTACATTCCGATAATATAGAGCCTTTGCCCTTGATTTCTAAATACGACCCATCTCCAAAACGAACTTGTCTCGTGACCTTTTCGTCTATTTTCTTGAAATGAGTTCGTGTACCACTCATATGGTTACTTGCCCCGTTGTCTAAGTACCACAAGCTTTCTTTAGTAGTTGCATATAGACTAGGCTTGATTTTCTTTTTATTTAAGAAAATTTCTTCATAGTTGATCGGTGCATGTCTTAATTGTGTATTAATTGTATTGATATGTGCAGTAATATATGTCTTTTAATGGATTATATATTTTGTAGGTCAAAAGATGAAAACGAAAACGACACGTTTAGCTAAATTAAGACAATGAAACAGAAGATAATCAACCTTCATGCCACGTTTATATAGTGTCATTTTTTCTTATTAATTTAAATCAAATAGTTACTTATAATAAAAAAAAATAATTAATTGAAATGTTTTCGTGGGTTTCTCCACAGGAAGTCAGAGCCAATATTACAATATCTTCAATAATTTTGGTGAAGGGGTTGACGGGCTTACGACTAATTCAAGTGGGCTACTAATAAAAACTATCAACAGGAATTGAGTGGGCTAGTTGGGCTGATGTAAACGTGAAAGGAATTAGAAAATAGGCCCAAGAAGGCAGGAGATGAGGAAGATCATATACGGTAATTTAAGATCATTCTTATAATTTAATTAAAAATTATTATTTCTTAAATTTATCTCACTTTTTAAAAAGCTTTCATATCATACTCTCTATATCTATCATTTATTTTAATTAAATAATAATTATTTATTTATTTATTATTATTTGGATTATTGGATTTTAATAATCTTACATTTTATCAATTGGTCAATAATAATCCTAACTGAGAATATTCTTACCACCAGTCCCTACTTTCAAGCTATTTTCTTACATTGGACCTCCCATTAAAAAAACTTAACGTCGTTAAATTTTATATGACGTGGACATCTGCAAACCGTCGGAAAGTCGAGCCAATCTAGCAATGGTCTCGTGGTGGGTTTTGAAATTGGCTCTGGTGGAGTTTAACTGGTCTCGTTAAACATCGTGTTGTCTCTGTTTGGACTTGACGGGAAAACAAGACCAGTTAAACACCACCAGAGCCAATTTCAAAACCTGCCACGAGACCACTGCTAGCTTGGCTCGACTTTCCGACGGTCTGTAGATGTACACGTCATATTAAATCTAACGGCGTTAAGTTTTTTTAACAGGAGGTCCAATGTAAAAAAATAGTTTGAAAGTAGGGAATGGTGGTAAGAATATTCTCAGTTAGGATTATTATTGGCCAATTGGTACAAGGTGGGATTATTAAAATCCAATAATCCTTATTATTTTTTCTCCTTTTTCCACTCACACACATTTACAAAAAGTATAAAATAATGTATAGAGGATGAAGATGAGATGAATGATAACCCCCTAAATATAAAGGGTGGTTATAGTTTTCTCTAAAAATATAGAGGATGTAGATGAGGATGAGGGAGCTGATGTGAACATAAAATTACATGATTTTTTATATTTCTTTTATAATTTAGAGATTAGGGTAGAGGGGAGCTGATGTAGGGGTGCTTAGGGCACGTTTTTCAAGGGAAGGAGTCCTTAGGGGCTGGGGGTCACGAATCACGTTGACCAGGGCAGTAGGCATCTAAACCTGTGAAACAAATAAGAAGAAATTACAAAGATCTTCAAACCTGCATTTTAAAAAGGGAAAACTTCACTCTCAATAAGTTTTCAAAATATTCTATTTAAGTCCATTTAAAGGTTTTTTTTGTCTATTTGAATTCACTCATCTTTCACTAAGTATTTCAATTATATGTAATATTTTTATAAATTTTTTAAAATTAAATGATTCAAATAAAATATATATGAATATTAGTTACCAATAAGTGAAATTTGTATTCCAATTAACTTCAAATATGAGGCAATAATGAAGAAAAAAAACTCAACAAATGATAAACAAGTTTCAAAATTATTATATTTAAGTCGAATTGGAAAAAAAGAATTGCTAAATAGTAAACAAGATTCATATATGTTTCACTAGCTTAGAACCCGTGTATTACACACGGGCTGAAAAATATCCATATATAAAATTTTTAAATCTTTATGTATATATTTTACAAGTGTAGAAATGTATTACATATAATAAGGATAGAAACCAAAATTCAAAATATGTAAAAATTAATATGTAATTGAGTTTCAAAAATACGTTAATTAGATTTAATGTAATTTGACTTTCATTACTATTTGATTGAAAATAAAAGTTATATAATTAGATTTCAAAGTTGGATAATTTAAAATAAATGATAATTTAAAATAAATATGTTTTATTAATATGATTGGTATTTTCTTTAAAAATATATTATTATTAAAAGATAGATATGTATTTAATAAGAGAGAGAGACGAGAAAAAAATGATAAGAATGAATATAAAGGCGACATTTGGCATGAAAAAACATTTATTTATTAGATATTATAGATTTATCTCACTCAATTTAAAAAAAATTTAAACATTTATAAAAATATTACATAGGATTGAAACACATACTGATAGTTGAGTGACTTTAGATGGACAAAAAAACTTTGAGTGACTTAAATGAAACACTTGGTTACTATTGTGTTAAAATTTTTAGAAACGGGAAGGAGACAAGGAGGTTTCGTTACCCTAAATTTATTTTGCTTCAAACTATTGTTGTTCCAACGAATATGCCACCATGTTTCATAAGGGCGAAGGGGGTGCATTACCCGACTTGGGCCGGGTAGGAGAGAGGGAGATCGGGTAAATGGGGAACACCGCCCCTTATGGTCCAAGTCCCACCTTCGAGTAGGTTGGCCGAGTAAATTTACTCGGGTGTGGAAAAGGAATTGCCGTTCAAAGGAGCCGTTGGGGGGGGGGGAGAAAAGAGTTGTTGGGGGGTTTACAATTTTTTTACTAACTCTTTCATCTATATATATATATATATATATTTATGACATATTACATAGTTTTTTAAACGTCTTTCCCGACCTAAACGTGAACGCCGAGTCGAGAACCCCAAGTGAACCAGATGGTTTTACAAACATCTTTCCCGACCTAAACATGAACGTCGAACCGCAAGACGACACGACACCGACAAGGCCAAATCGTCCGGGGAAGAAATCGGCCGAAAGTTCATCTAGCAAGGGAAATTTGGTAGACATAGTCGAAGAATACAAGAGTATGAAAGCGTTGGAAAAAGAAAAAAAAGAAAGTATTCGGGATAAGATGTCGGAAGCAAAACTAAAAAGAGAACAAACGGCGATTGAGTTGATGATTGAAAAACAAAAGGACCGTGACATCAAAACGTTCACCGAATCGCATGATCATCTCGTAGAACCGTACTTTTCATTTGTATTGCAACGTAAACGTGAAATTGCGGCAATACTTGAATTCTCGGTGTAGATGCTACATAGTTGGTTCTCATCCTTCAGAGACTACGAGTGTAATAGGAGCATCCGTCGACAAAAGGATCACCCTAAGATGATCATCTCATGGTTATTGAGAACGAATCAAATCTTACTCAAGGAATATATGAAATATATTAAAAAATATTTGAACTATGATTCATACTTAATATTCAAACCTCGCGGCCAGACTCCAAAAAAATTTCCAAGAATTAGAATTTAGAAATATCAATCGAAATTCTTTATTCTTTCAAATGTCTATTTATGCTTATTTTGACTCAAAGACAAATCTTTCTTCGGATTTTTGGTGATTGTCTATTCGTGGAATAAGTGATTATCCGATGGTTCTTACTCAAAGAATCTTTGGGCTTAATTTAGTTTTTTATTGAATCATCGTGGTTTTAGTATGAATCTGAGGTTTGAATCGATTCATAGGGTCTTAACAAGAGAATTCCTATCAATAATAAATAAAACAAATATAATAAACATCATAGACAAAAACAAATAAAAGAAAAAGAAAGAAATAGGGAAGAGAGAATTCAAGAGGCCCGTAAGGATCAAGATAAAGACGATTGAGCCAACATGATATTTTGGTATTATCGCCACAAAGAACTTTCGGGATTTTTTATTCATATCTTCATAGCAGATTGAATCGGAAAGTAAGAAGTTTCAAACTTTCTATTAAATATCCGTTCCAACCAGTATTTGAGTGTTTTTGCTTCAGCTGTACGAGATGAAAGTCTCATATACAGTTCTCTGAGGGGGGATCACACATATCTCAATAAAGTCTATGATTGGTTTGAAGAGCGTCTCGAGATTCAGGCGACTGCGGATGATATAACTAGTAAATATGTTCCTTCTCATGTAAACATATTTTATTGTCTAGGGGGAATTACGTTTACTTGTTTTTTTAGTACAAGTGGCTACAGGATTTGCTATGACATTTTACTATTGTCCGACCGTTACTGATGCTTTTGTTTCTGTTCAATACATAATGACTGAAGCTAATTTTGGTTGGTTAATCCGATCAGTTCATCGATGGTCGGCAAGTATGATGGTCCTAATGATGATCCTACATGTATTTCGTGTATATCTCGTTGGCCCTATTGTTCCGATGGAGAGAGGAACCTATGATTAGCTTTTCGGGAAATTTTCAAACGAACTATTTCAACGAAATCTTTCAGTTTCTTATTTTATGTTCAACTCTATGTATTCCTCTATCCGTAGAGTACATTGAATGTACAGAAATAGCTATAACAGAGTTTCTCTTATTCGTATTAACAACTAATATAGGAGGAATGTTTTTATACGGTGCTAACGATTTAATAACTATCTTTATAGCTGATGAAGGCTAATTGGGGCCAACGGTAACTTTCAAACCCAATCTCTCGGGTACATATACCCGCATAAGGCTACCCGTAATCTTACCAGTGGAGTTGGCGGCGGTGTATCCGTTGAACCCGTGAACCCGATCGGGTCGAGAACGCCCCCTTCATCCTTAGTATTTGATTTTTTAAAAATGTTTCACAAACCTAAATGTTCCATTTCATGCCAATGCAAAACGATCGTACTTTGAGGTGGTGTCATTCATGCCAAATATAGTGCGGCCCCACCAAATCTATGAGTGGATAACGCCGAATCTTTTCTTTGCCCACTCCAAATACAACCATAAATACATACAAAAAAACTCGATACTATAATCACGCATATACCACTTATACTCTTATCCTCTTGTAGCTTTAAATCCATTATCCTCATCTTTTTCACTTTCCTTGTAAGCAAAGAAAAGCATTACACTATCGTCATACCCAAAACACCATTTTACTTTCAAGCATTAAGATTGAGATGGGTTCTTCGTCATTAGATCAAGAAAACAAGATCGGGATCATGGGTTATGACGATGATGGTGATTCGGTTTCATCGGATGTTTCGAGTGTGGTGTCTTTAGACGATGTGTTCGTAGAAAGCAATTCTTCTTCCTCGAATGAAAGTCATGCCTTAGGAGACATGTCGGATCTTCTTCAACAACTTCCCTCCAAGTAAAATCATATTATATTACCGAAAAACTGACTTTTCACCCATGAAAAAATCATGACAGATAGATCCGTCAGTGATTATCGAAGTATCACTGACACATATGTCAAATTCCAATATATATATATATATATATATATATATATATATATATATATTACCCCATCCCTCGTTATTTTTATTAAATGTACCTTTTCTTAATTATTTCATCTAGCATACATGGAGGGAGGGTACGTTTAGCCTATCTAGATAAAAACTATCTTTTTAGTAGCTTTTGCATGTTGGTGATTACCTTCGGCGAGGGCTTTAAAAATATTAACAAAAAAATCGGATTTTACGGTGCTTACAATGATCACCTACAAATTGGTCAAAATCCAAAAAAATATAAAAAAATTACTAGTTGGTGATTTCCGACGGATCACTGACTGATATCCAAGTGATTTCCAGACATATCTGTGCTGAAAGTCCTCTGATTTATAATGTTAATAGGTTAAAACATGTTTTTTTATGTTTATGTTCGATTTATCCAAAGATCTTGGATTTGATCTTATGTTTATGTTTGTTGAATCTACAGGAGAGGGTTGTCCAAGTACTTTCAAGGGAAGTCACAATCTTTCACATCTTTATCAAAAGTGATGTGTTTAGAAGATCTTGCAAAGCCAGAGAACCCTTACAACAAGAAGCTTAAATCATGCAAAAGTTACGTCGGATTATCAAGAGTTCTTTCACCTCCCACACGAAGTGCGTCGTCTTCAAAGCTTTTGATCCAAAAGACATCTTCAGGAGCTTCTTGTTCTTCAATAAGCAATAGTAGCAGGCTGGCCACTTGTTCGTCTATTTCATAACAATGGTGCTACAAGTGCTTCTGGTTTTTCGAATCAAACACCTTTGTTTGTTTGAGGCAATCTTGTTTGACCTCGATTCTATGCTTTTTCGATGTTTGAAAGAGCGTTTTGCTCCGAGAAGATGATGGTTATGAACAACCATATTCTTGTATTTGAGTTACAACCATTGTGTATACTAATGGATCAGTGTAAGGGAACTGATTGTGCTATTTGGGATATAGACTCAACATAAGGGTGAGATGAGAGCAAACACTAACTCTATCTCATGAGATATAACGCTAAGCCCAGATAAATCTCCGGCTCATATTTAACCCTAGGATAGATTTACCTAAATTTTCATTTCACGAAATTTAAAATAATCTAATCTCGATTGATTTTATATAAAAGTTAATTTAATCAGGTGAAATTTACGATAAATGAAACCAATTAAATGACGTCACGTGTCTAGGAAGATCGTGTTTTTTTTCATTTCCCCGTTGAAATTAGTATAACCTTCCTACAAAAAATTACATGATCAAGAACGGATTTGTATATGATATTAGAAATTAATTTTGATATTCTAAAAATTCATCATAATACTTTGCTTTTTTCTAGGACTAAATCTGCCAGTCCTTTGTTTATATATATTTAAAAAGTAAAAAGTAAAAAGTAAAAGGGAGAGGCTAAATGCACTACTACCCTAAAAATTTCAAATCGAATGAATCAATTTTGTCTTTTAATAAGGGTGTAACAAGTGAAAACGGAGGGGTGAAGGATTCGTTTAGCACAACCCAAAGTCAAAATAGGGGTGTGATTTGATATTTTGATGTGCTCACTTTTTTAATTGTTTGCAAGTAATATTGTAATAAACTAGGGTAAGTGGGTAAAGATCGTGTTTTGCTGCGAATCCATGGAAGGTGCAATAGACCTTCTCCAAGGCGGCCCGTGAGAGAGGCCAGTGGTGGATCCAGGATTTTTACTCAACGGGTGCAAAAAAACGGGGTAAAAATACACTCTATTAAAATTTAAACAATAGAACTCCGTTAAATATAATAATATAATTACATATTACAATTGTCTTTTACGTGATTTCATCTTTTGGAAATGGCCGATAACAAATGGTTCAAATTTCAATAAAGAACGATTCGAAACAATAAAATAAAAATCAATAACAATTAAAAAAAATAAAATTAAAGCAGATGAGCAATAAAAAGTATAATAATCAATGGAGAATAATTGCAAACTTTTTTATTGAATTTGAAAAGTATATGAGCTATGTAAAAGTCTTCTGCCTTATAAGAGATTAGATAGGATTTCAAACCTTTAATCTCGGCTTTTTTTTTAATAAAGATTCAAATTTCAAGTATATTTCAAAATTGATTTGCAATAATCGATTTCAAGCAGATTTTAAAATTGACATGCAATAAATATATCAATTTTAAAGAGATAGGACCTGGCGACCAGCAATGAGAAATTGGGTCATTGGTTTTTTACATGAGAAATTATAGAACACATGAGAGTGGATTTTTACTGGAGTTTAATTTTTTTTTTTTTTTTTAACTTTTTAGGTCATTGGGTGCCTCTTAATGGGCCCAAAACTTTTATGACCAATTTCACACTAAAATTTTGTTTTTGAGGGGGCGCCTTCCCCACCCGTTGGGCCTTAATCTATCCGCCCCTGGACCTGTAGTAGACGTTATTAGATATTAATTACATTACAAATGCACCGATATAGTTACAAAAATATATTGTTTTTGTATTTGGTAGTTTACCGGAAAGATGAGTTAACTTAACATGGTCATATTAGACTAACAATGAAATAAAAAGATATGGAATTAACTAGATTTCATGTGGGCTTCAAATTAAATCAAGTGCCCACAACACAAATGGAATTAGAAAATGGGCTGCTGAATTAATTGGAGAGTTCGCAAGAGGGTTTTGACGAAAAAAAAAAGTGAAAAAGATGGGCTGCAACTGCAATTAAATCATAGGACTAAAGTGGGCTAATATGACGTCGGTTTCTTTAAAAAGAAAGAGACAAGAACCGGGGAAGTTCTATTGTTTTCCTTTTAAATGAGTTTAGAATCAAACTGTATATTTTAGTTGATTAATTTTTAAAGAAGAATTGTATGGTGAAAACATTCGATTTCTTTATTATTATGGTTGGCTAAATCATCCATGATCATCCCCGGGTGTAGCTACCGAAAGCCACTGGGTTTACCTTGGTTCAAGGTTGCTTCGAGAGGGGCTGATTTGGCTTGGATTTGCCTCGGTGATGGTACGAAGGAGGTTTCACGTCTTCTCAGGTCCGGATATGAGCTGCATCCACACAAAATCTAGTTAGAGGGCTCGGGGGTTGCCCTCGAGGGCACTCCGATGCTCAAGTCAGTATTATATCCATGATGATCAAGCATTCATGTATATATTTGTACGTGTGTGTATCAGTAGTATAAAGAGTGAGATGGGGTTAGAGAGTAGGAGGAAGTCAGGAATAAAAACCTGCTGAATGGTGGTGGTGAACCTTTTATTTATAAAGGGTTGTTAGGCCTTTACCCTAATGGGCCCTTCCATGATGAGCTTCATATTGGGCTTATTCTTGTCTGTTGGGCTTTTCTATTGGGCCACTGACGGAGTAGCTCATCAAGTCCCCCCAGTCTGGCATGAAATAGCGCAAGCTACATTATGCTAGAATCATCAGACTGTCGTCGTCGGGTTCCGTAATGGGATGCATTATTAAGTCCCCCAATCTACTATTGGCGTTAAGTCGTCAAGCAACCATTGTTAGCTTTTCCATAATGTGGTGATTCACTTAGAGTTAAGTAATGCTTGGTCTCTACGACCTTGATCCTTGTTCTTTGTCTCAGATGAACCATTATTTAGGCGTCTCTTGATTCAGACACTTTTGAGTTTCTTACTCTCGCCATGAAACATTATTGTTTTCATCATTTCACAATGTTGCCAACATTCAAACAATCTTTTTCTTCCATCATCATAGTAAGAGTGTATGTGGGGACTTTCATACAACCTACGAGTCCCTGTATCACTTTTGACCCGAAGGCGGATAAGGTGGAGTTGACTGAGGCGACGCTTAAGGAACCATGATAAACGCATGCAAAACAGTCTTCCGTGTGCCTAAGAAATATATGGAAGCCGGTAAGAGGGTACGTATTACAAGGGCGAGAATCCGGCTGCCCGTTCTTCTAAATTTGTGATGTGACAACTAGCCCTTGTCGTTCCTATTTTGTGGGGCTTATGAAACTTTCACACGAGAGCCTTGTAGGGCTCAAAAATCTAAATAATGTTGGTCCCACTTTTTATGGGGGTTAAATGCTTAGTTGAAAAGGTTACCACTTTGTATGGGAGCTTTGCGAGCTATAGGATATAGTTGCACATACAAGATCTTCTTCGAAGGTCTTCTAAGTGGTGGTATATACATATGCTTAGTAAATAATTCCTTTGTTGACAGAACACCCAGTGAATGTAACATTTTCCTTCGACGGAACGTTGAGTAATCATACTATCTTATTTTCATTTGAAGGAACGTGTGACCTTTAGACGGAGGTCTTGTTTATCTGTGTGATCGGTAGATATTACTCCTTATGCCCGATAATAACAAGACTCTTCACTCGAATATGTAAATTACGCTAATAATAATTGTTGGAAATCCTTGTACCAGTTTTAACTTTTAAAACATAATTATTTAAACCTTAAAAAAAATAAAATAAATCAGATTTAGTCAGAAGAAGCATTTAGTACAATTAACGGTTCTAAACCGAGATCCCACCAATGATCCGATTACACGCGTATAAACAATAAATAAAAACCAACCATAGGGTGTTTCAGGTTATACCTTCGACGAGAAACCACACGAAAGACACCTTGGTTCAACGAGCGTCTCGCTAGTGAAAAATCACGAAACCTGCAGCAAATTGTCTCACGATTCACAAAAGTGAAGCGGCGGCGGCACAGGGCGGCGACGACAGGCAAGGCCGGCAGCTAGCGGAGGTCCGGCGGCGACGGTGACGTCACACGCAAACCGAGAGAAAGAGAGGGAGAGGAGGGGGCGCAGGTTTTGGGTGGAGGCAACAAAAAGTAATTAGGGTTTTAGGTTAAGGTTATATTTATAACCTTTCTAATTACAGACTAGGCCCCTGGGGTATTAACAGTTAATCCTCAACTAATTAAGTCTTAATTATTATTAACCCTTACAGTTTAACTAATTACAGATTATTAGAAAAACTTAATCCTTTAAATGTTTAACACTTAAACATTAATCCCCATAAATAATTATTTCCCCAAATAATTAATTAATGCATTCAGTGATAAATATTTATTTGTCGTTTAATAAAACCGTGTTTCGTGAACTAATATTATTAATTGCTTGTTTTCCAAAGTGTAACTTTTTGGATCGTACCATGATAGTAACGTTGATTTAATTGACGATTAGACATCCTATATCAAACAATAATAACAATCGCCTTCCATTTCTTCATTGGAAGTATAAGAACATCTTGAATGTTAACACGTCTAACAATAAACTATCGCCTTCGGTGATATGGGGTCATACTATGCTAGACCCCTCCCCCCTGTTTTAATGCTGCAAAGTCACGTTTATAGTATTGAACTCGTAAAAGAAGCGGAAACCTTTAGAAAAGGGGTCCTTCCCCCCTTAGAGAGGAACGAATAAGTTGAGACCCTTAGAATAGACTCATTCCCTTTTGAAATGGAAACTAATAAACCGGGCCCCTTCAATTTCTAAAAATACTAAACCGAGGCCCTTATCATTCGCTTCTTCTTTTCTGAGAGGGGAATTAGTAAGCTGAGGCCCTTAGCAGGGGTTCCTTCTCTTCTTACACACCAAATTAATAATTTAAAGTTTTTTTGGATAGCTTTTCTCCTTTCTCATTGAAGTGAAATATTAAGGCCATTTTAAAAGGCTATTTTTCTTTTTGGAGAGAGAATATATCAGTTGAGACTCTTCTAAAAAGCCGTTCTCTTTTTTGAAGAGAAAATATCAGTAAAGGCTCTTTTAGAAGGCTTTTTTTTCTTAGACATTTAATATTAGTGCAGGCCTTTCAAGGCGGCTTTTCTCCTTTTCTTTAGCACAGATAACAATTTATAAGTCGGAGGTTCTTAACGAGGTGCTCATCTCCTTTTCTTAAACAAAGAGAGTTTTTCATAAAGTGAAATATCATTAACCAAGTGGCCTTCCTTTAACCTTAACCTAACATAAGTGGGAGGCTTCTATCCCGAGGTGTTCCTCTTCTCTATTTAAGAGAAGGATTTTAAGGAAACCTATCCGGGAATATTCTCCTTCTCTACAAACCAGAATAGGTTACGATACAATAAAAATACTCGATTACGAATACAACTCCATTTTTAAAATAATTATATCGGTATGGCGAAAAAAAATTAAAGATAGCTACGTATTTTGTATTTTTTAAGTTAACGACGAAAGTTATTAAAGAAAAATGAAATAAGTAACAAATTAAACGGGCAAAAACCGTATATTATATATAGTATAACTATAAGGGGGTAAAGTAAAAAAAAAAATTTAAACATGCGGTTTTTTGACTTTTTCTATTAATATATATATAATGACCCAATTTTATTAAATTCTTATGAAATGAAGGTTACCTAAAGATTTAGGTTTGGCAAATAACTTTTATTTTTTATATTAAATCTCAATTTTTTCTTCAGTTTTCAGATTTACCAACTAATTAGTTAATCAATTAGACACTTACCCAATAAAGTTATAAAATATAGAAATATGAGTTTTCTAAAAAAATTTCTTTTGTTTAAGAATCCGTCACGTACATGCCCTCAACTCTCTCTCTCTCTCTCTCCTAGTTTGTATTGCAATCAGTTTCAATTCCGTATCAAAATTTTTTATATTACGATATTCTCCTACAAAACGTCCAAACCCTTTTCCCCAACTTTCAACATTATTGCCAATGTAATGATCAATGTTTGGACAACACGTATAACCGGTTATTAAATAAAAATAAAAATAAAAAATATTTTTATAAAAAAAGTTACACATAATTTTATTTTTTCTTATAATTTGGGTTACTGGAATCAACTTGAATTCGAATCGGTTTTTCAAGTTCTAATTCGTATTCGAATCCAGTTTCAAAATTTTCAAATTTGGATAACTTGAAAACAGATCCAATAAACACCCCTATCTATTGTTGAACATAATCTTTGATTTGGTTCACATGAGAAGTGTAAACTTGGAGTTGAAGGGTCAGTTTTGAAAGGAAAAGATAGTTGAAAGGGGTGATGTGAAATAGTTGGATTGTTAGTATGTAATTAAAGACTTTGAGTATGAATATAATCAGTTTGAATAAATTAGAGTATGATTAGCAGTCTTTTATTTAATTTAATAGATATAATTCCATAAGGAGTGTTTATTTATTTGTTAGTTTGTGTTTCATGTTCTACAGATTACAAGCCACAAAAACCATCTGTTTTTAATTATTATCAACCGATACATATGGGAATACTCTATATCTTGTATTAAAAGTTACATGAAAATTCACTAGTCATTCAAAGTCGAGACATCGCAAGGAGTTTGTCATGATCATGCAGCCTCAGCCATTAATGCTTCATCATAGTCTTCCTCAGCATTCCCAATCTTAGATTCCCACTCACAATTACCAAGCTGTTTTGACATAAGAGCAGTTGGAGCCTTCTTGGACTTATCATCCTTATCAATGAGCTCAATCAACTTGACACCATTGCCTTCAACTTTCTTTTTCTTCTCTTTCGGACATTCGAGCGAAATATCCTAATTGTTGGCAATTGTAGCATCTCAGTTTTGCCTTGTCAAATCCTACCTTCTTCCCGAATTGGAGCATATCTTTCCAGTCTTTTGTAAGTATTTCTTTGCACGCACAAACAATCATGGTCATTTGCCATTGTAAATCCATATATTTAAGATTATCGGGATTAATTTGGACTAAATCTTCAGCATCAAGAACAACTACTGAAATTTCCCAGTTACAAAAGCGTCATAACTACTCATAAATGCATCAAACAAAGCAATTTGGTCTTCAGGAATTTGACCAGTGACCTTACTCTTCTCACTACCAACATTCTCAGATCCATAGCAACTTTTGCCTTTTTCAGTCTTTGATCCACCACTCCTACCTTCTCCACTCCCAGAAAACAGAGCTACATTTACTGAACTCGAAGTGTGTGACTTCTCATGATTGTTCATTTACCTATTTTTGTTCTCTAGCTCATAAGATTCAAGAAGACAAATTATGTCATCAAGAGTTTTGTTCTTTAAATCCGCGGTTGTGTTTTTAATTAGCATACATGGAATACTCCATATGTCGGGTAAAGAATCCAACAACTTCTTGCACACATCATATTCTTTTAGTTCAACTCACATTTTGCTCAGCGTATTGATTAGAGTGCTAAAACGTGTAACTTGCTCGCTCAGAGATTCACCCTTTTATAATTGAACATGTTATACTGTTTCAGCAGAAGATCAGTTCGCCTTTCCTACAAAGCAGCATTCCCTTCAAACCTTAAGCACAAGGCATTCCAGAGTCCTTGAGCCATCTCATGCTGTTCAAAGTTTAAGTATAGATCAGTTGGAAGGGCGAGTATAATTGATCCCAAAGCTCGATTATCCCTCTCAATTAGCTTCTTATCTTCTACTGAGTATTGATCTGGATCTGTAATTGGAACGAGGCCATCAACATTCGCCATATGTGGAATATGAGGACCATTCACAATAGAGTCCCATAGGATGTGCTCAGTAAATCGAAAGTACGCATTCATTTGAATTTTCTAGTTGGAAAACTTAGACACAGATTTAAGCATGGGTGGTGACTTTCCCACAAGCCTCTCAGTCTCGTAAACTTTTCCTGCCATCTTACAAAGCACAGTTAAACAAACACGAATTTATGAAAAAATCTTAAGTATGAAGATTTCGATTGAAAACTTTTTCGAATGAAAACAAGATTTCGAACAAGAAATTTCTGACAGCTGATTTCAGACACTTCAAAGATTTCGGCCGGAGATTTCGATCGAAAAGGATTTCGGACAAAATGGAGATTTCGGACCCTTCAAGTGACTTTTCGGACGATGCTTCCCAAGAACGCCAAATCCGACCTGCAACTTTCTGAAAGTAAAATCAAGTCTCCAAATCAATCCCAACCTTCATCTCCATCAAAAATAGCATATAATACTTGAAAATGGTGACGAAATTCACACTGAAACGATCTCAAATGATGAAAAATAGCTTGAAACACCAAGAGCTTCAATCAACAGCTCTGATACCACTTGTTAATCCCTCTGATCTGCTAGAATCAAGCAACCGAATCACCAATAACCTCTTGGAAAGGCGGAAAACAATCCAAGAGATAACGAGATCAAATCCACGGATCAAACGCCAAAATACGAATACCACGCCGTAAGAACGAGATGAATCACAAAACGATTTCTTCTATTGGAATAGATACTGAATACAAGTTGCTAACTGTGTGTAACAACACTTAGTCAGACTAAACACAATCAGATTACCAGCTAATACAAATGACAAAAGTTCTAATTACAATTCAAACAAAAGACTATTTATAAGCTAAAGTTTTCATCCAAAAATGTTTTTGACCGAAAACTATTAACTTGTACAATTTTATCTTTGTAATTAGATTCGATGGACTACTAGGTTCGAACATAGCCCTTGTATTTCCTATTTTGTGGGGCTTATGAAACTTTCACATAAGAGCCTTGTAGGGCTCAACAATCTAAATAATGTTAGTCCCACTTTGTATGGGGGTTAAATGCTTAGCTCAAAAGGGATTCCACTTTGTATGGGAGCTTTGCGAGCTGTAGGATATAGTTGCACATACAAGATCTTTCTTCGAAGGTCTTCTAAGTGGTGGTATATACATATGCTTAGTAAATAATTCCTTTGTTGACCGGTATTTAAGAACATCCAGTGAATGTAAAATTTTCCTTCGGCGGTCAAGAAACGCGGAGTAATCATACTATCTTATTTTCATTTGAAAGAACGTGTGACCTTTAGACGAAGGTCTTGTTTATCTGTGTGATCGATAGATATTACTCCTTATGCCCGATGATAACAAGACTCTTCTCTCGTATATGTAAATTACGCTAAAAATAATTGTTAGGAATACTTGTACCGGTATTAACTTTTAAAACATAATCATTTAAACCTTTTAAATAAATAAATAAATCAGATTTAGTCAGTGGAAGCATTTAGTACAACTAACGGTTCTAAACCGGGATCCCACTACTGATCCGATTACACGCGTATAAACAATAAATAAAAACCAACCATAGGGTGTTTCAGGTTATACCTTTGACGATAAACCAAACGAAAGACACCTTGGTTCATCGAGCGTCTGGCTAGTGACAAATCACGAAACCTGCAGTAAATCGTCTCACAATTCGAAAAAGGGAATCGGCGGCGCCACAGGGCGGCGACGGCGGGGAAGGCCGGCGGCTAGCAGAGACCCGCGGTGGTGGTGGCGTCGCACACAAACCGAGAGAGAGAGAGAGAGAGGAGGAGGCGCAGGTTTTGGGTGGAGACAACAAAAAGTAATTAGGGTTTTAGGTTAAGGTTATATTTATAACCTTCCTAATTACAGACTGGGCCCCTGGGGTATTAACAGTTAATCCCCAACTAGTTAACTCTTAATTATTATTAACCCTTGCAGTTTAACTAATTACAGATTATTAGAAAAACTTAATCCTTTAAATGTTTAACACTTAAACATTAATCCCCGTAAATAATTATTTCCCCAAATAATTAATTAACGCATTCACCGATAAATATTTATTTGTCGTTTAATAAAACCGTATTTCGTGAACTAATAATATTTACAATTAAATATTATTAATTGCTCGTTGTCAAAAGTGTAACTCTTTGAATCGTACCTTGATAGTAACGTTGATTTAACTGACGATCAGACATCCTATATCAAA
Organism: Smallanthus sonchifolius; assembly: GCA_023525975.1. Lineage (NCBI taxonomy): Eukaryota > Viridiplantae > Streptophyta > Magnoliopsida > Asterales > Asteraceae > Smallanthus > Smallanthus sonchifolius. The sequence goes on along the minus strand of CM042019.1, from coordinate 21,094,254 downwards.
CAATAATAACAACCGCCTTCCATTTCTTCATTGGAAGTATATGAACATCTTGAATGTTAACACGTCTAATAATAAACTACCGCCTTCAGTGATATGGGGTCATACTATGCTAGCACCCCCCCTAGTTTAATGCTGCAAAGTCACGTTTATAGTATTGAACTCGTAAAAGAAGGGGAAATCTTTAGAAAAGGGGTCCTTCCCCCCTTAGAGAGGAACGAATAAGTTGAGACCCTTAGAATAGACTCATTCCCTTTTGAAATGGAAACTAATAAACCGGGCCCCTTCAATTTCTAAAAATACTAATCCGAGGCCCTTAGCATGCGCTTCTTCTTTTCTGAGAGGGGAATTAGTAAGCTGAGGCCCTTAGCAGGGGTTCCTTCTCTTCTTACACACCAAATTAATAATTTAAGGTCCTTTTGGATAGCTTTTCTCCTTTCTCCTTGAAGTGAAATATTAGGGTCATTTTAAAAGCCAATTCTCCTTTTTGAAGAGAAAATATCAGTTGAGACTCTTCTAGAAGGCCGTTCTCTTTTTTGGAGAGAAAATATTAGTAGAGGCTCTTTTAGAAGACCTTTCTTCTTAGACATTTAATATCAGTGGAGGCCTTTCAAGGCAGCTTTTCTCCTTTTCTTTAGCACAAATAACAATTCATAAGTCGGAGGTTCTTAACGAGGTGCTCGTGTCCTTTTCTTAAACAAAGAGAGTTTTTCATAAATTGGAATATCCTTAACCAGGTGCCTTCCTTTAACCTTAACCTATCATAAGTGGGAGGCCTCTATCAGGAGGTGTTCCTCTTCTCTATTTAAGAGAAAGATTTTAAGGAAACCTATCCGGAAATATTCTCCTTCTCTACAAACCAGAATAGCTTACGATACAATAAAAAAAATTCGATTACGAATACAACTCCATTTTTAAAAAAATTATATCGGAATGGCGAAAAAAAATTTAAAGATAGCTGCGTATTTTGTATTTTTTAAGTTAACGAACGAAAGTTATTAAAGAAAAATGAAATAAGTAGAAAATTAAACGGGCAAAACCGTATATTATATATAGTATAAGAGAGTAAAGTAAAAAAAAAGTTTAAACATGATGTTTATCGACTTTTTCTATTAATATAGATATAATGACCCAATTTTATTAAATTCTTATGAAATGAAGGTTACCTAAAGATTTAGGTTTGGCAAATGGCAGTTTGCAGCTTAACTTTTATTTTTTATACTAAATCTCAACTTTTTCTTCAGTTTTCAGATTTACCAACTAATTAGTTTATCAATTAGACACTTACCTAATAACGTGCAAATTAATGCAATTTTTTTCTTCGGTTTTCAGCTTAACTTTTATTTTTTATAATAAATCACTCCTCTCAAAAAGCTAGGTAGATGACATATCCACACATACATTCATCATATCCACACAATTAAACTATAAAGCATTAATCATGTTTTCCCATTAACCTCTTCTGCTTCCAATCTCCTTTAGTTCTTCAAAAGCATGATTTGTCTCTGTGTCAAACTAGAGATACAACATTCGGTTAATCGGTTATTAGAGTACTTTTTCGGGTTAATTACCTGATGAACGCGATAAGCAAATCGAACACCCTGAAGCAAGAGATCCCCAGAGTCATTGCATTCTAATTCTTTCCTTTTCAATCTCAATAACTTAATTAATTAGCTTTAGATCAACATTAGAGGTTAAAATACAATACATACATATAATTAATTAAGTTGTGTTTATACAATATATAAATATGAGTTTTCTAAAAAAAATTCTTTTGTTTAAGGATCCGTCACGTACATGCCCTCAACCGTTCTTCTTCTCTCTCTTTTTCTATTTATTTAGACTAGTTTGTATTGCAATCAGTTTCAATTCCGTGTCAAATTTCCAAACCTTCTTCCCCAACTTTCAACATTATTGCCAATGGAATGATCAATATTGTTTAGACAACACGTATAACCGGTTATTAAATAAAAATAAAAAAAAATATTTTTATAAATTCTTATTTGTTAGTTTGTGTTTCATGTTCTACAGATTACATGCCACAAAAACCATCTGTTTTTAATTATTATCAACCGATACATATGGGAATACTCTATATCTTGTATTAAAAGTTACATGAAAATTCACTAGTCATTCAAAGTCGAGACATCGCAAGGAGTTTGTCTTGATCATGCAGCCGTGTTTGATCGAATCCGAGGTTGTTTGTCGATGTGTTTTCGGAGATTTTAAGGGTTTTTGTTATCTTCCTGAGCTCAACTTTTAGGACTTTACCGGTTCCGGTTTTTGGTAGCTCTTTCACAAACTCTACCTTCTTCGGTACCATATATTTCGACATCTTTTTCCGGCAATATGTCAAGATTTCGGTTTCGGTTGTGGTTCCGATTGTTTTCAAGACGACAAAGGCGCAAGGGCTTTCTCCCCATTTCGGGTGAGGCATTGCAACCACCGCGGCTTCGAGTATGTTCGGATGTTTGAATAAAATGGACTCTAGTTCGACGCTGCTAATGTTTTCTCCACCGGAGATGATTACGTCTTTTGATCTGTCTTTGATCTCAACGTATCCGTCGGGATGGATAACCCCGACATCACCCGTCAAAAACCAACCTTTTTGGAAGGCCTTCGCGGTCTCCTTCTCGTCTTTCAAGTACCCTTTCATGATGCTACTTCCTCGAAGTACGATCTCTCCCATTGTCACCCCGTCACGTGGAACACTTTCCATTGTGTCCTTATTCTTGACGTCCACGTCTGCGAGCGTCAGTATACCGACGCCCTGGCGTGCTTTCAACCTCGCCTGATGACCTTTAGGGAGCTGGTTCCAATTGGTTTGCCACTCGCACACCAGGGCTGGTCCTGTGGCCTCTGTGAGGCCATAGGCATGCGTTATGTGAAACCCAATATCCTCCATCTTCTCCAGGAGGGGCGCAGGTGGAGGCGCCCCTCCTGTGAGTATGTTAACCTTAGAGGTTATTTCATAACGCTCATGAGGTTTGGCCTCTAAAAGGATATTAAATACGATAGGCGCACAACACATGTGTGTCACCTTGTGCTGAGCGATACTTGTGTACATTTCTTTCGCAGTCGTGTTACGTATGCACACGTTGGTCCCGCCTCTTGCCGCCACGCCCCAAGTGAACGTCCACCCGTTGCAGTGGAACATCGGCAACGACCACATGTACACCGCCTCGGTACCCATCTCCCACCCTTGAATCAAACTCATCGTGCTGAGAAACGCACCGCGGTGGCTATAAACAACACCCTTCGGATCAGAGGTCGTTCCAGACGTGTAATTCAACGCGATCGCATCCCACTCGTCTTCAAGATCCTCACCGGAGTACCGAGGATCACCATGGTGGATGAGTTGCTCATACTCCAAGCTTCCAAGGCGGACTCCGGTGGGCTTATCAATGTCATCAATCACAATGACCAAAGGCATAGCATATTGGGCTGATGAACCATCATCATAACCAGCCACCAGCAACCGTAGCGCCTCCGATGCTAACGGAACATATTGATAGTCGATGAAGAACACCTTGGCTTCAGAATGGCGGATTATCGTCGCTATGTTCTTAGCATCTAGCCTCGTATTAATCGCATTCAACACCGCTCCGGCCATTGGCACCGCGAAATGCATCTCATACAACGCCGGTATGTTTGGTGCTAGCACAGATACCTGATAAATCAAACAAATTAAAACAAGAATTAGAGTCAAGAAACTATTAGAAAAAAACCCTATTATTTCATTTTTTTATATTATTAAATAAAAAAATAAAAATATATAAAACTCAAAAAATAATAATTATATTAATAATTGTAATAATATTAAAAATAAAGTTAATTCTAATAACTATAATTAGAAGGTTGCCTAGGAAATTCTGATGAATATTTTGTCACAAATATGTTGAAAAATCGCGTTACCTATGCATTTTTCTGACGAAAATATATGTAGTAAACTATTTTTTTTGTTATAGTAATGGTCAGGGGCGAAGGATATAAAGGGTCTGAGGGGCCCCGGCCCCCCCTATTTTTCGCTCATAAGTCTTAATATATACGTATTCGACCGATTTTTCGCTCAGTAGTATTAATTTATATGTATTCGACCGAATATTTTATAGTTCCGGCCCCCCCTATATGAAAAAAATTTCCCGACCCCCCCGCGAAAATTTTCAAGCTCCGCCACTGGTAATGGTGTACATTTGTTGAAGATACTTACAACATCATTCTTGACAATATTGAGGGATCGAAGAGAGTAAGCGAGGCGGCAGCATCGCTCGTACGTTTGGCGCCAGGTGAAGCTGACTCTGGCGTATATGACTGACCTCCGGTTGGAATAAACCATGGATGCTCTCTTGATGAAAGTGAGAGGAGTGAGAGGGACATAGTTGGCGGGACACTTTGCAAGTCTGTCCATTAATGCTTTAGTTAAAAGAATCACTTACTTAGGTTTTTTGATCTCAAGAGTTTTATTGTAGAAAGGAGTTTGTATATTATGGTGGGATGGAGAGGATGAAGGAGAGTGTTTATATAGCTAGGTGGGGTGGGGTAGGGATTGTGGAAATGGGCCCCTCATAGTTGGATGTTTGAACCAATGTTTTCAGAACCGGACCGGACGTCAAACCGGTCTCCTTACCGGTCCACTGGTCGGACCGGATTTAAGAACCGGACGACGTCATAAATATTATAAAAATATATCAGTCTAAATAGCTTTTAATCCTTTCAAAAACCACCAACAAGTCAATTTCAATAATTTTAAACTAACAATTACCTACAAAATAAGAAGCCAGGAGACTTAAAAAAGATTAAAAAAAAAATAGTCAAGCGGTTCAACCGGTCCGACCACCCGGTTTCCGGTCCGACCGCCGGTTCAACCGGTCCGACCACCGGTTCGCTGCAGAAACGGTTCAACACATGTAACCGGATCGGTCAGATCACCGGTTCCCGGTCCGACCGGCCGGTCCTGTCCGGGTTTCAAAACATTGGTTTGAACACAGCCATTAGACTTTGAAAGTATGAAACCTTTTACATCTTGTTAAGCATCATGATTCATGACGTACTCATTAGTTCTTCCATTTAAGAAGGAAACAAGCATTTATTCTTTGTTTACCGCCTTACACTTATTGAATAAATAAAAAATATTAAATATATTAATAAAGATTTAAAAATTTATAAAAAAATAATAAATATTAATAAAAATTAATAAAAAGAATATTAAATATCTAGTAATAAAATATTCAATAGTTATTAATAAATAAAAAAATAAACGAAAAAAAGAATCTTGAGCTTATAGAATTGTGACACGTAACGCAACTAATTATTTATTTATTAGGTATAAATTACATCAGTATATTTTATGGGAAAATCATTGAAATATACATTTTGACCCACTTTTTTATTAAAATAATAATTGACTTTAACATACTCAAAACCAAAAACAACCGATCAGAAAACTGACAATTTTATATTAACTGATGATTTGCAGACTGAGTTTAGCCGTTTAGGAAGTAGCCGGCTAGATTTTAACCGGATTAGCTTACGTGAGGTTTTTTTGATTGATTGGTTTTGTGGACCACATATGTTTTTTCTCTTTTCTTGGCTAAAATGTAGCCTTCTTAGCCAGGTTAGTTTACGTGACGTTTTCTAAATGTTTGTTTTTGAATATATTTATTTTTGAGTGAGCTAAAAGTTAGTATTTATCCGGTAAAAAATGGATCAAAATATTTATTCTCCTGATTTTCCTACATTTTATATTCTAATATATTATAATTCATTTACCATTATATATTAATAATAAAACATTTATGGAAAAAGGTGATAGGCTGCTTGACTTGGTTCTTGTTTTACTTTCTTTAATTAGACCTATGGTTAAGAAATATTATTGATTATTATTAGATGTTTAGTCTTACTTTTATAATATATAATCTAATCTTATTAGCTATATAGTTTAAGTGAAATAAAACTAGAATTATAGCAAACCTATCAATTAATAAATTCGTGATGTCACATTTTTTTGTTTGTTATGTTTATACCTTTTCAAATTAGTGTTGTGTGTTTATTATATCATCCGTAACGAGTGTTTACCGATAGTGAAAGATGATCGAAGATGGATTCATATATAACTTCCTTATGGATTGTTTATGTTGGTCAACGTCGAACTTTGTCTTTTCTCACAAATGGCTAAAGAAAGATGATCTTCGCAATATTTTTCATAACTATTTGTGTAAAGTGTATGGATAAATGACCGGAAATATTAGTTATTGATGTTTAAAATCTGATAACATGACTGTGAAAGGAACACCGTTTTTTTAAAGTAATATTGTATTCAAATTAAAGATAACAAAATTCTTGATTTATGGTATAATTTATTTAAATAAAGAGGTATATAAAAGTTATTTGATTTTAAAAAGTTGATGAAACTAAATTAAAAAAAAAAGTCAACAATGTAAGCTATTCAATTTTGTTTTTGTATAAGTACGTTTTTACTTCCATATTAATTACAATCTTCACACCACATCATCTTAAGCGTGGAGGGGGCACCCATGGCTTGAAGCCCCACACCCTACAATTAGAGTGTGACACCTCATTTAAAGTCCCTTAAAGCCCCGTTGTTGGTGGCGGCACCCAAGCCCCACGTTGAACGGTAATATTACCGTTAATCCTTCTCCAAAGGTGCGTCGTTCCAGCACCGTAAAATGAAGCCGCACATCGGCGAAGTGGTAGTGGCGGCGGTGGCGTAGAGGGAGCCCCTCAAGCCGCACGTCGGCCTAGAGGGTGCCCCTCAAGCCGCACGTCGGCCTAGAGGGTGCCCCTTCCACCTAACAAATGAAATAGTGTGATAAATACTCCTAAGATAGTTTGCACCCAAATTCCACCTTTTATTTTATCTAATTCATATATATGTATGGTTTATTTCAAGTAATATTCACACCAATTAACAAGTGGTAACGATTTTCCAAATTTATATAAATTAAAACTAATATAAGAAAAAAAATGATATTTTAAATAAAAAGAAGGAAAGAAAAATACCACATCATTTAGGTGTAGATAGAAATTATTAAATTATAAATAAAATAAGTCATGTAAATACAAATAAATCTAAAAGGGTCATGACTATTATATTATATATACATATTAAACACTAACATCTATGAATATTAGCTAGCACCCTAGTGAATTTTTTTTAACATATACTTTTTTAACTCGTTTAATTTTCTACTATTTTTATTTTCCTGTAATAACTTTCGTTCGTTAGTTTAAAAAAAATGGAATACGAAGGTTTCTTTAGTTTTTTTGTCGACATTCCGATATATATATTTTTTTAAACGGAGTTGTATTAAAAATCAAGTATTTTCTTCTATCATATTCTATAGAGAGTACCGTTACCGTTCCGACACCATGACGAGCCAAACTGATAATGAGCGATAAACATCGTTTCCAGTATTGGTATTACAAGAAACGGTATCGGTGTTCGTTTTTATGGTTTTTGTTCAACGTAAAGAGCACCTTTATTTTCTGGGCAACATCATGCAACATTTGTGTGACAAAACCATCGCAAATAAACATTTTTTTTTCTATCGTAAACTATACCGAGTCCCAGTGCATTCACGAACTGAACCAGTAACAAACGGACAAAATCGGTGCCGTTATCGGTGTTTTTGGAACCCACGTTGCTATTTGTTTTTATTGTTTTCGATCGATGTAAAATACATGTAGTTTTTTTATTTGGGTTTTATTTTTATGGTTTTTTTGTTCTCGACGGTTTCACACGGTTTTATCTTTCGTTAAACCACTTTTTTCGCCTTTTTTCATTTCTACGTGACTTTTTTCGTGATTAGCCAAAATATCTTCGTTAATGTTTTTTTTCAACAGTTTTATGGTTGAAACCGAGCAAACAAACAAGATATGTCAAACATACTTTCATAATACATGTTCGCCGCAATGCGTGTAGTGAAGCTTACTAGTTAGTCCATTATGTTCTAAATCGATAAAAATAACATATCAGACCTCCACGTTAGCTTTTAACCAATTTCTAAGATGAATTGCGTCTTTGTATCAAGTGATAAACGTTAAATAATTTAATTATACCAAAAATAAAGGTACTTATCTGTAGGGCTATAAATGAACCAAATGTTCAGCGAACAGTTTGTGAACCGTTTGGCGAGAAGTTCGTTTACGTTTGTTCATTTAATAAATGAACGAACATGAACAAGGAATTTCGTTCGATTAACTAAATGAACGATCATGAACAGAGATCTCGTTCGTTCAACTGTGTTCGTGAACGTTTGGTAATGTGTTCGTGAACATTCGTTCATTTACGTTTGTTTATGTTCGTTGTTTATATTGTTCATTAAAGATTTTGTATATTTCTATTTTATTTTTTCTAAACTTTTTATATTCTTTAATTTTTATTTTATTACCCTAACAATTAACTAAGTAATGTCTATATTCCCATTTATATGTTGTTCCCCTATTCTCACAGCCTTCTATAGTTCTGTTCCACCAACGCCGCCTTCGTCAACCATCATCCTTCGCATCCTCTGTTCACGGTTAGGGCTTCTAAGTTCTTTACAGTTAGGGCTTCTAAATTCTCAATTCTAAATGATGTAAGCTTCCCTGATTTTGACTTTCATCTGTAATTTATTTCGTATTATAAGATACAAACACGTACCACCGGTTTGTTAGGGTTTAATGACTCCAACAGAACTAAAATTGGAATAAACATGTTATTTCTTTTTAAAAAACTGATGGTGAAGTTAGATAACTAGATATCAGTTCGATACAGGTGCATAAAAGTTGATGATAGAACGATCTTATTAAATGTTCATTTTGAAAGGCATTAGGGTAGAGATATCAAAAGTCCCGAACAAGGATTCGTTCGGTTCGGTTCGTGAACAAATCCATTTCCTTAATGAACGAACATGAACATGAAATTTCGTTCAGTTAGTGTTCGTGAACCGTTCGTGAACAAATTCAATGCAAAACGAACAACACTTCGTTCGGTTCGAATTGGTTCAACTCATTTACAGCCCTACTTATCTGCTTAAATAATATTAGAATTTCTGATAATTAATCAGCTTTTAAGAAAATGCCAAGAAAGTGGTATAGAAATACCTTGCAATAATCTCCTGGAAAAAAAAAGACATTAAATGCCATCCACAGGAGTGGTAAGTCTTTAGATTGGTTGTTATGGTCATTCTACACTTGAATATGTGGACTTGGATTTGAGTAGATAGGAAATTATCAAAAAGTATTATAAAGTAGACTTTTATTTGTATATTTATATAAGCAAAGTCTACCATAAAATATAAAAATAAACCTATTTGCCTTTAAATAATTACTTTTTTAACGACAATTTGTATCACTGACGGACCATTGACCCACCCGATTATCTCCACCTCCCTTATGAGGAAACCCATCATAGGTGAGAAAAAACCCCCTGCCCCCTGGCCCAATCTAGATCCTTTTTTTTGTTACAAGTGGGACTTGAACCCAAGATCTTCTCATTTTAGTGAAGTCTTGGAGGCTAAGCTAGTGGTTGTTTTAAATAATTACTTAATTTAATATTTCTTTTCCTTATTGTTTATTGGTAATGCCAACTCTAAATCGGTTAAAATGCTATTTTTGTTTTGTATTACGTTTATAGTTTTATACGACTTAAAGTCAGTATGATAGTAGTTAAATAATTGATTTCTTAATTACATGTTGGAGGATTATTTAATTCATAATCAAATTTAAATTGAAGTATAATACCGTGAAAACCGCATAAATGTTTATATTTTTGCTTTAATAAAATATTTATGTAATTATACGACTCTCTGTCTAACTCCTATTACATCTTCTAAACAATGCATACAAATGTATCAAACCCCATTAACTAACAAGAATTTTCGTTTTCATTCCCGATTTTCTAGAATAGGAATACTATTTAGATTTTTTGTGATTTGATATCAATTTAAAAATAAATAAATTATTTTAAATATTTTTATCAAAAGGATATTTTATTATAAAAGCGACTGAGTTAGGAATAAGAATCAACGGTAAGCCGATAAATACATTATAAAGTAGTTTTGAAACCGGTTTTGTAATTAAATCAGTGAATCTAGTGGCCGGTTTACTAGTTGCATCTGTTTTAAAATCGAGCGACTAATATACTTTTAAACATTTTAAAAGTATTTACAGTTTTATAAAATTCCAGAAGAAATTTAAAATAATACTAATGACTGATATATATCAAAAGTACTAATAGAACACAAAACTACTTAGAATTATTATATGTATGGTTGTATTAATACAAAACTTTAAATGTTATTAAGTTAATAAATATTAAAAAAAGAAAAATAAAGTCTAACAAAATTAAAAAAATAGAATAATACGTCACAACTTCAGGTGACACAAAGCTCCTACCAAATGTTGAGATCATAGTATCATTTCTTTTACCTATTTGACCGCGGCCTACCTCAAAAAAACCATATGATACTCCCATCTTCCATGTTACAATTTACAACTTGTCTTTTTTCTTTACTTTGTTCTAGACTTTCACCTGTCATCTATGGCTTATCTTTTCCGGTGAGTTTTAAGTGGGGAATACTAGATGTTGTATATTTTCTTAAAAGAAGTTGATTTGTTGTAATCTGATAGTTAATTCCTTGATCTCCTTTTACCATTATCTTCATTCAGTTGGAGGTTTATTTGCATATGTATATTAGAAACAAGTGTATTACACATGTTTGAATAAAGAAAATATAAAATATTTAGTAATAAGTGGAAGAAATAAAGGAAATAGTTATGAAATGAAGTATTAAATAAATGAAATTTTAATAAAGAAAATATTAATAAATGAGATATTAAATAGTTGTGAAAAAATAAGCGGGAAAAAGAATCTTGAGCACACAGAATTGTGTCACGTGACGCAACAGTTACTTATTTATTAGGTATAGATTTGTATTGTGATAATGAAGTATGAGAGATTTCAACATTTTACATGTTACCTAGCTCTCTACAATCACTGTCTTCGTATTACCGTCGATAGACCATGGTCTCATCGACTTGCTTTTCGTCTTCTGTTCGGTTGTACACTGAGTCTATCAACTCTTTCTCTGCCTCATCGCAATGACTAATAAAGACTCAATCACTAAAACAACCTCCCGTCACGGGTCAAGTTCTTTCAACTTCATACTCGCGGATACAAGGTTTTGCTCACATTGTTGGTACCAAACCTCCTACAAAGAATGACCTGTCGTTTTATACTTGGGCAGATCTATGGAATGCTATCGGATGAGTTGTTGGCTTGTGTTCTTGAATCCAACATCAATCGGACCCTTCTAATGGTCCTGGTCAGCCTTCTAATATGGCCCAGCCGACCGAATTACTTCTTCATAATCGGTTCACCTCTAACTCGGGCAAAAGCCGGAATTTTTAAACCACAACATCAGGCTGACCTGGCTTATTTGGAAAATCACCATCTTTTCTCGGCTTTATTTGCAGCACACGATGTTGGTATTGGAAATAAATAAAGATAGACAAATACGCAGAAGGAAACTTGCTTTGATTAATAATGAGATTGCTTACAAAGAAAGGAAATACGAACTCTCTTAAATAGAGAGAAAATCAAACGTAAACATAGCTAAAGACTCGAACTCTCATAACAAATAGAAGACCCAGCCAACTTTATTCAAACTACCGAAAGTAAAGCAAGTTCCACACGTGCATGAATTATGTTTCATCACCCTCCCTTGATTAATGCTCCATAACTCCAAGCCAGTGACGAAAATAGACAAACTTTTCTTTTGAGAGGGCTTTTGTTAAAACATCTGCAAGCTGCTCATTTGTATGACAATACTCCAATTTTACTTGTTCATTACTGACCATTTCCCTGATAAAATGATGCTTCAGTTCAATATGCTTGGAGTGGTTGTGCATCACATGATTCTTACTAAGGTTTATAGTGGAGCGATTATCACAGTACATAATTGTTGCTTCCTTCTGCTGGAATCCAAGATCATAAAGAATTCTTCTTAACCATACTGACTGACAGTAGCAGCAGTGGAGGCAATATACTCAGCTTCAGTACTTGACAGTGCAACAGTGGGCTGTTTCTTTGAGCTCCATGACACGGCTCCATTACCAAGAGTAAAAACATTTGCAGAAACACTCTTTCTATCATCTGCACAACTTGCCCAGTCGCTATCCGTGAATCCCACCAGTTCAATTTTTGTTCTAGCTGCATACCATAAACCAAAAGAGGTTGTACCAGCTACATACCTTAGAATACGACGAGCAACACCAAAGTGAACTTTAGAAGGAGATTGCATGAACCTAGCAACCATGCTAAATGCATAGGCAAGGTCTGGTCTGGTGTGTGTTAGATAGATTAGCCCCCTACTAGGCTCCTGTAGGTGACAGCATTAGCTTTGTCAGCTTTATCATTATTGAGTAGCTTGTCATAGGCATTCATAGGTGTGTCTTCAGAATTACAGTTGGATAGACCAAACTTTTTCAGCAAGCCTCTAGCATACTTTTCTTGACTTAAGAACACCCCATGCTTGGTTTGTTTTACTTCCAGACCCAGAAAGTACTTTAGCAGCCCCATGTCAGTCATCTCAAACATTTGTTTCATGCCATTCTTGAAATCTGTAATGAGCTTCGAGCAGGAACTTGTACATATTATGTCATCAACATATAGGCACACATATATCTTGTGTTTCTGATCACTTGTTTTAACATACAGGGTTAGTTCACTTTCACTTCTTATGTATCCATTCTTGATGAAATACCCATCTATCTTGGAATACCAAGCCCTTGGAGCCTGTTTGAGACCGTATAGGGCCTTGTGCAATCTGTAGACGTGATCTTCCTTTCCTTGAACCACATACCCTTGAGGTTGTTCCACATAGATCTCTTCGGTCAAGCCACCATTTAGAAAGGCTGACTTCACATCTAACTGATGAACTTTCCATCTCAATTGAGCTGCCACACTTAACACCACACGAATGGTCTCAAATCTGGCAACAGGAGTAAATGTCTCTTGATAATCTATGCCATGCAGTTGAGAATACCCTTTAGCCACCAGGCGAGCCTTGTGACGAAGAATGTTGCCATCAAGACCAACTTTTGTTTTGAATATCCATTTCAACCCAACAAGATTCTTGTTAGGGGGAAGCTACACCAATTCCCACGTCATATTTCTTTTTATAGCATCAAGTTCTTCTGCCATAGCTTGTTGCCATTCTTTCTTGTTAGCAGCATCAGCATAACTGGTTGGATCTGTAACATTCAAAGCAAATTGACAAGCATAAAAGTCATCATACTCAACTTCTACTTGTCTTGCATTAGCATAGATATCTCCCAGGGTTTTTAGTTTGGGAGGAGCTTCCGTAGCTGAAGAACTTGCTACATTTGAGGAGGAAGCAATGGATGTATTAGGAGTTTGGCTTAAGGATTGGACAGAGCTAGGGTTAGGAGTTTGAAGTGAAGGTGAGTTTGCAATGCTAAGGCTTGAGGTTTGTGAAACTGGTGAGTGAGTTGGGCTATGGTTTAGAGTTTGTGAGGATGAGTGAGTTGGGCTAAGGTTTTGATCAGTAGGTGATATAGGAAATGGATCAATGTAGGCTTGAGACTGTTGTGTTTGATCATGATTCCACTGCCATTTTTCATTCTCAAGAAAGGTTACATCTCTACGAGTTATGAATTTCTTAGTCGTGGGATTGTAGAGCCTTTAACCTTTGCTTTGAGATGAGTAACCAATGAACACACATTTTTCAGCCTTGTCATCTACTTTCCTCCTAAATTGAGAAGGAATCAGTCCATATGGAACTTGCATTGCCCCACACAAATCTGTATGTATTAGTTCCAGTCTTTTAGTCGCTCTCCATGACTTAAAAGGGAAGCTTTCCCTGGTCTTCTTTCCAATAACACAACCTTCACATTTTTCAGCATGTTGTATACTTGGTATACCATACACCATTCGTTTATCATGCAGAAGCTTTAAGCTTTGGAAGTGATAATGACCATACCTCTTGTGCCATAGAGTAGATACTTCATCAATTCTGGGACATACAACAGGGTTAGGTTCGGCTTTTGAAGCATCCAAAAGGAACATGTTGTTACCTTGAACAGGTACATTCATTAAAAGCAGGCCAGTTACTTTACTTTTGATAGTACACTGGTCATTATCAAACAAAAGTGACTAACCTTTTTTCATTAGTTGACCTACACATAGGAGATTATATGCCAGTTGAGGAGCAAAGTAGACTCCATCAAGAAGTCTAGTGTCACCTTTTGGAGTAGTTATTTTGACTGTCCTTTTGTCACACCCCGACCGATGGCGGAAAATAGAATGATTGTTCAAAAGCACATGATAGCTAAAAGGTTGCATAATTCATTAATTTAATTTAAAGACAACAAGATCCAAATACAATACATTCCAAATAACCTAGTTTAGTTCAAAACATTGATTTATTTAACTAGGTCCATAGTTCTTAAGTGGAGAAATCTTCGGCAAGTAGTCACATATCCAAACCTGAAACATTATTTAAATCAAGTGTCAACTAAAAAGTTGGTGAGTACATAGGTTTAGTAATTCCGGTAAATAGTAGTTGTAAATCGTTTTGCAACTCATTGTTTATCTTGTTAAACATAATATATATGATGTATCATTTATTTAATCACAATTCAAACCGAGTTTGACGCGCTTGAACAGAGCACAACAGCTAAGTCCGGTATATTTGAATATAGTTACCCACTATATCCGCGGTTATATCCGAGTATGCAGTAATAAACACCCTAACCGGGTGGGCTGGTCAGGCACAATAGATCTATCAATATTACAGTTGGTTGTCTTGTGTTTTAAATGTATGTACATCCAAAGAATAAGCATATAGTCTCATGTATAACACGTACAAACAATGTGAGTAGCATGTATAATGTTTCACCCCAAAACGTATAAAATGTAAAATAGGGGCTATGTAACTCACCTTGCAAGCGGGTATTTTTCCACGCGTGTAGGTGATAAAGATGTTGAAGTCTAAGCACGTTGAAACCCTATGTAGATAAATGGGTATTATTGTATGTTTACATGTGCGTATTAGTATTCAATTGTGTATAAGTTTATAATAGCATTTCTCAGTGGTATTTGCATAGAAGTTGGTCCAGATTTACTTGAAATTACTGATTTGATCGAAACTGTTTTATAGTTGTGACAAGTATCGAAACTGTGTTCAATCGAAACTACTAGTTTCGATTGACCATTTATAAGTGATACACAGGCTGTCGAAACTACCATATATCGAAACTACTAGTTTCGATTGATCATTTATAAGTGATATTCAGGCTGTCGAAACTACCATCTATCGAAACTACTAGTTTCGATTGATCATTTATAAGTGATACACAGGCTGTCGAAACTACCATCTATCGAAACTATTAGTTTCGATTGACCATTTACTCAATCGAAACTAAGTAGTTTCGATGGTCCAGACTTTAGCAATTAAAACAGTAATTCTTTGAGAACATTAGTTTGTCCGAAATTTGATGGTTTGGAGTCGTAACTTCGATTGGTTCGGTTTGTCTTATGATAACAGAAAGTAAAGAAACGAAGTTGAGGATTCTTACGTGGTCGCAAAGGGTCGAACGACAGAGCTTTTAATCCGAGAGTATCAAGAATGGGAATTCAAGCTTCGGGATGGAATTGGGCTCTAAGACTCTGGTCACAGCTTCACTCAGAGGCGACGAACACAATGCCGTCTTCAATTTGAAGTGAGAGTGGGTGAAAAAGGGGTCGCGAGCTCGAGCAGGTCCGACTATGGCTATTTATAGCCGAGCTTGATTTCTTTGTTAAAACGTGCAATTGGGCACGTTCCGACACTAGTCTGGACGAGACGAAACTACCCAGACATTCAACATGCGTGGAGGTGGTCTGTCGGGCGCGAATTCAAAAGTGGGTTTCTCGGCCACCAATAGGATCAGACGATCCTTATGTTGGGGAGACCAATTGGTCGGGGTCTTTTGTTCGCGTGGAGAAGACGAGCTCAGGGATGCCTGTAGCGGCTGTCGAGATGCAGGGGACAGCCCTGTCGGGGGTTCGCCGGAAAATGGCTTTACCCGCCGGACCAACGAAGGGGGTGACCTGATAAATGATTTGGGAATTGGCAGTTTTAGTCCCTGGAGTTTGGTTTGACTTAAATTAGCCCTTGAAATAAATACGGATGGGTCCTTGTAGTTTAAATTGTCCAGAAAAAGCCCCTCAACCGATTTCAGTTTTAAAACCTTCTAGTTTGATTAATTACAAAACAATTCCTGAACTTTTATTTAAATAAATTAATTTAATTTCTCTTAAATCAAATTAATTTAAAAATGTTTTTATAAACTTATTTTATTTTTTTATTATTATAAATAATTTTTATAAAAGTTATTTATCTTATTTAAATAGGTTATTTTATTAAATATACAACTTTTTAACTTTAGATTTTTATATAAAACTTTATATTAATTTTAAAATTTATAAAATTCTAATTAGTTTAAATCCGTAAAATAAAATACCTATTTGTATAAAACCAAATAAAACTCTTACGCTTTATTAAAATAGAGAATGATTACACGATAATTATAATACAAGTGTAAGAACGAAAAATCCGAAACGTCACAGTCTCCCCATGTTAGATGAATTTCGCCCCGAAATTCAACTAGTGGAGGCTATGAAAAGAGATGCGGATACTTGGTCTTCACGTTCCCAAGTGAACTCGGGTCCACGTTTAGATTCCCAACGGACCTTGACAATGGGGATGCGGCTACGCTTGAGTTTCTTAACTCCTCGGTCCATGATTTCCACGGGTTTCTCAACAAAGTGCATTTTCTCGTCAATGTGCACTTCATCAAGAGGGATGTGGAGATTCTCGTCGGCTAGACACTTTTCAAATTAGATACATGAAAAGTCGGATGAACGTTGATGAGTTCTGAAGGAAGATCGAGTTTGTAGGCCACTTTTCCTACCCTTTCGAGTATCTTGAATGGACCCACATATCGAGGTGCGAGTTTTCCTTTCTTTCCAAATCGGACTACGCCCTTCCAAGGTGATACCTTTAGGAGAACCATATCCCCAACTTGAAATTCCAAGGGTTTTCGTCTTTTATCGGCATAGCTCTTTTGCCGACTCCTTGCTACTCGAATGTTGTCACGAATAAGAAAGATTTTATCGGTGGTCTCTTGGATAAGCTCGGGACCGGTGATTTGTGCTTCACCAATTTCGTTCCAACAAATCGGTGAACGACATTTTCGTCCATAAATAGCTTCAAACGGCGCCATGTTAATACTTGTGTGGTAGCTGTTGTTGTAGGAAAATTCGATCAGTGGTAGGTGAGAATTCCAATTGCCACCGAAGTCAATGACACAAGCTCTAAGCATATCCTCGAGAGTTTGGATTGTTCGCTCGGTTTGTCCATCAGCTTGAGGATGGTAAGCCGTACTTAAATCCAAACGAGTACCAAGTGCTGATTGCAATGATTGCCAAAATCGGGAAGTAAAACGCGAATCACGATCGGATATGATGTTTAAAGGGATTCCGTGACGACTTACGATCTCATCAATGTAGATCCGAGCCAATTTCTCGACTCGATAGTCCTCACGAATAGGCAAGAAATGAGCAGACTTTGTAAGTCGGTCGATAATAACCCAGATACTATCGTGCCCACTAGAAGTGCGTGGGAGTTTGGTGATGAAATCCATAGCAAGGTTCTCCCACTTCCACACGGGAATTTCAGGTTGTTCTAGGAGACCGGAAGGCTTCTGGTGTTCGGCCTTCACTTTAGAACAAGTTAGGCATTTTGCCACAAAGAGGGCAATATCCTTTTTCATGCCGGGCCACCAATATTGCTGAGGGAGACCCATGTACATCTTATCAGCTCCGGGATGTACCGAATATCGAGTTTTGTGGGACTCGTTCATAAAAAATATACGAATATTGTCGCGATCGGGAACCCAGATACGGTCCAAGTAATACAATAGACCGTTGGCTTTGGTTTCTAGCAAGAGTTCTACGCCACATGCCATCTCTTGATACATGTTTCCCTCGGTAACCGAGGTGTGTTGTGCTTTGAGAATACGGGCTTGGATATCGTTATGAATATGGATACTATGAAGCATGATACGTTCTTTACGACTCAAGGCGTCGGCTACAATGTTTGCTTTGCCGGGGTGGTAGCGAATCTCGCAATCGTAGTCGTTAAGAAGTTCAACCCATCGTCGTTGCCTCATATTAAGCTCTTTTTGATTGAAAATACGTTGGAGACTTTTGTGGTCAGTGAAAATCACGCATTTGGTGCCATATAGATAGTGTCTCCAAATTTTCAAGGCGAAAACGACAGCACCAAGCTCGAGATCATGGGTCGTATAGTTCTTCTCATGGATTTTGAGCTGACGTGATGCATATGCAATTACTTGGCCACGTTGCATTAGAACACAACCAACACCTTGGTTGGATGCATTACAATAAACGACAAAGTCGTCATTACCACTAGGAAGTGTTAGAATAGGGGCATTGCAGAGCTTGTGCTTTAGAGTTTGGAAAGCTTCCTCTTGCTTGGGTCCCCACTCGTAGTGCTTACCTTTGTGAGTCAAGGCAGTGAGCGGGACCGCAATCTTGGAGAAGTTTGAGATGAAACGACGATAGTAACCTGCTAGTCCAAGGAATGAACGAATCTCGGTAGGAGTCTTAGGAGTACTCCAATTCTTTACCGCCTCGATCTTTGCCGGGTCCACATGAATTCCCTTATCGTTGACTATGTGTCCCAAAAATTGTACCTCTTTTAGCCAGAATTCACACTTGGAGAGCTTGGCGTATAGTTGTTCTTTCTTTAAGAGTTCTAAGATCAAACGAAGATGTTGTTCATGTTCTGCTTTCGTTTTAGAATAGATGAGGATGTCGTCAATGAAAACGATCACGAACTTGTCCAAATAAGGTTTGCATACACGGTTCATGAGGTCCATGAAGACCGTAGGTGCATTAGTCAAACCGAATGGCATGACCATGAACTCGTAGTAACCGTACCTAGTCCGAAAGGCAGTCTTCAGAATGTCTTCATCGAGAACATGAAGTTGATGGTACCCGGAACAAAGGTCAATCTTGGAGAAACATGTTGAACCTTGAAGCTGATCGAAAAGATCGTCGATACGGGGTAAAGGATAACGGTTCTTAATTGTAAGCTTGATGAGTTCATGGTAATCGATGCACATTCGAAACAATCCCTCCTTTTTCTTTACGAACAGTACGGGAGCACCCCAAGGTGAATGGCTCGGGCGGATGAATCCTTTGGATGAGAGTTCTTGTAATTGACTTGTGATCTCTTGCATCTCGGAAGGTGCAAGACGATAGGGAGCTTTTGCCAACGGAGTTGCTCCGGGCACAAGGTCAATACGAAACTCTACTTGTCTAGGAGGAGGAAGACCGGGTAAATCCTCGGGGAATACCTCGGGAAAGTCTCGAATGATCGGAATATCTTGCAATTTCTTACCCTTGTCTTTCGTGTCAACTACGTGGGCCAAGAAAGCAACGTACTTTTTCCGCAAGTACTTTTGTGCTAATGTGCAAGACATGAGTTGAAGACCGCGACATGGTTTTTCACCGAACATAACTAACGTGTCGCCCGAAGAGAGAGGTATACGAATACACTTTTCGTAGCAAATAACCTCGGCATGGTGCTTGGATAACCAGTCCATGCCAATTATAATATCGAAGCTTCCCAAGTGCATTGGAAGGAGATCAACGGAGAACACATGATCATTAAGCTCGAGATTGCAGTCGCGGATAACAGAATTTATAGTAATAGATTTTCCGTTTGCTATCTCCACGGAATAAGAATTGTCAAGTTTCGTTCTTTGTTTAGCAAGTCGAGATTCAAAGGTAAGAGACACAAAACTCCTATCGGCACCGGTATCAAATAAAATGGATGCATAATGATTGTTTACGAGAAACGTACCGTTTATTACGTCGTTGTTTGCTTGATCCTCATTAGCGTTTATATTAAACGTTCGTCCTTGAGGACCACCTTGATGATGAAGTTTTGGGCGTCGGTCACGGAAATGGTTTGGGTCTCCACATTCGTAGCATGCCCGACCATTGAGAGGTGCCGGATAGATTGGACGGTTGGCTGGAGCAGCTTGATGGACGGGTACGGCAAGTAGTGACCACATGTCCATATTGTCCGCAGCTTGAACACAATCGGCATGGTAAGTTGGCAGGATGATGGTACTTGCAGGTCTGGCATTGGGGATTCGGGCCCTGATAAGTTTTTGGGTTTTGACCCAAAGGGGCCGCTTGGATAGCAGGCACAACGGGAGTTAAGGATGTGAAGTTCCGACCCTTTCGTTTCTTGTTGCGGTTAGAAGACTCGGGTTTTACATCTTTGACGGCCGCAAAAGTAGAAACAACCTTCTTGGAACCCTTTCTTGTCAAGGTCCCGGCTTTGACATGGTTGTCGGATAGTGTAGCAGATAGACGGATAGCGGCTTCAAGTGTAGGAGGATTGCTTCCTAGCACAACATCTTGAATTTGCATAGGCAGGCCGCCTATGTATTTTTCAATCCCCCGAGCAAGGGGAGTGATCATATGAGGCACCAGCAGACTTAGCTCTTGAAACCGGGTGGTGTAGGCTAGATTATCCCCGCTGTCTTGGGCAAGATCCCAAAACTCAACCTCGAGCTTCCTCATTTCATTCCGAGGACATAATTCATCAGTCATGGCCTTCTTCAGATCATCCCATGATAAGGATGTAGCAATCTCAGCACCGCGAGTGCGTTTCTCACCGTTCCACCAGGTGAGGGCTCTCTTTTGGAGTACACTTGTGGTATAACGAACCCGAAGATTATCGGGGCAGTCGCTGTTTAGGAATTTGCTTTCCATGATTTCAAACCATTGAAGTAGGCCGGTAGCACCTTCAGTCCCGAAGAATTTTGTAGGATTGCACGAGTTAAAGTGCTTAAACGTGCAGTGAGGCGGGTTGGTACCACCGTTCCCTTGGATGTTGTGAGACCCGTCACTGTTGTTATTTGCTTGGGTCATTTGCCCTACCAGCTGGGCAAGAAGAGTAGCAAGATCCGGGTTGGAAGTGCTAGAGTTTGCACGTCGAGGAGGCATTCTAACACCATAAGAAAAGACAATGATATTTTAGATAAGATGGGTATATATGAGTTATAACGGGAAATAATGTAAGCAGAAAAACGGGATTCATCATGATGCGTGCCAGTGCATGTGTATTTATTCAAAGTTGATGGGGGAAACTAAGTCATCTATTCCGGGTAGAACATGATGTTATAGATCATTATTCGCGTAATAGGAATTGCCGGGACTTGCATGCACTACAAATCGTTATTACGTGTGCACCCGTAATAATGATTTGCTTTGCATGTTCATCTAGTTCTTCCTATCTTGCTATAATGTCACCAAATTTTAAGTTCGGATCGTATCCTTGCGAATACATTGAATTATCAACGTTAAATAATTCCTCAAAACTTTTAAGGCGACATGCTTTAGCCTATAGGTAAACACTCACTTCAGGAATTCCCAGGAAAGCATACGGGTCCGTTTATTTGGATTTATACGAAATGCTTTCCTAGACAGAAAACCCAATGTACAGGTGTCACCCTTCCAGATTGCACGTGTCCTTTACTGGTTTCAAGAAATTAAGTCGTTGACGAGATCTTCAAGATTTTAATAGACTTGAGAGTCTATGAGTATAAAATGTGTAGGAATGTTGCAATTAATATGGATTAGGAAAGAGTATGGATAAGGATGAGTAGTGTATTTGTTTGCATAAGTTTGTTTGTCAAATATGTATGTAAAGTATGTATCATGTATCAAAGTCTTGTATGTATGTGTATAAGTCTCATGTACCAAACTCGGGAAAATTCAAATAATACCTAACTACAAGTAAATCACATAGCAATTTATCATTTACCACATAACACATAAAAGGGAGTCCTAGGGTTATAGTCTAGGTCATTGTGTCTAATAACCTAATTCCCTATAACCATGGCTCTGATACCAATCTGTCACACCCCGACCGTTGGCGGAATCATCGAGGCGGACAATAGAATGATTGTTCAAAAGCACATGATAGCTAAAAGGTTGCATAATTCATTAATTTAATTTAAAGACAACAAGATCCAAATACAATACATTCCAAATAACCTAGTTTAGTTCAAAACATTGATTTATTTAACTAGGTCCATAGTTCTTAAGTGGAGAAATCTTCGGCAAGTAGTCACATATCCAAACCTGAAACATTATTTAAATCAAGTGTCAACTAAAAAGTTGGTGAGTACATAGGTTTAGTAATTCCGGTAAATAGTAGTTGTAAATTGTTTTGCAACTCATTGTTTATCTTGTTAAACATAGTATATATGATGTATCATTTATTTAATCACAATTCAAACCGAGTTTGACGCGCTTGAACAGAGCACAACTGCTAAGTCTGGTATGTTTGAATATAGTTACCCACTATATCCGATATGTTTGAATATAACACGCGGTTATATCCGAGTATGCAGTAATAAACACCCTAACCGGGTGGGCTGGTCAGGCACAATAGATCTATCAATATTACAGTTGGTTGTTTTGTGTTTTAAATGTATGTACATCCGAAGAATAAGCATATAGTCTCATGTATAACACGTATAAACAATGTGAGTAGCATGTATAATGTTTCACCCCAAAACGTATAAAATGTAAAATAGGGGCTATGTAACTCACCTTGCAAGCGAGTATTTTTCCACGCGTGTAGGTGATAAAGATGTTGAAGTCTAAGCACGTTGAAACCCTATGTAGATAAATGGGTATTATTGTATGTTTACATGTGCGTATTAGTATTCAATTGTGTATAAGTTTATAATAGCATTTCTCAGTGGTATTTGCATAGAAGTTGGTCCATATTTACTTGAAATTACTGATTTGATCGAAACTGTTTTATAGTTGTGACAGGTATCGAAACTGTGTTCAATCGAAACTACTAGTTTCGATTGACCATTTATAAGTGATACACAGGCTGTCGAAACTACCATCTATCGAAACTACTAGTTTCGATTGATCATTTATAAGTGATATTCAGGCTGTCGAAACTACCATCTATCGAAACTACTAGTTTCGATTGATCATTTATAAGTGATACACAGGCTGTCGAAACTACCATCTATCGAAACTATTAGTTTCGATTGGCCATTTACTCAATCGAAACTAAGTAGTTTCGATGGTCCAGACTTTAGCAATTAAAACAGTAATTCTTTTAGAACATTAGTTTGTCCGGAAATTGATGGTTTGGAGTCGTAACTTCGATTGGTTCGGTTTGTCTTATGATAACAGAAAGTAAAGAAACGAAGTTGAGGATTCTTACGTGGTCGCAAAGGGTCGAACGATAGAGCTTTTAATCCGAGAGTATCAAGAATGGGAATTCAAGCTTCGGGATGGAATTGGGCTCTAAGACTCTGGTCACAGCTTCACTCACAGGCGACGAACACAATGCCGTCTTCAATTCGAAGTGAGAGTGGGTGAAAAAGGGGTCGCGAGCTCGAGCATATCCGACTATGGCTATTTATAGCCGAGGTTGATTTCTTTGTTAAAACGTGCAATTGGGCACGTTCAGACACTAGTCTGGACGAGAAGAAACTACCCAGACATTCAACATGCGTGGAGGTGGTCTGTCGGGCGCGAATTCGAAAGTGGGTTTCTCGGCTATCAACAGGATCAGATGATCCTTATGTTGGGAAGACCAATTGGTCAGGGTCTTTTGTTCGCGTGGAGAAGAAGAGCTCAGGGATGCCTGTAGCGGCTGTCTAGGTGCAGGGGACAGCCTAGTCGGGGGTTCGCCGGAAAATGGCTTTTCCCGCCGGACCAACGAAGGGGGTGACCGGATAAACGATTTGGGAATTGGCAGTTTTAGTCCCTGGAGTTTGGTTTGACTTAAATTAGCCTTTGAAATAAATACGGATGGGTCCTTGTAGTTTAAATTGTCCAGAAAAAGCCCCTCAACCGATTTCAGTTTTAAAACCTTCTAGTTTGATTAATTACAAAACAACCCCTGAACTTTTATTTAAATAAATTAATTTAATTTCTCTTAAATCAAATTAATTTAAAAATATTTTTATAAACTTATTTTATTTTTTTATTATTATAAATAATTTTTATAAAAGTTATTTATCTTATTTAAATAGGTTATTTTATTAAATATACAACTTTTTAACTTTAGATTTTTATATAAAACTTTATATTAATTTTAAAATTTATAAAATTCTAATTAGTTTAAATCCGTAAAATAAAATACCTATTTGTATAAAACCAAATAAAACTCTTACGCTTTATTAAAATAGAGAATGATTACACGATAATTATAATACAAGTGCGAGAACGAAAAATCCGAAACGTCACACCTTTTACCATGAACAACTAGCTCCTTCTTATCTCCTAATCGAACAATTACCTTGAATGTTTCATCAAGGTGGGTGAATATCTCCTTGCACCCTGTCATATGGTTAGAAGCACCAGAATCTAAAAACCATAGATAAGTAGGGTTACCAATTTGGCCTGCATCAGTCATTAGTGAGAGCTTGTCATCCGTAATAGCCATAAACAAGTGATCATCATCTTCACTGTTTGTTTCCTGTTCTTTAGCCACATTGACTGCAGGTTCGTCATTATACCAACAATCACGTTTAAGATGACCAAACTTGTTACAGTGACTGCATTGAGGGACCTTGGATCTGTCTTGACTACTCCCTCTGCCTCTCCCTTTGAAAGAAAGGCGGCCTCTTCCTCGGAATGGGGTTTGTCTAGACACATTAGGAGTGTCTTGCATAACCTGTAAGGCTTGTTCATCACTTACACTTCGCTATTCTGGAGTCCTGTTGTTTATTCTTTCTTCTTGAGATTAAAGACACCCCATAAGTTTGACTGGGGTGAGGCTGGAAAGGTCATATGCTACTTCAATCGAAGGTACTACGTATTCAAACTTGGGAGTAAGACTGCGAATGATCTTTTCAACGATGGTTTGATCAGTAATGATCTCTCCATAGGCCCCTTTTTGACTCACAAGGGTCATGACCCGTCCAAAGTAATCACCAATAGGTTCTCCTTATTTCATGGATAAGTTTTCAAAATCTCGTCTTAGACCCTGCAGTTTTACAGCTTTTACCTGAGAGTCTCCTTCATACTCCATTTGTAGAATCTCCCACGTTTCTTTGTCCGTGGAAGCAGCAGCAACTTTTGAAAATAATTGATCATGCACGGCTTGTTGAATGAGAGCCTTGGCATGTGCATCTCTTTTCTGGGCATTCCTTAGTTTGCCTGGGTCTTTTTCTGACTCATCAACACCATCATGAACAGATCCCATAGATCACGAGATCGAATAATTGTTTTCATGCGTATACTCCAATATTCACACCCCTATCCTCGAAACACCGGAATCGGAGTGAGGATAGTCGGAAGCGTGCTGGTCTGATAGGCCATAGGGAATAATGATTGAAGCACACACAGAAAACTGGATCAAAGCCGTGGCTCTGATACCAAATCTGTTGGTATTGGAAATAAATAAAGATAGACTAATATGCAGAAGGAAACTTGCTTTGATTAATAATGAGATGGCTTACAAAGAAAGGAAATACGAACTCTCTTAAATAGATAGAAAATCAAACGTAAACATAGCTAAAGACTCGGACTCTTATAACAGATAGAAGACCCAACCAACTTTATTCAAACTACCAAAAATAAAGCAAGTAAAAGCAAGTTCCGCACGTGCATGAATTATATTTCATCACACGAACCTAAAGGATTTAAAACGGCTGCCAAAAATCCAAAATGGATTCTAGCTATATAAGAGGAAACGCCAGCTATACACCAACATTAAACTTGGACTTTGGTTCCTCGACAAAAAATGGCAAATGTCATCGGTTCAAAATAGGTGTTTCGTACGAAATTTAATCTTGATGGGTCCGTTGAATGGCTAAAAGCTAAACTGGTTGCACAAGTATTTACTCAAGTACCTGGCATGGATTACTCACATACATTTAGCCCTGTGGTTAAGGCCGCAAAGGTATGCTTCGTTCTTTCTTTAGCAGTTATTAATAATTGGAAACTGCATCAAATAGAGGTCAAAAATGCATTTTTGCATGGACATCTAAATGAAGCCATTTATATGGAGCAACCACCAGGCTTTGTTGATTTTCGTTTTCCTCATCATGTGTGTAAATTACACAAGGCGTTGTTTGGTCTTAAACAAGCACCACGTGCTTGGTTTCAACGACTAAGTGTTTTTCTTCTTCAGAACAATTTCTCTTCTAGCCGACCTAACACGTCTCTATTTGTCTTCAAACGTGATGCTTGCATCATGCTTGTATTAGTCTACGTTGATGATCTCATTTTAACGGGCAATCAAGAGGCAACTATTAAATCGTTATTCACTCGACTAAATCAGGAATTTGCTATCAAGGATCTCGGTAATATAAGTTATTTTCTTAGTCTCAAGGTGGCTCATAAAAGTGATAGATTGTTTCTTAGCCGGTCCAAGTACGCACATGATTTTCTTGATCAGGCGAAACTTCTAAGTCGAAACCCATTCACACGCTTCTAACATCGTATGAGATGTTTTCCTCTACTGGCACACTTTTCCATGATCTGATCTTGTACCGTTCTACGGTTGGGGCATTACAGACCATTTCTCGCCCAAATATCTCATAAGCAGTGTATGAGGTGAGTCAGTTTTTACAAGCACCACCGTCTCACACTTTCAGGGTGTAAAGCGGATTTTTCGCTATGTCAAAGGCACCATATCTTTTGGATTTTCATTCACTAGGCCGAAAAATACCTTCATCTTGGGTTGTTCAGATGCCGATTGGGCGCGTTGTCTTGAGATACGCCGAGCCACTTATGGTTACTCAATTTTCCTTTGCAGAAATCTTGTTTTATGGAGTACCAAGAAAAAACCAACCATTTCACGTTCTAATTGCGAATCCGAGTATCGTGCCATGACCAATAATGTAGCAGAGATTGTTTTGACCACTCATTTATTAAGGAACTTCTTGCTTGCTCCTAATCGGGCGACACTCTTATATGATAATCGAAGTGCTCTATTTCTCACTCAAAACCCGGTAGCTCATAAACGGGCTAAACATATTGACCTCGATTATCATTTCATTGGGGGAACTCGTCTCTTCGGGTGAACTTGACACCAAATTCATTCCAACCAAGCTTCAGATGGCAGATATATTTACTGAGAGTATTCCTCAACTACAGCTTCATCTCGGTCCACCACCGTTTCACTTGAGGAGGATATTAGGGATACTAAAAGTCAAATAAAATAAATTGTGTACAAATTGTAATTTGTTAATTATTATGTATTATCCTTGTAACTTTATCAACTATATATATTAATCCCTACACCACAATTTGTGGTGAGATTTTCCACGATTGACACATTGTTTGGCAAAAGATTCGTGTCCGCTAATTTTTCATTTTTTACGATCGTTTTGCGGTCACTAATTTTACGACTGCATTTTTTATTCTGTCTTTCAGATGCCTAGTTGTGTATATATTTCTAACTAGGTTAAAATCTCGTGTATTACACGGGTTAAATAAATGTAATATTATATATTGAGTAATAAAAAAATTATTTTTTAAAAACTCGTGTTTTACACGGGTTAGAATAAACCCGTGGAATACAATATAATCCGTTAACACATACACTCGTCAAAATATGCAGGAGATTTATTAATATAAAGATTAGTATTTTATTTTAAAATATATTATTATTAAAAGACAGATGTGTATTTAATAAGAGAGAGAGCCGAAAAAAAATGATGAGAATGAATATGGAGGCGACACGTGACATGAAAAATCTTTATTTATTATATAGTATAGATATGACATTGGTCAATCGCCAAGAGTGAGCGGAAGACGACTTCGATTAAGATATTTTATAAAGAACTAGCTTAGAACTCATGTCTATACACGGGGTGAAAAATATCAATACAAAAATTCTTAAATTTCTATGTATATATTTTACATGTGTAAAAATGTATTACATATAATAAGAATAGAAAACAAAATTTAAAATATGTAAAATTTAACATATAATTGAGTTTCGAAAGTACGTTAATTACTATTTAATGTAATTTGACTTTCATTTACTATTTGATTGAAAATAAAAGTTACATAATTAAATTTCAAAGTTTCTTAGAATAAAGAATATTTTAAAATAAATGTGTTTTATTAGTATAATTAAATTTTCTTTAAAAATATATTATTATTAAAAGATAGAGGTGTATTTAATAAGAGAGAGAAGCGAGAAAAAAATGATGAGAATAAATATGGAGATGATACGTGGCATAAAAAAAACCTTTATTTATTATATCGTATAAATATAGATATAGATTAAGTTCTAACTTTTAAATCACTTGGCAAACACATACAAATGAAAATGAAATTTCCGTTCTCTCTTTGAATTTGAAAAGTAAAGGCTTTCGAAGGTTTCGTGACACTAAAGTGTTATAAAAATATACATGATATTTTCCATGAACTTGACATGAAGATTCATATATATTTCCTTTCTTCTTTTACAAGAAAAGTTTTCTATCCGGAAAAAGATGAGTAATTTCGTTTTATTTCAAGTCAAAAGTTGCTCTAAAACATTTAAAATTATTTATTAATAAACATTTGATAAAGAAAATACTTCTTTATTTTACTTGTTTGGTACATTACTAGAAAATTAACTATCATGAACGAAACACCGTAGGCCATCGTAATTACCGAAGAAGAAAAACCCACAAAATATATAAAAAATAAATCTATACTCTCTAATAAATATAGGTTTTGGTGGGACACGTGTCACTCTCCTGTGCATCTTCCTCTTTTTTTTCCGCCTATATATTCTATTAATTATACAAAAATAATTATTTTTTTATAATTTTTTGTTTGCTGCCTCTTTCTCCTATTAAATAATAATAATTTTTATAATTCTTTTTATAAAATGTTTTTTATTGAAAAAATAGGTTTGTTCATAAAACATTTTTTACAAATTGAACATTTCTTTAATTCTTTTTATAAAACATTTTTAAAAAATAACTATATAACGTTTCTATAATTTGTATTAAAAAATTATGTAATATGTCATACATATGTAATATGTAAATATTTATTACTAAGTATATAACATTGCATTTATTCAACTCGTGTAATACACCGGGTTTCTAACATAGTCTTATAAATATACACCCGATCGGACGAATAATGAAAAAATCAAAAAAAGAAAATAAAAAGATATGATCATTGTGGATTTACTTCTGTGTAGAGCTTGACGTACGTTTGAACTTTGGCCAAGGGATTGTAATTGTCCATAAAATTTATAAATAATTAAGGAGACCAATCTTTTTTATATATTTAGTTGATATGGTTGATGTGATATTTATTATTTTAAGTTTTGTAAATTGTATGAAGGTGGCATGGAAATTCCTGATGAATCAAGTCAAATGCTGGAAAGAAAAAGAGACGAATAGTTCGAAGAAACAAGTTAGTTGTTAACGAATAGTTCGAAGAAACAACATGTGTGAATGTAGTATAACTAACATGACTTCTTTCACTTAGAATTGGTTACCAACATTCTTATAAGAAACTAGTATATTTTTCTTTTGTTATAAGTTAAAGCTATCTATTTAGTATTTAAATTATTGAAACATTGTTTACAATGCTTCCATAAAAATGGGTCAAAGTCACACCCCAACCGACGGCGTGATACGTCGGGGCGGGACATGTAGACTGTTCAAAGCTCAAGGTTTACTAAAGTTTAAATATTTAAACAACCAATTTCATATCACAAATAATCATGAATTCAACAATACAAGGAAAATATAAATACATAAATAGTCTCTTTAAATTAAATTCTAGGTCCTCGATCCTATTGTTGGGTATTTTGCCAGTGGTGATCGTTATATTAGTTATCAAAAACGGTTGATAAGTAATTATAGATTAATAATAACTATTTAGTAATTATTAAAACGCAGCGGAAAGAAACCGATTCAACACAAAATAAAAACCCGACAGGATCTGGGTTACAAACATACGAACACGGAATATAAAGTTAAATCTAACTACCAATGAGATTAATTATACCTTAGTGGTTAATGATTAACCGGTTGAGACACCTAGGTACAATAAACTGATGCTAGATCACGAACCGAAACACGAGAGAACGGGAAGCGACGGGGTTGGCCGGAACTTGCAAAAACAGAAGTAATTCTTAACTTGCTTGCTTCGTAAACGGCAAAAAGTAGAAATTGAATTTCCCTTTTTGCGGCTGTGTTCCAATTCGTAGATTAGAAACAAAAAATTAGGATTATTATATAAATAATAATCATAACCCTATTAATTGTTTCCGGGCCCAAAGTTCGATACGAGATAAAAAACCCGATTCCATTTAATTGTTTTAATAAAAGAATAAAACAATAAATATATAATTATTATTTATAAACTAGTATAAATAATAATTCCCGTCTAACGAATATATATAAAATATATCGTCTTGCAAAACAGTTCGTAATTACCAGTTAAGCGGGTTAAGTGGATTTAATGTTCATTGCCCTAGGTGTAACTCTTACGGGTCACAACTCAGTTAGTAGCGTTAAATAATCGTGACCGGACATATAATTCCAACAGTCTCCCACTTGGACGGTCTTCGATTAAGTTCCTTAACGCAGACAGCCAGAGGTGCTCTAGCTGCACATGGTTGCCCCTAACAAGGTATGACACTTTAAAGTCATTAACCAAAACATCTTGCTATTGCAAGACAATAGACTTATGGTAATAATCATCATTTATCCTTTCTGTAAAAGACATCAATTGAATCAATGAGACATGGATTAGATTCATTCTCATATAGCGTTCAATCATTATTGTTCTCGTTCCAGATTCATAGTGGTCCAATCAAACACACAGTCAGTTTGGGTAAGGCCTTACACTTCACCAGTTTGAATCACGAGGGCGCCACGATGTCTAACTGTTACATATCATGTAAGAGTACAGAATCCCTTATCGACTACATACAACTCCCACTGAACTTCAGATCTGTTCCTAACCAATGCCTTTATGACTGACAGTTACGCGACAGCGGTTGACATTGATTAAAGAACATCCCTTGGTAAACGAAAGTTCTAGTATGCATCTCAGGTCAGAGGATACTAAATGAGTATACCAATATCAAAATATCTTATGATTAAAATCCATGAAGATGATTTGAAGCGAGTTACATCCAACGTCATCCAATATGAGGTCTGTGAAATTGAAAGTCAACTAGTTGAGTCTTAGTTCATAATAGTCTTAATTCAGAGTCGTTCCCACGATTCTGATCGACTACGGATAATTAAGAATACAAGATTCATGGATTAAACGTATTAAAATCAAACACAGTTATAAGATTCAAAGTTGCATTTAACTAGTAAATCAAACTGAATTCAAAAAGTATAACTGTTTAATGTTTGTACATCCAAATACTAAATCAAAACATATCTCTAGCAAAACTAAGACCGATAGCATTTTTGTGCTGATCATGCTTCTCCTGAGTCATCGGCTTAGTGAACGGGTCCGCTAGGTTTTGATCTGTGTCTACTTTGCTTATCACGATGTCACCACGTTCCATAATTTCCCGTATATAGTGGAACTTTCTGAGAATGTGCTTGGCTTTGTGATGAGATCTGGGCTCTTTGGCTTGAGCAATAGCGCCTGTGTTATCACAAAATATCTCGATTGGTTTCCGAATACTTGGAACCACATCGAGGTCGGTTATGCATTTCTTCATCCAAGCAGCTTCCTTTGCAGCATCTGATGCTGCTATATACTCAGATTCGATGGTTGAATCTGCCACCACACTCTGCTTGGAGCTCTTCCAGGAGATAGCTCCTCCGTTTAGAGTGAATACGAATCCTGATTGTGAGCGAGAGTCATCTCGGTCAGTTTGGAAGCTGGCGTCAGTGTAACATCTTACAGTGAGCTATTCTTCCACTCCTCCAAATATTAAGAACATGTCTTTAGTCCTTCTCAAGTACTTCAGGATGTTCTTGAATGCAGTCCAATGGGCAATGCCAGGACTTTGCTGAAAATGACTGGTCATGTTAAAGCATACGAGACGTCAGGCCTGGTACATAACATAGCATACATGATAGAACCAATCGCCGAAGCATATGGAATTGCTTCCATACGCTTGGTTTCAATGTCCGTTGAAGGAGATTGCGATTTGTTCAGCACGATGCCTTTAGTCATAGGAACACATCCTTTCTTGCAGATTTCCATATGAAAGTGTGTCATGACTTTGTCTATGTATGTGCCTTGACTTAGCCCTAGAAGCCGCTTAGATCTATCCCTGTAGATCTTGATTCCTAGAATGTAAGCTGCTTCTCCAAGATCTTTCATTGCAAAACAAGTTCCCAACCAGTGTTTAACATCGTTAAACATAGGGATGTTGTTTCCAATGATAAGTATATCATCCACATACAAGATGAGGAATGATATAGTGCTCCCACTAGCCTTTCTGTAAACACAAGGCTCATCTTCATTTTTGACAAAGCCAAACTCTTTAATCTTTTGGTCAAAACGAAGATTCTAGCTTCGAGATGCTTGTTTGAGTCCATAAATAGACTTATTCAGTTTACATACCCTATTAGGATATTTTGGATCAACAAAACCATCAGGTTGTACCATATAGACATCTTCAGAGAGATGCCCATTAAGGAAAGCGGTTTTGACATCCATTTGCCATATCTTATAGTCATAGTACGCGGCTATGGCAAACAATATCCTGATCGATTTGATCATAGCAACGGGCGAGAAGGTTTCATCATAGTCAATGCCTTGAGTCTGAGTAAAACCTTTCACAACTAGCCGTGCTTTATAGGTGTGTATATTTCCATGCATGTCGGTTTTTCTCTTGGAAATCCATTTGCTCCCTACTGCCCGAGATTCGGTGGGTAGCTCAACCAAGTCCCAGACTTGATTATCATGCATAGATTGCATCTCGGCGTTCATGGCATCCAGCCATTTTACAGATTCTGGATCTGAAATAGCAGATTTGTAGTTAGTAGGTTCGTCGTTAGACTCGGCTATTAATAGGACCTCGGTACCCTCAAGATGCCATAGTTATCTGTCAGGTTTTTTGCGAGTCCTTACACTTCTACGAACGCTTGTGTTTATGTATGATTCATCAGCAACAACTTCTTGTTGTTCAGACGCTCCGACTTCATCAGCGGTTGTTTGTGGTTCTCGAATTTCTTCAAGATCCACTATATTATCTCCAGTTCCTCGTTCAAGAATTTCTTTCTCGAGGAAGTGTCCCTTCCTTTTAATGGAAATAACATTTGCATCAGGATGGTAGAAATAATATCAGCTTCTTTATAGTATCCAACGAAAACAACCTTTTCGCCTCTAGGATCGAGCTTGTCATCAGAATCGCTGGTGACATATGCATCACATCCCCATACTCTAAGGTAAGACATATTGGGTTTAGACCCATGCCATATCTCATATGGAGTCTTGTTTACCTTCTTAGTCGGTGCCAGATTGACAATGCGGGCGGCGGTCATAAGGGCATAACTCCAGAAGGAGTGAGGCAAGTTTGTTCTACACATCATCGATCGAACCATATTAAGTAGGGTTCGATTTCTCCTCTCGCTCATGCCATTAAGTTGGGGTGTGCCAGGTGGAGTAGGTTGTGAAACTATTCCACGCTCCTTGAGATGATTTATGAACTCTGTGCTGAGATATTCACCACCTCGATCTGATCGAAGTGTCTTTATCGTTTTACCGAGTTGGTTTTCCACTTCGTTTTGAAACTCTTTGAACTTTTCAAAAGTTTCATGCTTGTGTTTCATAAGATAGACATAATGTCACACCCCGACCGATGGCGGAATCATCGAGGCCGACAATGGAATGATTGTTCAAAAACACATGATAACTAAAATGTTGCATAATTCGTTAATTAAATTTAAAGACAACAAAGATCCAAATATAATACATTTCAAATAACCTAGTCTAGTTCAAAACATTGATTTATTTAACTAGGTCCATAGTTCTTAAGTGGAGGAATCTTCGGCAAGCAATCATATATCCAAACCTGAAACATTATTTAAATCAAGTGTCAACTAAAAAGTTGGTGAGTACATAGGTTTTGTAGTTCCGATAAGTAGTAGATAAAAACGTTTTGCAACTCATTATTTATCTTGTTAAACATAGTATATATATGGTGTATCATTTATCTAATCACAATTCAAACCTTGATTGACGCGCTTGAACATAGCACAACAGCTAAGTCTGGTATGTTTGAATATAGTTACCCACTATATCCGGTATGTTTGAATATAACACACGGCTATATCCGTGTATGCAGTAATAAACACCCTAACCGGGTGGGCTGGTCAGGCACAATAGACCTATTAATATTACTGTTGGTTTTCTTGTATTAAAATGTATGTACATCCAAGATAATAAGCATATAGTCCACATGTATAACACGTATAAACAATGTGAGTAGCATGTATAATGTTTCACCCCAAAAAGTGCAAAAATGTAAAATAGGGGCTATGTAACTCACCTGGCTAGCGGATATGATAATCCAAGAGTGCGGGTGATAAGGACGTTGAAACCTAAGCACGATGAAATCCTATGTGGATATATAAGTATTATTGTATGTTTTATTTGTATGTGCGTATTCGTATTTAAATGTGTATGGGTTTTATAATACTATTCTTTAATATTTATTTGTATAAAATATGGTAGAAAATAATAATGACTTGGTAAAACTTTAACTTAAAAATTATATATATATATTGTTAAAAAAATTTAATTTTTAAATAAGTAGTTATTATGTATTTATAAAAGTTCCTATTTATTTATTTATTTATATTATCATTATTATTATATATATATTATTTTGTAAGTTGAAACTATTTTAACAAATTTATAAAAATATAATATTTATTATTTTATAAAAATTTTTGTGGGTTAAATATGTATAAAAGAATTTTAGCGGTTTTCGAAATAAACGAACGAGTAAACCGACTCGTTTTAGTTTTTATTGTATAAAAAGAATGTTAAAATAAGTTAAAATAAATAAATAAAATAAAAACAGAATAAAAAAAATTGGCTCGAAGGCCAACCGGGATCGAACCCGCGACCTATCTCTTGAACACACACACGCATAACCAGCCGGGCTACTGCTCATCGCTGGATATGTGTGTACCCGTTAATTGATATACACAAGAGAGATATCGGTCGCTGGTCCTCGGCAACCGGCAAACCGTGTCCGAGGACACTGGTTTGCCCGGTAACTCAAGGGCGATGGTCGCGTTTTCGCTTGGAATTGTTTACCAGGTGATAACAGAAGATGACGGAAACAAATTGAGGCTCGAACCTGGTCGCGAAGGGTCTGGTCGGCAGAAGCTTAAATCCGAAAATGTCAAGCATAGGGATCGAGCTTCTGGATGGAATTAGCCTCTAAAACCTCGGTCACAGCTTCACTCAGAGACGACGAATGTAATGGTGTCTTCAATTTGAAGCGAGAGTGGGTGGAAGAGGGGTAGCGAGCTCGAGCAGGTCCGAAGATGGCTTTTTATAGCCGAGCTCAAACCTTATGGCCAAACGTGAAATTAAGTATGTCCAGACATTTGTCCAGACATTCGTCTGGACGAGACGAAGCTAACGAGCTATCAAGCACGCGTGGAGGTTGACTGTCGGGCTCGAATTCGTGGCGTGGGTTCTCGGCCACCAACAGGATCAGACGATCTGTATGTTGGGGAGACCAATTGGTCGGGGGTTCTTGTTCGTGTAGGCAAGACGAGTTCAGACATGCCTTTAGCGGCTGTTGAGGTGCAGGGAACAGCCCTGTCGGGGTGTTCGCCGGAAAAACGCTTTACTCGCCGGACCAAGGAACATGGTGACCGGAAAGTCGATTTGGAAATTGGCAGATTTGGTACTTGTAGTTTGGTTTTGATTTAATTCGGCCCCTGAGATCATTACGGATGAGTCCTTGTAGTTTGATTTGTACAGAAATAGTCCCTCAACTGATTTTAGCTTAAAACCTTCTAGTTTGAAAAGTTTTAAAACAACCCCTTAACTTTTATAAAAATAATTAGTTTAATTTCTTTTAATTTTCAAATGTATTTTATAAACTTATATTATTATTGTTATAAATAATTTTTATAAAAGTTAGTTATCTTATTTAAATAGGTTATTTTATTAAATATGAAAGTTTTAAATTTAGATTTTTATATAAAATTTTATATAAGTTTTAAAACTTATAAAATTTTAATTATTTTAAATCCGTAAAATAAAAATACCTATTTGTATAAAACTAATAATAAAAAAAAACACTTGCATTTTATTCAAATAGAGAATGATTACACGATAAATATATTACAAGTGCGCGAATGAAAATTCGAAACGTCATAGTCTCCCCAAGTTAAAGGAATTTCGCCCCGAAATTCAACTAGTGGAGGCTATGAAAAGAGATGCGGATATTTGGTCTTCATTTGGTCTTCACGTTCCCAAGTGAACTCGAGTCCACGTTTAGACTCACAACGGACCTTGACAATGGGGATGCGGCTACGCTTGAGTTTCTTGACATCTCGGTCCATGATTTCCACGGGTTTTTCAACAAAGTGCATTTTCTCGTCAATACGCACTTCATCAAGAGGGATGTGGAGATTTTCGTCGGCTAGACACTTTTTCAAATTAGATACATGAAAGGTCGGATGAACGTTGTTGAGTTCTGAAGGAAGATCGAGTTTGTAGGCCACTTTTCCTACCCTTTCGAGTATCTTGAATGGACGCACATATCGAGGTGCAAGTTTTCCTTTCTTTCCAAATCGGACTACGCCTTTCCAAGGTGATACTTTTAGGAGAACCATATCCCCAACTTGAAATTCCAAGGGTTTTCGTCTTTTATCGGCATAGCTCTTTTGCCGACTCCTTGCTACTTGAATGTTGTCACGGATAAGAGAGATTTTATCGGTGGTCTCTTGGACGGGACCGGTGATTTGTGCTTCACCAATTTCGTTCCAACAAATCGGTGAACGGCATTTCCGTCCATAAAGAGCTTCAAACGGTGACATGTTAATACTTGTGTGGTAGCTGTTGTTGTTGGAAAATTCGATCAGTGGTAGGTGAGAATCCCAATTGCCCCCAAAGTCAATGACACAAGCTCTAAGCATATCCTCGAGAGTTTGGATTGTTCGCTCGGTTTGTCCATCAGTTTGAGGATGGTAAGCCGTACTTAAATCCAAACGAGTACCAAGCGCAGATTGTAATGATTGCCAAAATCGGGAAGCAAAACGCGAATCACGATCGGAGATGAT
Organism: Smallanthus sonchifolius; assembly: GCA_023525975.1. Classification (NCBI taxonomy): domain Eukaryota; kingdom Viridiplantae; phylum Streptophyta; class Magnoliopsida; order Asterales; family Asteraceae; genus Smallanthus; species Smallanthus sonchifolius. The sequence continues at coordinate 21,056,901 of CM042019.1, read as the reverse complement.
GTTCAAAGGGATTCCGTGACGACTTACGATCTCATCAATGTAAATCCGAGCCAATTTCTCGACTCGATAGTCCTCACGAATAGGCAAGAAATGAGCAGACTTTGTAACTCGGTCGATAATAACCCAGATACTATCGTGCCCACTAGAAGTGCGTGGAAGTTTGGTGATGAAGTCCATAGCGAGGTTCTCCCACTTCCACATGGGAATTTCTGGTTGTTCGAGGAGTCCGGAAGGCTTTTGGTGTTCGGCCTTCACTTTAGAACAAGTTAAGCATTTTGCCACAAAGAGGGCAATATCCTTTTTCATGCCGGGCCACGAATATTGCTGACGAAGACCCATGTACATCTTATCAGCTCCGGGATGTACCGAATATCGAGTTTTGTGGGACTCGTTCATCAAAAATATACGGAGGTCGTCGCGATCGGGAACCCAGATACGGTCCAAGTAATATAATAAGCCGTTGGCTTTGGTTTCTAGTAAGAGTTCTACACCACATGCCATCTCTTGATACATGTTTCCCTCGGTAACCGAGGTGTGTTGTGCTTGAAGAATACGGGCTTGGATATCATTATGAATACAAACACTATGAAGCATGATACGTTCTTTACGACTCAAGGCATCGGCTACAACATTTGCTTTGCCGGGGTGGTAGCGAATCTCGCAGTCGTAGTCGTTAAGAAGTTCAACCCATCGTCGTTGCCTCATATTAAGCTCTTTTTGATTGAAAATATGTTGGAGACTTTTGTGGTCGGTGAAAACCACGCATTTGGTTTCATAAAGATAATGTCTCCAAATTTTCAAGGCGAAAACGACAGCACCAAGAGATCATGGGTCGTATAGTTCTTCTCGTGGATTTTGAGCTGACGTGATGTGTATGCAATTACTTGGCCACGTTGCATTAGAACACAACCAAGACCTTGGTTGGATGCATCACAATAAATGACAAAGTCGTCATTACCACTAGGAAGAGTTAGAATAGGAGCATTGCAGAGCTTGTGCTTGAGAGTTTGAAAAGCTTCCTCTTGCTTGGGTCCCCACTCGTAATGCTTACCTTTGTGAGTCAAGGCAGTGAGCGGGACCGCAATCTTGGAGAAATTTGAGATGAAACGACGATAGTAACCCGCTAGTCCAAGGAAGGAACGAATCTCGGTAGGAGTCTTAGGAGTACTCCAATTCTTTACCGCCTCGATCTTTGCCGGGTCCACATGAATCCCTTTATTGTTGACTATGTGTCCCAAAAATTGAACCTCCTTTAGCCAGAATTCACACTTGGAGAACTTGGCGTATAGTTGTTCTTTCTTCAAGAGCTCCAAAATCAAACGAAGATGTTGTTCATGCTCCGCTTTCGTTTTAGAATAGATGAGATTGTCGTCAATGAAAACGATCACGAACTTGTCCAAATAAGGTTTGCATACACGGTTCATGAGATCCATGAAAACCGCAGGTGCATTAGTCAAGCCAAAAGGCATGACCATGAACTCGTAGTGACCATATCTAGTCCGAAAGGCAGTCTTTGGAATGTCTTCATCGAGAACACGAAGTTGATGGTATCCGGAACGAAGGTCAATCTTGGAGAAACATGTTGAACCTTGAAGTTGATCGAAAAGATCGTCGATACGGGGTAAAGGATATCGGTTCTTGATTGTAAGCTTGTTGAGTTCAGGATAATCAATGCACATTCGAAATGATCCATCATTTTTCTTTACGAACAGCACGGGAGCACCCCAAGGCGAATGGCTTGGTCGGATGAATCCTTTGGATGAGAGTTCTTGTAATTGACTTGCGAGTTCTTGCATCTCGGAAGGTGCAAGACGATAGGGAGCTTTTTCCATGGGAGTTGCTCCGGGCACAAGGTCAATACGAAACTCTACTTGTCTTGGGGGAGGAAGACCGGGTAAATCCTCGGGGAATACCTCGGGAAAGTCTCGAATGATCGGAATATCTTGCAGTTTCCTACCTTTGTCTTTCGTGTCAACTACGTGGGCCAAGAAGGCAACGTACTTTTTCTGCAAGTATTTTTGTGCCAATGTGCAAGACATGAGTTGAAGACCATGACACGGTTTTTCACCGAAAAAAACTAACGTGTCGCCCGAAGGGAGAGGTATACGAATGCACTTTTCGTAGCAAATAACCTCGGCATGGCGCTTGGATAACCAGTCCATGCCAATTATAATATCAAAGCTTCCCAATTGCATTGGAAGGAGATCAACAGAGAATTCATGATTATTAAGCTCGAGATTGCAGTCGCGGATAACAGAATTTATAGTAATAGATTTTCCGTTTGCTATCTCCACGGAATAAGAATTGTCAAGTTTCGTTCTTTGTTTAGCAAGTCGAGATTCAAAGGTAAGAGACACAAAACTCCTATCGGCACCGGTATCAAATAAAATGGATGCATAATGATTGTTTACGAGAAACGTACCGTTTATCACGTCGTTGTTTGCTTGTGCCTCATTAGCGTTTATATTAAACGCTCGTCCTTGGGGACCACCTTGATGATGAAGTTTTGGGCATCGGTCACGGAAATGGTTTGGGTCTCCACATTCGTAACATGCCCGACCATTGAGAGGTGCCGGATAGATTGGACGGTTGGCTGGAGCAGCTTGATGGACGGGAGGACGGGTACGGCAAGTGGTGACCACGTGTCCATATCGTCCGCAGCTTGAACACAATCGGCATGGTAAGTTGGCAGGATGATGGTACTTGCAGGTCTGGCATTGGGGATTTAGGCCCAGATAAGGTTTCGGGTTTTGACCCAAAGGGGCCACTTGAATAGCAGGTACAGCGGGAGTTACGGCTGTGAAGTTTCGACCCTTTCGTTTCTTGTTGCGGTTAGAAGGCTCGGGTTTTACATCTTTGACGGCAGCAAGAGTAGAGATAACCTTCTTGGAACCCTTTCTTGTTAAGGTTCCGGCTTTGACATGGTTGTCGGATAGTGTAGCGGATAGACGGATAGCAGCTTCAAGTGTAGGAGGATTGCTTCCTAACACAACATCTTGAATTTGCATATGCAGCCCGCCTATGTACTTTTCAATTTCACGAGCAAGGGGAGTGATCATATGAGGCACCAATAGGCTCAGCTCTTGAAATCGGGTGGTGTAAGCCAGATTATCCCCGCTGTCTTAGGCAAGATCCCAAAACTCAGTCTCAAGCTTCCTCATTTCTTTTCGAGGACAGAATTCATCAGTCATGGCTTTCTTCAGATCATCCCATGATAAAGATGTAGCAACCTCAACACCACGAGTGCGTTTCTCACCGTTCCACCAGGCGAGGGCTCTCTTTTGAAGTACACTTGTGGCATAGCGAACCCGAAGATTATCGGGACAGTCACTGTTTAGGAATGTGCTTTCCATGCTTTCAAACCACTGCAGTAGGCCGGTAGCACCTTCAGTCCCAAAAAATTTTGTAGGATTGCACGAGTTAAAGTGCTTAAACGTGCATTGAGGTGGGTTGGTACCACCATTTCCTTAGATGTTGTGAGACCCGTCACTGTTGTTATTGGCTTGGGTCATTTGCCCCACCAGCTGGGCAAGAAGAGTAGCAAGATCCGGGTTGGAAGTTCTAGAGTTTGCACGTCGATGAGGCATTCTAACACCATAAGAAAAGACAATGATATTTTAGATAAGGTGGATATATATGAGTCATAGTGGGAAATAATGTAAGCAGAAAAGCAGGTTTCATCATGACGCGTGCCAGTGCATGTGTATTTATTCAAAGTTGATGGGGGAAACTAAGCCATCTATTCCGGATAGAACATGATGCTATAGATCATTATTCGCGTAATAGGAATTGCCGGGACTTGCATGCACTACAAATCGTTATTACGTGTGCACCCGTAATAATGATTTGCTTTGCATGTTCGTCTAGTTCTTCCTATCTTGCTATAATGTCCCCAAATTTTGAGTTTAAGTTCGGATCGTATCCTTGCGAATACATTGACTTATCAACGTTAAATAATTCCTCAAAACTTTCAAGGAGACATGTTTTAGCCTATAGGTAAACACTCACTTCAGGAATTCCCACGAAAGCATACGGGTTCGTTTATTTGGATTTATACGAAATGCTTTCCTAGACAGAAAACTCAATGTACGTGTGTCATCCTTCCAGATTGCACGTGTCCTTTACTGGTTTCAAGAAATTAAGTCGTTGATGAGATTTTCAAGATTTTAATAGACTTGAGAGTCTATGAGTATAAAATGTGTAGAAATGTTGCAATTAATATGGATTAGGAAAGAGTATGGATAAGGATGAGTAGTGTATTTGTTTGCATAAGTTTGTTTGTCAAATGTGTATGTAAAGTATGTATCATGTATTTAAGCCTTGTATGTATGTGTATAAGCCTCATGTACCAAACTTGGGAAAATTCAAATAATACCTAAATACAAATAATTCACATAGCAATTAATCATTTAGCACATAACACATAAAAGGGAGTCCTAGGGTTATAGTCTAGGTCATCATGTCTAATAACCTAATTCCCTATAACCATGGCTCTGATACCAATATGTCACACCCCGACCGATGGCAGAATCATCGAGGCCGACAATGGAATGATTGTTCAAAAGCACATGATAACTAAAATGTTGCATAATTCGTTAATTAAATTTAAAGACAACAAAGATCCAAATATAATACATTTCAAATAACCTAGTCTAATTCAAAACATTGATTTATTTAACTAGGTCCATAGTTCTTAAGTGGAGGAATCTTCGGCAAGCAATCATATATCCAAACCTGAAACATTATTTAAATCAAGTGTCAACTAAAAAGTTGGTGAGTACATAGGTTTTGTAGTTCCGATAAGTAGTAGATAAAAACATTTTGCAACTCATTGTTTATCTTGTTAAACATAGTATATATATGGTGTATCATTTATCTAATCACAATTCACACCTTGATTGACGCGCTTGAACATAGCACAACAGCTAAGTCTGGTATGTTTGAATATAGTTACCCACTATATCCGGTATGTTTGAATATAACACGCGGCTATATCCGAGTATGCAGTAATAAACACCCTAACCGGGTGGGCTGGTCAGGCACAATAGATCTATTAATATTACTGTTGGTTTTCTTGTGTTTAAATGTATGTACATCCAAGATAATAAGCATATAGTCCACATGTATAACACGTATAAACAATGTGAGTAGCATGTATAATGTTTCACCTCAAAAAGTACAAAAATGTAAAATAGGGGCTATGTAACTCACCTGGCTAGCGGATATGATAATCCACGAGTGCGGGTGATAAGGACGTTGAAACCTAAGCACGATGAAATCCTATGTGGATAGATAAGTATTATTGTATGTTTTATTTGTATGTGCGTATTCGTATTTAAATGTGTATGGGTTTTATAATAATATTCTTTAATATTTATTTGTATAAAATATGGTAGAAAATAATAATGACTTGGTAAAACTTTAACTTAAAAATTATATATATATTGTTAAAATATTTCATTTTTAAATAAGTAGTTATTATGTATTTATAAAAGTTCCTATTTATTTATTTATATTATCATTATTATTATATATATTTTTTTTATAAGTTGAAACTATTTTAACAAATTTATAAAAATATAATATTTATTATTTTACAAAAATTTTTGTGGGTTAAATATGTATAAAAGAATTTTAGTGGTTTCCGGAATAAACGACCGAGTAAACCGACTCGTTTTAGTTTTTATTGTATAAAAAGAATGTTAAAATAAGTTAAAATAAATAAATAAAATAAAAACAGAATAAAAAAAATTGGGCCGAAGGCCAACTGGGATCGAACCCGCGACCTATCTCTTGAACACACACACGCATAACCAGCCGGGCTACTGCCCATCGCTGGTTATGTGTGTACCCGTTAATTGATATACACAAGAGAGATATTGGTCGCTGGTCCTCGGCAACCGACAAACCGTGTCCGAGGACACTGGTTTGCCCGGTAACTCAAGGGCGATGGTCGCGTTTTCGCTTGGAATTGTTTACCAGATGATAACAGAAGATGGCGGAAACAAATTGAGGCTCGAACCTGGTCGCGAAGGGTCTGGTCGGCAGAAGCTTAAATTCGAAAATGTCAAGAATGGGGATCGAGCTTCTGGATGGAATTAGCCTCTAAAACCTTGGTCACAGCTTCACTCAGAGACGACGAATGTAATGGTGTCTTTAATTTGAAGCGAGAGTGGGTGGAAGAGGGGTAGCGAGCTCGAGCAGGTCCGAAGATGGCTTTTTATAGCCGAGCTCAAACCTTATGGCCAAACGTGAAATTGAGTATGTCCAGACATTCGTCTGGACGAGACGAAGCTAACGAGCTATCTAGCACGCGTGGAGGTTGACTGTCGGGCTCGAATTCGTGGCGTGGGTTCTCGGCCACCAACAGGATCAGACGATCCGTATGTTGGGGAGACCAATTGGTCGGGGGTTCTTGTTCGTGTTGGCAAGACGAGTTCAGACATGCCTTTAGCGGCTGTTGAGGTGAAGGGAACAGCCCTGTCGGGGTGTTCGCCGGAAAAACGCTTTACCCGCCGGACCAAGGAACATGGTGACCGGAAAGTCGATTTGGAAATTGGCAGATTTGGTCCTTGTAGTTTGGTTTTGATTTAATTCGGCCCCTGAGATCATTACGGATGAGTCCTTGTAGTTTGATTTGTACAGAAATAGTCCCTCAACTAATTTTAGCTTAAAACCTTCTAGTTTGAAAAGTTTTAAAACAACCCCTTAACTTTTATAAAAATAATTAGTTTAATTTCTTTTAATTTTCAAATATATTTTATAAACTTATATTATTATTATTATTGTTATAAATAATTTTTATAAAAGTTAGTTATCTTATTTAAATAGGTTATTTTATTAAATATGAAGCTTTTAAATTTAGATTTTTATATAAAATTTTATTTAAGTTTTAAAACTTATAAAATTTTAATTATTTTAAATCCGTAAAATAAAAATACCTATTTGTATAAAACTAATAATAAAAAAAACACTTGCATTTTATTCAAACAGAGAATGATTACACGATAAATATATTACAAGTGCGCGAATGAAAATCCGAAACGTCACACATAAGCATATCGACTATAATCGTCGATGAATGAAACGAAGTATCTTTCATGATTTCTAGACATGGTTCTGAAAGGGCCACATACATCAGTGTGTATGAGTCCTAGCAGATCCTTGGCTCGTTCACCAATGCCGGTGAAGGATCCTTTAGTGAGTTTGCCAGCTAAGCAAGACTTGCAGTCTTCAAAGGAGTCCTGTCCGGTGGATTCAAGGATCCCTTCGGATTGGAGCCTTTTCATGCGGGTCTTGCTTATGTGACCAAGTCTACAGTGCCATAGAAATGTATCATTAATGCTAGATTTGATACGTTTAGAAAGATTGTATATGTTATTATTAGTTTGAACATCAACCTCATAAATTCCATTTCGAGGTTTAGCCTCAAAATAGAAAATATCATTTAAGTAAGCAGAAATAAAAATTCCATTGAAAACGTACTTAAAAGCTTGTTCAAACAATAAGGAAACTGAAATAATGTTTCTGGTTAAACCAGGTGCAAACAAACAGTTATTTAAGATAACTACAAGGCCAGAAGGATATGAAAGGTGAAATGTTCTAGTTGCAAGAACTGGTACTCTCTTCCCATCACCAACGATGAGTTCCATGTCGCCTTGTTTCAGCTATTTCCACTTTTCAGGCTCGTGCAATACATTAACGATGTGATAAGCACATCCGGTATCAAATACCCATGTGTCGCTAGAGATAGTGAAAAGTTCAATAACATAGATAGAAATACCAGAAGAGATGCCTTCACCATTTGCTCTCTTCGATCTCAGCTTAGCTAGATATTCAGGGCAGTTACGTTTCCAGTGCCCCATATTGTTGCATTCAAAACACTGACGCTCCTTGGGAGGGGGTGCTTTTGCAACTTGCTTGTTTTTGTTGGTGGCATTCTTGGCAGCAACAATAACTTGCTTCTTACCTTTGCTGTTATAACCCCTTTTCTTGGTTTTGGGCTTGTTAACACCAACAGATTTGACCATCAACTCTTGATTAGTCTCACTTGATATTCTCATCTCGGCCATTTCCTGCATGCCGTGCAGTTCGGGCATAATCTTCTCTCATGTGTTCATATTTAAGTTCATTACGAAGTTGTCATAAGAACTAGGGAGGGAGTTCAAGATGAGTTTCGTGTTATTCGGTTTTTCATTCTCCTTGAGAGAGAAGGAGGAGTGAGATTCCTTTTCAGTATACATCTGTTGAATAAGCAAATTAAATGTTAATTAGTATTTTGGATGTAATAAATTCTTATATTAATGACCCATGGCAAGAATAGAATAAGAATAGAGAATCTAGTTATATCAATTAGTAATGGCGGCTGTGGCACGCAACATTAGTAAGTGATTCTAGGCAGACTGACAATAATTGCCAATTGTGGAAAATGCATAATTCTCGAGTATGAGGCCCCTAAGACAACTCTTGTCTATGAATTGATACGTTTAGCCTCATCTATGCCCACTTTTGGTCTCCATACAGCTGGGGCGTGTATTAGAGAGAAAAGTAATAGTCGCCCTAGTACAGGTACATGTGGAAGGGTCGGATGTGTCAACGAAACCCTTGCACCTTGGAGGGATAGGCTACGCACCAAGTGCGGTGCTGTGGCTCCAAACACTAGTGTTTCACGTTATGCCCCAAGTGTTCTTTATAGTAGGATGACATAGACTAAATATTTTAAATATGGGATTTAATTTTAGTGTTTACCGAATAGGGTCAAACACAATGAATGATAAATCATACGTGTGTTGTAAAAGCCAGTTTTACTATATATTAGATTGTGACAACGTGATGAACCATTTCATCTCTCAGGACACTTAATTTTAAATAACCTATTAAAACTAAGTTTGTCGCGATGTAATTAACCAATTAAAAGTTAATAGTTTAAATGAACTATTAAGTTATTCGTTTTGAAAATTTAAAATTAGTTTAAATTGCAAAACTCCATTGGTTATCATTTATTTTAAAAACAAACTTTTTGTTTTAATATAAAGTATCCACAAGTTTTAAAAAAGTTTAGAACTTGTTATTTATTTGATTTTAAAAATTTTGGTATTAGGTTGGTACGTTATAACATTTATAAGATAAAAAGCAACCACAATAGCAAACACAAAAATATGTAAATCATATGGCCAAAGAAAAAGTGTTTGATCTTGCTAGAGCCTAATAGCAAGACCAAACTAGGTCACGGGGTCACAACACACAAACAACCACAAGGATGAACTTCGTGCATGCATCTAGCTGTTCCGTGTGACTCCCACTAAATCCAAGATCCTGTCTCCGTCTTCTCTTTTGTTTTCGGGTCTTTATCTTTACAATATTTATACAGAATACAAAAAAATAAAACCCTAAGCTATTACAACTTTGAGCCATCAAAGTGGGCCAAAACATAAAAGCTAATCTATTACAATTTCGAGCCATCAAATGGGCCAAACCATAAAACCAAAAACAAAAAACAAACACAAGACAGGGTCGGGCCAGATTTACATATTTAATACAATCAAATAACTGGGCAATCCTTTTGGTCAAATAAAATAAAAAAAAAAAACTTTGACCAACATAAATAAATAAAAATTGCCCTAAACAGATTTAGATCAGAAACTTTAAACAAGTTAAAGTTTGTGATCTATAACCGGTTAAAAGACCGGATCCGATTCGTATGTCGTAACCAAGGCTCTGACACCACTGTTGGGTATTTTGCCAATAGTGATCAGTTATATTAGTTATAAAAAACGTTTGATAAGTAATTATAGATTAATAATAACTATTTAGTAATTATTAAAACGCAGCGGAAAGAAACCGATTCAACACAAAATAAAAACCGGACAGGATCTGGGTTACAAACATACGAACACGGAATATAAAGTTAAATCTAACTACCAATGAGATTAATTATACCTTAGTGGTTAATGATTAACCGGTTGAGACACCTAGGTACAATAAACTGATGCTAGATCACGAACCGAAACACGAGAGAACGGGAAGCGGCGGGGTTGGCCGGAACTTGCAAAAATAGAAGTAATTCTTAACTTGCTTGCTTCGTAAATGGCAAAAAGTAGAAATTGAATTTCCCTTTTTGCGGCTATGTCCCAATTCGTAGGTTAGAAACAAAAAATTAGGATTATTATATAAATAATAATCATAACCCTATTAATTGTTTTCGGGCCCAAAGTTCGATACGAGATAAAAAGCCCGATCCCATTTAATTGTTTTAATAAAAGAATAAAACAATAAATATATAATTATTATTTATAAACTAGTATAAATAATAATTCCCGTCTAACGAATATATATAAAATATATCGTCTTGCAAAACAGTTCGTAATTACCAGTTAAGCGGGTTAAGTGGATTTAATGTTCATTGCCCTAGGTGTAACTCTTACGGGTCACAACTCAGTTAGTAGCGTTAAATAATCGTGACCGGACATATAATTCCAACACCTAAGTGAAGCAACTTGTACTTATTCTCAAGAATTAGTACCTGAAACATGATGAAAACAAGGTCAACTAAAAAGTTGGTGAGCATACATAGGTTTTGACACACAACCAAGTTTAAAGTGTTTTATACAATTCATACGATACACGTGTATAAGGCATTTATGGAGAATCTATAGTTAAACTAAGTGTGTACAATCAAACCTTGTGACTGAGGCATAACACGCAGGTTACCCTAATGTAAAGTCGGTAACAAACACCCTAACCGGGTGGGTTTGTCAGACACAATAGATCTATCAATGTTAACCGTTGGCTTGTACGGAGTTAATGATTGTACTAATGTCATGTATATGTAGTCTTAACTCATAGCATTCAAGCATAAAGCACATAACACATAATATCATATTATTGAATTGTACTTAAGTCTATGCAAAAAGTTTCAAGAAGTTAATCATGTTTCACCCCAAAAAGTACAAAAATAAAAAGGGGGCTATGTAAACTCACTTGTGTTAATGGTGTAGATAGCACGAGCAAAAAGGTAGCAAAAGTGATTCTTTTGCAAATCACAAGGTTAACCTAGAGTGTAATGTATGAATTTGAATTAATAATATGCACAAGGTCTAAGCACGATCAAGGGTTTTACGGGGTTAAGTGTAGGGACTTACACAAAGGTGTTTGTGTTATATCATGTAAAGGATGTGTTTGTGTTTGTGTAGGAATTTTAATGAAAACTGTAAGTTCAAAGTGTATGGTTTTAATATTTAACTTGAATAACTAACTAAATTAAATAAATAATTTCTTTTTTATTTATTTATTTGGAAAAAAAAGTAATGTGGAATTATTCAAATATAATTTAAACAAGTGAATTTATTTTATTTATTTATGAAAATGTGTCCAAATATCGAGTAATATTAGTATATAATTAAGAAATTATTTTAAATTATGATTTAAACTCTGAGTGGATTGTAAATGTAAAATAAATAAAATAATAAATGAACTCATTTATTATTTATCAATAGTATATTCTTTTTAAGAAATATGAAAAGTATAAATATATATATTTGTATTTAGAATGGTTTTATTTGTTTAAATATGGTTTTAAACCCTAATATATGTAATTTAATAGAAAATTATTTATAAGATTTGATTATGAAAAGGATAGTGTATTTTTATAAAACTTTAATATGATTTTTATAAAAATTAGGTAGTATAAGAGTTTTAATTAAAACTAATGTTTTCAATTTACATAAATTTATTTATATTGTAAATGTGGTTTTGAAATCAATTAAATTGTGAAAATAATATTTCAAGTTCTAAAATTTGATTATTTTTGCACAATTTAGTTTCAAATGGTATTTGGTTTTATGAATAATTTTTATAAATTAAAAGGGTTGAAAAAATGATTTTTAAAACTGTTTGGGGTTTGCCCGGATCGAGGGCTATTGAAATTGGCATTTTTAAAACTGTTTGGGGTCCAATTCCCTCTGTCATATGAAATTGGCAGAGGGCTATTGATCGTTATGAAAAAACGAAACTAATGATACCACTCTTACCTAAAATGGTTGGGTGTTGGATGCCGACGGCTAGGACGACAGGGAAGAGGTTCCTAGTGCACGATCGGTACACAGAGACGTAATGCGGTGAGATTGAAGGTTGGGGGAGTTGATACTAGTTTGTGCGAAGGTGTGTGGGGATTTAATTTGATTAGTTTCTCCCTTAATGCTTGATTCGATTGTGGGGATTATGGTGACAGTTGTAGCCACGATCACACGTTAATCCTGTTGTAATCGAAATGACTTTGGTCGTGTAGTAGGTCTAGATACATGCACGATCAGTCTTAGCATGATTTACGGGGAGTAATTGTTATTAATTTCACGATTTGGAATGGATTTGAACGCGGTTTGACTCTGGGAGTCAAACTATTCAAATTTTGAATATATTCGCGTAAAAGACCGAATTAGGCTATTATGTGGATCAGGGATATCTCGATTATTACTTGTGTGTGTAGGGAAAAATGAATAACAGGCCTGAATCGAATTCGCAAGTTGAATTCCATCGATTTGGGCCTGTTTGACTTTTAAAGTCAAAATTGATGATTTGGGGTCATATAGGTTCAAATCTAGGCCAAAGGTTCAATTGTAAGGGTGTGGGTTCACGTTTAGGGTTCGAGGACTTTTGGGGGGGGGGGGTTCAAGATCGATTTGCTAATAAAAAGGTATATGTATACATATATATATACATATATATCTATATTTACCTATATAGATAATTAAATTTTTTTTAATAATTACCAAGCTCCAATATGTGTGATCATGCATGTCATATGTATATATGTATGTTCCACTTGGAAAGTTTTTGTTTTCTTTGAATTAATATTAGAATGTTTTAAAACTATATTCATGTAACCTTAGAAATGTATTAAATGAAATATTAGGGTGAAATGTTTGCATCAAGATTGGGTTATAATTGAATCTTTGTTTATTGCACCAAAAAGAAATACATGATAAAAATCAGAGATGTTACAGTATCCCTATGTTGAGGGAATTCCGTCCCGAAATTCAACTAGTTGAGGCTACTGAATCAGAAAAGAGGTGTGGATACTTAAGCTTCATTTGATCCTCACGTTCCCAAGTGAACTCAGGACCGCGCTTAGAATCTCATCGAACTCTGACAATAGGAATACGGCTTCGCTTGAGATGCGTGATCTCACGATCCATGATCTCTACCGGTTTCTCAACGAAGTGCATCGTGTCATCAATGCGCATATCGTCAAGAGGTATACGGAGGTTCTCATCAGCAAGACATTTCTTTAGGTTGGACACTTGAAAAGTTGGATGTACATTAGCCAGTGATGGAGGTAACTCGAGTTTGTAAGCCACTTTCCCGATCCTTTCGAGGATCTTGAATGGACCCACATAGCAAGGTGCTTGTTTACCCTTCTTCCCGAAACGGATCACCCCCTTCCAAGGAGATACCTTTAGAAGTACAAGATCACCGACTTGAAATTCCAAGGGTTTACGTCTTTTGTCGGCATAACTCTTTTGTCGACTCATTGCCACTTGAATGTTGTTACGAATCTGAAGGATCTTGTCGGAAGTTTCTTGGATTAATTCAGGACTAGTGATTTGTGCTTTGCCAATCTCGTTCCAACAGATAGGAGAGCGACACTTCCGACCATAGAGAGCTTCAAATGGAGCCATGTTGATGCTTGTGTGGTAGCTATTGTTGTAAGAGAACTCAATAAGGGATAGATGTGAATCCCAATTGCCACCAAAATCAATTACACAAGCTCTAAGAATGTCCTCGAGCGTCTAGATTGTTCGCTCGGTCTGACCATCAGTTTGGGATGGTAAGCTGTGCTTAAATCCAAGCGTGTACCAAGAGCAGTTTGGAGAGATTGCCAAAAGCGGGAGGTGAAACGAGCATCCCTATCAGAGATTATGTTAAGTGGGACCCCGTGACGACTCACAATTTCGTCAATGTAGATTCGGACTAATTTCTCTACCCAATAGTCTTCTCGAATGGGTAGAAAGTGAGCAGATTTGGTAAGACGGTCAATGATCACCCAAATGCTATCATAACCGCTAGAAGTACGCGGGAGTTTGGTAATGAAATCCATAGCTAGGTTTTCCCATTTCCATATAGGGATTTCAGGTTGTTCAAGAAAACCAGAAGGACGTTGATGTTTAGCTTTGACTTTGGAACAAGTTAGACATTTTGCAACATAAAGTGTAATGTCTTTCTTCATTCCGGGCCACCAATATTGTTGGCGGAGACCCTTGTACATTTTATCAGCCCCGGGATGGATGGAGTAATGAGTTTTGTGTGCCTCGTTCATAAGGACTGCGTGAAGGTCATCACGATCGGGGACCCAGATACGATTCAAGTAATAGAGGAGGCCATTAGGTTTGGTTTCTAATAGGAGTTCAACACCACATGACATTTCGTTATACAGATTACCCTCGGTGACCGAGACGTGTTGAGCTTCTAAGATGCGATTTTGAATATCGGTTTGAATCCTAACACAATGAAGCATAACGTGGTCCTTACGACTCAAGGCATCGGCCACAACATTCGCTTTACCGGGATGGTACCGAATCTCGCAGTCGTAGTCGTTAAGGAGCTCGACCCAACGTCGTTGCCTCATGTTGAGTTCTTCTTGGTTGAAGATGTGTTGGAGACTTTTGTGGTCAGTGAATACCACACATTTTGTGCCATAGAGATAATGCCTCCAAATCTTTAACGCGAAGACGACCGCACCCAACTCAAGATCGTGTGTCGTATAATTCTTTTCGTGAATTTTCAGTTGTCTTGATGCGTAAGCAATCACCTTGCCCCGTTGCATGAGAACACAGCCGATACCTTGGTTTGATGCATCACAGTAGACAACTAGATCATCGTTGCCATCAGGAAGAGTGAGAATAGGAGCATTGCACAATTTTTGCTTGAGGAGTTGGAAGGCTTCCTCTTGCTTTGGTCCCCACTCATAGTGTTTACCTTTGTGGGTCAAGGCCGTGAGAGGGACAGCAATCTTGGAAAAGTTTGAGATGAAACGACGGTAATAACCAGCAAGACCAAGAAATGAACGAATTTCGGTAGGGGTCTTAGGGGTACTCCAATTCTTAACGGCTTCGATCTTTGCGGGATCAACATGAATTCCCTTTTCGTTGACAATATGTCCCAAAAAAATTCACACTTGGAGAACTTAGCATATAGTTGTTCTTTTCTTAAAAGGTCTAAAACCAACTTAAGGTGTTGTTCATGATCTGATTTGGTCTTGGAGTAGATCAAGATGTCGTCAATGAAAACGATCACGAACTTATCTAGGTATGGTTTGCACACGCGATTCATGAGATCCATGAAAACCGCGGGGGCATTGGTTAGCTCAAAAGGCATAACCATAAATTCGTAGTGACCGTATCTTGTACGAAAGGCAGTCTTTGGAATATCCTCCTCTTGCACACGAAGTTGGTGATATCCGGATCGAAGATCAATCTTCGAGAAGTAGGTGGAACCTTGGAGTTGATCAAAGAGATCATCAATCCTAGGCAAAGGATAACGGTTCTTGATGGTAAGTTTGTTGAGTTCGTGGTAGTCAATACACATCCGGAATGAGCCATCTTTCTTCTTCACGAATAGGACGGGTGCACCCCATGGTGAATAACTGGGACGAATGAAACCTTTATCGGAAAGTTCTTGAAGCTGACTTGCAAGTTCTTACATTTCAGAAGGTGCTAGGCAGTATGGAGCTTTAGCCACAGGATTAGCTCCAGGTACAAGGTCGATACGAAACTCTACTTGACGAACGGGTGGAAGACCGAATAGATCTTCAGGAAATACTTCGAGAAAGTCACAAATGATGGGGATGTCTTGAATACTCTTCTCTTGGTCCTTCTTTTGAACGATATGGGCTAAAAAGGCCACATACTTCTTCCGTAAGTACTTTTGGGCCGTAGTGCACGACATGAGCTTAAGCCCACTATATGGTTTCTCACCAAAGACTTTTAATGTATCACTCGAGGGGAGAGGAATTCGGATGCACTTCTAGAAACAAACGACCTCGGCATGATGACTAGATAGCCAATCCATGCCTATGATGATATCAAATCTTCCCAGTTGCATAGGTATGAGGTTGACGGGAAAGGAATATTCATTAAGTTCGATGAAACAATCGCGGATAATGGAGTCAATGATGATGGGGTTTCCATCCGCTACTTCAACGGTAAACATTTTCTCTAACTTAGTTCAGGTTTTAGCAAGCAAAGGCTCAAAATTAAGTGAAACAAAACTCTTATCGGCACCGGTATCAAATAGTATGGAAGCATATTGGTTATTAACGAGGAACGTACCGTTGACCACATCATTGTTGGCCTGGGCTTCATTAGCATTTATGTTGAAAGCACGCCCTCTAGCTCCACCTTGATTAGAGTTGGTAAGTTTTGGACATCGGTTTCGGAAGTGGTTTGGGTTGCCACATTCAAAGCAAGCAGTCCCATTAGTGATAGTTGGAACCCCTTTGTTTCCCTGGTTGGCTGTATTGCCGGGTGGTTTGACTCTGCATGTGTTGGATAAATGCCCATATCTTCCACAGCTGGCACATATCCGACACGGGATATTTGGGAAGTGATGGTAATTGCACGTGGTGCACAAAGGGCTGCTGCCCACATAATGTTTCTTGGCTGAATTCTGAATCATAGGAGCAACGTGATTTACCGGGGCAGCTGGGATAAATGCCCATATCTTCCATAGTTGGAGAAAGGTTCGAGTTTGATCCCTTTGGAGGGCTCAGAAGGCGTTGTCGTGTCTAGGACTTTCTTAGCACCATTCCTTGTTAACGTACACGCCTTCACATGGTTATCGGTTAATGTGGCGGATAGGCGGATGGCATCTTCAAGGGTAGCTGGGTTTCTCCCTAAAACAGTGTCTTGAATCTTCATCGGCAGACCACCGATGTATTTTTCAATACCCCGAGCCAAAGGTGTGACCATATGAGGTACTAGAAGACTTAGCTCATGGAAACGGGTGGTGTAGGCTAAACTTTCACCACTATCTTGTGCAAGATCCCAAAATTCAGCCTCTAACTTCTTCATTTCATTGCGAGGACAGAACTCCTCGGTCATGAGCTGTTTGACCTCATCCCATGGCAAGGCCATTGCCACATCTATTCCTCTTTTCACCATTCCACCAAGTGAGCGCTCGTTTTTGGAAGACGCTGGTGGCATAGCGGACCCGGAGGTTGTTGCGACAATCACTGTTGAGAAAAGTGCTTTCAATGCTCTCAAACCATTGCAAGAGACCCGTGGCTCCTTTAGTGCCATAAAACTTAGTGGGGTTGCACGAGTTAAAGTGCTTGAAAGTACATTGCGGTGGGTTGGCACCACCACCCTCATTAGTTCCATGGGTACCACTAATGGCTCCATTAGCTTGGGTGAGTTGAGTTACAAGTTGTGCAAGGATAGCAGTAATGTCGGTGTTGTTGTTGGTCATGGTAGCACGACGGGGAGACATTCTACAGATTTGCACAAGACAAGAAAAGATGTAAGAACTTATGAAAGTTGATTGAATTTAAAAGGGAACAAAATAATAGATGAAGTAGTAAATTATAGTTTGGATTGTACTCAAATAGTGACATAATCACTTGAATACTATGACACATTAAGGTCAATTAAACTCATATAATTTTCAAGGAGGCGTGCTTTAGCCTATAAGTAAACACTCATCCCGGGAATTCTCAGGAAAGCATACGGGTCCCTCGGTTGATTGGGATTTATACGAAATGCTTTCCTAGACAGAAAACCCAGAATACAGGTGTCACCCTTCCAGATTGCACGTGTCCTCTAATAATTAACAAAGTTTAAAACCTTAACGAGGAAGTAAAGAAATTCTATAGATTTAAATCCGTGAAGTTTCCATATGCTATGATGATGATGACAGAGAAGTAGGTAAGAAGGTTATGAGGCTTAGGGTATGGGTAGGGATATTGTTTATTTAATTTATTATTTAAGTATATTCTAATAAGTCATGAATTTTAACAAATAAGGTATCAAAGTATAATAAGCAAGTAACACATAGCATGTAGCATATCATATAATCATAGAACATGGCAATAATGGGTGTCCTAAGGTTATAGTCTAGGTCAAAGGTGTCTAATAACCTAATTCCCTATAACCAAGGCTCTGATACCAATCTGTCACACCCCAACCGACGGCGGAATACGTCGGGGCGGGACATGTAGACTATTCAAAGCTCAAGGTTTACTAAAGTTTAAATATTTAAACAACCGATTTCATATCACAAATATTCATGAATCCAACAATACAAGGAAAATAGAAATACATAAATAGTCTCTATAAATTAAATTCTAGGTCCTTGGTCCTAAGTGAAGCAACTTGTACTTATTCTCAAGCATTAGTACCTGAAACATGATGAAAACAAGGTCAACTAAAAAGTTAGTGAGCATACATAAGTTTTGACACACAACCAAGTTTAAAGTGTTTTATACAATTCATACGATACATGTGTATAAGGCATTTATGGAGAATCTATAGTTAAACTAAGTGTGTACAATCAAACCTTGTGACTGAGGCATAACACGCAGGTTACCCTAATGTAAAGTCGGTAACAAACACCCTAACCGGGTGGGTTTGTCAGACACAATAGATCTATCAATGTTAACCGTTGGCTTGTACGGAGTTAATGATTGTACTAATGTCATGTATATGTAGTCTTAACTCATAGCATTCAAGCATAAAGCACATAACACATAATATCATATTATTGAATTGTACTTAAGTCTATGCAAAAAGTTTCAAGAAGTTAATCATGTTTCACCCCAAAAAGTACAAAAATAAAAAGGGGGCTATGTAAACTCACTTGTGTTAATGGTGTAGATAGCACGAGCAAAAAGGTAGCAAAAGTGATTCTTTTGCAAATCACAAGGTTAACCTAGAGTGTAATGTATGAATTTGAATTAATAATATGCACAAGGTCTAAGTACGATCTAGGGTTTTACGGGGTTAAGTGTAGGGACTTGCACAAAGGTGTTTGTGTTATATCATGTAAATGATGTGTTTGTGTTTGTGTAGGAATTTTAATGAAAACTGTAAGTTCAAAGTGTATGATTTTAATGTTTAACTTGAATAACTTACTAAATTAAATAAATAATTTCTTTTTATTTATTTATTTGGAAAAAAAAATAATGTGGAATTATTCAAATATAATTTAAACAAGTGAATTTATTTTATTTATTTATGAAAATGTGTCCAAATATTGTGTAATATTAGTATATAATTAAGAAATTATTTTAAATTATGATTTAAACTCTGAGTGGATTGTAAATGTAAAATAAATAAAATGATAAATGAACTCATTTATTATTTATCAATAGTATATTCTTTTTAAGAAATATGAAAAGTATAAATATATATTTGTATTTAGAATGGTTTTATTTGTTTAAATAGGGTTTTAAACCCTAATATATGTAATTTAATAGAAAATTATTTATAAGATTTGATTATGAAAAGGATAGTGTATTTTTATAAAACTTTAATATGATTTTTATAAAAATTAGGTAGTATAAGAGTTTTAATTAAAATTAATGTTTTTAATTTACATAAATTTATTTATATTGTAAATGTGGTTTTGAAATCAATTAAATTGTGAAAATAATATTTCAAGTTCTAAAATTTGATTATTTTTGCACAATTTAGTTTCAAATGGTATTTGGTTTTATGAATAATTTTTATAAATTAAAAGGGTTGAAAAAAACGATTTTTAAAACTGTTTGGGGTTTGCCCGGATCGAACCCGGGTCTACCCGGTGGGAGCAGCAGACTCCAACCACTGGACCAGGGCGCAATCCCTGATACAGAACCGGATTGAAATTTCCTTAACATGGTGTTGGAGTGAAGCCAGGTTTGGGTTCAGGGCTCGCGCAAAAAGAACTTGGGTTGTGGGTTTCAAACCCACGCCATCTGGTCCGATGGTGCAAGGTCTTAGCCAGTCGGACCAGATGGTTTCCCTGGTTAAGTAACAGTCCGTTAATTTATATACGCTTAAATGAATTAAATCAAAATCACAAATTGAAATCGTATGAACTAATCATGAAATCTGAGTGAAATAGGGTCCAATTCCCTCTGTCATATGAAATTGGCAGAGGGCTATTGATCGTTATGAAAAAACGAAACTAATGATACCACTCTTACCTGAAATGGTTGAGTGTTGGATGCCGACGGCTAGGACGACAGGGACGAGGTTCCTAGTGCTCGATCGATACACAGAGACGTAACGCGGTGAGATTGAAGGTTGGGGGAGTTGATACTAGTCTGTGCGAAGGTGTGGGGATTTAATTTGATTAATTTCTCCCTTAATGCTTGATTCGATTGTGGGGATTATGGTGACAGTTGTAGCCACGATCACGCGTTAATCCGGTTGTAATCGAAATGACTTTGGTCGTGTAGTAGGTCTAGATACATGCACGATCAGTCTTAGCATGATTTACAGGGATTAATTGTTATTAATTTCACGATTTGGAATGGATTTGAACGCGGTTTGACTCTGGGAGTCAAACTATTCAAATTTTGAATTTATCCGCGTAAAAGACCGAATTGGGCTATTATGTGGATCAGGGATAGCTCGATTATTACTTGTGTGTGTAGGGAAAAACGAATTAAAAGGCCTGAATCGAATTCGCAAGTTGAATCCATCGATTTGGGCCTGTTTGACTTTTAAAGTCAAAATTGATGATTTGGGGTCAAAATTGGGTCATATGGGTTCAAATCTAGGCCAAAGATTCAATTGTAAGGGTGTGGGTTCACGTTTAGGGTTCGAGGACTTGGGGGGGGGGGTTTCAAGACCGATTTGCTAATAAAAAGGTATATGTATACATATATATATACATATATATCTATATTTACCTATATAGATAATTAAATTTTTTTTTAATAATTACCAAGCTCTAATATTTGTGATCATGCATGTCATATGTATATATGTATGTTCCACTTGGAAAGTTTTTGTTTTCTTTGAATTAATATTAGAATGTTTTAAAACTATATTCATGTAACCCTAGAAATGTATTTAATGAAATATTAGGGTGAAATGTTTGCATCAAGATTGTGTTATAATTGAATCTTTGTTTATCGCACCAAAAAGAAATACATGATAAAAATCATAGATGTTGCAGTCAATATTTTCATAAATTATATATCAAATGCAATATTGTAATCGTAAAGTATTAATATAAAACTAGTGATAAAATAAGATTTAGAAAATCATAAGTCACAATATCTTCGGAAATCACATTCTATAAATGAAAAAAAACGAAAACTAATAAAAAAGTTGTTCAACGAAAATATAAAACCGTGTGAAACCTTAGCAAACAAAAACCATAAAAATAAAAACCGGTGAAAAAAAGTCATAAAGAAAGCGAAAAAATAAAATAAAATTAAAAAAATGACATGTGTTTTACATCGATCGAACCAATAATACTAATAACGGTACCAATGTTGTCTGTTAGCTATCGATTCGGTTCGTGAATGCACTAGGACTCGATATAGTTTACGATAGAAAAAAATAGGTTTATTTGCGATGGTTTCGTCACACAAATGTTGTATGATGTAACCCAAAAAATAAAGTTGTGTTTTACATCTACCGAAAACCATAGAATTGAACACCGATACCGGTTCTGTAATACCAATACCGGCAACGATATTGTTCGGTTATTATCGGTTCGGTTAGTCACGGTACTCGAACGATAATGGTACTCGTTATAGCTTACAATACAAAAAAAATACTCGATTACAAATAAAACTCCGTTTTCAAAAAAAATTATATCGGAATACAGACAAAAAAAACCTAAAGATAACTACGTATTCCGTTTTTTCTTAAGTTAATGAACGAAAGTTAATATAGAAAAATGAAATAAACAGAAAATTAAACGGGTTAAAAGCATATATTATATTTAATATAAGAGGATAAAATGAAAATGAATATATATATTTCATCCGCGTTGTGTAATAATATAGTATATAATTTTGAAATAATTTCATTTGAGTAGTCATAACATGTGGGAAATCTTGGTCACATTTTAGAATTTTGTTAAAAAGACCAACTTAAATGTATGTGGTACGGAACACAACACGTGTATCAACTGTTCTCTATCAAACATCTATTTTATGGCCGCACTGAACTCACGCGTGCACATCATATTTATTAAGATTTAATGCTCTTTTTGTTCTACGTAGTGTTCTTAATATGCGATTGTTTGTTTGGATTGCGATATTTAATATATAAATCAATTTAACAATAAAGATTGAAATCATTTAATTTATGCGGGATTACAATCAAAATTAAATAAGTCATTTCACACCAACTTAGCGAGAAAACTTAACGGACATCCAAGTCAAGGACAACCCATGTGACATTTTAAAAGCTTAATTTATATAATAACTAGGTTAGAATCCCGTGTATTACACGAGATTGTATATTAAAAAAAGATAAAACTTATAAATTTATAAATACGTCATAACTTGTCAGAATATTATGATAGTCTCGAGATATATCAAGTGGAAATGTGTGTATATAACAAATTAGTATTTTTCTTTAATTAGTTATATTTTGAATTCTTATTATATATTCTTATTTAATATAATTATTATTCTTCTTTAATAATATATTTATAATATCATTATTATTTAATAAGATAGTGGTGTATTTATTAGGAGAGAGAGGCAGGAAAACCAATATGAGAAGACATGAGAGAGTGACATGTGGCACCCCAAAACCTTTATTTATTAGTATGTATAGATATAGATATGAATTATTATATGACTAAAAAACTAAGTTAATCATCTAAACCTAGGACTAATCCTTGATTTTAAATCCTCTTTATCCTTAAGGATTCTCATCTAAAAGTTAAAGGTTTATCCTCCTAGCTTTGTTGAAATGTTCCATCTTTCGATCTTTAAAATTTGATTCACTTAACTATTTTGTGTACGATGGGATTATGTGCAAGACGAGAGTATGTATATATCCATTAAAAGGTTCTGGCTAAAGAAAGATTTGGTACTTAAGTGTGTCCGTGTGACCCACCTCTCTTTTCTGAGAATCCTTTTGTGGAGTGTACAACTTATACACTTGGTACATATTTTTCTAAGTATACAATAAGTCTTTCCTTGTTATTGTCTGTTACATAAACCCTCCCTCATATCAATACAACTTTAATTTCAAGAACTTACTTGAATATTAACATTTTAGGGCATCAATAACCCAGTTCACTCTCACGTTCAAGTTCAAGTCATACCATATCGAGGTGAGATTCATAGCCCCTTTTTCATTGTTTGTACTTTGGGGTGAAAACATGCTCACAAATCACAATCACAATCACAATCACGATCACAATTACTTTTTATACAATTCAAACAAACGGTTTTATATACTTGTAAGATTAAATGGCTTAAACATGTTGCATCATTCATACTCATCAAAGTCCCTCTCATCACAAACATCATACACAACCATTAACTTTGCGAAGCCCACGGTAGTATGATGATAGATCTATTGGTGTGACAAAACCATCCAATACTCGGGTTTGGTGCGCGTTAACCAAATTTGGGCTTCACAAGTAGGGAGTTGGATGTTCGAAATCCGACATACATAACATCGCAGTTTGACAAGGGGTCAGACTCTATGGGGCATATCAGTCACTAGGGTTGGTTGTGAACTTCATGTATAGGAGTTTAATAACTTGTATATTGAACTTGTTTATGAATTGTACGCTATCATACATACTTTAGTGTCAAAACCTATGAATTCATCAACTTTTTAGTTGACACGTTTTCGCATGTCTCAGGAAATGATATCTAAGCTTCATGGATATCGATCACGCTAGGATTCATACAAGAGACTTAGATTTAAAATAAAAACTTGATTGTTATGGTTGTTATTTGGATATTGAATCTTATGTAAACAATTGGTTGGATTTATATGAATTCCCGTAGTATTTCTCTTTTATCAAATGTTATGAATCAGTTCCATCGTGCTCTCGTGTTTCCGCTTTAACGAGGGTGTGACAATGTGACATTCTAGAACAAATGAATAGGGATGTTCGGTCCGTGGATGAAGACTCTCACTCGTAGGCTTTATATTTATTTCCTTCTAAAATATTTTATTTATTTTTTATTCTCTAAGCACAAAGCTTTAATATTGGATTTATTTTATTTTTTAAGTTAATTATATTATTCTTATATGTTATATTCTTAATTAATTACTTTTATTTTATTTTTTGTGTTCGTATGATCGAAACATTAAAAATATATATGAGTGTCCTTAAATAAAATTTTATAATTAGTTATTTTTAAATTAGTAAAATAAGAAAATAAAAATAAATATAGAACAAACAATAAAACATGCATCACACCGAAAGAATTATTATTATTTTTTCATTTTTTCATATTCAGACGATGAAAAAAAAAACACTTACTATCTTCTTTTTTACCCATTTTCATAATATGCGTATATCTACTATGGATGTAAAACATGTGTCGATATCATTTTCGACATATTATGGCTTTATCTTTTCGTATATATATTTTGCAACTCCTTATGAAGAGTTACAATTGTACAACTTCTTGAAATGCCATAGTACAAGTGATTAATGCGTGTTAAGTAGTACAAGTTTTAAAGCATCATGAGTACAAGTGATTGATGCATGTATTTTCTTTAACAATTTAATAACATATTTTATTTTTCTCTTGTAACTTTTAATTGTATAATGTTTTTTTAAGTTCCTAATATACTGTTCCGACCGGTTATTTTCATCTACGTTTCGACATTTATTTAAATTTGAGTTTAATTCACTTTTCGTGTTTCTTAACGCTCAATTAAAACGACGTAACTTTTAATAGATTTCCGGATATACCTTTGCGACATGGCTTTTTATCTACGTCTCTATATTTGAAACTGAGCTGCCGCAACATCATATGCTTCTCTTTATATACTAAATCACGTCAATATCACCGTCATAACATACGAAAGCGTGCCTATATATATTATATATATACACACATAATATTTAGTGTCTAAAAGATAATAAAATATCATTTTTCCACTGGCTTTTCAACAAACATTTATAATTGTAAACCTGAGTACGTACTCACGAACCACTCAATATAAAAATAAAAAAAGTCGGAGGTGTAGTGTGTGGCTTGAGGCGTAACGGTCCTCAACTTCATCTACTGTTCGTCTCTTCCTTTAGAATTCCATATGAATTCCGAGTAACTTAAATATCATTCACGTCTCCGTATTTTTTTTTGAACGACAACAATGAGGGATACTCATAGAAATAGCTAGCGGGGAACTAGCAATACCCATATTACATCACCCGCTCGTAGAGCAATTCCACCAACCTATTCAGCACTAATCTTGCACCAACCTATTCACGTCTCCGTATAAATTAGGTTAAATCATATTTAATAGATGAGTTGAATAAACTCGTATATTACACAGGTTGAATAAAATATAACTTAATTTGTTAACACATACAAGCGTGAAAATATGTATTTAAAAAAATGTACTTTGACGTGATAGTTATAAATTCAATTAAGTTAATTTTTTTTTTAAAAAATTCAACTGTGTATTAATTTTTTTATTTAATTAATAAATATTAATTTATATTAAATTCATTTGATTAATGGTATAATAACTATCCATAATTAAATAACAAGTGTTTATAATTAGATGTTCATAATTTATATTAAATATTAGATTTATAATTAAAAAGGGGCAATTGCATATATCCCCCTCTAAACTTGTAAAATTGCATATTTTCCCAAATCATGCTTGAAGAGTATTGTACATTATGCCTTGAAAACTTGTGTTTTGGGGAAATATGTAATTTTACAAGTTTATAGGGGGATATATGCAATTCCCCTTAAAAAGATATTATTTTAAATCGAGAGAAAGGCAATAAAAACATGTTGGGGATGCACCAGAAAGTGACACATGTCCTCATATTATTTTTATTTATTAGTATAAAGATAAGTAAATGAGGGTGTCACGTGTCCTATTTTTATGAGCATTAGTGTATCCAGTGTTTTAGGACGGGGTGGAATGGCACCCCGTATACCAACCCACGTTCTTTGTTAAAAAAATAGAAAAAATATGTAAGGTTTAGGTTAATTTGGAGAACTTAGGGGCACAATTGGTTTTTTTATTAGGGCACTTTGAATAATTAAAGAGGCAATATTGTCTTTTCATTGTGACACTTTGAAGAATTAAGGGTATTATTGTCATTATGTAGAGGCCGCTTGGAGAAAATCATTGTAAAATATTAAAAACAAGTTGCAAATTTCATATTCACCATCTTTAATTCAAATAAATATACAACTTAAACCTTTTAGTTTTATATGAATTTTAAACATCCTTAGATTTATTTCATCTAAGGTGTTAATCATAATTAATTAAATTAAGTTAACAAATGATGTGTTTTGTCGTTTGATTAGTCAATTTATTTATAAATGTTTTGCGTATTCTCATTTTTGTTCAACGAGTGTTTTAACCCGACCCATTTTTGCACCCCGTCACAAAAAAAAAAGTATGGATTCGCCACTGT
Organism: Smallanthus sonchifolius; assembly: GCA_023525975.1. Lineage (NCBI taxonomy): Eukaryota > Viridiplantae > Streptophyta > Magnoliopsida > Asterales > Asteraceae > Smallanthus > Smallanthus sonchifolius. The sequence continues at coordinate 21,030,315 of CM042019.1, read as the reverse complement.
TTGTGAGCCCTCATTATTTTTCCCGCTTCTCTCTTTTCACCTCAGGATATGTGTAATGGTTTCACTAAAAAGTGCACACAAAAAAAACGCCCACCACATTATCGCCACGTCAGTAGGAGAGCAATCACGCATCAAATCACTAAGTTGTTTAATGGTTCCACTATCCACATATATACACACATACACATACGCAAACACATACACACATACCCCCTGCAATCTGCCCGCCCCCTTTCATGCCCCCAATAACGCCTAGGGGGCGGTGTTTCACGCCCTTTCACAGCCAAGTGAATCACGCCACCCACTTTCACGCCAATAACCCTTGGCCTCATAAATAAGTTTTGTTTTCCTCTTTTTTTTTCTTAATTCCTAAATCTTTATTACTGTTATTTATGTTTTTCACTTTTCTTTAATATTTTCTTTATTTAACTCGTGTAATAATTGAGTTTCTAGTCTAGTAATATATATAGACACACACACACAAATATATATATATATATACTTTGTAAATAATACGTTAGCTTCTATAAATATATATTTGTAATTTTTTTATTGTATTCTAATAAAAAAACAAAAATATGTAGTACTTTCATTTTATCTTATAACTAGTGGAAATAAGTCACTCGTTTCGGCCGGAAATCCGTACGTGCACAAATAGGAAATAAATTAAATCCGACAACGCTCAGTTTAAACATAATTTATATCGCAACATTGATATAAATGGAACTCTTGCGTTGCAGCGGAGGTGTTAAAAAGTGTAAGGTTCGTTTTTGACGACCTATTCAACTTAGGGAAAAAAATTCACGTTCAAACGCTTATAAAAATAAGCACTTTAAAATCGTAAATCTTAAAGGATGTAAAAGGAAGACAAAAAAACCTATAAAAAACAAAACCTTGTAACTGCTTCGACGACGAAATGTTGATAAAAAATAATAAATTGATAATAATAATAATCATGATAATAAATAATAATAGTAAGCTTTAAAAAAAAATTGGATAATAGTAATAAAACTAATAATAATAATTATTATTATTATTATAATTATAAGGCGTTAAGAGGTTAGGTTTTAAAAAATTGGTGGGATGGGTGCGTTGGGGACTCGAAAGTGTACCACTTAAGTGAGTTACACACCTCAATCATTCCAGGAAGGTGATTTTTGTTACCGTGTCTTAACTTATTTAATTATGAAGAAAAAGGGGGAAAAAAAAGGAAAAACATAAAACCAGCTGCGGGAAGAGAGGGTGTGGGCAGGGGCGGATCAACCATTTTGGGGGCCCCAAACAAACTTAAAACTTGGGCCTTTTTTTCAAAACTCATTTTGTAAACTCTCCTCCATTTGTTGTCCATATTGCCGTCTTGTTTCTAGTTTTTTTTTTCGTTTAAAATAACCGGATTTATCATTTCGATTACGATTTGACATGAAAAAGTAGAATAATTTATTACAAACTATGGCAAATTCACAAGCATTTAGAGAGAAACAATCAATAATCACAGATTTATCACATACTATGTTAGAATCTCGTGTATTACACGGGTTGAATAAATATAAATTTGTATATTTAGTAATAAAAAAATTATATCTTTAAAAACCCTTGTATTACACCGGTTGAATAAACCCGTGTATTACACGAGTTGAGTAAAATAAAATGTAATCTGTTAACACATACACTCGTCAAAATATGTTTTAAAAAAATATATTTTGACGTGACAGTTATAAATTCTGTTAAGTTAGATTTTAAAACAATTTTTTTCAACTGGTTATTCTGAAATTCTATTTCCCGATCGGGCAGCAAGCGAGGTAGGTCATCTGGGAACACTTCTGGAAAGTTGCACACCACGAGTACGTCTTTGAGCTCTTTCGTTTTCATTCTATTGTCAATAACATACGCCAGATAAGCTTCGCAACCACGCCTCTTGTACCTTTCGGCCTTGATCATCGAGATGACGTTCGGCATCGTGCAATTCCAATCACCATAAACCGTAATCGGATTGCCGTTAGTGGCTTTGAGATGTATCGTCTTTCGTTTATATATGATTTGAGCTTCGTTGGCATCTAACCAATCCATGCCCAACACCATATCGAATCCTCCTAGGGTCAGAAGGAATAATCTAGAAGGAAACCTATGGCCCTCAATTTGTATCATTCAATCTTCAGTTACTTGAAATACTGCCGAGTTTCTACCAACGGCGGTTTCTACGCTAAAAGCCTTCACTATAGTATCAATTGAGCAATCTAGTTTGCGACAGAAGTTTTTCAATATAAAGCTTTTACTAGCACCAGAATCAAATAAAATCGCCTCATGTTCATCATTAACTAGGAACATACCTGACACGACATCAGGGTTTCCTCTTGCCTCCTCCTCAGCTAGGGCATAAGCCCGAGTCCTAGCCTTTGGATGTTCTCTTCCCTTCTCTTTTCCCGAACCAGATTGTCCGGTCTTCCTACAGTCCTTCGTCAGGTGGCCAAACAGCCCACATCCTTGGCACTTGACGTCCCTCAGACAGTCTTTGGAGTAGTGGCCTGCTCTCCCGCACTTATAGCACATTGTGGAGCCAGCTTTGCACTCATCGCGGTGTTGCCTTCCGCACTTCATGCATGTTTCATACTCATCTGTCATTGGCTTCTTAGCTTCAGTTGCAAATGTTCCCCTTCCATTTCTCTTAGACGGATTTTCCCATTTCCGCTTTGGTGCCTCCGGCACCGGGTCCTCATTAGCATAACCGTCATAGACGATTCCACTCAAATTCACTACCGACTCGAAGGTCGAGGATAGGTTGGCTTTAACATGTACATGGACTCTTTAAGGCAAGCCCTTGACATAGTACTTAATCAATCGCTCTTAAGTCTCTACCAAATGGGGTACCAGTTGAGCCAGCTCATTGAATCTGAAAGTGTACTGACGATGAGTCTTGTTGCCAGCCTTGAAGTTCAGAAATTCATTCTCCACCCGATCTATCTCGTTCTAGGGATATAACTTTTGGATTATCAGCTTTTTCAGATCTTCCCAAGTCATCCTTTTGAGAGCGTTTGGCGACTTAGTCCTTTGAATGTTCCTCCAACAACTCAGTGCCTCGTTGGTAAAATAGTGAGCCACATACTTAACCGCCTGGTCAAGTCGACACTCGCTTATGTCGATTACGCCGTTCATACTCTCAATCCATTCAAACGTAGCCACCGAATCCTTGTTCCCGTCAAACTTAGGTGGGTCACCGTCCTTGAATACTTTGTCACGGGTGTTCAGTCCCATAGTCACCTCATTCCCATCGCTATCATACACTTTCTCCTCATGGTTCTTTTCCTCCTCCTCCTTGCTCTTCTTTAGTGCCTCAGAAAACAGATCAGGTAGTACGTCCTTCAGAGTTAGCACAACCTCATGGGCAATAGCATCCCTAACTTCGGGTTCCAGTAGTAGAGATCCTTCGTTGCCTTCACCCGGTGGAGTCACATTAGTTTCGTGCACACTCTCAGTACGTTCTTCGTACACGTTTTCCTCCCGTTCCACATGCACACTTTCCTCATCATTACGTCTGCGGTTCAATAGTGGTCTACCTACTTGGCCAGTGCGACCGCCTCGGCGTCCAGTTCCTCCTCTACGAACCATAGTTTTCTAGATTTCCTGATAAGTAAAAGGGTATACATCAATGTCATTCCTTCAGATCATAGTTTAGAACAGTACGAGCAAGGTAAATTCTTAATTACAGTGACCGGTTTGTGATTAATAATTTACTTTGCTTTTCGGGTTCAAAACTCTTCACATCAGTAGTGACATCGACATCTAAGCGTTCTAAGTTAAGGCATCTATCCCTAACTACATGCATTAACTTTATTACTTACTTGCTGTGTTGGCGTTGGTGTTGGCTACCCAGACTGACATCCTTGCGTTGGTCCCATTATCAGTTTGAGTCCAGACATTTAGGGATGTCTGAATCTCTCAAACTATTGCTCTGATACCAACTTGTAAGGCCCCTTTTACCGGGTGACCTCACTTGTTAGATTTACTCATAAACATAGTAATCAATACTGAACTATTAATTAGAAGCATTCAAACACAGCGGAAGCATTCATCATTCGAGTACATAAACAACGAAAGTCTTAATATTTAAACATAAGATAACATTGTCTTAACATAAATCAAAGTGGTATGTCACCTTATGCCGGGTAGTCATCACGCCTTCGCACGACCCTTCTTTCTTTTACCTGAAATGTATACTAAAAGTTAGCTAACGCTGGTGAGTTCTAGTTTAAAGCAATCATAATATATATATATATATATATATATATGTATGTATGTATATATATATATGTATATATATATATATATATATGTATGTATTATATACATATTCTTTTTCTTTACTCTACTTATTTCTTATAACATACGTAATGAGTACGTATATAAATACATACATGCTTAGTTCTTAGTGCACAATCGTTGGTCATACACATATGGGTGATCAACCCGTTACTTTGCTTACGTAAGTCACAAAGACAAACGTTCTCAAACTACCGTCTTAACCCATTTACTTAACCGTCCGGCACTAGAAACCGTCCGTCATATCTTTAAACCGTCAGGTAAACCTTCGGTCGTCCGTCTTTACTGTCCTACCGTCGTAGTCCGTCATATTCGCCCATCTGACCTAAGGCATCCGTTTCCCACTCGAACTATATACGCAGCCGTGCATCGATTGGGCGATTTACTCCACCGTAGTGGCCTTAGTTTAGTCTACCTTTCTAGACTTTCATTTCTGGCTGCATAATAGTCGAATGGTCGTCCGTCTACCGAAGTAGCTGTTATCATCGTTTCCGTCCGTAACGTTCATTCATACTTAGCAAGCAATATATACATGGATATAAAGCAAGATTTCATTCTTACACGTTATGTCATACTTTTCATACTTGGCAAACAATATATACATGAATATAAAGCAAGATTTCTTTCTTATACGTTATGTCATGCTTTCATTTCTTTATTTATAAACATACTTGTTATACTTATATTCCGCATGTATTGTCATATAACACATAACATAACATTAATTCATATTATGTATACACTTCAGCCCCAAAACAATCCTTAAACACTTAACTAGTAATGGTAAGAAGAGTATCGTATCCACGAGGAATCAGTGGTTAGTGAAATTGCTTAGTTTGATAATTAGAATGAAAACACAGATCAAATAAAGATGCAACCTCCTCCAAACTTCAGATTCTAGGTTTATGCAAAACTCAGTTATTTAATTGGACACCACATAGACATAGTGTTGGAAAATCAGTTAAAATAGTAATTGAAGACAGGCTGTTGTCAGCAACCTATACAACCAGTTCCGTCACAAACCAGTATAATTCAATCACCCAATATATGAATGCCAAGTTGCCCCCTTTAGTCACCCAACCCTGCTACTAGGTTTTGTCATCAACCAAACAAGATCGTAAAGCAAGCAAACTCAAAGCACTCAAATAAACTGTTTAAAATAACTAATACATCAATCTACTCAGTTATTGTCAGAAACTAAATACATCCAAAAACATAAATAAACTGAATCAAAACATGAAACCTATATGAACCGTCCGCCTGGAGGAAGCCACAAGTGAATTAGCCGCTCATGCCTTGGTGCATCATCATCACACAAAGATTAATGTTCATATGAATCAAAACACAAACCCAATGATTAGAAATTGTTTGGAACCCCAAGAAATCTCCAATTTTCGCCCAAAAACCGCTCTTAAACGCATGCAATCCTCAGGTCATGAAAAGCCCCTTCGAAAATTGATTTTTATGGGCAGTTACACTTTCTGCGTCAATGTCTACCGTAAGCTACGGTATCTACCGTAGCTTTTAAAGTGCTACGGTGGGTCTCTACTGCCTTACGGTGGAAGAAAAGTGTTGGGGGCTACCGTAACTTACGGTAGCTACCGTAAGCTACGATAGGCTTCAGCATGCAATTTTGTTTTCTTCATAACTTTTTCGTTTCAACTCCGTTTTCTTCGCCGTTTGCGCCCACGTTCTCGTAATTTCTTCCTCTATCATGTTATCTTCTTAATTATTCAATTCAAAGAAATTATTTTTTTCACCTATGCTCCGTCTTTCACTATCCAATCCATCCGCGTTTATTCGAACCTTCATTTCCACACTTTTAAGCTCCGAATGTACCTGAAACACAAGCAAACGTAGTCATCTAATTCTAGACAATTACTCGATTAAATGTAGGATTAAAATACCATTTGTAGCTCTTAAGGGTCGTCCTACAGACCACCCGTCACATCCCCACACTTAACTGTTTTCGTCCCGAAAAATATTTGCAATGGAATCATAATTGGGAACCTGCTTTTCACACTCTCATTCATTTAATCATTTCAAATATAATCACGCGCTAACTGTAACAATTGATATTTCTATCCGACTAAACCCAACCACCGACTCTCGAGAACCCGATTATGTGATCTATTATTCTATCTATTACCAAGCCAAAAATCTATCTATGGGTTTCATACTCAGAAAACTACGACTTAGCCTAATTCCATCTCAAGGTCATGTTTAGGCCTGGGTTAAACCATATAGATTTCCCACCATTATAAACACCAATTTATATGTTTTTGAAAATTGTGGAATTATGGATCGATGGGTGCATGTTTTTAGCTTATATTATTATTTTATGAATGAACCTAACCCAGTGGTGTTTCAATCACGCTGGAACACGATATAGACACGTAGGCTGCAGTTCTTAAGCAATGAAATTCATAAGCTTCGGAATAGGGGTGTATCCTTCAAGTCGCCATCCCGAAGGGAAACACATAAACCTAACTTAGTCATCCAAACTTATTGATCACCTAAGTCCCGCCCATGGGTGTATCCTCCAAGTCACCATCCCGAAGGGAAACACGTAGGCGAAACTCAAGCTTTCAATTGATTTAATTAAGCTCATGCAAGATGGATTATGGAATGCGGGCGCCACCAACTTTCGGATTTATTTTCATAAAAATAAAGCGGTGTGCCAAATAATTTTAAAAACTTATAAATTTTTGTTTATAAAGGTACCTATCACCCTATGTTGACAGTTTCGACCTTACCGACACCCCTAAGATGAGAACCCACAAGATAGTCTGAATTAATTATTCATTTAAACCTAGGTACATTATCAGGATGTTTAAGCTCTTAAGTCGGTTGGGCCTACCAAAACATTACAAATCAGACGCATTTTCTATTCTTTATTTTTTTATTTCAATTCACAAGCAGTTTCCAATTCTACCTATCATTTTCCATTTATTTGCACAAATTCTAATTCAATGACATTTTTGAAAATTTTTTTTCTTTTTTTTTTTTTAATTTTTATGGATATTATTTTTTTATGACTCAAAATACAGGCTCAGTCTCCCCTCCCCACACTTGGCCGGCTCGCACACAAAAACACAAAAAATAAATAAAACAAACAAAGTCCTAACTCACTTTCGTAGGAATCACGAATGCATTTAGCATATGCATCAAGCCTTTTAAACCCCTCGGTAGCCCGAGTGGACGAGTTAAGTCTTGTGAGGGTTTCTATTAAACACACCCGCAAAGTTCATTTAACTAGACATGAATGTAAAACATACCTTAGGCTACCTCCTAAGTGTGCTAAGTTTAACGTCCTCAGCCAGACGCAGTGTACCTTACTTAGGTCATGGTGGTCGGGTGGGATGTTTGCAGTCCTCCTTCCCCGCACTCAAGTTCCTCTCATCATCAAATTTTCTCCAAGCCTTCATAAACAAAGAAAAAAGTTCTTGATCTACATCATGAACTCGCGGTTTCTTCCCTTTCCGCCTTCTCTTTCTGACCCGTTTAGTTCTTCCACTGTCTGGCGTTTCACCATCCTTTTGCTCAGCTAACCTGTCATTCACAAAACAAGCATTCTCGACTGTGTGATTCACCTTTTCAGGTGATCCACACCTGTTAACTTTCGGGTTTGGCAAGTTTGGAAATATTTTAAGACTCATTTTCTGATCCCCAAACCTCATCCTTATCATTCCCTCAGCACAATTAATATTTGCCTGAGCAGTGGCTAAGAACGGTCTACCCAAAATGATAGTTGGTTCTGTGTTCTTCACACAATCCAACACCAAGAAATCCACTGGGTAATAAAACTCTCCTACTTTCACAATCACATCCTTTACAATCCCCCGAGAATGTGCGGGAGTCTGATCAGCCAACACCATGGTGGTGTTAACTCTATGTAATGGACCAAATTCATGCTGATCATACAGACTCCCTGGAATTATGCTCACTGATGCTCCAAGATCCAGTAATGCTCTATTCAATGTAATTTCACCTATTTGAATTGAAATAAGAGGTGCCCCTGGATCTTGGAGTTTCGGGGGAAGGGTACCCTTAAACACGACATTCACACTGACACTCAATTTTACTTGCTCGGGACATTTGTGCCATCGTTTTCGGGTACTCAAACCTTTTAGACATTCAACATTATCAGGATCTTGTTTAAGCGTATTTAAAAATAATGAGTTAATTTTACGCTTCTCAAACTTTTCCCATTGTTCATCCTGTGTTGGATCTTTTTCTTTTAAAAACGGTTTGAATAGAGCATCTGGAAACGGGATTTTTACAGGTTTATTCACATTTTCAGTTTTCAAATTATTCTGTGAAATAAAATCCTGATTAGGGTAGGCCTCGGATTCACTATGCTCCACCACTCTTTCTACAACCGGTGGTGGAGTCTGTTCACAAGCAGGATATTCAAATGAAGAATGAAAACTTACATCATTGAGGTGTGCACTGGTTGTGGTTTCAGAACAGGAGGACTGATGTGAACAGCGAGGTTTACTTACTTCCTTGATGAGTGACCCGACAATCCTAGTTAGGTTGGCAACTAGATCTACCAAAGCTTGATGAGCTTTGTCCTGGCTCTCCTGTTGCTGCACCACTGCATGTATCATCTTGGCCATCTCCTTCATGTTTGACTGGATGGCATCCAGTTCAGAATGATAGTTGTCTTGATCAGGTGGCCTACTTGGGTGGTAGTCTTGGTTGTAATCGTCCTGATAGTTTGGGTACTCAGGACCACCACCACATTGATTGCATCTTGGGCAATCTTGTGCCCAGTGGCCAGTGATGCCACAGTTGTTGCATGGTTCATAGTAGTCTTGGTCACCATAATAATTACTGTCCATGTCAACCTGCACACGTAGCACAACCGAGTAGCTCTGAACAAATAAATAAACAAAATAAACAAAAAATAAAAACAGAAGTAAAGAAAATATTTTTGGGTGTTTGATAAGAATTAAAATCAACTAAAGACAATAAACTAAAGCAATAGAACTAAGCGCACCGATTCCCCGGCAACGGCGCCATTTTGATCGATGTCGTTAGGTCGGTCAAAAACAATCCTTAAACACTTAACTAGTAATGGTAAGAAGAGTATCGTATCCACGAGGAATCAGTGGTTAGTGAAATTGCTTAGTTAGATAATTAGAATGAAAACACAGATCAAATAAAGATGCAACCTCCTCCAAACTTCAGATTCTAGGTTTATGCAAAACTCAGTTATTTAATTGGACACCACATAGACATAGTGTTGGAAAATCAGTTAAAATAGTAATTGAAGACAGGCTGTTGTCAGCAACCTATACAACCAGTTCCGTCACAAACCAGTATAATTCAATCACCCAATATATGAATGCCAAGTTGCCCCCTTTAGTCACCCAACCCTGCTACTAGGTTTTGTCATCAACCAAACAAGATCGTAAAGCAAGCAAACTCAAAGCACTCAAATAAACTGTTTAAAATAACTAATACATCAATCTACTCAGTTATTGTCAGAAACTAAATACATCCAAAAACATAAATAAACTGAATCAAAACATGAAACCTATATGAACCGTCCGCCTGGAGGAAGCCACAAGTGAATTAGCCGCTCATGCCTTGGTGCATCATCATCACACAAAGATTAATGTTCATATGAATCAAAACACAAACCCAATGATTAGAAATTGTTTGGAACCCCAAGAAATCTCCAATTTTCGCCCAAAAACCGCTCTTAAACGCATGCAATCCTCAGGTCATGAAAAGCCCCTTCGAAAATTGATTTTTATGGGCAGTTACACTTTCTGCGTCAATGTCTACCGTAAGCTACGGTGGGTCTCTACTGCCTTACGGTGGAAGAAAAGTGTTGGGGGCTACCGTAACTTACGGTAGCTACCGTAAGCTACGATAGGCTTCAGCATGCAATTTTGTTTTCTTCATAACTTTTTCGTTTCAACTCCGTTTTCTTCGCCGTTTGCGCCCACGTTCTCGTAATTTCTTCCTCTATCATGTTATCTTCTTAATTATTCAATTCAAAGAAATTATTTTTTTCACCTATGCTCCGTCTTTCACTATCCAATCCATCCGCGTTTATTCGAACCTTCATTTCCACACTTTTAAGCTCCGAATGTACCTGAAACACAAGCAAACGTAGTCATCTAATTCTAGACAATTACTCGATTAAATGTAGGATTAAAATACCATTTATAGCTCTTAAGGGTCGTCCTACGGACCACCCGTCAAATATAAAGCAATATTTCTTTCTTATACGTTATGTCATGCTTTCATTTCTTTATTTATAAACATACTTGTTATACTTATATTCCGCATGTATTGTCATATAACACATAACATAACATTAATTCATATCATGTATACACTTCAGCCCCAAAACATTTAAAATCATTTGCACGTAACACATAAGGGGCACATAGAACTCACCTGATTAGTGGTTTCCGAAATACACTTAGCGGGTTACTGAGCGCCACTAATGTCACTCACAATCTGTATAATGAAGTCATACACATAAGGTAGTGCTCCTAGATAATACTAGACATTACTATGCTTGAACCCAGTAGTTTCGATGGATGAATCACATCGAAACTATGGTAGTTTCGGGTCATGAGTTTATATCAAAACTATGGTAGTTTCAGGTCATGGGTTTATATCGAAACTATGGTAGTTTAGGGTCATGGGTTTATATCGAAACTATGGTAGTTTCGGTAAGTAACTTGTGTAAAATCTTAGTAGTTTCGGGTTAGGGTCTGCATATATCGAAACTAGGTAGTTTCGATGGATTCGCCTATATCGAAACTAGTAGTTTCGATGCATCAGTCTTCTTCCCCGACCAGAGTTGATCAAGCCTTGAACTTTTTACGTTCAAAACGTTCCTTTTTCATTCATAAGCACAAATATGTGATTTGTTTCAAGTTTTATACGTAAAAACCATGTCTTTATGCGACTTAAACCCGAACCCCAAAATGTGTAAAAACTCAGATTTAGAGGTGATGCTTACCTCTTGGAGTCCAGTTTTTGTTGCTATGTGTAGATGTGATGTAGGCAAACGATTCTCGAGCCTTTGAGCTTCTTTCCCCGCTTTTTCTCTCTAGAGCTGGTCTCTCTCTCTCACTCTAGAAACTTACGAATGTGGTGGAAATAAGGGGGAAGGGTTGGTGGCTGCTGATTAGAAGGGTTTCTCTTCATATTTCGGGCCCATGGGCTGAATCTTGGCCAAGCCCACCTTGCTTTTCTTTTATTTGTTTTCTATTTATTCGAGATGTTACATTAGAGTTTAGATTTTAGGGTTTAGGTTTTTTTTTTGGGTGGGGGTTTTAGGTTTTTAGGGGTGGGTGTGGGTTTAGGTTTTTAGGGGGGTGGGTGGGGGGTTTAGGTTTTTGGGGGTGGAGTGGTGGTTTTAGGCTTTTCGGGGTGGGGTTGGAGGGGTGCGAGTGGAGGGGGGTTTAGGTTTTTGGGGGCAGATTAGGGTTCGATGATACAGTTCCAACGCCGCTGGAATGAGCTTAATCGGAGTTCGTTTGACCCATTTCTTAGGATTTTTTTAGCGAAAAATCACTTATTAGTGGAATCTTCCCCTATATATATAGAGAGAGACGGAGAGAGAAATGTTTACTATATAACTACATATAAGTGTAGGGGTGTGAACGAGTCAAGCCGGCTCGTAAGTTACTAGAAATCCCTTGTTAAAAACTCGAATCGAGTCGAGTTTAAACGAGTCAGAGCCCGGGCTTCACTTATCGAGCTCGAGTTGGCTCGCGAGCCTCAACGAGCCTATTTATTATATATTTTTATTTAATATATTAAATATAGGTATTTATATAATAGTAGTTAGTATATATAAAATTATGATAAAATAACTAAATAGTATATATTATGTTATATATAAAAAATAATTATAAATATATATAATCTAATTAATAAACAATAAACAAGCCGAGCTCGAACTTGAAAACCTACTTACGAGGAGCTCGAGTTTTAAAAAACAAAGCTTGAAACGGGCCGAGCTCGAGCTCAAACTCTCGGTAAGTTAAATGTGCCGAGCTCGATCCTAGTCGGCCAAAAAATTATGAATGGTATTTTAGTAAACGAATAAACTATCGGTTATAATAAGTGGTTCTCATTTTCATCTATTAGTTGAATGAAAGTGTTAAACTATTTTTAGCACCAGGCTGTGTTAAAAAGTTCAGAAAATATAGGTGCTACAAATTTTTATAATATTAATCGTTTTAAGTTTTAAAATCGACAATTAGTTTAACAAAACAAATAATAAAAGATAATTATACTATCCTAATAAAATAAGGTGTGTAGTTTGAAACCGGAACGGCTTTTAACCCGAATCGATACCGTTTTAGTTAAAAACCGATTTGGAACCAAACCGAAGCATAGGTTTGAAATCGGTTTGTAAACTCCCTCTGCTGAAACTGGTCAAAACCAAACCGAACCGAACAGAAAAAAAATTGGTTTTAAACCGAACCGACCATTTTCCCCTCAAAAACCAATTCAAACCGAACCAGTTTCACCATGAACCTGTTTTAACCATTATTGACCTAAACCAAACCGGTTTAAGAAAAAAAAAAGCCAAAATGTGCACCACTAGCGACTAATTTAGAGGGCCAGTTTCTGAAATTGGTGTGGTTTTCAAATGGGCTTTGTCCACTACATCAATTGTATGCATTGTTGTGGCCATATTTGGAGACCAGTCATTGAATTAGGCCTCGGCTTTCACTCTTAGAGCATGTGGTATATTCAAGTGAGTGAGAGGTTAGTGAGGAGAAAAGTGGTTGCCACGTGACGCCACGTCATTTTCATGCATTCTCACACCACACTCACTAGGCAAGGGAAATACCCAACTGAGTGAATGAGGTGTGAGCATTAAATGTATTTTAATTTAATATTCATTTTAAATAGTAAACTTATAAAAAAAATATAAATAAAAATTATAATAAAAAAGGACAAAAATATAAATTAAAATAAAAAAGGACATAAATAAAATTAAAATAACAAAAAAAACTACTTGATTCCATATTTTGCCTTGATCTCGTTTTGTTTCCTCTCGAGAAAGGCTCGCCGGGGGCCAGTGATATGATCAAGGTCGAGAGCAAGAATTTCTAACTCTTCTTTTTCTTTTTTCCAATTAAATTTCTCTCTTTCTCTCACGTTAAATTCTTCCATTCAATCGACCATTTTTTGGCCGATGTCGACGTGAGTTGGCACCGAGCCGGATCCCGAGCCCGAAACTCGTGCCTTTGCTTTTTTCTTGCCGATCGGACGTTGTATGTCGTCCTCGTCATCCATCATCTCCCGGTTGAGATCATACATTGATCTTCGGTCGAACGCGGTCGGACTAGCATCAATGTCCGCCGATGATCGTTTCTTTGATGATCCATCTCCGCTTGGATTCATATACAATGTTTGCCATTTCGGCGATTTCCTTAATAGTTCCCAAGTCGCAATTGGAGCTTGGACTCCTCCGTCGTCTTGATACCGGGACGTTGCTTGCATTAAAATATCGGTATCACTGCAACTGCTTTTTCGGCTTCTCTCACATTGTTGGTAGATGCCGTGAAACTTTAAGACTTTTCGGTTAATATGAGTCCATTTTGAACTCAATTGGTCTATAGTTAGACACTCGGGGGGTACGCCCATTAACGCCTCAAACTTTGTAGCGATACGTTTCCATAACTTTTTTTTATTTTGAGCGTTACCTAAAAAAAATATAACATAATCAATATTAATTTGTATAATGAAGTAATAAAATAAAACATAAACAAATACTATTATATATTAAATACCTATAATGGGATCCTCTGAGACATCGACAAACGCCCTAGCCAAGTTTAGCTCTTCGTCCACATCCCACTTCTTTGTAACCCGTGAGGATGATTTTGATGCGGAAATTTTCTTTTTTCCTTTACCTTTACGCACGGGTTGCGTTTCCTCAACGTCTTATTCTTCCTCCTCCGGAACGGGTTGCGTTTCCGGAACAAACTCCGGATCTTGTGAGTATGCGACTGACATATTGGGCATAGTAGGCATGTTTGGGACATACCTTGGTGAACCGAACAGGTTTTGGTTAAAAGGTGGTGGTTGGATGAATGTGTTTGGTTTTAACGGAGACCGTAGGTTGAACGCGTTTTATTGAGATGCGTAATGAAGCCACAAAATTGGGATCGTTATGATTCATGAATTGGATATTTTTATAGAGACAAGATGAGATTTTTTATAAAATTGATAGTGAAAAGATGAGAGTTTTTTAGTGTGTTTTATAAAATAGTGTTTAGTAGTTATTTATAGGGAGAAAAGATTTTTTTTAAGTTGTCGTTGAACGGATTGGGTTTAATGTTTATAGCCGTTGAACGTCATTGTCTCACCCATCTCACCCGTGAAGATCTTCACGTGGAAGACTCACACCCCCTTCACGCCATCAAGGGGGCGGTGTGACTTTGGGGTTCACGGTGTGACTTTGGGGTTCACAGCGTGAGCCATGCTCACGGGGGTGGTTCACGCATGCATACCACTTGATCTTACGTTAACGATTTAGATATTTAGTTGTTTTCTTGATTTCAATTATACAGTGTAGTAAATGAATTCAGTGAGCTGGTTAGACCGGTTGAATCGGAACCATGTGCCCAACCGGTTCGATTATGCCTATTTGAATCATTCCCATTTGAACCGGACCAGACAAGGTTTTAACTTTACTTTTATGGTTTTTTCTTCAAATCTCATTTACTAGTTAATTTAGTACTATAGACTCCATATTTTATGTCGCATAGGTTGTTTTCCGTTACTACTACGGTCGGCGCGATTGTGCCGGAAGTTGTTACCGGTCCTACAGACTACGCTGTTTGGGATGACTGGTTCGGGCCATTGGATTTGGATTGGACTAGTACTATTGGGTCTGGGGCAGATGGTGGTGGACTAGGGAATGTGTAGGCCGAGTATCGGGTCATCTGCAAGACTCGAGGCCGAGTTTTTTTTCAACCTGGGGTGTATGATGTATGGGCGTTTATGGGCTTCATTGTGCCTTAGAGCTTAGCGGGTCTTTTGATGCGAGTATCCACTTGTTTGTGTGGTTGGGCTCATCGGGGACACTTTGGGCTCGTCAAAGAGGACAATAGGGGCTGGTTGGTTACAACTTGAAGTTTGGAGACGAGAAGTTTGAAGAAATTAACTGATTTGCTTTTTTTGTTTAAAATAATTATTTTGTGTTGATTTAGTTTCTTAGTTTATCTATTTGATTAGTATAAGTTAGGGTCTGATGGTATTTTGTTTTTGGCTGATTATTTTGATTAAAACTTGTAACCTTTAAGTTTCTTATCAAATTGTTCATTTCAAATCGTTTGAATACAGTCGTTTGTTTTTTGAGCCATTTGATTACGCATCCATTAAGGTATTAGAGTTGCACACAGAAGAAGTAGAAGAACGAAGCAACAGAATCGTTGTTGATTGACTCAAATTCTTAATAAAAATAACCCAAAACTAAATCTATAATTATCAACAAATATTAACCAATAATAACTCTGACAACCTAATGACCGATAACAATTATTATTTGACTCAAATACTCCTAAAAAATCACAGCCCACAAAGAAAATTATGACCCTATCTTCTTCTTTTTTTCTTAAATTCAAGACTTATTCGAACATTCACCTCTTTAATCTTGATTTGTTCACATTGATCTTTAAAAGAGCATTGGGTCACCATCGTTTTGAACCAAATTTTCCTTTTCTTCCTTTTCCTTCCACTTCGGACACTCCTCCATAAAATGTCCAAGCTCGTTACACTTGAAACACCGCACCCGGCTTTTGTCTTGCTCCCTTTGACCTCTGTTTTGTTGGAACTATCCATCGTCTCTCCCTTGACCAGCCTCGTGACCTCCACCCCGGTCACGTCCTTGATCTTCATGGTTCGAGCTTTCTTGACCACCTGTACCACGGTGTTCACAAAGCGAGTCTTTATCTTTCCCCTTGCCTTTCTCATCATACTTTGAGAATATCAACTTACCATATGGATCCCTACGCTGATCATCGTTGACCCACTCTTCATACGCCTTCAATCTTCCAACGGCTTGATCGAAGCATTTTATTCAACTCGAAACACTGTTCATTTGATGCTACAACTTGAATGAACGATCTTGGCATCGAATCCAGTAACTTTTTCTCCAGTTGTCCCTCATCCATAACAGTTCCTAGACTCTTTGCCTTAGACACCACACCACTTAGCTTTCAAATGAAAGTATCAACAAAATCACCCTCGTTCAGTTGAAGGCTTTCGAATTCCCTCCTCAAAGTGTGAAGGCGTGAAGTTCTTACCCGGTCCACCCCCAAAAATCTTGTCTTCAATGCTTTGCATACCTGTTTACCTCAGTGTAGTTGACCGATTGCAACACGAGATCTTCGCGTATTTCTTGAAACAAAAAAGTAATTGACATCTTCGACTTCTTTGGAACCACAACAGCCCTAGTTTTGGGTTCAACAGCCTCCCAAAACTCGTGTGCATCCATGATCGTCCTAGCCTTTACCGTCGAAATCAGATAGTTTGAATTTGTTTGCACGGGACACTGATAGTTCAAAGAGCCCGTCTCTCAAACCGGTACAGTTGTCACTTATTGATCAATAATCCTTTATTTGTAAACTGTAGAAAACGTCTAACTTTGATTGTATTACATCAAAGAACCTCCCTGGTCGATCTGCACCCGATGCTATCAACCACCAACACGACGAGCCCATGCTATACTGTCTTCCATGGATGCTAAACAATCTTTTTTCAGCCCTCTGTTGATATCGTTTTTTTCTGCACCAATTTTGTTGGCTTGTTTCCTGCTAAGACAAACCGCCCCAGCAATTTGATTTTCGGCTAAGAAGTCCTTGAAACCAAGTTTCAGTCGAGACTTTTCTTGCTGTCGACCTGTCGTTTCTATTGGGTTAATCTTGTCATAATCTAATAATATACGAGGTGAAAGGAGAAGTTGCAAGGTTAGTAGATAAGTAGGAAGTATTTTACTATTTTGCAAGTTTTTAGGTTTACTATTTTGGTTTATCTTTTTAATTACTTTATTTAGTTACCTAGTTTAAGGATTTGAATTGATTTAGTTTTCTTAATCTATACTATATAATAAATAAATGTTTTCCATGTCACATGTCACCTCCACATTTATTCTCATCATTTTTTTCCCACCTTTCTCTCTTATTAAATACACTTCTATCTTTTAATAATAATATATTTTTAAAGAAATACTAATCTATATATTATATTAATAAATAAATCTACTGACATATTTTGACGAGTGTATGTGTTAACAGATTATATTGTATTCCACGGGTTTGTTCAACCCGTGTAAAACACGAGTTTTTAAAAGATATTTTTTTATTACTTAATATATAATATTATATTTATTCAACCCGTGTAATATACGGGATTTTAACCTAGTTTGAGTCTAATTAGGTTGCTTCTTTTTCAAGTATTGTTCTATTATAAATAGAGGTCTAAGGTTTATTTGTAATGAGAGGTTTTGGTTTTCAATATTAATAAAAGAGTCGATCTTGGTTGAGATCAAATTTCGTTTTTGTGTTCTTAGACCTGATTTCCAACAGTTTCCTGCTGGCTCTCAAAAAAACTTGCGATCCCTTTTTTTTCTTTTGTCACAGCCCCTTAATCAACCTTAGCAAGGTATTAGAGTCGCACACAGAAGAAGTAGAAGAACGCAGCAACAGAAAGAACAGATGAAAAAATATAAATCATTGTTGATTGACCAGAACAAAAGTCAATGCAATTGATTAATTTAAACTGAATGTTCGATATATGTTAATTACATCTAGCGACCTTATTTAAAGACCCAAACAAACTAATCCTAAACAAGCTATAATTCTTAAAACAAAATGTATAATTATCCTGACCCATTTAGATAAATATTAACCAATAGCAACTCTGACAACCTAATGACCCATAACAATTATTATTCGACTCAAATACTCCTAAAAAAATCGCAGCCCTCATTGAAATTTCTAACCCAGTCTTCTTTTTTTTTTCTCAAATTCAAGATTAATTCCAACATTTAAGTTTTAAAATTTCAAATCCATAAAACATAAGCTATTTTCATATTTGTTTTAAATCATTTAAATATATAGTTCTAATTTTTATAACATTTATGACGTCCCCTATTTTAAAATCCGAACCGGTTAGATCAGTGGACTAGTAAGGCAACCAGTTCGTTGTCTGATCCGGTTCTAAAATCGTTGCCTTGTAGAGGTATGCTTCGCTTCAATGTATCATTTCCGGTTATTACCAAACAACTTCTTGATGATGTTAGATTGGTATTTAGTATTTTTATGGTTCTCCAATTGTTGTTGATGCTACATTCATCTTCATCTTTATTTGATTATCATATTCGTATGTCTACAATCCGATGCTTAAATTGACCTTTGTTGGATTATGGTATTCGTATTTCTTTTCTATACTTTTTTTACACTTAATTTCCTGCCATTTTGATCGTATGTAATCTGGGAATTGTAGAAATAAAGTGGCATCTCACGGTATGTAAAAAGAAACATGAAAACTTTTTTTTTAGAAAGGCGAATTTCTTTACTCTTGTGGGATTTGAACCCAAGACCTCCAACCTAGAGGCTTCAAGTGGCTTTTGCCTCTGCTACTGGGCCACCAACCCCGGTTGACAAATCAAAAACATGAAAACTTGCCAAATCAAACTATAATGTTTGTCAAGATAACGATATCAAGGGTGTCAGTAGTTCATTAAAAACTTGGAAATTTGACGCCCGAAAAAACTAGAAACTCTTTAGTAAAAATGCTACATTTGTCTAGCATGAGGGGTTTAAAGATTATGGATACAATTTGTCTATTTTAAGATCCCTTCGAGGTTTACTATATCTAGCCATAATGGAGATGAGATAGTAGAACCCTTCTTAAAATTTTTCCAGTACCTTAATGAAATACTACTGGAAGTTGCTTCGGATTTGCTTAGTTGATGAAATGTTGCTTGAAACTAATGATCAGTGGTAACCGTGATCATCAGTAGCAACTGTGATAGTCGGTAGATACTGTGAGCATCAGTAGCAACTTAGTCCATCAATAACAACTTGGTGCTTCGGTAGTAACATGGGTATTAGTAGTAAGTTGGATAGCAGTAGTCGCAACTATGACGTCGGTAGAAACTTTGTCATCGGTAATACCTTGTGACTCAGTAGCAAGTTAGGTGATTAGTAGTAATTTAGTCACTGGTAGTAATTACTACTGATGTGGTTTCTGCTAAAGTACTTTCTACTGATGTAACCTAACCGTCAGCAGTTGTAACCACCAAATGTAAATGTTAACTGAAACTTTGTGATGGTTGGTCCCCTATTAACTTGATTGTTTGGGGCAACTGAAATTTTGTTTTCTTTAAATAGACTACCAAACTTGCTTTTAACATAGAATATTTGGGCATTCGTTGTATCAATGAAACATATTATAAACTTGATTATTAGGAATGGACTGAAAACTAGATCTGCTACAACTAATTGTTTTTTTTTTTTGGCAAAGGTATGGTTTACTCAACTTTCTAATTCAATGTGGCGTGAGACGATGGAGGCAACAATCAAAACACTTCAATAGGTGTGAAGAAGAGTGATCTCAGGAAGCAGACCAAAGCGCGCTTCTTGCCATATCAAAGGGAAAGATGAGTGATTTTATGTCTACTTAGTTTCTTCTACAATGAAAGAAAATTAAAAAAAAAACAATATCTACCATGGTTTTCTTGTGATCAGATTTGGCGACATGTGCAAGAAGCGTCTGAAGCAACCTGTCGACGCCTCTGGGGTTCGCTTCCTGAGATCTCGTTGCTTCACACCCACTGAATTGTTTTGATCTTTGATCGTCGCCTCCATGGCCTCACGCCACATTAAATTAGAAAATCGAGTAAACTGTACCTTTGCTAACTCAATATTCCAAGAAGCAATATCATCCATGGTCATCAAACTCTCCATAAATCTTTAATGGCATATAGACGAAGCAATTATTTTTCTCACTGCATCTAACTGTAAAAAAGTTACGATTTAGAAATTATATGCAGAAATTGCATAAGGTAATCTATTTTTCAAAAATGAAATTGCTCAATCGATGAATATTGCATTCTCCTAAAGGGGTCTACCAATCTCGTCTGCCTTTATGGCTATATATCGACTTAAAGTTTATTATTCTTTTCTGTAAATTCCAATTGTCATGAATAAAGCATGTCGTCACACAAATGTAGTTTACTCTTTGTGGTTACACTCTTCTTTTACTTTTAATGAAAAAAGATTTTAACTTCCTTATTTTCTAAAAGTAAATCCCTACAATCCATAGATATAAACTTTGAATATATCTTAGATATAGTACTCTTTGCAACTCACCTTTTTTCCCTTCTTTGTCATCAAATCTTTCAAAGTGTTCCCAAACTAGTGATTTTTATTTTTCTTTGTTTTCCTTTGATGTGTGTTTGTGTCTGAGTATGTTGTTCTGACTTTCTTTTTTCTCGTCAGTTAGATTTGTCACCCGATAAGTTCTCGATATTTTTCGACTCCATCGAAATAATATGTTCAATATAATAGATTTGCCGAAAGCTAGAAATCAGAATTGCCAAATCAAATTAATCGAATGCAGAAATCAGAATGGCCATATGGTATGCTAAAAGTCTAAAACCATTTAGAATAGAAACTGATCATGGGCCATAACTTATTTAGCTGCTTTATGGGTCATAATAGATTTGTTGGGTCACCTAACCTGAAATCCAAATTCCATCCAAATAAAAATTGACAAGTGAAACCAATCCATAAGACAATTTTAATGTTCGGGTTGGTCTGGTTGGTCCGGCCCAATGTTCTCGTCTTTTTATATGTGTGGTCTAACGAGACGGTATCATAATGTGTAGTAAATATGTTTCTTCTCAAATAGTTAAAGGGTTCTAGTTCCATAGTGAACATTGGGTTAGATTTAGGAGTAGGTTTAGAGATAATGTGTGAGTTAGCCATTAACAAATCTTAACAAAATACAACCAAGTGATCTTGTGCGAAAAATAAGATTGAAAACAACTACCAATGGAGTAGAAATGATAATCACCGATTGAATATAATAGTTTGATCCATTAAATGAACAAAGTCGGATGGTTACAAATAAGAACAAAATTAAGAACAATTGAGAGTGATGACAATAGTAAGCTCACAACAACGTTAAAGAAATAAAACAAAAAGGCTCTCTCTCCCCCAAAAGCTCTCTCACTCTCAATCTAGACACTAGTTTATATACACAAGGGTGGGATGAGCGGTTAATAGGGATCTGCATTTTGTACCGAGTACTGGTACCGAACCGGTGCCGTACCGATAGATTTGGTACTTACTTTTTCAGAAATTCGGTATCGGTATTTTCGGTACCGGTACAGTATCGATATCATCTAGAGATGAGCATTTTGTAACAAGTACCGGTACCGTACCGATAGATCCGGTATGGTATTTGGTACCCACATCTCCAGAAATTCAGTATCGGTATTTTTCGATACTTACCGGTACGATACTTATCTCATCCCTATTGGTTAATGTAGAGGTTATAAACCGTATGAGGACCAATAGATTTAAGCCAATCCATAACCCTTAAACATGGCAAAAGTTTGATTGAATTGAATTTTGTTGCATTGGGCTAGTGTTGGCCAATGTAGCGGTTATAAAGGGTGAGTTTATCTTTTACAAATGATCAATAACCGACATTTACTAAAAGGCCAACGTATATGCATTGTATGCATAGGTTTCATTAGACAATGGTTAGTAAAACCTTGTCAGGTTCGACTTTCCAAACACTTAGGGATGAGCATTTTTTACCGAGTACCGGTACCATACCGATACCGTACCGATAGATTCGGTACCCACTTTTCCAGAAATTTGATATTGGTACTTTAGGTACGGGTACGGTATCAATACCATCTAGAGATAACTGATAAGCATTTTGTAATGAGTATCGGTACCATACAGATATGTTCGGTACCCACTTCTCTAGAAATTCGTTATCTGTATTTTCGGTATCGGTACTGGTATGGTACTGGTATGGTACTAGTATGGTATTGGTACCGGTACGGTACCAATGTCATCCCTACAAACACTAACCTTATAAATGCATTCTAATACTGATTTTATAAACGCAGTTCACACTAGAGGTGCATAAATCGGGTCGAAACCCTAAACCGGTTCAGGTTGGAACCGGTTTGGTTTCATCTCGTCAAGGTCAAACCCGGTTCATAAAAAGAAACCAGTTCAGTTAGGAACCGATTCTATGAAGCTGAGAACCTTTCCCGATTCAAACAGGACTAGGTCAGGTTGAGACCATTCGTATGCCAAACCGGTTCCTAAACCGGTTTTATAAGTAAAACATTGTTTATTAAAATTTAGTAAAAAAAATTAAATAAACCAAATAAACAACATAAAATTCATCTTTTATTAATTTTTGAAATTTTAGAACTAAGAAAACATAATTTTAGGAAATTACGAAATCAATACAATTTATTTTTTTATTTTTTTCGTCGTCGTCCTCATCGTAGTTGTTATTTAGTGTTTATTCTTTGTTGGAAATATTATTACCCATGCGTTGCGACAAATCGTAGGTGACTTCTTCATCGGAGAGGGGAGACGACTATCCAATTGCTACAAGTGTATTTCTTTCTTAACGTGTATTTCGTCTTCGAGAGTTGAAATATGTTCTATCCGTTCTACCACGTCCAAGTGGGCTTTTAAATAAATACACATCTCTAGCGTCATTAGAGTGAGTCTTGTTATTTGTATCGATAACACCCTGTCACTAACAAAAAAATGTAGATTCCAAAGTTATCGTAGAAGTTTAGACGGTTAGTAAGTCACATGTTATAGCGGCTAGGATCGGTAATTGAGATTCATTTCCTTTACTTTCCATCAAGCCAAAATATAAAAACTTTTCAAATTAATCAGGAGTCATAGTGGAAAAAAAAATTGTTCCATTATACCTTCGAGCTCGCTACTTGGTGTGCCACCCTTTTGTTGTTTACTATTTTAATTTATCAAATGATTATATAAATTAATCACCGGTTTCTTACTTAGCTATTATTTGACCCTGAATCTGCTGACTCGTGTATATTTGATGTAGAACCATATTTTAATAAACAAATATCAAACATATTTTGAAGACAATCGTTAAAATGTTTTTTTGGATTTCTTGCAAAGTTGAAGTCGTTTGCGCCCAAACCCAAAATTGCTAGTTATTTCATCAATTAAAGTTTTAACCCTGGTAACATTTAGGCGTGGGTTCAATGTGGTGGCACAAGTAAAAATGGGCGACAGTGTGTGCAAAGAATGGTAAAACACTTTCGTAAACAAAATGATGTGGGGATTTTCCCCTTAAATTCGATTCATAGACAAATTTTGTTTTGGAAACATTCTTAGTGCCAGAATCTAGCATTAGCTGAGAAATTTCCGAGATTATACGCTTTAGAATTGGAGGAGTGTCTTGTGGTGAACAGGGTGGCGCAAGAGAATTGGGCGTGGCGTAGGGAAATTCAAGGAGGTACCGAAATGGCCCAGTTTTTAGAGTTGCTTAATATCCTTGCAGGTGTTGCTTTATCGACGGGTAAGGATCGTTGGATTTGGTCGATGCCGGGGATGTTAGATTTTTCAATTAAAGGTGTTCGAGAGTATATAGATGACTTTACTCTCCTAATGGAGCGAGGAAAACGGTTTGGTTCTCTTGCTTGCCTCGGAAAATAAACATTTGTGGTTGGAGGGTCTTGGGAAATCGGCTTCCAACTCGAGTGAATTTGGATGCTAAAGGTATTGATGTTACATTATTATTTGTCCCTTGTGTAATGATGGGACGGATTCTGTTCTTCATGTGTTTGCCGAGTGTATCTCAATTAAAAAGATTTGGGATTTGATTGAAGGGTGGCTTGATGTGAAGTTACAGGTTCTGCGCTTTCCAGTGGTTGTAATGTATTGGTTAGACAATTCACATTTTACAGTGGCGAAAAAAGAGTTGGTGGGGGCAATCTTCTATGTCACTTGGTGGGCTATTTGAAAGCTTCAGAACGATACAATTTTCTTGAAGACTCACTCAAAAGTTATGTAATTTGATGATGTGATTTATTTTTCCTTTTATTGGTATCCGAGTAGGAAGAACAAGTGTAATCGAACTTGGATAGAGTCGTTACAAAACCCTCTTTTATTCATATAATTTTGTCTATGCCGGCTAGTGACTTGCTAGTCAATTAGTATAAAATAAAAATTCCACCATTAAAAAAAACAGCCAGTAGATCTTAAAAAAAAATTATTCTGCTATCATGGGTCTTGTCGTTTCCTTGAACATATCGTCTTTATTTTGAAGCTCGTGTAATCTATTAGACATTAAATATAGTTCATGAAATACTAAAGAGCTCGTGGGATAATAAACTCCTGATAATTTTGTAGTTGCAATTTTGAAAACATCAAGCAACTTGGTTATTTCTTGAATACATGCCCAACCCTCACCCGGATGCGGAATAACCTGACCACGATCCGCAACACGATTCATGAAACATTTCTAAAGACTCTTTGTCGTAAAGCGTTTTCAAACATTTTACAAGTTGAATTTCACCCAGTACGTACGTCCTAATTTGGACAAACAAACTCAATTCGTATCGTGACACAATTTTCTCTAATTCATATATCGTTTTCTACTTGTTCTAAAAATTTCACGTAACATATTTTTAAAAGCGATTTTAAAATCTTCAATGGATTCAACGCCAAGTCTGTCTTGCACAACCAAATTAATAATATATGTAACACATCGGCGATGGAAAAAAATGCTTTACAAATCGGTTTATGTTTTAGTTTTAAGTTTTCAATCGCGGTTGTGTCGTTTGACAAGTTTGAGCCGTTGTCAAACGACATTGAAAAAATTTTGTTTTCTAATTAAAAAGTTTTTATTACATAATCTAAAATTTTAAATAAATTTTCTATGGTATGTGGATATCCAAATAATTCAAACGCAATCATATGTTTCATCATTTGCTACGTGTTGGGATCTACCCAATGAGCGTTAACACAAATGTACGACTCCGGTAAAGTGTGTGGAACCGACCAAACATCCAAAGTTAATTTCACACCGATTTGCAAATTTTCAAAAAATATAATTAAATCTTTTTTCTTTTTCTTTTTTTTTTGCATTTTTCCATAAATTTAAACAAAGGCGTCTAAGGGTAGTACAATTTACGTGAGCGTAGCGCGGTTGGAGAGTTTCTTAATCACCCTTCTCAAACGAAGGTTGTCGAAGTGGTTGAACGGCAAACTTTCTTGAATCACGAACTTGGACAATCGATCTCGAACCGTATTTATGTCGAAGTTTCAAATATTCCCATTCGTTGACATTGTTGATTGACCTTGAGCCGGATTGCTTTTCACTGACTTGCCATATTTTGACATATGATTTCTCAAAGTCGAGTTTGATTCCAGTTTGAAGAACGTATCATAATTCTTGCATCGAGCTCAGTTTTGACCGTTTGACATTTCACATAAATCAAATTTTGAGCAAATATCCGGATTCCTCGTTTTTGGTAGAACCCTCACAATGGTAGGGTCGCTTGAGGATCCACCAACACCAACAGATGAGTACCCACTTTCGGTCGCCATAGCGTTTTTTGTGTTTTCGAGTGCATTTTTTAGTATGTTTTTTGCGTTTTTGAGTGTTGTGGTTAAACCAACACATCTAATACCTATTTATACTAACATATGGGGGATAAATAGTCAATCAAAATCAAAAAACGGTCCAAACGGCTAGATAACGGCTATATTACCGTTACTTAACGTTCAAAAAATAGCCAGGCTCGAACCGGTTTTTTCAAGTCAGGTCCAAACCGGGTTCTTTGAAACCAGTTTCAAACTGGTTTGGTGTATGGATGGCATGAACCGGTGTCGAACATACGTTTTGAACAGGGCTGGGACCGGTTTGGGTGACGATTGGGTTCAAACCGAACCGGTTTCGGGTCGGGTCAGCAGTTCATATCACAAACCAGTTTTTTTTCCCATGTCTAGTTCACACTGACCTCGTGAAACATCAATAAACTAGTTATATCAACCCAATATGAAGATGGCAGTTATGTTACGTTTTTTTTTTGGTCAAAGTAAAAAAGTTTGATATTTAAAATTGAAATGATGTAACCAGGTGAGTTAAAAACTTTAATGTGAAAAGGTATGACTGTAAGCATTTATACAAATACTATTTCTTGGTCTTAGGAACAATTAAAATCCATTTGAATATACAACTTTCTTTGCAATCTATAGACATTTCTATAAATATTTGAATGTTTGTTTTCTATATTATCTAAAAGTTGATTTGTGCAACCTATCAGGATATTTTAAATGTAAACATAAATGAACCTTCACTCTATTTATGTCAAAAATTATTGTATGCACTTTATGGGTGGTTAGAAGATGGGGTATGGGCAATGCAGATGTGAACCGTTAAATTTATGGGTATGTTATCTAATATTTAAATATAAACAGTAAAAAAAATATTTTTTAATTGAAAACAAAGTAAATAATACTTGCAAGAACATGTGTTGTTTTTAACAAAGTTCATTTTTACCAATGCTCTTTATCTCTAATTTTTTATTAAATTTTAAAATTGTTACTTTATTTTAAGTCAGATTTTGATTGATTCTTTAGAAACTCTTGTAGTCTTCTTGTTGGATTTCTACATAAAATAAATATTTCTATTCTATATCTGATTTGAATCTGCAACAACAATTTGTGATTTACAGATATTGGCCATTGTCATTTTCTACAACTATATATTGAGAGTAAATTACAAATTTACCCTCTGATGACATGATGTTAGTTTGAAGCTAACTTTCTTGATGATGGGGGCACAAGAGATTTGGCGTATGCAATGGGCAAAGCAACGATCTTCTTCGGCTTGCTTACATACGCCCTCTTCGTGAAGTTATTATAATCATTAGCTTCAATCTCGTCCAGTATTTGTCGGTACAATAGTAGTGATGCCCAAACCTGCCATCAACGAGGTCGTTAGAAACGGGTTGGTTGGACTGTAAAGGTGGCAATTTTGACCAATTTACATATGAACGTGTTGATCATGGTAAAAAGAACCATAGAAATGGGAACGGGCCAAACGGGCAGAAGGTCGACTAAATTGTACTTTCAATGAATAATACCTCCTAAATCATATAATTTAGAAAATTAGATTTTTTTTTCTCATAAACAGTTTTTGTGATAATCTAAACTATTTATAGAAAAAAGGCAAATTGGATTATAATCCAAACTAGGGCCAATTAACCAAATAATATTCCATACTGACAATTTGACTAATGACACTCATAATTTTCACTTTCGTTGCTAAGCGCAACCCTACTCTAACAGAGAAGTAACACTGTCTCCCTGGTGAATTGGCATATGCCACTAAAGGTGATGTAAATACACCACACCATTGACAAGTTATATGTCACGGCATCAGAGGTAGACAGAGTTACTTCTACGTTAGAGTGGGATTGCCCTTGGTAATGAAAGTGAAAGTTAGGATTGTCAATGGTCAAATTATCGGTATGGATTATTATTATCAGCCAATGGGTCATAGTGTGGATTATAAAAATCCAAAATTTGCTTCGAAAAAATAAAAAAAATTGGACAAACGACCCACACCAAAATTTGCTCATTTTAACCCATTACCCAAAGGCCCGCCTAATTTGGCGGGTCTAATGCACAGAAAGTCATCTGTTTTGGGGTTCTTTTTGAATGAATGTTTAAGAAGCTTACCGGCCATCTACTAGCAGAACTTAGCTGTGTAACGCCTTCTTCTGCTTGATCAAAGAATGTTCTTGCTCGTTTTATTTGTTTTTTCATGAAGAACCTCCATTTGTCGGTTACATTCATTGCAAATATGTCTTCATTCGACAATCCGGCTTGTGCTAGTTCATCTTGTGGCAGGTAAACCCTTCCTCTTCTTGCACTGGACCAGACAAAAAGCATTCAAGAACTAAGCATGAGGTGAGGTCAAACTGTTAAGTTTTCAAATTTCAAAATTGACATTCAGATTTAAGATTAGCATTGCAACTTTTGCTAAGTTGTACTTTTTCTACACTTTCATGTATAAATCACATTCATCCAAAATCTATTTGGGATTTGGACTAATCTTGAGGTTTAAAAATGGCTTGTTTGACCTTAAAAGTCAAGAACTGAGCATGAGGTCAAACCATTAAAGTTTTTAAATTTCAAGATTGACATTCAAATTTGAAGATTGGCATTGCAACTTTTGCTAATTTGTTGTAATTTTTCTACACTTACATGTATAAATCACATTCATCCACAAAATCTATTTGGGATTTGGATTGATCTTGAGATTTAAAATTTGCCTAGTTGACCTTAAGAGTCAAGAACTAAGCATGAGATCAAACTTGATAGTTCATACTTAACAAATTTCAAGATTGACTTGGCAACTTTGAAATCAAATTTATCTAAAAAATTTGGGATTTGGATTGATTTTGAGGTTTAAATTAGCTTTGTTGACTTTAGAAGTCAAAAAGGTGTAGGTCAAACTTACTCTTCTCCAACATCTCTAAGGATGTTTGTGAGTTGATTAGCAATCCCTAAAGCCAAAGCAGCATTGTAAACACTCTCTGTTGGTACATTAGATTCAGGAGCAATTCCCATGATTGGAACACTCATCAATCCGACCGTGCCCGCTACATAATAGCAATATAAATAAAGCTCATCAAAATTCTCATATCTTGACTTTTTGAGGTCCATCCTCATCCCATCAATCATATCCTTAAAAGGCTGAAAACAACCAAAACAAAAACAAAAAATATCAAGAATTTGAGAAACTAAAGAACCCGTTACGCGATTAGATCCATTCATGATTGATTTAGAGGGTGTTTGGGATTGCTTATTTAACTCAAAAAGCGCTTTTTGTTAAAAGTGCTTATTAGCTTATGACTTTTTAAAAATGAGTTTTTTAAAAAATGTTTGGATTAGCTTTTGTGGTGGGAAAAGCCAATAAGTCAATAAGTTGTTTTTTAAAAAGTGTTTGTCTTAGCTTATTCACGTAAAATGACCAAAAAGGACACTTTTTTTAAAACCAAAATGATTAAAAAAAAATACCAAAATGATTCATAAAAAACGAAATATAAGAGGGTGTTAGAAAAAAAAATTTAAAACCAAAACGATCATGCAGACCTGCGATGGATGTTATCTAGGGTTTTGATCTGATCGTAATATATATAAGAGGGTGTTAGAAAATTGTAAGGGTAGATTGGTAATATTATATTGCAAAAGCCAAAAGTCATTTGAAAAGCCAGGATTTTGTGGCTTCTTAAAAATCAACTTTTTAGCTTTATCAAAAAGTTAAAACCAAAAGTGCTTTTACATTTGACAAACACTTTTTTTAGCTTATTGGCTTTTGAAAAAGCCAATAAGTCAATAAGCAGTTTTCAAACGCAATCCCAAACACCCCCTTAGAACACAGTGTGTGTAAAAGTCAACCTGAATGTCAACAGGAAACTTGGAAACTGTATCTGATAAAGCACCATCGAGCATATCAAAAGGGCGTCCATTGAAAAGATCTTCTAATCTCGACTCCCATCGATCTAAAGCTTTGGGAGTAATATGTGATGCATTAGGTCCATCAACAAGTTCATCGGTTCTCCTACACCATACTGTTTCATTGAACCAAACACAAGAAGTCAAACCTAAAGGAGTTTGACCATTTCCCATATCTTAAAATAAATTTTGCTCGCAAGAAAACACGAAAATAGCCTTTTTTTTCTAAGTGTGGTATACCTCTGTGGTCATGTCAGAACAAGCTCACACATATAGCCGTGAGATACACGAATCTTTGGTCGTGTATCTACTTTTACTTAGCAAAACACTAAATATTTTCATTGCAATAGTCCCAACTTTCACTTTTCTTGTCAAAGGCAGTTCCAGTAGCATAATGTTCATAGATTCACACTCGATTTACGCTTGTTTTCACTCAAAATGATGATTTTGACTGAAATGGAGAGACGTACAAGTGGGAATCGAGTGTAAATCTATGATGATTATGCCACTGGCAGTGTTGTAAAAATCGGGCCTAGGTGGCGCCTAGGCGCCGATTAGTCGCTAGGCGGCTCGTTAAGGACTAATTTTGGCCTAGTCGGTCCAAAAATCGCTAGGCGGTCCAAATCACGCCTAGGCGGCCAGATTCCGGCGAAAACCTGAAATATCCGGCCAAATTCCGGCGAAAACCTTTGGTGCATGGTTGTAAAAATCGCTAGGCGCTAGTCGGGCGGTGGGGTGGGGCCTAGGCCTAGGCGGGATTAATCGGATTGGAATTTTTATATGTAATTTTCAGTTTTTTATATATATACACACATTTTTATATGTAATTTTCAAAGTTATATATATACACACACACATTTTTTAAAGAAGCTGGAAATTACAAAACTAAACTGAAAATCGCCGGAATCTCGCCGGAACCTGCCTGAATCTCGCCGGAACCCTACCGGAATATCACCGGAAAAACGGGAAGTGGCCGATTTTTGGCCGACTAGGTCCGATTAGGCCCGCCTAGGCCCGATTTTGACCCAATTTTTCCGATTAGCGATTTTTAGTCCGATTTGGCCAAAATTAATCCTCCACCCGCCGCCTAGCGACTAATCGGCGCCTAGGCGCCGCCTAGGCGCGATTTTTACAACCATGCTTTGGTGTGGTTTAAAAATGAACATTTTTATAAAAATTACATATAAAAATGTGTGTATATATATAAAAAACTGAAAATTACATATAAAAATTCCAATCCGATTAATCCCGCCTAGGCCCCAATTAATCCCGCCTAGGCCTAGTCCCTACCCCACCGCCCGACTAGTGCCTAGCGATTTTTACAACACTGGCCACTGGGACTCCCCTTAACAACAAAAGTGAAAGTTAGCCAAACTGTTAATATAGATTATTATCAACCAATGGGTCATAGTTAAGATTATTAAAATCCAATTTACCTATTTTCATTATGTGCGGGGATAACAATACATACGTGAATCTATATGCGAATAGCTATACGTAGATGACTATACGCGATATGGTGTTGCGTATCACATTAGTTAGTCATTACTCATGGGAAAAAGTCTGATACGCGAGTAAAACCAGATATCCCATGGCTAAATTAGTGATTTGATTCCGATATGACTATATAGGTATGGCATGCTCAAGAAAATGATTATTTTATGATTTTTTTTTCTACATTTTCTGCTATAAAAATCCTGTAATCTAAAGGGGTTTTAACTTTTATATACTCTATCGTTTCTATATCTTATTGTCTAAGATTGTTTTAGGGTTGCTAGAAAAGATGAAGAATCAATTGAGTGGCAAGGTGAACCCTCAAACATAAGTCAAAGTCAAAGTACATCTGATTTTTTATCAACTAATTAATAATAATCATCCTAGATGGCATAACTGTACAAATGAAATTTCTTTTTAACTAGTTACATTTCTTTTTTTCTCTTGGACTATTATTTTGGGACAAATAAATACTTATTCATCTACTAAGTACTAATGATACTAATCTTCTAAAAAAATTACAAGAAGCGGTTCGGTAAGGTTTCTAATGGTTGAATTAATTCGGTTTTGTAAATGTATGTAACGAAAATCTAACCGACGTGGTCAGTTATCAAAAATATTAAACCGTACCCTCGATTTTTCATTTTGTTCATTTCATTATCTGGTTTTTCAGTTATGGTTCGATTAATCGGTTTTTATGATGAATTATGAACTCAAAATGATTAAAAAAACACTCACCATAAATCGCCCAAATAGCTTTTCTCCTCTCGGGTGTCATCAACAACGTTCCTGTCAACAACAAAACAAATTACAAACAATTGTCAGCGTCAATACAATCACACAAACAAAATTATAAAACAGACTACTGTCACCAATCAAATGCACAATTTCCAACATTCTTGGATTAAAAATGGACAGTCTTATCAGTACCCCAGCTCCATACATGTAATACGGATCGTATCACCTTTTTTCGCCTACAATACGCGCAGTACAGCTGTGTTTTTCACTCATACGGACCGTACGATAAATACAATACGGGTACTATTAACTTTCCTGACTAACACATAACCGACTTATATGAAGCGAACACCGTTGACAGATACAATACATGTCCTGTTACCTTTTTTTCACCTATGATATAGGCAGTGATGGGTGTGTTTTTCACTCATACAGGGCGGTGGGTGCATGATAGATACAATACACCGACACATAAGTGACTGATGTGACACATACACCACTGCCAAATACAATACCGGCCATATTCCCTTTTCTGACCAACACAGAAGTAACTGATGTGAAGCATACCATACCGGTAGGATTACTTTTTTTTCACCAACTATAAAGGCCAGATGATGACATCATCCGATGTTCTGACGTCATCTGTTGTAACTATAACAAGACCCTTAAAAATTTAAACTTTTATTAAAAAAATAATCAACAAACCTAAATAAAATGTCTTGGCATACTCAGCACAAACTTCACCACACCGATCATAAGCTTCACTCAGCAAACCAAGTGTTCCCGGAAGCACAACATCTGGTTTCACCTCCACATCTTCTTCCCTAGACCTCATTTGCTCTTTAACCAAAGCAGCCTGCTTCAAAACGACATCGTACACCAGTTGTTCAGACGAAATAGCCAAATTCCCAGATGGGTTAGCCACCACCCTCCGAACCAACCTCCGATTCCGCCCAACATTCTTCAATCTTCCATCCAAGAAACCCAATCCGTTACACACTTCAGAAGTAGGGGAAACAACCCAAATCATAGCAGCAGACATGGGTTCAAGATTCAAGAAAAAAGGTAAGATCTTGAAACAATTAAACAAACACCCAGTAATAATGGCTGTTTTTCTGGGGTTTTAAATGAATACCCACTTCACATTCAGTGGAAAGATTGGGAATTTGCAACAAATGGGTTGAATTTGTTGAAAAATTGAAGTGGGTTTGGAGGTTTTTTGGGAAAGAAAATGGAGGGTTCTTGATGAATGAAGGTGGGTGAAATAAAAATATGGTGGAGAGAACCGAGCAGAGTGGTGCCAGTTTTGTGTCCACATAATCATGGGATAGACTTGACCACACATTTGGTTTCAATTTTTATGATATGTTCAGTATTTTGTAACGTATATAAGAACCAATTTAAATTAAAAGATGTAATGAAAAATAGAAAGTGTATAAAAGTAGATTATACAATCATGTTTCGGTGGGGTATTTATTTTTCTATTTGTAAGTTTTTTTTTCAAGTTAGCGGCACATCATATTTATTTTATCTCTTCCTTGAATATTTTTTAAATAAATTAAATAAGAGCTAATAAAAAAATATAGAAGTAATTTAGAATAAATAAAAACTAATATTAACACATACAAAATTAATTTGAAACTAATAAATTAAAAAACATTTGATTAACTAAAAGAAATTACAACATAATATCAAACTAAAAAAACTAACAATTTCATCTTAACGTTGTGTTATTTTATACTTGCGTGGTAGCACATTAGCACCGTGTTTAACGTTTATCTGCTCAAATAATCATGCGGCCTTAAGATAAACTTCATATCTTTGTTTTTTTATTGTTCTTGTATAAAGCGTGCCGCCTTATCTTTTTTTCGGTTTTTTATTTCTTTTTTCTCGATTCACAACCACTTCGTTCGAACAAGTTTCAGGGGTCTTCAATATATTCAGAAACGATCTTAAGCGGTTCGTGTTGGTCCGTTGATGATGATGATGCCATTTTCTTCAGTTTTCAGTGCAGTCTTGGCGGCTCTTCATTCGTGGGGAAACTATCGTTGAGATTAATGAGAACTTAGCTTTCGAAGAGCTTGTGTACATGTGAGATTCAGATGTCTTCGTATTTTTTTTCTGCTTGGCTATCAAACTCGGCACCCATGAGAGGAATCGCAATCCATTTCTGGTGATCTTTAACAATGGCAAATGCCTATTGGTGAGTAAAGGGCTTGTTTCCATAAGGTTGCACATACTCACTGTTTGTCACCTTCAATATGTCCTCTTCTAATTAACCGTTTAGCAGATTGGTCACCCTTTTGTTGTAGACACCATCGAACTTGGTCATCTTTGCGTTTATATCCTTGCATTTGAATTAACTTGATGGGTGGCAAGGTCGGTTCCCCCAATTGTGATGCAAAATGTTGAAGGATCCGATTCCAAAAAGAATTGAATTGTTTTTTATACCTAATTTTTGGTATTTGGAAGTGAGGATCCAAGCCTTCGCCAACGCCTCTTCTTTTTTGTCGGTCCATGGTTTTGCCTTCTTCCTAATAGAAGTTGCATTTGAAGCATTTCTTTATTGGATTGTGTGGAGCGTTGGGTTTCGTCGCTCAACTCATTGGGTTTTTCACGGTAGGCTACGTTTGGGTTATGGTAAGGTTGTTCTATCTTGAGACAAAATTCATCGTACGAATGTTGAGTGGGAAATTCATTGTACAAATGTTGAGTGAGAAATAGTTGAAATTTAGAAATTTGGGTTAATTGTGAATGATTTTCTGAATAGTGTTGGAATTATGGAAAGGGTTGTGGGTTGAACTGAGGTTGATTTTGCAAGGATTGGGCTAGATCTTTGCATTTGTTTAGGCTTGAACCCGTTGTTTTTATGTTATGAGTGGTTGAATCCATTGAGACATGTGAAGATTTGAGAGAGAGTGATTTGAGATTGGTGTGAATAAAAATAAAGATTTGAGTTGATATTTATAGGGATTAATTTTTAGTAACTTTTTTAAAATGGAATATAGTCGTTGAATAGCAAAATTTAAACTATAATATTACCTTTGGACATTGTATACGGTTAGTCAACTTTGTTATGTTTCAAAATTTAAACTATTATATTTATGTGTAAGAATGGGTGTTATATACAAATATAAAGCGAAAGGTGTAGTCAACTTTGTTATGTTTCATAATA
This sequence comes from Smallanthus sonchifolius, assembly GCA_023525975.1. Taxonomy (NCBI): domain Eukaryota; kingdom Viridiplantae; phylum Streptophyta; class Magnoliopsida; order Asterales; family Asteraceae; genus Smallanthus; species Smallanthus sonchifolius. The sequence continues at coordinate 20,995,032 of CM042019.1, read as the reverse complement.
TTTTGAATATGTGTAGGTAAATATATATGTATAACTTTATAGGGGGGCTATATTTATTTTGGTTGTTTTCACGTGTATTTTGAGTAGGATACTTGTTAATGTGTAGAATGTTATATGTGTTGCTTTATGAATAATTTTTGTATGTAACATGATGTGCATGAGATATGTTTATGTGTAGGAATGTGAGTTTTTAGATGATTAATAAAAAATTGAATTGAAAAGGTTTTACAAAAATTCTGAGTGGCTATAAAATCGTTTTTAGATGATAAATAAAAATTTTAATTTTTGAATGAACAATATAATTGATGATAAATAAAAAAATTGAATTAGAAAAGACAATAGATAAAACTTGAAAGGAATAATTTTACATGTCTAAATTAGTGGAGTTGACTAAAATAAATAAATTATTTAGTTATGCAAATTACTACTTGTAACGAACCAACTTTTGGGTTTGCCCCATAATATAATAATTATATTGTAGGGGGATACTTTTAAATAAAAGAATGTGGGAGGGTGCTATTTTTAAGGATGGAATTATCTAGTTTAGGTACAAGGGGTATTAATTACAAGTGGAGGGACTAAACCTATCATTTTAACAAACCTCATTTGGGGTTTGTAAGGGGGTGGCGACACACACACAAGAGGCGTGTGTGTGCCGTGATTTTGAGAGGGGAAAGAGGGCTTGATCAAGAAATTCGGATTTGGAGCTTGCATGCTTGGATTGATGGGTTGGGATTGCACAACACATTCATCATAATCAAGTATGTATCATCTTCTCTCTTTCCCTCCATTTAATTTCTTGTTCTTGATGGGTTTGGATGGATGAACCCTAATGGACTAAAATTGGGGGTTGTAGTGGAATTAATGTTTGGTAGGATTGTTAAACTAGCATTAAGCTAGAGGAGTAATCAAACCATGTAAATTTCATCAATTGAGAGTTTTAAAAATTAGGGTTCTTAAGAACCTAATTTGGGGTTTTTTTTTTCAATTGAGGTGTTTATTTGGTTAATTAAGCATGGATAAGTGTTTATGGTGTTATATAAACACATTTTTAAGAAGAAACCCCAATTAAATTTGTGAATTATTAATTGGGAGAATTGGGTGAAATCCTTAACGAGTCAAAATGGGTGGACTTGGTTTAGGAATGGTTAAAAGCTTGTGTGGAGCTTATTAAACCAAGGTTTATTGAGGGTGAAGATCAAAAGATCTTAAGTGGGCGTCAAACCTCAATTAAGGAATAATTGGGGATTTACTAGATGACTAAACATGTGGATTGTTTAGGTGATCGAAAGATGGTGGTTGCTAGCTTGGAAGACAAGCGGGGTCTTCACTAGTCAAAAGGTAAGTGTTTTGCACTTAGTAATAGATGTGGTGAATAGTAGTATATAAATAGTTTATGTGGTTAAACTCTATTTATGTGTGGTTTGAAATTGGTGTCATGACTTATGTGGAAAAAGTCATACTTGTATGCGTGTGGTGGTTTGAAATTGGTGTAGTTGAATTACTTAAGTAGCATGTGGTGAAATTGGATTAAATTACTTAAGTGGTAAAAGTCAAAGTAGCACGCATATTGTGGTTTAAATTTTGGTGTAATGACTTGTGTGGTAAAGTCAAGCTTGTATGCATAATGTGGTTTGAAATTGATGTAAATGAACTAATAAGTGATATAGGTCAAGCCATTATGGAATAATAGTGATTAGGTGTAATTTGACTTTAGGTGGTAAAAGAGTCAAACTAATGATATTGAAAAGGTGTAATTTGACTACGTGGTAAATAGTCAAACTTGAATGTGGAATGCGGTGAATAAGTGTGTCTTGGCTACGTAGTTAATAGTCAAACTAAAATATTGAATGTGGTTAAGTTGTGTAAATGATTCAATGAGGTTTGAGTCAACTAAAATTGTAGAACGTGGCGAGTTCGGATTAAATTGACTTAAGGTGGTATAAGTCAAACCGTTAGTGGTATACAGTAAATTAGATGGTTACATGAAGTGGAGATGCTACATGGAGTGGTTTACGTGAAGTCAAATACTTCATGGGTGGTAGTGAGGTCAAATACCTCACGGGTGAAGGTGAAGTTAAAGATAGTTGTTTTTAAAAATACTCGATTACGAATACAACTCTGTTTTAAAAAAATTACACCAAAATGTCAAAAAAAACTAAAGATAGCTGCATATTCCGTTTTTTTTAAGTCAACGAATAAAAGTTAGAAAAATGAAATAAGTAAAAAATTAAACGGACTAAAAACAAATATAATATATAGTATAAGAGCCTAAAATGAAAATTAAAAAAATATATATATTATTCATTCATCCGCGTTGTAGTTTAATATAGATATACAATTGTTATTGTTAGTTGAATATATTTCAAAATTTATATCTCAAAAATATTTTCTACACGATAAGTCAATGGAATAATAACATATTATATATATATATATATATATATATATATATGGGACGGTTATACTAAAAAGTGGTTTTTCGTTAAAAAATACTAAGAAATGGGTCAAACGAACTCCGATTGAGCTAATTCCAGCGGCGTTGGAACCGTCTCATCGAACCGTAACCCGGACCCAAAAACCTAAACCCCCTCCACCCGCACCCCCAAAAACCTAAACCCTACCCCGAAAAGCCTAAAACCACCACCCTCATCCCCCAAAAACCTAAACCCCCACCCAAAAAAAACCTAAACCCCCCACCCCCATCCAAAAAAAAAAACCTAAACCATAAAATCAAAACCCTAAAAGCTAAACCCTAAGGCTAAATCATAAGACTAAAACCCTAAAATTCAAACGTAAAATCTAAACTTTAAAAGCTAAGATTACTCCCTGTGATCCCATTAATCATTTATAGACTTATTGATAACGATGCCACAAAAGCAGCTAATAGAATTCTTCAATTATATTCACCTTTTCTTCATTATTATCCTTTAAATTTTACATTCTTGTGTGATATTCTTGCATATTTTTATGGACATTTTCCTGGGGAACTCATTCTCCGGATACTGAATGTACTCGAATCTTTATGGACATTCGCTTGTTAACAACGACTAGGGATGTTCATGTTCCGCCTTACCCTAAAATGAATTGAAATTTCATTTATTGAGCATATAATATTTTGTGTTAAATTATGTTCTTGCTTAATTAATTTGGGTTTTATGTTTTGACAAGGTGAGATTTTAATTTATAAGAATTGAAGATTGGTAAATACATTGAGGATGCAGAAGATGAGTTTTTAGACACCTGCCAAGTATTTGCTTTAATGTCTCCTAATGATTGTTCTACTTCTGGCTTTGGATATGATTATTGGGTTGAGAATTGGGTGTTAGATATTAATTGCTTTATACTGTACAGGTGATTTTTAACTGTAATATATTGCATGATTTTGGTGTTAGATGCAAGTTGTACATTATTGATCATCCATAAAGTGTTCTATTGTTTGTGATTCTTGAAGTTAGAAAAAGACACAGAGAATATTTATATCTGATACGCTGCTGTGAATAATTGCATTGCATTGTATCAATAAAATATAGAAAATTCTCAAATAAGTTTACAGGATGAATGGATGATAAATGAACATCACAGAGAAAATACAACATAGGAAAACAACACACAGAATTCAGAACTGAAAAATACAGCACAGTTTTCATGTTTTTTTTAAAACGTCATTTTTATATAGCAACATTATACTCAAATTAAAGAGGAAAAAAAGCTCGATTTTATGGTGTAATTTTTTTTAAAAATAATGTCGTATGCAAAAGTTATGAACGTTTAAAAAAAATGGGAGAACTTGAAAAAAATTAACAAAAGTGGTTATTCCTTAAATACCCTTCCATCTCAATTTTTTCCTACACTTTAATCTTAGTCCTTGATCATCAAATTTGATGGTCATAATTATTTCTTATCCTACTTAGGCAAAATTCCCTTCTTAGGAGATCCTCACTCTATATATATATATATATAGGAAGATGTTAATTACAGAACACTAAATTACTGCGAGAACAAAAGGAACAAACTTAAATCGTTTAATTTCTTGATCCATGGTTTACATTTTTAAAGTTTTGTACTCCATACATACAAATATGCATGTTTATATACATAAAAAACTATTAAACAATTTTTTTGATATGTTTTTATACATTTAAAAGTTTACCTACACATGTGTAGATTATGTGTAGGTAAAATAACATATACATCCTACACGTGAATTACACATGTGTAGGTTGTATAAATAAAAAAATTTGTTATTTTTTTTTAAATTTGATGAAAGACGAATAAACATTGCATTTCTATCATTTTCTTATATTTTAAATTTTTGTAAGATTGAAAAAAATGAAGGATTCATTTTGTTCCACATGTTCTCGCAATATTTAGTGTTCTGAATTGAACCTTATATATATATATATATAGGGTAAGTATACATAGAAAACTCAATAAGTTAAGAAAACTATAAAAACTCATTATGTGGTTGAGATGATGCCACATATCACCTTATACAATATATTATTTTTTGTATCCAAGGATAATATAGTAATTTCACCTCATCCACCAACACTCTTCTTTTGACATTCTCTTTCCTCATCACATTAACTTCATCTCTCTCTATCACTTTTTTTATTTTCAAAAGCTTCACCTTCACAATTTCTCTCTAGATCTACTACCACCCTTTAGATCTGCATATTGGCGACTGACGTAGTGAGACTTGGCGGTGGCGCAACCATCGAGGAAGTAGAGTCCGATTCGATCCTCTTGATCTTTAATTCCGAACTAAGAAAAGTAAGTTAAAGAGTTGAATTGTTTGTACTATGTTCTAGGGTTCTTAATTTCAGTTCCATCATCCGTTGTCGCAAATTTAGATTTAGGTCCATACCTACCCTCTCTCTGGTTAAAGGAAGTTATGGTTTGGCCTCCGTCGTTCCCACTTCCCAGACCCAAGTCGCCGCCAGAGTTATACGGCAAGCGGAGAGAGTTGGCCAAGGTTCTCATGTTGGAAAGGGAAATCCGTTTCCTTTAGGTGAGGTGGACCTTTCTTCAAATATTACTCTTTATGTTTATTGCATGTTGCCTATATTTGGCAATTACAATGTCTTCAAATTTGTCTAGCTCTACCAGGTGCACTCCTCATCTAGGAAGAAATTGTTTTTTTTTTTCTTTTTATTGTGGTGGTTTTGGGGTGATTTGAGCTGGCATATACTCACGCATCATAGGGGAGTGAGTTTTGTTTATGTTTTGCAAATTTTTATATTTTTATGAATTTTCATGTATTTATGACAGAAATATAATGGGTATTGGTTTACTAATATGTTCTTAGGAATTTTGTTCTTTTGAAATTAGAATGTTTTACTCATGGGTTTTGTTATTTTACTTTAAAATTGATTAATTAATAATACTAAATGCATATATGGGGCATGTTGATCTTGAAGAAGTGTAAATTGTGTTTATGTAAATGCATAAAACAATTAACTAATTATATCTAAAAAATAAAATATATATACTAATGATCTTACAAAAAATTTAACCACTTAATATTTTTCTTTTTTTTTCATTTTACATATGTTACAACGTCAACAAATGCTCTAAAAATTTGTAATCACTTCAAGTACTTTTGTAACAATCCATGTCATGTAACTCTTAACAACATAACATAAGTAACACAGTTAACATGTACGTGTGCATCGTGCATATAATATGTTCATTATCAATTAACATGTCCAACTCTATCCATAACATGTGTCATTGATCTATGCTAGGCAATTGCATATGTTGAAGGTCACATTGACTACTCATTTGTTTCTCCATGGAATCCAGATGCAATACTGTTTGCTACAGAGAATCAAGACAAGACCTGCAGGGTATGGGATTTAAGAAACCTCTCAAACCTAGTTTCAGTTCTCAAGGTCAATATGGAGTTGTCGAAAGGACGTTACATATGTAACTGAGTTTGTTAAGTAACTGGTGAAAGTTTACATATGTAACTAACGATGCTATTGATGTTACATATGTTGTCAAACTTCTGATGTAGTTGACCACGTTCTAAATGAAAATTTCCATAAAGATGTCCGTTGCTATAAAAAAAACTGTCTCATTAGCTACATATGTAATAATCATTTGTTCATGTCTCATTCTTTGTATTTTAACTATTTTCAGACATTTTATGTAACAATCATATGTAATAATCATTTGTTCAGTTATTCTGATGCAATAATCATTCGATTCGCTACATAGGTAATAATCATGTTCATATGTTACAACGTTAACAAATGCTCTGGAAAAAACTTTAATCACTTGAATTATTTTTGTTTTTTTCTTTTTACATATGTTACAACGTTATCCCCATATCATATATTTCACAACAACTCTTTAAAAAAACTAAACATTTCAAGTTTTTCATTTTACGTATGTTACAACGTCAACAAATGCTCTGAAAATTACAGTAATCAATTCAAGTACTTATGTAACAATCCATGTCATGTAACACTCAACAACATAAGTAACACGGTTAACATGGGATTTAAGAAACCTCTCAAACCCAGTTTCAGTTCTCAAGGCCAATATGGAGTTGTCTAAAGTACGTTACATATATAACTGAGTTTGTTACATAAGTAACTGGTGAAATGTTGCATATGTAGCTGATAAAATTATTTTATGCAACTAGCAATGTTACAGATGTTACATATGTTTTTCAACCTTTTGACGGAGTTAACGAGGTTATAAACGAAGTTCATTCCCCTAAAGATCTGTGTTGCTATAAAAAACTGTCTCATTAGCTATAAATGTAATAATCATTTGTACATGTGTCTTTATCTGTATTTTCACTCTTTTCAGACATTTTATGTAACAACCATATATAATAATCATTTGTTCAGTTAGCAATAGAGTAGCTACATATGTAATAATCATTTTATGTAGAAACCATTAAAAATTACATATTTAAAAGTCATAGTTACATATGTAACAATCGTCGTTTTGTTTGTACAGATGCAAAAAGGTAATCGTTGTTCAGTTATCATTTGAGTAGCTACGTATATAATAAGAATTTAATCTGAATCGTAATATAATATGAGACAATATCATGGATCTATAAATTGAAATTGAAAAGTAATAAATAAGAAAGAGAAAAATATAAATTAAAGATACCCGCTGCTATAAAAAAAACTGTCTCATTAACTACATATCTAATAATCATTTGTTCATGTCATTTTCTCTATATTTTCACTATTTTCAGACATTTTTATGTAATAATCATTTGTTCAGTTAGCATTCGAGTAACTACATATGTAATAATCATTTTATGTAAAAACCATTAATAATTATATATTTAAAAGTCATAGTTACATATGTAACAATCGTCGTTTCTGTTTGTACAGATGCAAAAAGGTAATCTTGTTCAGTTATCATTTGAGTAGCTACGTATATAATAAGAATTTAATCTGAATCGTAATATAATATGAGACAATATTATGGATCTATAAATTGAAATTGAAAAATAATAAATAAGAAAGAGAAATGTATAAATTAAAATACCCGCTGCTATAAAAAAAAATTGTCTCATTAACTACATATCTAATAATCATTTGTTCATGTCATTTTCTCTATATTTTCACTATTTTCAAACATTTTTATGTAACAATCATATGTAATAATCATTTGTTCAGTTATTCCGATGCAATAATCATTCGATTCGTTACATATGTAATATTCATTTTACGTATAAACCATTAATAATTACATATTTAACAAATATACCTACATATGTAACAACCGTCGTTTATGCTTGGACGGACTGCAAAAAGGAAAACGAAAAAACCACTTTTTTTATGAAAAAAACTCAATTTTTTTAAAATCTCGTTAAAAAACCACGTTTAAAAAACCACTTATTTTTTTCAAAAATTTCATTAACAAACCACGTTTAAAAAAATATTGTTTAAAATAAATCTATTTTTTTTTAAATTGTGATTTTGATTTTCAAAATTGGAGAGAGAATCTCAATTTCCTAGAAAAGTACAAGAATATTACATTTTCTCTTTCATATTTTCAATGCATCTTTTCAACCACACTATCATCCAAAGTAAAATACATAATATACCCTTTTTGTATCTTTTAGTAAATAAAGTACAATATTTAAATAAAGATAAAACCCTTAAATTATCACAATCATAGATCAAGTATGATCAATGGATAAGATTGAGTTTCCATAGTTTTCTTAACTCAACATGGTTTCCATTTTAACCCTCCCCTATATATATAGGGAATGGATCATTTGAGAACTGCTAAATATTTTGAGAACTCGTCAAAAAATCAATCAAAACCATTTTTTTTGTTTTTACTATTTTTATTATTAGAATACAACATAAAAAAATGAATTTATATATGTAAATTTACATGTCTTCATATATTAAAAAAAATATACACTTGTGTAAGTTTGCCACTTACACATGTGTAAGTGTTTACCATTTACATATGTATATAAATTTTTTTAAGGATAATTTAGAAAAAAGGGATGAATTAATTGAGGAGAGAAATCATTTTTTATGTTATATTTTAATAATGAAGATAATGAAAACAAAAAAAATGGTTTTAATTAGTTTTTTTACGAGTTCTCGCGAGTTCTCAATTATTTATGAGTTATCATTTGAACCTAACCCTATATATATATATACACACACACACCCCTGAAAAGTTTGATACGATTCAAATCATGTACGAAAGTACATAGATTCGAAAGTTTGAGTTACCTAATCATCTCATCAAAAATATATTGCTTCAGAGCACTACATGGTACTAATTCAATACGTACGTAAGTACATTAGACTCGAAAGGTTGAGTTACCTAATCATCTCGTCGAATCTATTGCTTCAAAACACTACATGGTACTAATTCGGTATCTGTAAACATAAGAGACAAAATTTAGTTCTAGGAAAATGCCTTGTGCCAAACAACATTTAATGTATCAATTTCATGACATTAACTGTGACTTAGATAATTTAATGTGATTAATAAAATAAATAGACAAACAAAAGTGCAAAAATGGAAAGGGAAAAAAAAGAATTGTCTCAACTTTTCAACATCACGCAACGGGGGAGAATACCAACCATGGACCAGTGGTCCAAATAGCCCGGACCCACTATAACCACAATGTCATTAGAGACCGTTAGGGTTTGTAGATGGAAGCTAAGATCATGTGGTTGTATTCGTTTATTTTTTTAATTAATAAAGTTTGTCACTCTTTCGTAAAATAAGAAGGAAGTTAATCAATTATGGACATGCTTTCTTAAATACTAGAATTCTTCTCACTAGTCCGGTAGGTTTATAAATGATGCACCGATCTTCTGAAAGTGTGCATGGTTCCTCATTCCATAAAGTAAATACATACAACGGATTCATAGACTAAGGAACACCGAAAATTATGAGCTCATTCGTCCAACGCGGTAAACTAGTGGGCTGACATTGAACTTATAACTACAAGCGTTGAGGCTGAACATCACGAGGTTGTTAATTTAGTGACGGAGACATGACGATTTCAGAAACTACTGCTTTATTGTGCTCTACTTCGCATGATTATCGTCTATTGTGATAATGTTAGTGATGTATGTCTTTCTATTTTCTACGAAGATGTCAACATACACACTTTTACATTTTACCTTATTGTTAATTTATTTAGGTCGCGAAACTGTTATTGAAGTTGGGTTTCACTAATCAAGCATATAGTGTGTTGGAATATGACCGTTGCGTCTTCTCTTTAATAAAAAAGAAGAATTAGACGAAAACCTCCTTCAGCTTCGTACTACTTGATCATCGTGAATTCAATGACGTTTTTGTTCGTTGTTGACTTGTTTGGCTCTCGGGATAACAACGAAGTCAAGAGTTATTTCAGGAATTATACATCTTAAAAAAGTGCAAGGTAATAGAATAATACCAATACCACACACCACTTGCTATGTGTATTAGCTATCAATATTCAAACCACCAACAATTTTGTGTTGTGAAGTGTAATTAAACGACTCTCTTAGGTAGTGTTTGGTTCATGGTTATGTGAAAAGAATAAATAACTTTCATTCATAATAGATATGTTTGTTTAATGGGTTTGGATTTTAAAGGTGGATATCAAACCTACAAACTTAGGTATATGCTAAATAGGGTGTCATTTTTACTCGAACCTAACCCTTATTAATCCGAACCCGATTAAGATGAAGCTCTAACAACTCGAACCCGTTTAAGATGGAACCCGGACCCGGAGCTAGTATTCGGTTCGGTAATTAGGTTAAAAAAAGGTTAATCTAGTTAACCCGATTAACCTGCATTTATATAAAAAAAATTGTCAATTATACATATACATACATAATCAACAGAAAAGTCTAGTTTTCTTTATATATGTTTTGTTTTTGTTGTGAACATGATGTTTTGTTTCATTGTTTGTATGTATGCATATATTATAGATATGTTGCTTCTGTCTTCCTCCCATATATACTAACGGAAAAGTCCAGTTTTCATTGAAACAGTTTCTTATTGTATTGAAAAATGGTGTTGATTGTTTAAGTGACTAAAAAGGTTCGATTTGGTTAATACGATTTGAAGTTTTCTTTTTAGTTTATACGGTTTGGTTTTGTGTTTATTTTATTTGATATTTTTTTAGTTAATATATATGTTTATTGCATGGGTTTAAACGAAATATCATTTTGGGAGTGTTTTCATTTGGAATTTTATGCTTATTATCTAATGAATATCATTTTAAGTTAAATTGTAAAGTATGCATTGCGACTTGCACCTTGGAATAAACCCGAAACCGATTAACCCGAATCTTATTTGGGTCGGTAATAAGTAGGATTCATATAACAAAAATCCGAATAACTCACAACCCGATTAAAAACCAAAACAACACAACCCACCAAGGGAGTTAGGTTTAGAAATATGGTCTCATTCTCATTCCACCATAAATCACATCAATAATGATTCTTAGTACAAACTAAACCACCGTCGACTAGTTCACTTACTCCGATAGTTAAATGTTGTATGGAAACAATTTTTTATAGAAGGTCAAAATTTTGATTTCTCAAAAGTCAAAACTATCTTCTCTGATGTATGTTTATGGATGTCTTTTTATACTTATAATATAGCTCATCTTTAATAAGTATTGTATGTAATTTAGGGTTGAACCACTAGAGGCAAGTCCATTAGAGTTGAGCATTAGGTTAGCCATTCTCTTTATATACTTATGTACTTTAGTTGATTTAGATATAGAAACATACAAGAACTTTCATGGTATAGTGTTAAGAGTTTCAGGAAAAAGTGTTAGTTTCTGATTTTCTCTTTTCTTCACTAAAATCTATTTGAACATATTATATATAAATAGACTAGTTATGAAAAATAATCAAAGTTTATGTTCTTCTAAGTACATAAAATTGTGAAAGTTTTATTGAGACAAAATAGCTCGTATACAACCTCATGTTAGTTTTAAAATGCAACTTAAACCGTCGGTTCCTTTTATAAGTATAGTGTCACAAACTTATTGAGCGTCATGTGGCGTCTTGTCCCGATGAAGACCAACCATCGATCTGTCCTGCATATAATTAAAATGTTCCTTGGTTTCGCCTTGTCTTTGACTTATCATCCCTACAAGTGTGGTGTTGAGGTAAGCACACTATCAGGTACCCATAGATTCCTGATGCGTACTACACCTTAAACGTTAAAACACTCCAAAAAAAAGCATGGGTATTAGGAACCCACGCGTTAAACGCCTTTTCAAACGTAGATACACCTTAATCATATGGCTGGTCATATTATTCTAATTCCCACATCACAATATGTTCATTAACATCTAATCTTTATCATACTCACATAATCAAATCGAATTCCCTTGAACTAGAATTAACAAATTAACTTTTTTTTGGCATTTTGTGTATGTGCACTTTCCTTGCTACATCAACTATCGTGTGTATTCCTCCCCCCTTCTTTTTCCATGGTTCGCATTATATACAAAATAAATTTGTTTTTCTTTAATAGTAACAAAAGCCATCGCTATAGAAAAAAGTTGGTCCACTTATATGTACTTTATAATTTAAAATTTCTCTTATACGAAAAAAATATACTTTAAATATTATATATCTCTGTTTTAAAAAGACGATTGTTCAACTTATTTTTCTTTAAACAAGATTTTTCAACGTTTCCAAATAAATAAATACTAAAGAAATTAATTTAATTGTATGTATATATATATATACACACACTCTAGGTTAGAAACCCGTATTTTACATGGATTGAATAAATAAAATATTAAATTGTTAGTAATGAAGATTTATGAATTATAAAGGAAATATTAAATAGTAATGAAGATTAAGAAAATTAATAAAAGAAATATTAAATAGTTAGTAATGAAAAGATATACATGGGAAAAAGAATATTGGGCTCACATAATAATGGTGTGGTGATTTGTCGGGGTTTATTGGAGTTAATTATATGTTTTTCATATTATAATTGCATGAAATCTAGTGACTTTGTGTATGTTTGCTCTTTTCAGGTTAGTGATGAAGAATACACAATTTAGATCGAGTTGAAGTGGAATAAAGGAGAACTGCAAGGACTAGAATTGAAAAATGAAGAAAGAAGAAAACATGGAAGCCTAGCGTAGCTTACGCTGAAGTCGATGTAGCTTACGCTTGGTCTTCCAGCGTAGAGGTCAGACGATTTTGAGCGTAGAAGATCATTCCCAGCATAGCTTATGCTCAACTCGGGTAGCTTACGATGGGTCGGAAATTTTTGCGGGATTGAGGCGGTTTTGGTCGCCTATATAAACCCTAACTTAGTGTTTCAAATTCACTCACCCCTTTGAGCTGTTTTGACGAATATTGGATGATTCCAAGTTATCCGAAAGCTTCCAAACACCATTCCAATCAAGATTTCAAGTCCCAATTCAAGATCTGGCGCTGCTATGATGATGGTGCAAGGCTAAATCACCCGTGATTATCCCCCCGGTGTAGGGTTAGTGGTAGCAATTGTGTTCAACCCTCTTCTATCTGTCCTTGGCACGAATTTGTGTAATCATTTGATTGCTAGGATTTGTGGGTTTAATTTATTTGATTAAATAATTTGTTTTCTTTATTCATTCATTAATCCATAAGTCATTGGTTTCTATCATTAACAATTGGTACGTCGTTAACTATTTGAATTTGAATTGATATTTGCTTAAATAACATTTCACTTGTGTTCTTATTCGGTTTACGATCGTCAGGTCAACATAATCAGATTAAGTCGTCTTGCAATAATCTATCATTTAAGTTATCTATCCATTCATGTCTATGTGAATTCCAACTAATAGTAAGCAGGTTACACAAAATGCTTCATAAAACCTGAAACCCGGGAGCGATTTGTTTTCCAATTATTATTTAAAACTCAATTTCAGTTCCCAATTCATAGTTTCTTGCACATGTAATTTAATAGCTCTTGCAATCAATCCACAGTCCAAAGTTCAAAAGTAGGTAAACTAATTAGTTAACTTAGGTTAAAACAATCAACTACAATCCAGGACCTTCCAGTAACTCCACGTGGATTCGACACCCTACTTACCCTAACTAGTTAAGGTAAATATGACACAACACACACATTCTTAATCTCTTATTTGACCAGTACTTTGACGTTGGTCACATAATTGTGATACGTGGCGCAATCAGTTATTTATTTATTAGGAATACTAGGTTAGATTCCCGTGTATTACACGGGCTGAATCATGAAAAAAATACAATATATAAATATATTATATGTTGATAAATTATTATTAGATTTTAGAGGGCGACAGTTAGTAGATGATTTAATTTTATTAGATTATGTGAAAGAAAATGTCAATATAAATTCTATGTTTATTATTGATTTAAAAAGATTACAAATTTTTTTTTGTTTTATTACGTTGATATTAATCAAATATTAAATAATAATTGAATATAAATTTATTATGATATTAAATTATAAGAAATAATTTAGTTGGCTAAATTAATGGGGTAGAATGGTTTAGGCGAGAAAATATAAATGGATGAGCTCTAGAATTACGCCACGTGTCTCCTAGGATTTTTATTTATTAAATAGTATAAATATAAATAATAGATAACAGATTATATATATATATATATATATATGTGTGTGTGTGTGTGTGTGGAGTATGGAATTATTTTAACGTAAATAAAACACTTATATAGTAGTAACAATTCATAATATTCTAAAAAAAAAATTAACACCTCAAAATCTTATGAATTATAATAAATTGGTTAAATTTAATTATAAATAATGTATTTAAAAAATAAAGTTATTGGTCAACGAAAAGTTGTCCTACATTTAATGTTTAAAATTTAAAATTATAAGAAATATGGAAACATTTAAATGATATTTAATCAATTTAGGAGTTTAAAAAAAATAAATTAAAATAGATAAATGAAAAATATTTAGGAAGGAAAACAAAGATCTAGTGGCTCTAGAAAATGTTTAGGCAGGAAAACAAAGATCTAGAGCCTCTAGAATTATAACACGTGGTACCTCAAAACCTTTATTTATTAAAATTGATAGATGATAGATATATATAATTCGAAACAAATACAAAATGGTTTAATCCTACAAAACCTAAGAAATGATCTGAATTAATCTTTGATCTCAATATCTCAATGGTTAATATTGAGTCGGTGATAAAATCGTAAATAATAACAAGTTAGAAATGACTCAAATAATAAAAAGGTAAACGGCTAAAAGAACAAATTTAGAAAAACCTCATTTGTTGACTTTGTTTTTGGGTTAAATTTAGCTCCACCGTTCTTTTTATACCCAAATAACTTTTACAGAGTTCATTATTTAAAAATAAATAAAACATAAAATCGAGAATTTTATTATTTTTAATCTAACGGTTTATATAAGCAACGCGCATGATTATTAGTTTAGGTTGCGTATTTTTGCAACGCTATTATATTAACACTTTGGATGGGCACCCAATGGGAGTAAGATAGCCTTATCATTTTATCAACACGAGGATCTGAGATCACACACAATTCTGAATGGAAGATTACTGTACACGTGGCAACATGTCAATGGATGAACTAAAATAAGGAAATGCCCCAAAGCGTGTGTCGGACCCACCCGATCGGGTCAACTCGGAGAAAAGCGTATAATTATATCAAAACGTCCACGTTCTCGGCTTTTCTATTTATTTTCATATATTTTTTAAAAATCTTTTAGGTAATTGCTACTTAGACCCTTATAGTTATAGTAGACATGCAAAACCCACCTATAATTATGTAAATCATAAAAAAGACGTCCCCCAATTCAATTAGGAGATGAATCGATACTAAAACGGGTTTTCAATTGAGGAAAATTCGGTTTTAATAATTCAAACTAGGATCAATTTGCCGATAATTATTTTTACTGATAATTTGATCGGTGACAGTCTTAACTTTCACTTTCGTTGTCAATGACAGTCTCAGTAGAATAATCATTATATATTTACACTCGATTTACCATTGATTTCACTCACGGGGATGATTATGAACGAAATAAAGAAACATACAAACGAAATCGAGTGTAAATTTATGATGATTATGATATTTGGACTGTCTTTGACAATGAGAGTGAAAGTCAAAACTGTCACCGATCAGATTGTCATTATGGAATACTATCGGCCAATAGGTCATGGTTTAGATTATTAAAATCTAATTTGCCTTCAGTTAATGGCTCTAATAATTAAATACCGAAATCATTCTCAAGTTTTGCCAAATCACATAAAACCTATAAAATTAACTTGAATTTGTATTTATTATGAAATTAACTCATACCTATTATAAAATTAATTGGATTTCATATTTATTCTCACATGTTATGTTCATATCTCTGAATGTTATTAATCTAAACATGATAATTCCATCCTAAAATTTACTACATAATTTACTCTTATCTTGCTGAAAATTATTAAAAAATTATATATAAAATTTAGTAATAAAAACTAAATGATATTATTAACATATTTTGGATATTAGATCCATCTGGTTGTGTAATTAAGCGTACAATTTGTGCCTGTTATGTGAGTAATTAAGAAGAAATGGATTACTATTTAGATTTGAGGGTTTCAATAAACATAAAAATGTTATTCGAGGTTTGTTAACACAAATTCAACCATCAAAATCATCACAATGAGCATGATTAGAGATTTGGTTTTTGGATTCATCTATATTTTAAAATTGACAATTGACAAAATGAAGTGCTTTATTAATCCAAAAGCCTTAGCTTGGCCCAAATCAAAACATGTATCCACATGGCCACATTAGATTAGAGAAATTTGATCTATATAATAATCAGTGGAAATAAGCAGCGCGTTGGGATTTCGTATCAACGGTGAAATTAACGTGATTAAGTATGTAAAGAGAAACGTTTGAAGGTTAGGTGACTTGGTTCTGGAAAACAAAATATAGGGAAAAAAACATATCGCAAAGGTACATTCGAAAATCACGAAAAAGTTTTGTGTTTTCAATAAGATCGTCAAGGAAAATGAAAGCGAATTTTAAAAAAATCTTCTAACCAAAAGAAAAAAAAACCATGTAAAATCATGACACCCACAAATTTAGCATTTTAAAAGCTTGTTTGTTTGATATTATAATTAAATAATTTTGTTAATTACTTAAATAATAAAAGAAATATATAAAAATTAAAAGAAAGCTAAATTAGAAATATAAAATTTAACATTTTAAGGATATTAAAAAAATACTTTTACACAAAAAATAATGAAATTAAAAAAAGAAAAAAAGTAAACCTAAAATAAAAATATTAAATTTAACATATTAATTAAATCATCTAGTTAATTACTTAAATAATAAAAGAAATAAAAAATAAATAAAAAAGAAAACTAAAGTAAAAATATAAAATCAAATATTTTAAGAATTAAAAAAACTTACTTAAATAATAAAATAAATAAAAATATAACATTTTAAGAATATTAAAATTAGTTAAAATGTTAAAGTATTCAACATTTTAAAAACTATTTTCTTAAATAATAAAAGAAAATTTTTAGGTTTGGGTTTAGTTTCGGCTCGTTTAACCTATTTTATTTAATGCATATTAATTATTTATTATATTCATCAATATATTTATTTGTTTTTCATATTTTTATAGGTTAAGAAATAAAGAGTTGTCTCAAGCAAAACATCAAATGAAAATGAAGACGATTAACAAATATTATGGAAATTCAAATTGGAAAATAAAGGCCCATTCTTAATTGAAGCTGGCCTACGCTTAAATATTAAATGGGCCGATAATAAATTATTTGAGATGGCTATGAGTGGTGAGCCTATGATTTGGAAACAACAGCCCACAAGAAATCAGAGGTCTCAAAAGTAAAAAAAAAAAAAAAAAAAAGAAAAATAGAAGGGACCGCCGTTCGAGAAGAGGGGTTAAGTTTCGAACCCGAGCCATGCGGGTAGGAGAGTGAGGTGAAAACCACTAGGACAGGAACCAAGCTTTCGTAGTCGGATTGTTTGTAAACATATGTAACAAAGAAAAAAATTACTGCTATAGCAACCGACCATAGATTTAAAATATACGTATAATTAGGGTGTAAATGATTTGAGGTGTCATGAGCTATTCCTAATAAGGGGTGACTTAACGATTTTGGGTCCTAAGGAGAATTCAATAATCAAAGCCCTTCTCATAAAAAGAATATATATAACCTAGAGTGAGATGCTAATATAACAAGGCCAATAAGCAATGGTCTTATGTGTTTAGGTATCTATGGATGCAACAAATGGTTAAATATAACTATGAAGTATAATAAAATAGTTAAATGATGCATCAAATACAACTTATGATTTACCTTGTAGAAAAGAGATTGTTCGTTTCCAGGAAAACTTTCAAGATGCAAAGATCCATTCAGTCTAAGTTAGACAACAAATTATTCAACAGCCAGCACCAGTGGCGGAGCTTGAAAATCTAAGAAGCGGGGGCCGAAAAAAATAAGCAGGGGCCGGCTCTATACGTAAAAAAAATTTCGGACGAAAACGGAAAAATTAACACTACTAACGGAAAAAACGGCAGGGGCCGAGGCCCTCCCTGGCCCCTTCATAGCTTCGCCCCTGACCAGCACCACATAGTTTCCAAATAAGGGAACTCCTATGATTATAGTCTAGGTTTATTCTAAGATAACATAATTCTCTATAACCTGACTCTGATACAATCTGTCACACCCCCCGTCAAAGGCAGATTATACACGGAGGAGCGACGAAATTGAATCATCATACATGGACCAAAAGAAATTTCTATTAGTTTAATCGAATAGTTGATTACATTGATTATAAAAAAAAAATCAAATAAGATAAGTAGAACAAATAAGTCTTCTTTTTGTTAATGTCTAACTAAGTCCACCAAGGCATGAGTCCTTGAAATCCTAGCATGATCAAAGCGTCAACCTAGTTTTCAAAATCTGAAAAACATGCTAAAATAAGTCAACTAAAAAGTTGGTGAGAACATAGGCTTAAATAGATACATAGTAACAGAATACACAGTGCAAGTCATAAACAAGTTTCATACTCCAAGTAATTAAACTTTTATACATGAGTCCACAACGAACCCTAGTGATCGAATGCTCTCCCGTTGATGTAGTGCCAAATATCCTGTGTTTAAGAGTCCGTTTGTATATGTTTTAGGCGTTTAGCCATGTACTTTGAGTCGTTTTATGTGTGTTTGGTAGTTGTGAGTGTTACAGGTTTAATGTGCTTAAAAGAGCGGGAAACACGAAGGAATTGAAGAAGGTACAGAGCACGGAAAAGTCAAATTCTTGGATTTTAGGATCTTCGCGGTACGCGAAGACTGAAGAGGCATTGTTCGCGACACGCGAGAAAGATGAAGTTGGGCCCGACTATTTTGGCCTTCGCGCCACGCGAAGGGCCAGCCAGGATTGTTCGCGGTACGCAAAGAAAAGAAGATACGGCAAAAATAACCTAATTCTAATTATAAGGCTTTAAGGATTCTATTCTCGAATAACTTTTGTTCCAGCCGTCCCAGAGGTGTTCTAAGGCGATTTGAAGCTTTTCTTGGTCAATTGTTCTTAGTTTCTAATGTGTGTAAGTTCTAATTTAGATATTGCGATGTTTGTTACGATTATGAGCGGCTAAGCTCTTTGTGATCCCTCGGGTGAACGATTTATGCATGTACTCGTATGGTTTTAGTTGATTATCAGTGTTGGATTAAATTTTGTGAACCCGTTACGTTCTTTGGATTCAATTGTCTGTTTGATTTATTAACAGTTTGGTTTTATTTAACTTTTGCGCACGTATCATCGTTTCTTGGTTTTCTTCATTCGGGAATAATTTGGCCGTGTGTTAGGTTTTATAAAATTGAAATTGGATTGAACAATTTAAATAAGGTTATATCTATGTAATCTCCTATCTGATTTGAAACTAAAACTGAACTTCTGTTTTGTTGAATCTAAAACCGGAGTGGTCATTTTTCTCCAACAGTTTTTACAACTCAATTTAAGTTGCTTTTGATAATTACATGTGTTCTAAGTAATAAAGTTTTAAACTTTAGTAGTAATTGAATCGGTTTCGTCTAAATAGCATTCTCCATGAGTTTCCTATGGATACGACACCCTACTTCATTATATTACAGTCTAAGGTAGCTAGGGATTAGAATTAGTATTGTTTTTGATTGACCTTGAAAACGCGATCACCCTTCCAACACCTTGTCACAAGGGTGTTAGACTATAGTATGAATGTCTAGAATGCAGTGTCTGAACATCCAGCTCTTTCCAAGTTGACTGGAATACGTCACTTGAAAGACGCTCGAAATTGATTGGCATGCATCAACCCGAGGACCGGATGGGCTAATTAGGCAAATAGATCTATTTACGTACTCCCGTGGCTTCCCCGGAGTTAATGGTTGTGTAGGTTTTAGAAAGTAAGAGATACTTTGTAGTAAAAAGTGTCATAGAATAGCAACATGTATAAACCGGTTTAGTTTTACTAGAATTAGAAAGTATGTTATTGACTGCAAAAGAATAGTTTGACTCCAGAATTTGGTTTCCATTTGATATATATGAGCATGTTTTCCACCTCAAAGTAGAAAAGTAAAGGGGGTTTATGAGCTTCCCTTGTAAGTTAGAGGGTTGAACTTGTACTTGTAGTAACTTAGATTTAGATGCCTTAAGGATTCCCTAAGTAAGTTTGTTAAGTTGGAAACAAGTTTAGAATAGTTGAGGAGTTGATAGTGTAATTAGTTGAAAGTGGATGTTGTACACTAGAAGTGGTTATCATTCTAAAGTAGTACCTCTAACAGAAAAGTTTTCAGGAAAGAGTTGGTTAGATCAGAACCCCTTCTTTCATAGCCAGAACCTTCTTGTTTGTTTGTTAGATAGCTACATACCGGTTTGAAAGTTACTTTATTTGTATAATTAACCAAGTTTAGGGTGTGTTTCGCAAAGTTGGAAAAGTTAAGGGTAGAAAGTGAAAATATGAATTTAGGAAGGATTGAAATAGATAAGTTGAAAACTAGAGTGGTTCAATTGAAAATAAGGCCTTTTACTAGAAACATGATTCTAGAAGTTAAAAGCAATTAAGAAAGATCAAAATCAAGTTTTTAAAATAAAGTTTGAATAAGTTTGAATGGTTTATAAAATTATTTAAGATCTAGGATTTTAACATGTTAATCATGATTATATCAAACTAATTATACCAAAAATCGTTGCTTTTTATCAAAAACTTAAATAGGCGAAAAGATTGCAAAAGTAAAACCTGGACAGATTCTTGACAGATTTCGCACTGATTTTGTTTTGGCTGTTTGAGGATCGACATCTTGGAGTTTGAATGAGTTCTTTACATGGTTGAAATCCTGAGAGTCAGAGTTTGATTTAAAAAAAAGAACCATAGAAAAAGGTTTCGTTTTGAGGGAGATATGGCCTCCCGAAGCCAGGTCAGTGAATCTGTCAAAATACGAATTTTGATGTTCTAGAGAAA
Source organism: Smallanthus sonchifolius (assembly GCA_023525975.1). NCBI lineage: Eukaryota > Viridiplantae > Streptophyta > Magnoliopsida > Asterales > Asteraceae > Smallanthus > Smallanthus sonchifolius. The sequence goes on along the minus strand of CM042019.1, from coordinate 20,974,069 downwards.
AGTTTTAATGTTTAAATGCTTAAATCAAACTTTGATCTTGCTTAGATCTATGATTATAAGATATAAGTGCTAGGAAATCACAGATCCAAGTTTGTTTTAAAGAGAAATTGCAAGAACTTTTGAATAGAAAGCATGAATTTGACAAGAACACAAGAAGAATTTACTTAAGAGCAGAAGAACGACTTGGACTCTTGAGGGAGGATGGATTTTCGAAAATAGCATCCTTTAGGACTTCAAAATTCACAGGAATAGGATGAATAAGAGGGTAGAAGGAGGGCTTATTTATAGGGTGGATTTAAGGGGGTTTATAGGAAAAGTTAGTTAGCTTTTTGGACTAGGATTGTAAAAGATGACGATTAGTTGAGATAATCTTATAATTTTTGAAAATTGTAGGTGGCATAAGGAATATTATATGGTTTAAATGATAGGAACATATATATAACTAACTAATCATAATGCTAGGATTAATTAGGAATTAGTTGCAAGAGGGGATAAGACTAATATTTGATCATAACTAGCATCAAAATTTTGAAATCTAGGGGTGTGGAATGGAGTTTACGACTATAGGTAACTAACTAATAATGCTAGGATTAATTAGGAATTAGTTGCAAGAGGGGATAAGACTAATATTTGATCATAACTAGCATCAAAATTTCGAAATCTAGGGGTGTGGAATGGAGTTTACGGCTATAATGGGGTTGGGAGGATTAGGATATAGTTAGTCAGTTGCTAAATGAAATTAGATTAGGATAAGTTTTAAATAAAATAATAGTTTTATTAATTTAGATAGATTTAAAGGTTTTTAATAGATTTAAAAATTTATTAATATAAATAATATATTTATTCACCTACAACTAATAATTTTCAATAATAATAAATAATAATAAGTAATTAGATAAATTAGACAATAATTAACCATCGTTTTTGAAATGTTAAAAAATAAACCCTAAATTTACATATGTGTAACTTTTGTCCTTAAAATTTTACTAAAGTCAAATAAAGTCACAAACTTTAATTGCTATGAATAAGATAGAATCTAGGACATTCAAAGTTATCATAAGTAGCAAGTTCTAGTATGAACACAAGAATCAATCATTGAGTCACAATAGGGTAAGTAAGCCGCTTTAAAGTGCAATAGAATACTAACTTTAGACTAGACTTAGTAGTTCGAATTGAAATGACATAACAATTAGTATGATGCACAAATAGATTCATAGCATTAGAATTCAATCAAGGTTACAATGTAAATCAACAAGACTTAGAATCAGACATAAAAATCAGGGATGTCACATCTATCTCCTTTTTTGTTTATAAAAAAATAAAGATTGAAAAATATATATTTTAACCAAATTGGTAAACAACTTGACTTATTGATCCCCTCTAGAATACTCTTTCAATAAAAATACTCTTTCACAAAAAAAAAACTAGACTTATTGAACGCCTTCTAGAACATGTTAATCGACCTACGACACTTAAACAAGAAAAAAAACTAGACTTATTGAACGCCTTCTAGAATATGTTAACGCCTTCACAATAAAAATACTAATAATTTTATAATTTTTTTTATATATGTTAATCGACCTACGACACTTAAATAAGAAATTTTTTTTCTGGTGCCTACCCTACACACCCTCAAAGCCTCGTGAATAAAAGTACACAAATAAATTTACTTGGAGTCGCAAATATCAATTTTGAGTTGGGTAAATTTGATTTTTGATAATATTTTTAATAATTTGCCTCTGCGGATTAGTAGGGAACTAAGGAATAAGGAATTAAGGATGACATTATTGGGCTGAAACCAAAACAAAAATCCAACAAATTTGGGCCCACCGCCTTCTACATTGTATGTGTGTTTCAAAAGAATAAAAGGTTGCAACAAAATTCAATGAGATAATTGAAGTTTTTAAGCATTTACAAAGAGATGTAGTAGGTGTGAGTAGAGGTTTAGTAGAGGTGCACAAATAACTGGTTTTTAAATCGAAACCGATTTTTAACCAAAATCGAAACCGATTTTTAATCAAAATCGAACCGGTTTTTAACCAAAATCGAACCGTTTTCCGAACCGGTTATTCAAGAACAGGTTTGTAACCGATCCAACACTATGTGGCACTTTCTAGAGTTACAAGTTGAGACGGGTTAAAACTTTTAATCTTAGATAAGGATGAAAAAATAAAATAAAACATCCAACGTTGTATCCAAAGAAATATTTACACATTTATGAATTATATTATGCATGGTTGCAGAAGTCGCTAGGCGGTGCCAGGTCGGTCGACTGTGGAGTTGTGAGTACTCGGCCTAGGCTGGGAGTACTCGGGGATGGTAAATTACAAAGAAGTTAATTTTTGAGAAAATATATACATGTCAAATAACATTAGTGTACTAATATTTATAATAAAATACGTGATTTATAATAAAATACGTGTGAAGAGACGTAAAAGCTCCACTTTGATAATAATTCCCTAATTCAATCAAGTACAAGCCCTGGATCCCTTTCATCTATGAGATCACCTTCTATTTATAGGATTTTTACATTCTCTTTCCTCTAACCGTATGATAGTGACATCCCCTTTCTTATTGGTTCTCTCTTCTCGTGGGCCCTCATGGTGGTTAAGAAGTTAGATTTCTTTCTTTTAGGCCCCTTATGTATAATACTTTCATTATACGTCGTCAAGTCCCCCTAGTCAATTTGATTTTATTTCTTCAAAAAAAATTAAGTTGACTAAATTTTTTTTTCTTCTAGGAAATGAAGAAACTTGACACGTGCGGGCAATGCTTCTTTCAAACCTTCCGTACGTCCCATCCATCAGTCCCGTAATCCTTCCTAGGGCGCCGCTATCTGACCGCTTGTCTTCTCTTCTTGTTTATAAAAAGGGGGGTAAAGCATTGTTGCCTTTTTACTCGTCTTCTACTTTGCCTTTTTGATTTCTCCTGAAACCTTGCTTCTTTAATTCCTTCCGATCTTGTTGATTTTTTTGACGAATGGGTGATAACGCCGACGTAGCTTTGATTCCCATAAATTGGAGCGTGGAGCGCTTCGAGAGGCTGAAAGCTTCATATGGAATCCCTAATGATTTGGAACCCGAGTACCCTTCTCGAGGAGGCACGGCGGCCAAACTCCTCCTGGCAAGATTACCTTATATGCTGACTTTTTTTCTGAGGCTAATTTCAGAGTTCCGGTCACCTCTTTTGTTATCGATCTCCTCCAGTTCTACAAAATTCACCTTTCCCAAGTTCACCCTCTTGGTATGTGCCGTATTAGGCATTTTGAGTTCTGATGTATCGCCTTGAAACAGGACCCTTCCGTCGCCATTTTTCATCATTTTTACAAGCTATATTTGAAAGACAGCTGGTTTTCCTTTTCTAAACGCCCCGGGGTGATTCCTTATGCCAAAGAGACCCCTCAGGGATTCTGGGGTTGGAAAGAGAAGTTTTTCTATATAAGTGCCCGGATGATTCCCGCTAGCATGCATATCCGGTCACTTCGTCTGGCTGTGGTAGACATTCCCCCCCAATCTGGATGCTTTTAAGAAAACTCCTGTTTTCTCTCTATTGACCTCCCGTCCCGCCGATATTCAGGAGATTCCGGAACATGCCCTTGTCGGTGTCGGCATGAGCCGGAACTGGGGAAGGCTTGATCGTGTCCCGATTTACTCTGTGGGAAAAGAACGTAAGTGTATGTTGTCTCACATTTCTCCTTGATAGATGGCGCTTTCTTTCCTGTATATATTATGTTTGTATTTACTGTGTTTTCCCTATTTCTCTTGCAGCAGTTGCTAGTTATTATGATGTACTTTTTCCGGATTCCTTTAAAAATCTTACCCGGACACATTTGAGTGTGGGACCGGGTGAAAGGAATGTTCTTGAAGTTTTTCATGAACGTTTCTTTTTTCCCCGTGCTAGTCTGCAAGAGGCTGAAGAGGTTCTAGTAACTAGTTAGTTGATATGCAATGAATGTTTGGTTGTTTCCTTCCTTTCTCTCCTGCTCTTTGTTTTAAATTGATGCATTGTTTCAGAAAGTCAAGAAGATGAACCTGAAGAGGTTCTAGTAAGGAAAAAAGCTTCTGGGAGTGCTTCCGGAGAGAAAGTACTTTCGCCCCAGAAGAAAAGGCGAAAGCTGACCGAGGCTTATGCCGCTGGAAAGAAGGCCCCCGGGAGCGAGTCCCGAAGGTGTGTATCCGTTCTGTTTTTCTTTGTTAAGTGTAAAGAATACTTTTCCCGATATTCTCCTTTCCGATGCTTTTTAGGCTTAAAAACTGGTGAAGGGGTTGCACCAACTTGCCCAGTCATCAAAACTGCTGTTAAAACCCCGAAAGGTCCTAATCTTCAACCTTCTGTCCCTAATGTCAAACCTTCCCCTGTTCCCAAGAGCATGCCGATGGGGACTCAAATCCCTTCCCGGGATAAAGGGAAGGAGAAGGAGAAGACACCGGCGGGAACTGGGGAGGTTCATTCCCCAAGATCTTCTTGTGTGCACACGAGCCAATCCGATTTTAGGATGCCCACCCAATCTGAGCCTTGGACTCCGGCAGATTCTAAATCCAAACATGTTCTTAACTAGAATATTTGTCAGGGTGACTGTTTGACAGATCCCCACTTGTGCCGGACGTTCTTGTTGCAAGCTTTTCCCCCAGCTGAGCGACTACGCCACTCAACCTGTTCCCCGGAAGTGTTGTCCGATAGAGCTGCTTTGAGCTGGGCTGAGAGTATGGCGGTTATGCCTGAGATATGTCGGCAATGGGATGAGGGTCGCATGGAAGTTGCTCATCTGAGGAAAGCTTTGGCTCAGAGAAATGAAGATGCGGGTACGGTGTTGACGCTCACACAGGAGGTGAAAAAACTGGATTGGTAATTGAAAGAGAGGGATGTCGCTCACTCAAAGGCCCGGGCAGAGTTTATTGAGGCCTGCTCGCGGACAAATAAAGAGCTTGAGAAACGTGCCCAAATGATCCGGGAAGCAAAGGCACGTTCCGAGGAGCTGGCACTTCAGGTGGTGGAGAAGGATGAGGAGTTGAAGGTGTCCAAGGAAAGGTTGGATGTTCTGGAGGGAAAGGTTGTGTCTTTTGAGAATGAGAGGGAGGGTTTTAAGGTGGAGAAGGCTAAATGGTGAAAGAGTTAGCTTTGTTGAAGGAGGATAGGAAGTGGTTGGTGGCGAAAGGATTTTCCAGGGTGGTGGAGGCAGTCAGGGGCAGTGACGAGTTTATTGATGGGGTAGTTGGTTTGAACGCAGCCGCGGAAGCGGCGGGTTATCATGATGGGCTAGCCGATGGGTTTCAAGCAGGGAAAACTGGTTTGTCTTTGGAGAGCTACCCTGGCTGGAGCCCGGGAGCCCAAAACATACTTACTTAGAGGTAAGATGCCTTTGATACTATGGAGTTCCCCGTAGTAGGTACTCTTGCCTCTTTGGCTAATCAACCAGATCTTAGGGAGATCAGGGATGTTCTTACTATTGAAGACTGACCCCTTTGTATTTTTATTTATCTTTTTTGGAGCCTGCGTGTCCTCTTACTTTTTGATATTGTAATCTTGTTTATGTACTTACTTATTTACCTTTGAATGCAAATATCCTTTTTATGTTTTTCATCTGTGCTTTTAAGAATATTTGCAATTTGTACAAGCTTTGTTATCATGCTGACTGTCTTGATCTGGTTTTGTACCGGGCACGGGGTCCGGTCTTATTCCTTGCGTTTTCTTTGTACTTTGCTCCGCCTTATAATGTAGTATGATTGTCCCCTTTTTGTGTTATGCTTTGCTTTATCTTTTCATAGTGCCGGACACGTGGCCGAGTCTTTTATGGTGCCGGATACATTGATCCGGTCTTTTTAAGGTGTTGGATTAAAATCCATTCTTCTTGGTACCGGACACGTGGTCCGGTCTTTATAGTGCCGGATACATTGATCCGGTTTTTTTTTGTTGGATTAAAATCCAATCTTCTTGGTGCCGGATGCATTGATCCGGTCTTTTTTAATGTTGGATTAAAATCCAATCTTCTTGGTACCGGATACATTGATCCGGTCTTTTATAGTGCCGGATACATTGATCCGGTCTTTTTTAATGTTAGATTAAAATCCAATCTTCTTGGTGCCGGATACATTGATCCGGTCTTTTATAGTGCCGGATACATTGATCCGGTCTTTTTTAATGTTGGATTAAAATCCAATCTTCTTGGTGCCGGATACATTGATCCGGTCTTTTTTAATGTTGGATTAAAATCCAATCTTCTTGGTGCCGGATACATTGATCCGGTCTTTTATAGTGCCGGATACATTGATCCGGTCTTTTTTTAATGTTGGATTAAAATCCAATCTTCTTGGTGCCGGATACATTGATCCGGTCTTTTTTTAATGTTGGATTAAAATCCAATCTTCTTGGTGCCGGATACATTGATCCGTTCTTTTTTTTAATGTTGGATTAAAATCCAATCTTCTTGGTGCCGGACACGTGGTCCGGCCTTTTATGGTGCGGGATACATTGATCCGGTCTTTTTTTAATGTTGGATTAAAATCCAATCTTCTTGGTGCCGGACACGTGTTCCGGCCTTTTATGGTGCCGGATACATTGATCCGGTCTTTTATAGTGCCGGATACATTGATCCGGTCTTTTTTAATGTTGGATTAAAATCCAATCTTCTTGGTGCCGGATACATTGATCCGGTCTTTTTTAATGTTGGATTAAAATCCAATCTTCTTGGTGCCGGATACATTGATCCGGTCTTTTATAGTGCCGGATACATTGATCCGGCCTTCTAAAAATGCTAGTTTGATTATAAAAACGGGTATTCTATTTATGTCTTTGAAAACATGCTCTTCTTTTTTGTTTCTTGGAAAACCATGAACACGGCCATAAAGATTACATATAACATTTCCTGAGTTGGGTTGCATTCAAAGTCCTGGGCACGTTAGTTCCATCCAATCTGGTCAAGGAGTGTGCCCCCTTTCCCAGGGATTCTTTAATTTGGTAAGGCCCTTCCCAGTTAGGACCCAACTTTCCTCCGGGTTCGGCCCTGCTGGCTTCCTTGTTTCTAAAAACGTATTCACCTGGGCGGAACTTGTGAAGTGCAACATTCTTGTTGTAGTACTTGGCCAGAACCTGCTTGTACTTAGCTTCTTGGATGAGTGCTTGCTCTCTTCTTTCTTCCAAAAGATCCAAGTTCAGTCTTAATTCTCGATCATTATCCCGACCATTTGTTGTAGCAATACGCATCGTTGGCGTGCCTGTAGGTCCAGATTTAATCGAAAGTCACTGATATGATCGATTTAACACATACACAGGCGGAAACTGTGTATATGGAGGTGAAATTGATAAACGAAACAGTGATGGTGAAGATAACCAGCTAACCACAGTATGAATCAACAATCAAAGGGAATGAAAATGTAAGAACACAGTGAATAAACAACTGCAGATTGTATTGATTCAAGCAAAATGTGAAAGAGAAAGTTCAGGGTTACAGCCGCTACTCTCACCCTAAACAATCTCAAACTAGGCTATTTATAGTAGTGACAGGTATCGAAACTATGGTCAATCGAAACTACTAGTTTCGACTGACCATTTACAAATGATACTTAGACCTGTCGAAACTACCATCTATCGAAACTACTAGTTTCGATTGAACAGACTCAATCGAAACTAAGTAGTTTCGATGGCCCAGACTTAACTAATTATAGAAAACTGAAATTACAATAATGAAATAACAGAAAGTAAACTAGTCTAAAAGTGTTTAATCATACAATAAATGACAACAACTTATACAAAATATATAACTCTACAATCTCCCCCTAAGCTGTTGCATTACTGTCTTCAGCTCTTCTTCAAGCAGCTGGTCTTTCAGATGTCCTTGGAATGAAAGGTTTGACATGGAGAGAGACAATCCTTTGATAGGCCTTCGCATCAGCTTCATCTTCATCGCTGTAAGCCTGAATGTGATTCTGGAAAAGTACTTCCAGATCTTTCGGTTGAAATTTTAACAGCTCCATTGGATCAAAGATGGTGATGTCTTCCTTGCCCTCACATTCAATAACTGCACTGCCAATGACTGGGTTATAGAACCACTTTCTGAAAGTTTGTAGTTGGACAGGTACAGATTTTGGAATAGTGATAGTCTTGTGTGTTTGGGCAGGCTTGTATCTTAGGAACACATATGGCTTTTTAGTTTTAGGATGAAACCTAGTCTTTGAGATCTTCTTCTGAGTTTTCCTAGGCTTCATTCCTTTGAAATCATTGTTGACTTGAGAATGCAGAAACTTCTCAAAGTCATAAGCCATCATGACCTTTCCAGGGTTTTGAAGTGGAAGTTTTGCTAAATCCCTAAGGTCATAGAAAGGAAGGGTTTGGAAGTTAGTCATATTTTTGAAGTGCTGAACTCCCCCTCTAAATCTCCTGATGATAAAGAGCTTCCTTTCTGCATCGTATTTCCATCCAATTGGAGGCCTTTTCAGTTCTTGATGCTCGGCTATCCACTCATAGGTTTTAGGAGTCTCTTCCTGAATGATCTTTTTAAACCAAGACTTCCTTGAAACAGGAGGTTCAGGTGCAGTTGAAGATTGATCTTGTGCTGGAGTTGTTTCAGATACTGAAATGGTTGGTTCAGGAATGATATCTTTGATGAGGTTAATCTGAACATCTTCTTCATCTGATAGTGTTTGTATCTCATCACCTTCTTCAGTAAAATATCTTGTTCGTTCAGTCTCTTTTTCTTCAGTGGTTAGAATTTCTGGATGAAGGTCATTATAGCCAAAGTTTTCAATGTCATCTAGAAGAGCATTCAGCTCATCATCAGATGGTATATCTTCTTCATCCAGAATGACAGTTTCAATATCAGGCATAGCTCCCTTCCCTCTTTTCCTTGCTTCTCTTTCTTTTGAATTGTATCCTGCTTCAGCTGCTTCAGCCAAAGCCTTGAATTCTTCATTTTGCTTTGATATTAGTTTCTGCTGTGTTTTAAGTTGGGTTTGTTGGACCTCAATTTGGGTATGTAAACCCCTAACTTCCAGCTTTAGGTCCTTAACCTCTTCCTGGACATTATGCAAATTATTTTTTAAGACTTCCATTTCTTCATCTTTCTTTTGAATTGTATCCTGCATTTTCTTCAGTTCAAGGCTTAGAGTCTTAACTCTTGGTACAGGAGAGGCTGAATCATGAGTTGGTGATGTGGGAGTAGTATGGATGGGTGATTGTTGTGGAGAAGTAGGAGGTGTAGGTATGAGTGCCTGTTGTGGAGAAGTAGGTGGTGTAGGTATGGGTGCCTGTTGTGGAGAGGTAGGTGGAGTTGGATGTGGGGATGGTTCTGGAGTAGTGAATGATGAATCTGACGAGGATGACAAATCCTCCAATCCAGTCTTTATCCTTTTAGCTCTATGGTCCTCCTCTTCAAAATCAGACCCTGATTCAATTTGCCTTTTAGAGGAAGATGCAAGTTGCTCTTTTCTATCATCTGAATCAGATTTGTAATAGTCTGATCCATAGATCCCTGCATCAAGAGTCCCACTTGACTCTGCAGCTTCTACTTCAACCTCCTGTACATCAGCTTCAGCAATGACTGCTGGCTCTTGAACTACTTGTATTTCTTCAACAAAGGGGGCCTCTATCACAGGCTCAAGAATTTGCTGTTCTTCTTCTTGTACAACAGGAATGTCTATATCGATTTTAGCTTCCAGCTCTTCATCTGATGATAAGTCTTCTTCTTCAAGGTCAGGATCAATGTCAGGAATGAACTCTTCTTCTTCTCCAATGACATGACCAAACAGGGGAATGTCAGCTATCGCCCTGTTGGTCCTTTTGCTGGTGCTTTTCATGTAGCTGAGAGTTTTGGCTATCATGTTATCAAAAACAAAAGTGTTTCCACCTTGTTGAATCTCTGGAAGAAGATGATTGATGATAATTTGTAGAAATCTAGGATATGCTAGAAATTTCTCCTTTACTGCTCCTGTTAAGTTATACTTCAGCTGAGTGAATATGAAACCAGAAAAGTTGTAGTCTCTTCCCTTTGTTAATCCCAAAATAGCTGATCCCAGAGTACTGTTAGCTGAATCAAAACCCCCTTTCCTTATTGATAGGCAGTGAATAAACACATGCACTCTATATCTCCAATGGCTAGGTAAAGAGTTCTTGATTATTTGACCATTCTTAAACTCATCAGGATGACCCATTCTTCTAAAGCATTCTTTCACATAGAAGATTGGGAACTCAACGGGTGCTTCTGGATTGTCATTTAACTGCAGTGCTTCTCTAACTGTGTCTTCAGAAAATAATACTTCTTGGCCATGTACGGTTGCCCTAATGTGCTGCACATTATCAATTGTTATTATCTCAGCAGTTTCCCAGAATTGTCTTATAGTTGCTTCAAAAACCGGCAGGTTGTGGCTGATGGCAAAACTTATGTTGGAGTTTGCCAGAAAATTTAAGACAGGAATAAATTCAGCAGCTTTCGGATCATTGCTATTAAGGAATGCACAGACATTGTGCCTCTTCACGAATACGAGATCCATACCTGTAAAATTCATCAATGAATAAAGGTTCTGAATATCGAAACTAAGTATTCCAACACTTAGAAAAAATCAGAAATCCTTACTGTCGAAACTAAGTAGTTTCGATAGAGAAGGACGTATCGAAACTAACTAGTTTCGATAGAGTCAAAAAGCCTTGATCAACACTTATAGAAACTCTGAAATCAACACTGTCGAAACTAAGTAGTTTCGATAGAGATGAATTTATCGAAACTAACTAGTTTCGATAGGGTCAATGAGCTTTGATCAACACTTATAAAAATTCTGAAATCAACAATGTCGAAACTAAGTAGTTTCGATAGAGATGAATTTATCGAAACTAACTAGTTTCGATAGAGAGATTAGGTCAAGTTTGGGTGTCGAAACCAGTAGTTTCGATTAAAAACCTTTTGAAAACTTTTTGAAGGAGTTGAACTCCTTTATCGAAACTAACTAGTTTTGAAACCCAAACCCCCTATTGATTCATTATACTCAGACAATATAAACAATTAAATGAAAGGTTTTAGAGTGGCCTGTGAATGACGGATATTCGTCTTACCGAAAGCGAGTATGATTTCTGCAAGAATACACATACAAAGTGAGTTCTCAGATGATAAAGATGTATGCAAACATGGATATGACAGAGATTATGAAGATTCAGTCGAACTGATTTTGAAATTTTGAAACTCTAGGTCTGTTGATTCGCAAGAATCATTCAAAAGAAATAGTGACTTTACCTGATGATGGAGACGCTGGTGACAACGGGAAAATCAGGTGAATAATCACTGATATCTTGCAACTCAGACCAAGGCTTGATAGGTTTGTGAGAGACGGAGAAGATGAATAGGGTTTGCGAAAAAAACAAGTGAATAAGAAGTGAAGAGAGGGATTCATTTATGCAGGCGTTTAAATTTGCGAGGAACAAAAGACAAAAATGCCCCTGTCGAAACAACTAGTTTCGATAGGGCAAACTAGTTTCGATATTTACAGAGTAGTTTCGATAGAGCAAACTAGTTTCGATATTTACAGAGTAGTTTCGATAAGGCAAACTAGTTTCGATATTTACAGAGTAACAGAAATAAGACTAACATATATACACAAGATATTTACACTTTTTCTTCTTGAAAAAGATTCGACATGAGATCAGATCTGGTCGGTCTCTTGAAACACTTCCTTTTGCAATTAACTACTGTGAGTCCCTGAAGATAGCTGATATTTGTGCAAAGTAAACCCGAACATTTGTTTGTATTTTGATTTCATGTGATTAAAAGGTACCATTTTAAGCACTATACAAGGTGTACCCCACATATTAAAATAAAATGATTTTGAAAACCTATCAATCCTCAAGAAGTACCCATTTTCATCCTATCATCTCTTTCTCATTAACCAAGGTACCGTCTTAGTAATGTCAAAGTACCACCAAAATAAAATAATATATCCAAGTGGATTTTGAAAATTAAAATAAAAAATATCCAAGTAGATATTAAAAAGGTACGAGCATTCTAGATCTTTGCGTAAGCAAAACAGAAGAAGTCGTAAAGTTATCCAAGCGGATAGAAAAATGTTGAACACCCGAGATCTTTGCGTAAGCAAAACAGACGGGGTCAAATCATCCAAGTGGATGGGAAAAGGATGAGCACCCGAGATCTTTGCGTAAGCAAAACATACGGGGTCATCGGTGGTAAATATCGTTATATTGACGGTCACTTGGCGTATGAATAGGAATCCAATACGTAAGCCTGTATCTGATTGAATTGGTTTTCTTAGATATAAAAATGGGTTAGATGTTTCAATAATGGGTTCAAACACACAAGTATGAGATATGTATTAGAGTTTTCACACTACTTACAAGTTTTAACCATATGTCGGGCCTACCAGCTATACCTCAGTAAACACCATCGCTTTTGGTCCATTCCATGTCCAAGAGATGAGATCAGACACTATCATTTCTCAAAGGTCAGATTCAATTCTTCCTGCAACTTAAAACCACTTGTAAGATTTTATACACAGCGATTGTTTTCAATATAATATTTCTCCCCCAAAAGAGTTGCGTAAAAACTGTGCATAAAAATAAAATCTTTTTGGAATTTTCTTTTGTCAAGTAAGCAGAATAATAATAAAAAATAAAATAAAATAAAATAAAATAAATACTATTCACACTATTTACTGAAAGTTGATCATTCCAAGCATCTCCACCAGTTGGGCGAATCTGGTAGAGTCAAAAGCCTTTGAGAAGATGTCTGCGGTTTGTTTGTGAGTTTTGACTTCAACAATTTGAATATGCTTCTTTTCAACACAGTCACGGATAAAGTGATGTTTGATTTCAATGTGTTTGGTTTTGGAATGCTGAACGGGGTTTTTGGTGATATGAGGAACGGCGGTGTTGTCACACAGAATTGGTGTCTCATGGAATGTGATCCCATAGTCAAGCATCTGATGGTGTATCCATCTGACTTGGGAACAATAGAGGGCTGCGGCAATGTATTCGGCTTCGGCGGTGGATTGGGAAACGGTGGACTGTTTCTTACATTGCCATGAGACAAGGCGGTTGCCAAGGAATTGACAACCTCCAGAAGTGGATTTTCGGTCTAAGTTGCAACCCCCGTAGTCTGAGTCTGAATAAGCCACAAGATCAAACAAGTCAGTTTTAGGATACCACAGACCCAATTTTGGCTTATATTTTAAATATCTCAAAATACGTTTTACAGCAGATAAATGAGAAAGTTTAGGATTAGCCTAAAAACGTGCACATAAGCACACTGCAAACATGATGTCTGGTCTGCTGGCCGTGAGATACATGAGCGATCCTATCATAGAGCGATATAGATGCGGATCAACACTTTCACCATCCACATCAGGAATCAAACAATGACGAACTTCCACAGGAGTTTTTACAGGGTGGGAATCAGCCATTTTGAACTTGGTCAAGATTTCTTTGACGTATTTTTCTTGATGGATAAGGATTCCTGACTCAGACTGATCAACTTGTAGTCCATAAAAGAACTTCATTTCCCTCATGGAGCTCATCTCAAACTTAGATCGCATCACTTCTTCAAATTCTTTGCAGAGACGGGGATTTGTAGAACCAAAAATGATATCATCCACATAAATTTGCACCATGATTGTATCCTTTTCCTCCTTCCGTTTGAACAATGTTTGGTCAATTGCTCCTCGTGTGAAACCATTCTCAAGAAGATGTTTTGATAAAGTTTCATACCACGCACGAGGTGCTTGGTGAAGACCGTACAATGCTTTGTCTAACTTGTAAACACGGTCTGGAAAATTAGGATCAATGAAACCCGATGGCTGCTTGACATATACTTCTTCTTGAACTTTGCCATACAAAAATGCGCTTTTGACATCCATTTGATGGACGGTGAAGTCCATGTAGGCTGCATAGGCGAGAAACATTCGGATGTCTTCCAAGCGAGCCACTGGTACAAAGACTTCCTCGTAGTCAATCCCTTCTTCTTGATAGAAACCTTGAACCACCAGACGTGCTTTGTTAAGAATCACAGTGCCGCCTTCATCCTTTTTGTTGCGAAAGACCCAACGAGTACCGATTGGAACTTTGTTCTTGGGTAGATCCACCAAATTCCACACATGTAACTTTGAGAATTGCTGTAGCTCTTCCTGCATTGCTTCCACCCAGCTGTTTTCTAGTAGTGCTGCTTTAATGTTCTTTGGTTCAGTTTGAGAGATGAAGCAGGAAAACATGCTGTTTTCAAATGCTTCACAGGCACTTCGGGTACTAACACCCACATTGAGTGGTCCAATGATGTTATTGGTGGGATGAATCTTGTGAATTCGCAGTTGAGGAATTGCATCTTCTTCCACGACTTCTTCCAAATTGGTAAGAATTTCAGCAGGAGGATCGGCAATGTCATTAATAGGATCTTCAGCAGATGATTGTGGTGCAACATCTACTGTTGGAATGGAGTTGTCTTCAACAGTTTCACTTGTTGCACCAGAACCGGAAGACTCCATATTAGATTCAGCATTTGCAACCACAGGAATTTTAACCTGAGCAGATGAGGAAGAACCTAGATCATTTAAGTTCCCTAAATTGTTCACGGAAAAATAAGGATTAGCATGAGTTGAGTAAATTGAGAAATCAGGAAGATTAAATGATTTAAAAACTGAATCAACGTCAAATAGCCAATTGGGACCGTCTCCTGCGTCCGTGTGATTATTTTCATGCCAATTGATATCAATGGACTCCAGCACTATTCTTTTCTGCTTATGATAGACACGAAAAGCACGTTGATTGGAGGAATAACCAACAAAATAACATTCATCAGCTTTGGCTTCAAACTTGTTGAGCTGATCTGAAGTGTTCAGCATCGTGCACACACACCCAAATTTTCTGAAGAAATCAATAACTGGCTTGCGCTTGTACATGATCTCATATGGTATCTTGTTGCAGCTTTTAGTGATAAGAACCCGATTTTGTACGAAGCATGCAGTGTTGACTGCCTCAGCCCAGAAAGTCACGGGAAGCTTAGAGTCAACAATCATAGTTCGTGCAGCTTCAATTAAAGTGCGGTTTCTCCTTTCAGCTACACCGTTTTGTTGAGGAGTACGAGGTGCACTAAATTGACGAGAAATTCCTTTGCTTTCACAGAAGGAATCAAGAGTTGCATTCTTAAATTCAGTTCCATGATCGCTGCGGATAGTCTTCACACTTAAACTGAAGAGGTTTTCAATTTGAAGCAGATAGGTCTTTAAAATCTCTGGCTTCTCATCCTTTTTAGCTAAGAAAAACACCCAAGTGAATCGAGAAAAATCATCTGTTACCACCAGACAGTATGACTTTCGTCCAAGACTCATGACACTCACTGGACCAAAAAGATCCATGTGAAGCAATTGGAGAGGAGAGTCAATGGAATTGGTGGTCTTAGGCTTATGTGAAGATTTGTGTTGTTTTCCCTTGGAACATGAAATACAGTGTTCCATAGGAGTGAAATCTTTGAGAGGTAATCCAGTGACTAGGTTGCCTCGAACCAGTCGGTTCATTGTTTTGAAGTTGACATGTCCCAACCTCTTATGCCACAGGAAAGATTCATCTTCGGAAGCCTTTGAGAGAAAACATGATTCAATTCCCGATGGGTTGTTCATATCCAAGCTGTATGTGTTGTATCTTCTGGGAGCACGCATGAGAATGAGTTCTTCCGGAATCACCACTCCCGGCTTTAAGATAAGACATTCTTTTGAATTGAATAAAGCACAAAAGTCCTTGTCACAAATCTGTGAAACACTCATCAGATTGTACTTTAACTGAGGAACATAGTTGACAAATTCCAGACTATTTACTCCATTTGATACTGTTCCTTGTCCTTTAATCTTTCCTCCTCTTGGGTTTCCAGCAAAAGCAACATACTCTCCATCAATCTGATGATAATCTTGCAGCAAGTTAAAGTGCCCAGTCATATGCCTTGAACATCCACTATCTACATGCCAGATATTATCGCCGGTTCTTCTTGATTGACCCTATACACAACGAACCATTTATACGTTTTGACCAAAAATGTTTCAATCAAGAGATTTTAGTGTCAGGATATGACATCTCATTGGAATCAGAAGTGCAACCATCCTTTGATGAAGCACGGTCATCAAATAGAACATTATTTTTAATTTTCCAAGTTCGTTTTAAATAATTTTTAGCATTTTTAATTCTTTTACGCCTAGATTTCCTACTGTGAGAAGAGTTAGGCAACACATATGAATTTAATGAACTTTGGGAAGGTGATTCTTCATTAAGATTTGCGGTTGTTAATTTACAACTTTTTGAAACATGATTTGAGGCACCACAACTAAAACAAACGTTTTTACAAGATATCTTAGCCTGATAATAATCATCACAAGATGAAGATGATTGTGATGTTGAGGAATCTGAACATGAGACGGTTCTTTCATCAATAACTTTGTCTTGAAGATGATGTGCTTCCTTTAATCTGAAAAATTCCATGTTGCTCATGGTTTCACGTGGTACATCATTCACAATAATTCCTGCACTTTTAAATTTTATAACACATGGCATAACATTCAAAGATTTAGGAACAAACGGCAAGGCATTTTGAAATTTAGAAACATCACATCCCAAACCCGTATGCTCAGCAGGCATAGAATCAAAATACAAGTTTTTAACGTGTTCACAAATATTTGGTTTTGACACGGACATATTATTACATTCATCTGACTCAAGTTCTTTTAAAATAGTTCTATCATTAGCACTCTTATCACAATCATCTTCGGACTTTACACAATTTGACTCTGCACAAGAAGCAAAACTGTCAGAATCAGAGGATGTAATATAATCATCAGGAGATAATGTGCAAACAAAAGGTGTAGAAACATGTGGAGTAGGCATATCAGCAAATTTCCCTGATTTAGAATAAGGAGGTGGATGAGAGCTATACCCAAGACCTTCTGTGCCTTTTCTATTAAATTGTTTGTCAATTATTCCAAACAGAATTTTCTGATCCATATCCATGTGATCAACCTGTAATTTGGATTTTTCTGCCTTTTGGACTCTTTCTGTTAAAATTGTATTATTAATGGTTTGAGTATTGAGTTGCACAATTAAAGAACGATTTTCACCAGAAATATCACAAATTTTCTTTAGGTAAAGTTTCTCATTTTTGGCCACAGAGTCATACATCACCTTAATGTGATTTCGTTCATCAATCAAGGCTTGATTGATGAATCTGTATTTTTGAATTTCATTTAAGCAAGATCTAGAATCACAAAGTTTAGAAGTAACCTCAGCAGGCACAACAATGAGATCCTCAGCTGGTTCAATCATGACACACTTGCCATTTTCTTCCACATCAGCCATCAAGGCTTTATCAGCAGCTTCCTCAGCTTGTTCTCCCCAATGATAATGTCCATCAACTTGGCACACAAGAGATGTGGAACTGGAAGTTGTGTTTGTCTTTGGAGGATTGGCAGCTTGTTTACCAGAGTAAATCTTCTTATCTTGCTGATCTTTGGAGGACGGCTCCTTGCAGTTTCTGGCAAAGTGACCCAACTGATCACAATTGTAGCATCTCACCTTCTTGATGTCAAACCCAAGCGTCTTTCCTTGCTTGAACCTGTCTATACCAGTCCTTTTGATAAATCTCTTGGCTCTTAAGGTCAACATGGCCATGCACCAATCAATGTCCATTTTCTCCAAATCATTAGGATTAATCTGCTCCAAGTCATCAGGTTGAAAGCTAACCGGTGTTAGATTTCCAGAGATCAGTGCATCATAGCACGACATGAAAGTAGTCATGATTGGGACATATTCATCAGGAATCATGGTGATAGTCTTTTGAGGAGCAGAGGAGCTGGTAGACTTAATTGCAGCAGCTGAAGGAGGAACATCAGTCTGAAAGTATGGGCTACCGAATGAGCTTGATCCAGCAATGAGAGCTGTGTTTCCAGACTGATTAGATGGGGTGACTGCTCCCTTCTTAATCTCAATTTCATAAGATTCAAGAATGCTATAGACTTCCTGTTGAGACAGAGCACTCAGATTCTCAGTCTTTTTGATCATGATTCGATACATATTCCATTCCTCAGGAAGAGAATCTAGGAGTTTCTTGTTCAGATCAAGAGTAGGGTACTCAACTCCCATAACCTTCAACCTTGTGACAATGCTTGAGAAACGGTTGATCAAATCAGATATTGATTCTCCCCTTACACTGCTGAACATAGCATATTGTTTCTTGATCAGATCTTTTTTGCTTTCTCTGACATCCTCACTTCCTTCATATCTTGTACACAGTGCAGCCCATAAGTCTTTGGCAGTTGTGTACTCAGCAAAGATGTTGAAAATATCCATAGGAAGAGCCATGGCAATAGTCCCATAGGCCTTGTTGTCTCGGGCAATCAAGGCAAGATCTTTCTCATCATACTCAGACACTAACTTAGGACGTTGAACATCAGCAGTGGTAGTTACGGGCTTGTGGGGACCATCGGTGATAGAATTTAACAGTGTATAATCGTGAAATTGAAAGAAAAGCTTCATTTTTTTTGTCCAGTCATCAAAATCTCTTGTGGACACAAGAACAGGTGGTCTATTTCCCCCAGAATGTTCTGTTGAGCTTGAAGTGGCCATAATGTTTTGAATTGAAACTAAAACAGTAACTAGTTTCGATAGGGAAAACTTCTATCGAAACAACTAGTTTCGATAGGACTAGTTTCGATAGACCAACTATTATCGAAACAACTAGTTTCGATAGGACTATTTATAGTAGTGACAGGTATCGAAACTATGGTCAATCGAAACTACTAGTTTCGACTGACCATTTACAAATGATACTTAGACCTGTCGAAACTACCATCTATCGAAACTACTAGTTTCGATTAAACAGACTCAATCGAAACTAAGTAGTTTCGATGGCCCAGACTTAACTAATTATAGAAAACTGAAATTACAATAATGAAATAACAGAAAGTAAACTAGTCTAAAAGTGTTTAATCATACAATAAATGACAACAACTTATACAAAATATATAACTCTACAGTGCCCATTTCGACTGGGATTACTGCTTCGTGGCCATAAGTTAAACTGAAAGGAGTTTCACCGTTGCTTGTTTTCGGGGTGGTGCGATGAGCCCATAATACACTAGGTATCTCTTCAACCCAAGAACTCCCTTTGGTTGCGAGCCTAGTTTTTATGCCCTTCAGCATGCTCTGGTTGATTCGTTCTACTTGACCGTTTCCCTGTGGGTGAGCGACGGACGTAAAAACTTGCTGGATCCCCATTTCCTCACTCCATCCGGCTAATGATTCGAACTGTGTTCCATTGTCACTTACCAGGTATAAGGGGAGGCCAAAACAACATATTATATAATCCCACACAAATTTTTTGATCTGGGTGGTAGTAATTGTTGCGAATGCCTTAGCTTCCACCCATTTGGTGAAGTAATCCACATCGACGATTAAGAATTTGACACGTCCGGGTGCTTCTGGGAATTGTCCGACAATGTCTATTCCCCACTTTTGGAAAGGCCATGCTCCAGTCACTGGTATGAGATCGTTCTTAGGCTTCAATGTTTTAGGCGCGTGCTTTTGACAGCTAAAACATTTCTGCAAGGTTTGTACTGCTGTGACATGCATTCCCGGCCAGTAATAACCTATGTTCATTAGCTTGGCCACCATCATCCTTGGGCCGGCATGCATTCCACATGAATCTTCATGCACCTCTTTGACCAATAGTTCAGCTTCCTTTTGACCAACACATCTTAACAAAGGCCCTAGGAAAGTTCTTCTATAGAGCCGGTCGTCTACTAGCTGATACTGTAAGGCCTTTGTTCGCAATTTTAACGCTTCTGCTCTATTTTCTGGCAAAGTTCCTTCCTTCAAATATGCCACCAAGGGCGTCATCCATGTCCAACCAACGTCCTCACGGTGACTAATTTCTTCTGTGCGAACGGAGGGCTTATCCAATGTTTGTACTCGTATTTCTTTCGCCAAGTGAGCGAACTGGACCGACGCCAATTTACTTAAAGCATCTGCTTTCCGGTTTTGACTTCGAGGAATATGCTTTATGCTACACTCTTGAAATTGCAACATCATCTCTTTAGTCTCTTTTAAGTATTCGATCATCATCTTCCCTTTGGCTTCGTAAACCTTATTCACTTGGTTAGCCACTAAGAGTGAGTCCACGTGTGCCCGGATGTGCTGGGCTTTCATGGTCGCCGCTAATCGCAATCCGGCTAACAAGGCTTCATATTCAGCTTCGTTGTTCGTGCTTTTGAATTTTAACTTTACCGCATATGTGATTTCCACCCCCTCTGGGCTAAGTAACATAAGCCCGGCCCCGAACCCTTCCATGCTTGACGCCCCATCAGTGTATAACGACCACCATTGAGGTGCTTTGATCTGTATTTCAGCTATAACTGGGTCATTGGTGATCTCCATCTCTCGCCCCTCCGGTATTTCTGCAAGGAAATCGACAATGACCTACCCTTTAGTGCGGTTCGAGGCTTGTATTCCAGACTAAGAGCTCCTAATTCAACCGCCCACTTGGCTAATCTTTCGGATAACTCAGGTTTTTTAACACTTGCTGGATGGAAAAATTGGTGAGTATTTCCACCGGATGGGCTTGGAAGTATCGACGCAATCTTCGGGAAGCATGGACTAAGGCCAGGGTTAATTTCTCTAGTAGGGAGTACCTTGTCTCCGGGTCTGTTAACACCCGGCTAACATAATAGATAGGAGTTTGCACACCTTTCCTTTCAACCATGAGGACGACGCTAATGGCCGCGTCCGCAGGTGCGATATATGCTTTTAACTTCTCTTCTTCTTCTGGTGCCGTAAGGGTGGGGAGTTTCACGAGGTACAATTTTAGCTGCTGGAAGGCCTCCCCTGCTTGGTCCGTCCGTTGGAACTGTGCTTTGTTGAGACAATTTTTCAGAGTTTGGATGAAAGGTAGAGATCTTTCTGCATGCTTAGCCAGAAATTGATTTATTGCCACCAAACGTCCATTCAATGCTTGCACCTCCTTGATGGATGACGGGGAAGGATTCCGGGTGATAGCTGAAACTTTTTCCGGATTTGCCCGGAAACCTTCCTTGGTGACCATCACACCGAGGAATTTCCCTTCCTCTACTCCAAACGAACATTTCCCCGGGTTTAACATTATTCGGGATTCTTTTAACCTTAAAAACGTCTCAGCGATGTCCTTTAGGAGATTTGTTTCATCATGGCTTTTGATGACCAAGTCGTCAACATAGATCTCCAAATTGTTACCAATCTGAGGCTCGAATACTTTGTCCATGAGCCTTTGGTAAGTGGCCCCTGTATTCTTTAATCCAAACGGCATTTTTGTGTAACAAAAGGCGCCGATATCGGTGATAAAAGCTGTTTTCTCTTCGTCGTCTTCGGCCATGGGAATCTGATGATAGCCTTTGTAAGTATCCAAAAAACATTTGAAACGAAAAGGGGCTAACGAGTCGATTTTCAGATCAATTTCTGGTAAGGGGTAGACGTCTTTAGGACATGCACTATTTAGATTCTTGTAATCGATACACATACGCCAGGTACCATTTCCTTTCTTTACCATTACTGGATTGGCGATCCATGAAGGATAACGAACTTCTCGGAGGATCCCCGCGTTAACCAGATCCCGGACTTGATCCACAATTGCCCTGCTTCTATCCGGGCCCATCCTCCGTCGTTTTTGAGTTACCGGGCTAGCAGATTTGTATACATGTAGGCGATGTTCGGCTAATTCCCGTGGAACTCCCTTCATATATGCCGGTTTCCATGCAAAAACCTCTATGTTGTTTCGTAACAACTGCTTCAAACGGTCTCGCCCTGCGGTGGATAAGGTGTGTCCAATGGTAATTATCTGTTCCGGGTATGCGGGGTTCATAATCCACCTCTCTGGTTCATATGTACTTTTCACGTGAGTGTCAAAATGATCTTTACACGAGGTCCAGCTGGTTTGTGCTTGTAATACTTCCATGATTTGATCAGCATACACCACCGCTACTCCCTTGGGCGTTGGGAATGTGATAGCGGAGTGGACAGTGGACATGACTGCGTGAATAGACGCCAAACCTGGTCGTCCGAGTATCAAGTTGTTTTTTGAAACAGCCAGGATTACTATGAAAGTCATGAGGACCGTACGGATTTTAGCGCCTTCTTCTAGGGTCATTGGTATTGTGAGTTGTCCTAAAGGGACCACGGATTCCCCGAAAAACCCTATGAGATCGATGTCGGTAGGTTCCAAGGTATTTTGATCTTCCATATCCAAACGTCTGAAAAGCTGCTCATACATGACGTCCATTGAAGCTCCACTGTCAACTAAAATCCGACTGATGCGGTAATCACCTACTAATGCAGTGATTACTACTGGACTGGTGGACGAGGCACCCCTTTGAACAGTCGGGAAAGTAAGCGGTTATTCCATCCAGGCTTCCAGTCGCGCCCCCGCGTTTATAACCCCGTGAGCTTGATGACTCCTCATTCGATATCATGCATAAGTCACGCACCGGTTTTTTGCCTGCATTCTTTCTTCCCGGCGGTCCTGCATGAATTTCTTTTAACAAATGGGAAAGTTTGCCGGTTTGTATGGCCATGTCAATTTGTTTTTGTAAATGCCAACAATGATCCGTGTCATGCCCAGTGTCTTTGTGGAAATCACAATACCACTTGGGATCTCGTACGGACTTTGGGTTAAGAGGTCGCTGGGGTTCTAATGTTATTTTTTCTGTTAAAATAACCTCCCGGGGGCTTTTGACCAACTTGTTAATCCACGCAACTCCCCTGCTCTCCAGATTATCCTTAAACCTTGTGGAGGTATTGACAGATCTAACAGGTTCCGGGCGGGTGTACGGGAGAGGCCTCGTCCATGTACTAGGTCCCCGAAAACGCTGAGTCTGTCTGGAGGGGTGTGGCTGTCTTCCCGTTCGATCGCTTCGCTGATCCTTTTTATCATACTCATGAGCACTCCGGACGGATCTTTCTGCCCGGACGAAGGCACGAGCAGCAGTCATCAGTTCTTCGATGGTTTTTGGTAAACCGTCCCGGCCATGGAGCCTACGGATGAGCTCATCATGTCGGATGCCTTGAATGAAACCTGCGATCATTAAATCCTCCCCTGCCCCGGCTATTTGCAAACTTTCTTTGTTGTATCGGGTAATGAAATCTTCCACCGATTCCCGTCTTGTCTCCGGATGTGAAGTACTTCTGTCTTGTCTTTCGTGTGTCGTTTTTGCTGACTAAATTGTTGCATGAATTTTTCCAAGAATTCATCAAAACTGTCGATCCGGCCTATAGGTAAACTATCGTACCAAAGGCGAGCTGTCCCGACCAAGGTTTGAACAAACATGTGACACCATTCATGCAGGGCCCATCTCTCTACCCCGCCAGCACTAACAAAAACATTGATGTGATCATCCGGATATGTGGTACCGTCATATTTCCCAACTGCGGATGACATTTTTAACTTACGAAGTATTTCTGCTTGAGCTATTCGGGGTGTGAACTTAGATTGTGTTAACAAAGCTGTTGGTCGGTACGGGCGATGGATGTCCACTAGAGGAGTATTCCCGGGTACAGGTATGAGTGCGGGAGGAGGTCCCTGTGTGCTGTACGGATGGGTGAGAGGAACGGACTGCCCTCCGGCGAGAGATCCGGTAGTGCATGCAGCTGTAAATCCCCCTGGTGTGACATAAGCGGTTTCCTCAAATGTTAAACGGTTCCGGAGTTCTACCAGGCGTATTTCTTTCCAAAATTGCTCGTCCATTCGGGCCCGGCGCTATTGTTCCATCCACCATTCGTTACCTGCGAGTAATGGCGTGGTGTAAGGGAGAGATCCGGTAATAAGCGGGGAATTGGAAACGGGAAGGGGAGGTATTCCAGCAGTGGTTGTAATGAGTTGCGGTAGATTATAAATGGGTATACCAGATGTGGTGATATGTGGGAAACTGGGAGGTATTGCAGGTTGTGGGAGGTCTCGGGTAACTTGGGTGGGAATGGTAGTTGGGATTAGAGGCGGTATGGGGGATGAAAAGACCGCCTGCGAAGGCAACGAAGCAGGTATATTAGTATGCAAAGTGTGAAGATGAGATGCTGCTACTGCTGCTGGCAATACATCTGCTGGATGGTTTTGAGCTTGAGCCAGACGTTCCTTCAACGAAGAAATCATAGGAAGACCAGCTTGAGACTGTGAATCTCCTGTTGGTGCCCCTGTGTTTGTAATGTGATTTCTCTCCTCATCGGATTCATAATCTGATTGTATGTTATCCATTGCAAGCAAAGAATGAATTCAGGATACCGTTGTAACTATTGTTCTTCCGGGATGGCGCCAATGAAGAGACGTAAAAGCTCCACTTTGATAATAATTCCCGAATTCAATCAAGTACAAGCCCTAGATCCCTTTCATCTATGAGATCACCTTCTATTTATAGGATTTTTACATTCTCTTTCCTCTAACCGTATGATAGTGACATCCCCTTTCTTATTGGTTCTCTCTTCTCGTGGGCCCTCATGGTGGTTAAGAAGTTAGATTTCTTTCTTTTAGGCCCCTTATGTATGATCCTTTCATCATACGTCGTCAACGTGAATATCAATATAAATAAAAAAGATACATATACATGTTCAAATACTAAAGTATTTTAAAAATTGATATTCATTCTTTAATATTATAGACATAGTAATCATTTAATTCTCGTCTTCCAATGTATCTCCGTGAAAAACAAAGAAAATCCAACAAGAATCGGTGAAAAACAACGAAAATCGGTGTAAAACAGCGAAAACCAGAGTTGACCCGAGTTGACCCGAGTTTGACCGAGTTGGATCAATTCCGAGTAATGATAACCGAGTTGAAGAAAAGCATCTCGGCACCCTACCGAGGACCGAGTATTCGCCGAGTACAAGGCCGCCTAGGCCGAGTTTTACAACACTGATATTATGTATTTTTTTCATTTCATATTGTATAGTTTATTCTGCCCCATGTAATACACGAGTTCTAACACTATTATACATTATAAAAAAGAAAGCAACGTCGCTTGAACAACTTGTACATCTTGCATGAAATATTGTACACAATGCCGGCCTTTGTGGGGTGCCCAATGGGTGACCGCACAGGGCCCGGTCTCTCGAGGGGACCAAATTATTAATTTTTTTAATATATTTTATATATTATTTTTTCTAAACAAAAACATAGAAAGTATAATAACCCGATTATATTTTAAAACCCAATAAGTTTTTTTTAAAACTAACCCATCATCTTTTTATCTCAGTAAGTTTTAAACCCAATTACATTTAAACCCATCTAACGATTTAAACCCAAATACCCAATTACATTTAAGTTGTCACACCCGTAACACAGGACAGTCTTCTAACTAGAGTAGTACCTCCAACATATATGTTCCCAGGTAAGAGCGACGGGTCCAGGAGAGATTTAAACACCGCTTTTTCCTAGACAGAACATTCCGTTTGCCAGATAACTACATACCGGTTGAAGTTCGCCTTCTAGTTACTGTGACGTTTGATACCAAAAACACACAGCGAAAGACTTAACCTCATAACTTATTTTATTTCATAACATAACGTTTGTACAATAGGGACTGACTAGCAAAATATAACATAAACAACTCTGGACTTATAGCTCACGAAGAATCATGCCATCCACTCAGGCCTTATGGTCACTTAGCGACCTGCCCTGAGTCATCCCTATATCCAACATATGTACATCATCTAGAATGCCAACTACAAGCTAGGGTTCACCTGTGCTCAAAACATTTGAAAACATTTTGGATCAGCATAACGCTGGTGAGTTCATAAACAAAATCATATTTACAGTTATCTTTGATACAGGGATGAAGTCCCCTCATGGGTCTTACAACCATCCCCTCCAATCCATCACCCAGTAACCTCTTCTTTACTCGGGTTCTGAGTCTACAACATACATATATACAGAGACCTTCCGGCGCGCTGGTCCCATATGTACCAGATCTCAAAGAAGAGGATCAGTCTTGTCCCTAGGTCCCACCCCAATAATGGCCATAATAAGTACTTATTATAGGATATATGCACGGATAGTATTGAGATCTCAGATAAAAATCATTTACAAAACATTTCATAGAACACAGTTCAGAGGAACTCACCTCAAGCAGAACCTACTCCTGTAATGAATATAATAATCAACACTTCGACAGAACCCTAGATCATATCCGATATTATCATAATTAACATCCCTATCTTAGGTTTACAAGAAGGAACCTCATGGTGTTTAGAAACCTTACCTCGGCGCTGTCTATGACAGTTTGCGGACGAATTGCGAGAAACCGGACTTTCGAGAGCGGACCAGAACCTCGGGGCTCGACCTACCAGAGCTTAGCGTGTGTTAGTGAAAGTGAGAGTGTGTGCTAAGGTCTAAAATCGAGCCATCTATTTATAGGCTGATTTTGGTCCATATCGGACCGATATGTAGGGGGATATCGGTCCGATATCACCCTGTATGCGTCAGCCCTACACGCGTTGCCTTCCTATTGGACCCGCCTGATTCTTGCGGCTAGCGGACCGTTATGGTCCTGGATAGCGGTCCGTTATCGAGCCATGCGTCAAAATTCAACCGATGAGTTATAGGACACGTGTCAACACCGGTTCATGCCTTTGTCAACACATATCAGACCGATATGTATCGGATGTCGGTCCGACATCTGTCCATTTTCAGAATTTTCACTTTTAGTCCTCCATCTTTGGAAACTTGCAGTTTAACCCCTGAACTTTGTCTTTTGATACTTTTAGCTTTTATTTGACTTGGGATTTATCCGGATGTTTCAAATCTCCCCTCCTTAAAAAAATTTCATCCTCGAAATTTAAGATCATTCAAATAAATGGGGATATTTAACTTTCATCTGTTATGTTAATTCCCAAGTTTTGTCGGCACCTTTCCGACCTTGCCACTGTATTAGTATCATTGGTATAGTTTTCTTTCTTAGGTTTCGATCTTGGGTTCCTAAGATCTTAATAGGTTGTTCGGTGAATTGGAGTTTGTCATCAACTTGGATATCATCTAATGAAATTGCTTGATCAGGGTCTGCTAAGCATTTACGTAGACATGACACGTGGAACGTGTTATGAATACCTTGCAATGCTTCAGGCAACTTAAGTTTATACGCTACTGCTCCAACTCTTTCTATTAACTTGTAAGTCCCAATATACCTTAGCCCTAACTTCCCTCGTTTCCTGAAACGCACAATACCTTTCCAAGGTGATACTTTCAACATCACACAGTCACCTACTTGGAATTCTAACGGCCTTCGTCGTCTATCTGCATAACTTTTCTGTCGATCTTGTGCAGCTTTCAATCTTTCTTTGATTTGGACTATCTTATCAGTTGTTTCCTGTAAGATTTCTGGTCCAGATAATTGGCTATCTCCAACTTCAGTCTAACAAATTGGAGTTCTGCATTTCTACCGTATAATGTCTCAAACGGTGCAGCCTTTATACTTGAATGATAGCTGTTTTTGTAAGAAAATTCTATTAAGGGTAGATGATTATCCCAGCTACCTCTAAATTCTATTGTACAAGCCCTTAGCATATCCTCTGGGGTTTGAATTGTTCGTTCACTTTGTCCGTCAGTTTGAGGGTGATATGATGTACTCATATTAATTCGAGTTCCCAACTCTTTTTGGAAACTAGTCCAGAATCTGGAAGTGAACCGACTATCTCTATCAGAGATAATAGATAGCGATATACCATGGCGGCTCACAATTTCATTGATATAGAGTCGAGCTAGTTTATCCATTGAGTAGTTCTCACTGATAGGAATAAAGTGTGCAGATTTGGTTAATCTATCAACCACGACCCAAATAGCATTATGCCCTTTCTGGGTTTTCAGTAGTTTCGTGACAAAATCCATAGTAATCCTATCCCATTTCCATACAGGTATCTCCAACTGTTGTAGTTGACCTGCGGGTTTCTGATGTTCAATCTTGACTTGAAGGCAAGTTAAACATTTTTCTATATACTGAGCCACGGATCGTTTCATATTCGGCCACCAATAATGAGTCTTCAGACCTTTATACATCTTATCTACTCAAGGATGTATTGAGTATTTGGATTTATGAGCTTCATCCATCACCTTTGCTTGAATTTCTCCAAGTTTAGGAATCCAAATTCTATTTCTAAATCGTAGGATTTCATTATCGCCTTTGGTTAGTAATTTCTCTTTACTAACCATGCGCTCTTTCTTGATGTTATCTTCTTGGAGTGCTCGGGTTTGAGTTTCCTTGATCTGATCCATCTAGTCTGTCTTGATTTCAAATCTTAAGGCTCTTATCTTAATAGGCTTGATTCTCTCCTTCCGACTTAATGCATCTGCTACAACATTAGCTTTCCCGGGATGGTATTTGATCTCACAATCGTAATCATTAATGAGTTCCATCCATCTCCTCTGTCTCATATTCAATTCCTTCTAATTGAATATATGTTGGAGACTTTTATGGTCTGTATATATCACACACTTAGTACCATACAGATAGTGTCTCCAAATCTTTAAAGTAAACACTATGGCACCAAGTTCAAGATCATATGTGGTATAGTTCTTCTCATGAACCTTTAGTTTTCGTGATGCATAGGCTATTACTTTTTCTCGCCGCATCAACACACAACCTAGACCAATTCGGGAAGCATCACAATAAATGACGAAGTCATCATTCCCTTCAGGTAATGCTAAGATCGGTGTTGAACTAAGTTTCTGCTTAAGGGTTTTGAATGCCTGCTCTTGCTTCTGACTCCATTCAAACTCTACTGCTTTCTGAGTTATAGTAGTTAATGGAGTAGCAATTTTGGAGAAGTCTTGTATAAACCTTCGGTAGTATCCGGCTAGACCAAGAAAGCTTCGCACCTCCGTTGGTGTCTTTGGAGTCTCCCACTTCATAATGGCTTCAATTTTGGCTGGATCTACTTGAATTCCCTGGTGATTTATAACATGCCCTAGAAATTGTACCTCTTGTTTCCAAAATTCACATTTGGACAATTTAGCGTACAATTTCTCTTCTCTAAGAGTTTCCAGGATTATCTGAAGATGTTTGGCATGTTCTTCTTGAGTTTGGGAGTAGATAAGGATATCGTCTATGAACACTATAACAAATTTGTCCAAGAATGGTTTACAAACTCGGTTTATTATGTCCATAAATGCTGCGGGGGCATTAGTTAGACCAAATGACATGACTAAGAATTCATAGTGTCCATATCGGGTCCTAAAAGCAGTCTTAGGTACATCTTCTTCCTGTACCTTTAACTTTTGATATCCTGATCTAAGATCAATCTTCGAGAAGTATTTAGCTCATTGCAACTGATCAAACAAATCATCTATTCTTGGCAATGGATATTTGTTCTTTACGGTGAGCTTGTTCAGTTCTCGATAATCTATACACATCTGCATGCTTCCGCCTTTCTTCTTTACAAACAATACTGGTGCTCCCCAAGGTGCAGTACTTGGACGTATAAAACCTCTGTTTGATAATTCTTGAATTTGCTTCATCAATTTTTTTTAACTGGTGGTAGACCAGGTAATTCTTCTGGAATGAGTTCGATTCGGAATTCAATTTGTCTAACTGGTGGTAGACCAGGTAATTCTTCTGGAAATACATCCGGGTGATCGCATACTACCGGAATGTCCGCAATTTGCCGTTCGGATTTAGAGTCTAAAGCATAAACTACGAATACACTACATCCTGTATTCACACATCTCTTAGCTTTGGCTACAAATATTGTTTTAGTCTTATTCTCATCACTATCGCATTGTATCAACATAGACTCTCCATTAGGCCTACAAATTCTAACAGTCCGTTGATCACAATCGATCTAAGCATGTCATTGGTTTAACCAATCCATTCCAATGATAACATCGTACTTGGTCGTACTCATTGGCATCAATTCAGTTACTGAATTCTCGTTGCCCAGAGTCATCTTGCAATTCGCATACGATTCGGTTATCCTAATTTGCTCACCACTTGCCGTCTCAACTACGTAAGCACGCTCAAGTGAAGTTGGTTTCATGCCTAAATACATACTAAAGGCATCTGAAACAAACTTCTATTCGCTCCCATATCAAACAGGATTTTAGCATAAATATTGTTAACTAGAAACGTACCAGCTACCACTTTGGCATTTTCGTTTCTCTTTCTTTCACCTATCACAAACACTCGACCTTTAGCCCCTCCTCCGGGCTTCTGCGGTGCAGGTTTGGTACAATTCCTTGCTTGATTTCCCATTTCATTACAATTAAGACATCTAAGAGATGGACAATATGTTGCGGTATGCCCCGGCCTCTGGCATTTATAGCATCTTGTCTCTTGAGAGTTTCTCACCAGATTGTTTCCCTTTCTCCTAGGGAATTTGAAATTCCTTGGTTTAAATCGATACATCAGCTCCTCACTCTTTGTCTTTGTTTCTATTGGTTTCACCTCAGCCGCTTTTTCGGCTTTATCCTTGTCTTCTTGAGCTGCCACATCATCGTAAATTGTGGCACACAATGATAGAGCTGCATCCATGGTTGAAGGTGTAGAGGTTTTCACCAAGGTTCGTACCTTCCCTGATAAAGTGCTTGATTCTCCTAGGTTCGGGTATCACTAGATGTGGCACCAATTTCGACATCTCATCAAATTTTGTCGCATACTCCTGATGCGTCATTGTTCCAGCCTCCGGACGCTGAAACTCCTCTTCAATTTTATCAAGCTCGTTCTGGGGACAAAAACGTTGTAAAATTAATTCCTTAAACTCGTTCCACTTCATGTTTTCCACCGCATGTTCCCCTTTACCTTGCTTCACAGATTCCCACCAATCTAATGTAGTGGTTTCCAAGGAATTGTAGCGAAGTTGACTGCCTGATCGCTTCTGCATTCACTAAGCTTGATCACAGCTTCCATTTTGGTGATCCATCGCGTAGCATCAATGGCTCCCTTCTTACCATCAAATGGCTTGGTTTTGTGATGCGTGATATTATATATATTAATTTTACCAAGTTTTAAATGTAGAAATGGACTCACAACTAAATCACACGCTTACGGCAAGTGCACCGGTCGCGCGTAGTAAAGACAGCAAGCCCTAGTTATCGAATCGTGGACACAAAAGGTGGCAGCCCTCGATACTGAACCTCTATTAACTCCTGACCGATGTAAAACGTGTGATTATCTATTTTCTTTCTTTTTATGTATTTAGAACATGCAAATTAGCAACTAAAATTATCGACTCGACCAAAAGCTAAAAGACACGGTAAACACAAGATAAGAACGGATAAAGATACGAGAAACTAGAGAACACTAGAAATACAAAACACACTAGGACTCAAAAGAAGATCAACTATGGTATAAACACTACCTAGACCAGTAATCCTATTGACTGACTCAACTGCTTTCGGGACAACTGACTGTATGACACCGGTTCTAAAGATAGAATGACTCGGGAATCACTAAAATATGCAGGATCTCCTCTCGGACTCACCTACACACCTCAACTATCCTAAGGGTCGGATTAAGTTCACCGGGAAGGAATTGGATTTCCTCTCGGACTCACCAAAACCTAGAATACCACTTACTCGAAAACGGCTTCACCTCTCGGTCTCAACCACTCTATTCTCACAGGCTATCCTAGAAAGACCTAAGAGCAAGGAGTAAACTCCCAAAATACTGTTTATGACACGAAATTGCAAATGATAAAAATGACTCGGACAATTCACTCTCATGCAATTGCTACCCAAACCGCTAAACCAAGAGACAACCCGAAAACCTATCTCCTCTCAGACTCAAGATTGGTAAAATACTGACTTTTATGACCACACAAACCTGCTACAACGATTGGCCTAACCGTCTACATCACAAACACCAAGTATATGACCCGAAAACCCGAAATTTTACCCAAAACACACAAAGTATTCAAATAAAACTTCAAGAGCAACAAATTCATGCAAGATCAGTAGCAAATCAATACTTAAACACATTCATAACCATTAGATCAGAAGTCTTTACAATAATATCCGTCATACGATCAAATAAAACCCGAAAACAATCAAACCATGTCAATATTCATCCTAATCTAGATAGATATGAGTTTAGCTACTCATAATACTTAAAAAAAAACCAAAGCATACTTGAAACATGTTTAGAATTCGAAATAAATAAATGAAATAAGAAACAGAACGCAAAACCGATGTTTTCAAACCGAAAAGATGCAAATTCTCTCATTCCAAATGATCTCTAGCACCAAATCTTGGATCCTCAGTGCTCCCTAGTATTCTTCTGCAGCAATAAATCGATCCCCTCCAAAGAAAAACGACCAAACCTTTTAAAAGATGTGAATTAGGGTTTTCTGCCTGACTGGAAGCATGTCGGACCGACATGGGGTGGGATGTCGGTCCGAGTAGGGCTGAGGCAACCCTCAATGATTACGGCTCAATTATTAAGCGATGATTGTGTCTTCCAAACGCGCGTCGGACCGACATTGTAGCAGAAGTCGGTCCGACTTCTGGTGAAATTCATAATCACTTTATTCTTTTCTTGCTTAACTCCAACTCTTTATTCCCGCTTCTATCCGTCACTGATTCTTAGACATAAATCCTTCAGTTTATCATCTAAACTTGCATTTTCACCAATATTCTGATTAAGTAAAAATTCTCTTTGATTTTAACTGATAAAACCGAATGAAACTGGTTAAAACAAGCATAAAAACATATGTGTTTTATAATACATCAAACATTCTCACACTTAAAGTTTGCTTGTCCCTAAGAAAAGCCCCAAATAATACATCCAACCCTGCAATCGCTCAAACACAAGAACCTCAAGTTAAAACCAGAAATAGGCCACGAAATCCACTAACAACGAACCACTTCCCAAGATTTACAAAGGTCAATAGATTTACAATTCAACCAGTCTATATGAGACCTAACTTTTTGAAAACATGGGTCTACCTACTCAAGTCTCGCTTTCTTTCAAGCTCTAACCTCGCATAACTTGCACCACTCACAAAAGTTCTCTCTACTCGGTTTATTTCTGTGACTAGCAAAAACTGTGCCAGTACCTATTCTAACTCTCAGACC
Organism: Smallanthus sonchifolius; assembly: GCA_023525975.1. Taxonomy (NCBI): domain Eukaryota; kingdom Viridiplantae; phylum Streptophyta; class Magnoliopsida; order Asterales; family Asteraceae; genus Smallanthus; species Smallanthus sonchifolius. The sequence continues at coordinate 20,941,041 of CM042019.1, read as the reverse complement.
CACCAATGAAATGCCTAAGTCATAGGATTGAGAATCAATCAAATCAAACAGGTCTTAAATAGGGTTGTAGTGTTAGGCTGGGGTTCAGGGTACGGATAGGGAATGTTAAGTGGCTAATCGTGAAATCGGTTCGGACTAAATAGAAAACACAATTAAGAACCAGACTAACTACAGGGAACCAGACTTCATCATGAGAATCTTTGATTCTCACACTTATTTTTTTGAAACACTCTATTTTTTTTCTTTTTGATTTTCTCATAACTTTTCTAGAATTTTTTTACAATAAGTACACGACTAAAACAGTCCGGACCGGTGACACGGGGTTACAAAGTAAAAGGCTGCAAGGCTAGGGGTGTATTAAGTGGGTTTTTAGAATTGAAAGGAAATGAGGCTCAACTAAGGGTTAATGTTCAAGTAGGGATAAACAAAAGAAAAGGCTAAACAAACATGGCTAAATCCTAATGCCTTAGATCATTTCTGTGTTTTGTCTAAACCTAGGGTATCAACATGTATCAAGATAATCAAGTTCTAACCAGAAAAATCATGCAGGTAAAACACACATCAAACGAAAAGCAGTGAATATAAACGAATATGAAAAGGCTCAAAGATCTCCCTGAAGTGTGTGGAATCGGGTTACCGATACAAGTCATGCACAATCAAAACCGTCTAGTCTGCTAAACTCTCCTAGGCCCCCCAAATAATTTTATTACTAAAAAACCGACTAGTTGAACTACTTAATCCCGAATACTTGGAGAACACCGCGTTAAGGAAACGCAAACCCACACCCAGCCCGCTTAAAACTCTTGATTTACATCGCACGAAGACAGGTCTATGTATGCCCGGGTAAAAAGTTTATTATGTGAAGCTCTCGGGACTTGTAAAAACAAACAACTCCTTTATATATTATATATATATATATATATCCTCCGTCCTCACACTTAATATTCACATTGTCCCTAATGTGAAGAATGAAAGAAACTAAAAATTGAAATAAGCACTAAAAACAAAAATAAGGCAGAAATAAAATTCGAACTCCTCTGATGATGATGGTCCTTAGATGTGCATGGGTATTCTGACTGTCAAGCTGATGTCATCTATATTCTGTACATGATACTTCACAACAAGCATTAAATATACGACAACTGATAAAAATATAAATAACAAAGATATATACAAAATACAAGGAAATAAATGTACATCATGCGTACCGTTTGAAACAAAATACAAAGATACATAAGCTAGCTACAAATACAATGGTGAGTAGAATTATAAAATATGAAATAAATAAATAGTACAATACAAAAGAAATGTACAATAACAAACCTGCTCTATGGTGGTGGTGGCTGAGCAACAGGGGGAATGTGGAAATGGTCAATGATCCGCTGAAGCATCCCTCGCTGTGCTTGTAACTCTGATCGGACCTCGTCCATGAAGGCCTAATGGTCGGCGTGAAGGCTCTCGAGTGTGACTGGTGGTGGTCTCTCTGTGCGAGGCTGGGCGAATGGGTGTGTATGGCGGGGTGGTGGCACCCCTATCTTTGGAATATCTGCTGGGTCAGTACCTGGTGGTGGTGGCTGCAACTGTATAGGCCGGACATCCACAAATCTCCTGGACATGTCAAAGGGGCAAAGGCCCATCTGCTGCATATCCTCATATCTGTATCTGGAGACTGGAGGTCCCAGGGTCACTATAGCAGGAGGGTGAGTAGTGAATACTCCCAAAGCACGCGCAAGGCGGGACACGTAGACGCCCTGACATAGACGCGAACCCTGGCCGCGACTATGTGTCCTAGCAAGGGAGGTGAGCAGAATGGTGGCTAGGTTACCCTCGCGGCCTACCACCATGCAGTAAAGGCCGAAAAGGTCCCCCTCGGTAACCTTCTCAATCCCCATGAATCTCGCCATAATAGTGAAGGCGATGATCTGATGAAGAAATCGAAGGACTGGGTCACGGATACGGGAGGCCGGAGTGCTCGAAGCGAACGAGCCGTCGGCAATGGTAATCCACCAGCCTCGTAGTGTCTGTGCGGTGATCGTGACTGGTGCGGTTTCCCGAAAAATCCCGCGGAGGCTCTCTGTGAATATCGGCTGGGTGGTCTCCTCCGCGGTTATAACCCCATGTGTATGGAAAACTGGGGGATGGTCATGTGGTACTGAGTACGACTGAGGACGAACTGGACAGCATACTCGTCGAAGAAGTTCCCGGAGTGGAAGACGAATGTGGAGAAGAACTCTAAAGTGAGCTCGTCGTACTGCGGCTCACGCATGTCCAGTAGCCGCCTCCATCTGGGTGTGATCATGGTCTCTAGACTCTGTCGAACGCCGAGGGTCTCCATAAGCGCCCAGTCGATAATCCGCAATGCATGATGCTCCATGTCAATGATGCGACCTAAGGCTGTAAGCGCGTTGGTGCCTGGTGCGAGCTGTAGGAGTGTATGATCGCGCTGCTGCGGTGGGTCTGCTGGCTCCACGACCTCGTCCGTGGCTGGTGGTGGAGGAGGCTTTGCATATCGAACGGCCGGTGCTCGGCGGGCACGCTTAGCGGGCCTGGTGGACGAACTTGAAGCCATACCTGCACATACAAGAAGAAGGTCCGTGTGCGTGTGTCGTGTGGTTAGTTGACAACAGATATGTACAAGTGGATAAAATATTGATTCAAACCCTAAGTCTATACAAATTGCACAATTACATAATAACTTAAATAGATTATGCAAAGAACGACATCATTTACCCTGGATTACTCAAACCCTGAACGCCAAACTACACTTAATTAAATACATGTCTCAACAGACGAAAGGCAATCACAAATACACAATTTACAATGCAATACTAATACGCGAAATTAGCTACAGATATACGATACATAATTACCGAGCCTATGTGAAAAACAACAACAAGGGAATCTAAGACAAATTTTACGAGTAACAATGTACAATTACCCAATTACCCAGTCCTGGTCTCGAAATCACAGGTTAAGTACAATTCCCCATTAACCTGCCATGAGTATGCATGTCGGACCGACGCCCAAATATAAACCCTAATGTTGCAATTCATCCTGGCATTCATGTCGAACCGACATGGGATTTGATGTCGGTCCGATGCCCAATTTAAACCCTAATTTTTCAACTTGATTCAAAAGAACTCGGATTTAAACCCAAAATCAACAATCCCATTAAAATTCCCAAGGTGAACTGCATATGGAAGCCAAATTAGAGTTCTGGATGGGAGGAAGCGGATACGTACCTGTGACGAAGGTGGAAGAGGCTACGTAGGCGAGGAAGGGCTGTGGTGGTGAGCTCCGGTGAGTAGGACGTGCTTCCGTCGTCGCGGTGAACGGTGGTAATGTATGGTGATGGTGGTAGGCGGAGGGGATAGGTGGGTGTCAGAGGGTATTGGTGATGAAGGGTTCTAAGTCGGACTGATGTGAGTTATTTAAGATCCTGAGTGGGCCCACATTGCTGACCGTTATGCAAAGAAAGTCGGTCCGACTAATCTCCGCGACTATTCAAATTCCAATGTGCTGCGGACCGACTTGTGTCTGGATGTCGGTCCGACTTATGGCATATGTCCTTTCACCTTCTACAGCATCGCGGACCGATATATACCTGGATGTCGGTCCACTTTGGATGTTAATTCTCAGATTTCAAGACTCCCCATGTCGGACCGACATGTTCCCTAAGTCGGTCCGATATCCTCCAAATTCCAGTAACTTTTCTTGGCAATTCTCATAGACTTGAGCCCACCTAGTAGCTTTCTTTATCTGCTCAAACACCTTTATATGTACCTGTATGGTCTAATTTCTCTTTTTCGCCCGTTGTGTGACCTGCATGGACTCAGCAAAAGGTTAGAATACAAACACACAGAATATATGAATAACAAATATTTAAGTATACAGCTCGGGCTGCCTCCCGAGAGCGCTTGGTTTAACGAGTCCTCAGCCTAACTCCTCCTCACACTTAGTTCTATGGCGGGTCGAGGTGCACCGCCTCGACTGAGCTTTCCGTAACCGGGCCGGTGATATAGTGTTTCAATCTATGCCCATTTACTTTGAACTTCGCTCCATCTTCTCTTTCTATCTCTATCGTACCGTAAGGAAAAACCTGAATGACTGTGAACGGGCCCGACCATCGAGACCTCAACTTGCCCAAGAATAACCTCAACCGGAAATTAAAATAGCACTCGATCTCCTACCTCAAACTCCTTACCACCTTTTATGTGGCGATCATGCAGCTCCTTAGTTCTCAACTTATAATCGTATGAACGCGTATATGCATGATCTCTCAGTTCCTCAAACTCATGCAACTCATACATCCGGTTTTTCCCCGCCTTAGGCTCATCAAGATTGACGGTGCGGAGGGCCCAGTATGCACGATGCTCTAACTCAACCGGCAGATGACACACTTTCCCATAAATCAACCTAAATGGTGTGGAACCGATGGGTGTCCTGAATGCTGTACGGAAAGCCCAGAGTGCATCATCTAGCTTATCAGCCCAATCTTTCCTATTCGATCCAACTGTGTTCTCCAGGATCCGCTTAATCCCACGGTTGCTAACCTCTACCTGCCCACTGGTCTGCGGGTGATAAGCCGTTGCAAGTCTATGGGTGACCCCATATCTTTGCAAGGTTTTCTCCATCTGCGCATTGTAGAAGTGGGTACCTCTATCGCTAATCAGTGCCTTTGGCACACCAAACCTAGCAAAAAACTTCCTCAAGAATCGCACAACTACTCTCGCATCATTCGTGGGTAGAGCTTCGGCCTCCACCCACTTAGAAACGTAATCCACAGCGACGAGTATGTACTTATTCCCTCGAGATGACGGGAATGGTCCCATAAAATCAACCCCCAGACATCAAACACCTCAACAATCTGGATGGGGTTCTGTGGCATCTCATTCCTGGAAGAGATGTTCCCCGTCCTCTGGCATGCGTCACACATCCTGACAAACTCGTAAGCATCCTTAAAAATCGCCGGCAAGTAGAAACCTGAATCAAATACTCGCTTAGCCGTACAGGTGGCTCCATTATGCCCTCCAGTGGGACCCTCATGGCAATGTCGCAGAATACTATCTACCTCACCCTCAGTCACGCATCTCCTAATCACCTGGTCCGCTCCAACTCTGAACAAATGCGGATCCTCCCAGATATAATGCCTAATGTCGGCGAAGAATTTCTTCTTCTACTGGTGAGTCATGCCCTTTATCAAGGTGCCATCAACAAGGTAGTTCGCGTAGTCCGTGAACCAAGGGCAATCATCCTCACCCGCACTCACTCTCATTAAAGTCTCCATGGGGAAACGGTCATCAATCTGAACTCCCATGTGCTTACTCTCAGCACCCTCCAATCATGACAAGTGATCGGCTGCCACGTTCTCATCTCCCTTCTTATCCTTAATCTCTATGTTAAACTCTTGTAGCAACAGGATCCAATGAATAAGGCGGGGTTTAGCATTCTGCTTGCTGAAGAGACATCTCACTGCTGCATGGTCTGTGTAAACGATGGTTTTGGACAACACAAGATAGGACCTGAATTTATCGAATGCAAACACCATGGCTAACAACTCCTTCTCCGTGGTGGTGTAGTGCTCTTGAGCATCATTCAAGGTCCGGCTAGCATAGTAAATGGGATGGAAGTGTTTGTCCTTCCGCTGTCCTAAAACCGCCTCTACTGCGAAATCGCTCGAATCACACATCAACTCGAATGAGAGTGACCAATCTGGGGCTACCATGACAGGGGCATCAACCAACTTGCCCTTCAATAACTCAAACGCCCTCAAACACTCATCAGAAAACACGAAGGGCACATCCTTCTCCAACAACTGAGTCATCGGCCTCGCTATCTTGGAGAAATCGTGAATGAATCGCCGGTAAAAGCCGGCGTGGCCAAGAAAACTCCTAATCTCTCTCACACATGTCGGCGGTGAAAGTTTAGAGATCGTCTCCACTTTAGCTCTATCTACCTCTATGCCAGCACATGATATCCTGTGCCCTAGCACTATGCCCTCTCTTACCATAAAGTGGCACTTCTCCCAATTCAGCATCAGATTTGTCTCCTCACATCGTGCCAACATTCTCTCTAAATTCCTCAAGCAGTGGTTGAAAGAGCTCCCAAAAACCAGAAATCGTCCATAAAGACCTCCATAAAGTCTTCGACCATGTCATGAAAGATAGCAATCATACAGCGCTGGAAGGTAGATGGAGCGTTGCATAGCCCGAAGGGCATGCGGCGGTAAGCAAACGTACCATAGGGGTACGTGAAAGTAGTTTTCTCCTGGTCCTCGGGTGAAATGGGGACCTGGAAATAACCAGAAAAACCATCGAGAAAACAATAGAACTGCTGCCCCGCAAGACGCTCCAGCATCTGATCAATGAACGGTAGCGGAAAATGATCCTTCCTAGTCGCGTCGTTCAGCCTCCTGTAATATATGCACACTCTCCACCCTATAACCGTCCTCGTCGGTATCAACTCATCCTTCTCATTCACCACAACTGTCATTCCCCCTTTCTTGGGGACAACCTGCACCGGACTCACCCACGCGGAGTCAGATATGGGGTAAATCAACCCTGCATCTAACAACTTCAACACCTCTTTCTTCATGACCTCCTACATCTTAGGGTTCAATCTCGGCTGCCCTAGCACAACTGGCTTAAAATCATCCTCCATCAAGATCTTATGCGTGCAAAAGGAAGGGTTTATACCCTTGATATCCATTAGCTTTCACGCCATCGCATGCTTATGTGCCTTCAGCATGCCAGTCAGTCTCTCCTTCTCATCTCCCGTCAGATCCGCAGCAATAATCACGGGAAGCTTCCTCTCATCATCCAGGAATGCATACTCTAGATGAGAAGGTAACTCCTTAAGCTCTAAGGAGGATGGTGGGCTCTTAACAGACGCCCTCTCTACAGGCTCATTCCTCTGAATTTCCTCAAATCCAGTGGGATCTTGGGCAGCCTCACTTTCTAGAGGACTCGAACTCTCATCAATGGCTGCTACTGTCATCTCAATCTCACCATTCTCTCTAACCAGGATTTGCGTATCAGACGCATCTCCCCCACAGATATCATTCAAGAACTCTCCCACATGTGACATGATCGACTCTATGAAGTATAGTGTATCGTCCTGACTGCTCGGATGCTTAATGGAATTATTCACATCGAATGTCACCTTCTCATCATTCACACCAAGGGTCAGCTTACCGCTAAAAACATCAATCATCGCGTGTGCGGTAGCTAGGAATGGACGGCCTAAAATAAGAGGAACATGCTCATCCTCGTCCATATCCAAAATGACAAAGTCCATAGGGAATACGAACTTGTCGACCCTAACCAACATATTCTCAACAAAACCACGCAGATACTTAACCGACCGATCGGCAAGCTGAAGACTCATCCGCATTGGCTGCGGCTCTCCTAGGCCCAGCCTCTTAAAAACAGAGTAGGGCATCAGGTTGATGCTAGCACTTAGGTCGGCAAGAGCGTTGCCGACAGATAACCCACCAATACCACAAGGGATAGTGAAACTCCCTGAGTCCTTCATCTTCTGTGGAAGGCTGGGTTCTATAACCGCAGAACACCGTTCATTCATCACCACGGTGGAAAGTGCCTCAAGATTAGTTTTGTTCGTTAACATGTCCTTGAGGTACTTTGCATACTTGGGCATACTAGACAGAGCCTCGACAAATGGGATGTTAATGTGCAGCTGTCGTAGCATGTTGAGGAACTTCTGATAGTGACCGTCCTCTTTCTCTCTTCTAAGCCTACAGGATATGGAAGTGGGGGCTTATACTCTCTCACAGGCGTCTCAGTCGCCTTCCTAGCTGTATCCTCTGGCTGTGCTGTAATTGTTGGGCTTCGCCTCTCTTGCACCTTGCTAGGATCCGCCTCCATCTCAATCTCCTCATCGACCGACTTATCATCATCTACTCCCGGTCTCGGAGTCTCGGCACCTCGGCCGCTCCTAGTAGTCACTGCCTTTGCGAACTGCCGTGAGTGATCGGGGTTCGTATCTGTATTACTCGGCAGACTACCCTCTTTTCTACTTTTCATCATCTCAGCTATCTCTCCCCCATGCCTCTCCAGATTCTGAAATGCCACTCCCTGACTCTGGATCATCATATCATGCTCCTTGAATTTCGCAGCATTCTCCTGATATCTCCTCTCATCACGCTCCAGAAACTGAGCCACCATCTCTTCAAATCGGTCCTTCTTCTCCCCGCTTCCCTGACCCGAATTCTGGAACAAGCTCTGGTTCTGATTACTCCTCCAATTGGAACCAGAGTTGTTTCTCCATCCAGAGTTACCGTTGGAGTTACCGTATGAGTTATTACGATTTTGGTTTCCTAAGTACTCTACCTGCTCCTGGGTCATCTGGCAATCAGCAGTGTGGTGGCCTCCCGTACATATCTCACAGCTCCTATCCGACTTCATCTGCAAATCTTTCACTATTCTGGCTAATGCCTCGATCTGTGCTGCTAAGGCTGTATTCGAATCAGCATGCATAACCCCTCTTTGTGAACTCTCAGAATGTGGGCTCTGGTAACTGGTCATAGCAATATCCTCGAATAGGTCAAAGCACTCATCAAGGGTCTTACTCGTCATCATGTTCCCCCCTGTAGCTGTATCTAGCTGTCCTCTACTAGCAATGGAGCAGCCATTGTAGAATTTCTCAACCAAACACCAATCTTCAATACCGTGACGCGGGCAATCATTACACAGCCTCTTAAATCTCTCCCACATATCGTGAAAACTCTCCCCCTACTGCTGCTTAAAAGCATGGATCAAACTCCTATGCTGGGCAGCCTTATAAGGGGGTAGTATTTAGCAAGAAATTTGTCCTTCATAGCAGCCCAAGTGGTGATGGAACCATTGGGTAAGGACTCAAGCCAAGTGGCAGCTTTATCTACCAAACTGAATGGGAAAAGACGCAACAGTTTTGCATCCTCAGTGATGCCATTAAGGCGGAAAGTGTCGCAGACCCTACTGAATCTAGTGAGAAGGGAATGTGGGTTCTCATGCGAGTTCCCATGGAATTGCACATTAGTGGCGATAGTGCTCATGAAATGAGATGGAAACTACCACGAGTTAGCCTCTACAGTAGGCTGAGTGATGCTAGAACGCACGCCACCGTCGGTCGACTTAGCGTAATCAGAAACGGTCCTTTGTGCTGGTTGGTCGCCAATTTCTTCAAAAGATGTTTCAACGGTCTCTTCAACAGGCTTCTTTCGAAACAGATGCTCGGGCTCAAATAGAGCAGAAAACTCAGCAGATCCTGTGGACGGGTGAGGCGATTATGTTGCATACACTGCAAAAGGAAAAATAAATATAGAAAATAAAGATAGTATACTAACTAGAAACAAAACAAAATATATAAAAGAAAATATGCTAATATACTAAACAAATAAGTAGCACAAATAGTTAACAAGTGATGGTCAGACCCCCAACTCGGGTCGTTCTCGAAGTCGCCAAAAATTGTCCCCGGCAACGGCGCCAAAAACTTGATGCGTGATATTATATATATTAATTTTACCAAGTTTTAAATGTAGAAATGGACTCACAACTAAATCACACGCTTACGGCAAGTGCACCGGTCGCGTGTAGTAAAGACAGCAAGCCCGAGTTATCGAACCGTGGACACAAAAGGTGGCAGCCCTCGATACTGAACATCTATTGACTCCTGACCGATGTAAAACAGGTGATTATCTATTTTCTTTCTTTTTATATATTTAGAACATGCAAATTAACACCTAAAATTATCGACTCGACCAAAAGCTAAAAGACACGGTAAACACTAGATAAGAACGGATAAAGATACGAGAAACTAGAGAACACTAGAAAGACAAAACACACTAGGACTCAAACGAAGATAAACTATGGTATAAACACTACCTAGTCCAGGAATCCTATTGACTGACTCAACTGCTTTCGGGACAACTGACTGTATGACACCGGTTCTAAAGATAGAATGACTCGGGAATCACTAAAATATGTAGGATCTCCTTTCGGACTCACCTACACACCTCAACTATCCTAAGGGTCGGATTAAGCTCATCGACAAGGAATTGGATTTCCTCTCGGACTCACCAAAACCTAGAATACCACGTACTCGAAAACGGCTTCACCTCTCGGTCTCAACCACTCTATACTCACAGGCTATCCTAGACAATCCTAAGAGTAAGGAGTAAATTCCCAAAATACTTTTTATGACACGAAACTGCAAATGATAAAAACGAATCGGACAATTCACTCTCATGCAATTGCTACCCAAACCGCTAAACCAAGAGACAACCCGAAAACCTATCTCCTCTCAGACTCAAGATTGGTAAAATACTGACTTTTATGACCACACAAACCTGCTACAACGATTGGCCTAACCGTCTACATCACAAACACCAAGTATATGACCCGAAAACCCGAAATTTTACCCAAAACACAAAAAGTATTCAAATAAAACTTCAAGAGCAACAAATTCATGCAAGATCAGTAGCAAATCAATACTCAAACACATTCATAACCATTAGATCAGAAGTCTTTACAATAATATCCGTCATACGATCAAATAAAACCCGAAAACAATCAAACCATGTCAATATTCATCCTAATCTAGATAGATATGAGTTTAGCTACTCATAATACTTAAAAACAAACCAAAGCATACTGGAAACATGTTTAGAATTCAAAATAAATAAATGAAATAAGAAACAGAACGCAAAACCGATGTTTTCAAACCGAAAAGATGCAAATTCTCTCAAACCAAATGATCTCTAGCACCAAATCTTTGATCCTCAGTGCTCCCTGGTCTTCTTCCGCTGCAAGAAATTGATCCCCTCCAAAGAAAAACGACCAAACCTTTTAAAAGATGCGAATTAGAGTTTTCTGCTCGATTGGAAGCATGTCGGACCGACATGGGGTGGGATGTCGGTCCGACTAGGGCTGACGCAACCCTCAATGATTACGGCTAAATGATTAAGCGATGATTGTGTCTTCCAAACGCGCTTCGGACCGACATTGTAGTAGAAGTTGGTCCGACTTCTGGTGAAATTCATAATCACTTTATTCTTTTCTTGCTTAACTCCAACTCTTTATTCCCGCTTCTATCCGTCACTGATTCTTAGACAGAAATCCTTCAGTTTATCAGCTAAACCTGCATTTTCACCAATATTCTCATTAAGTAACAATTCTCTTTGGTTTTAACTGATAAAACCGATAAAAACGGGTTAAAACAAGAATAAAAACATATGTGTTTTACAACACATCGGTTTGCATCCTTCAAAGGACTTGTAATTACATCCTTCATGATTCTCAGTTCTCGTTATTGAGCTTGTGTTGGTGTTTCCATTTGCCCCTCCGGTGTTGTTGTTTGTTCCTCCTCCAGCAGTTCTAGTACCCATCCTCCTTGTGAGGACTTCATCTAACAATCCGGGTATTGTGGTTCGTAAAGCCTTTGTTACTTCACTAACCACAACATCTTGGAATTTAGCTTCAGACATAACTACTTCTTCAGCATGAGTATTCGCATTATAGTCGTTCACATTTGCCTCATGATGATCGTTAGTATTGGTGTTATTTTCAGTCTGCCTATGGCTCCTAGTAACCGGAGTTCGACCTCTTTCTCTACCTTTTCCTCTTCCTCATCCAACCATGGTTACCTATACATACAAATGTATGATATCAGAATTCGTATAACCTGTTTTGATCCAGAAAATCAGAAATTAAAGACATCTGGCCAAGAATGTAATTAATATCTGTTTTCTCGACATTTCCTGTTATATTCATAATGATAATCAACATCTCAACTTATATCCTGTTGGTATTCCAGCTATTCTCAGAGCTCTTAGTTTAAGTCTAGATACTAATATTTCCTATTGGTATCTAAATCCCTTAAACCAGGCTCTGATACCAACTCATCACTTGTCACACCCGTAACACAGGACAGTCATCTAACCAGAGTAGTACCTCCAACAGATATGTTCCCAGGTAAGAGCGACGGGTCTAGGAGAGATTTATACAACGCTCTTTCCTAGACAGAACATTCCGTTTGCCAGATAACTACATATCGGTTGAAGGTCCCCTTCTAGTTACTGTGACGTTTGATACCAAAAACACACAGCAGAAGACTTAATCTCGTAACTTATTTTATTTCATAACATAACATTTGTACAATAGGGACTGACTTGCAAAATACAACATAAACAACTCTGGACTTATAGCTCATGAACAATCACGCTATCCACTCAGGCCTTATGGTCACATAGGGACCTGCCCTCAGTCATCCGTATATCCAACATCTGTACATCCTCTGGAATTCCAACTACATGTTAGGGTTCACCTGTGCTCAAAACATTTGAAAACATTTTGGATCAGCATAACGCTAGTGAGTTCATAAACAAAATCATATTTACGGTTATCTTTGATACAGGGATGAAGGCCCCGCATGGGTCTTACAACCATCCCCTCCAATCCATCACCCAGTAACCTCTGCTTTACTCGGGTTCTGAGTCTACAACATACATATATACAGAGACCTTTCGGCGCACTGGTCCCATATGTACCAGATCTCAAACAAGAGGATCAGTCTTGTCCCTAGGCCCCACCCCAATCATGGCCATAATAAGTACTTATTATAGGATATATGCACGGATAGTATTGGGATCTCAGATAAAAATCATTTACAAAACATTTCATAGAGCACAGTTCAGAGGAACTCACCTTAAGAAGAACCTCCTCCTCTAATGAATACAATAATCAACACTTTGACAGAACCCTAGATCATATCCGACATTATCATAACTAACATCCCTATCTTAGGTTTACAAGAAGGAACCTCAGGGTGTTTAGAAACCTTACCTCGGCATTGTCTATGACAGTTTGCGGACGAATTGCGAGAAACCGGACTTTCGAGAGCGGACCAGAACCTCGGGGCTCGAGCTACCACAGCTTAGTGTGTGTTAGTGAAAGTGAGAGTGTGTGCCAAAGTCTGAAATCGAGCCATCTATTTATAGGCTGATTTTGGTCCCATATCGGACCGATATTTAGGGGGATATCGGTCCGATATCACCCTGTATGCGTCAGCCCTACACGCGTTGCTCTCCTATTGGACCTGCCTGATTCTTGCGGCTAGCGGACCGTTATGGTCCTGGATAGCGGTCCGCCATCGAGCCACGCATCAAAATTCAATCGATGAGTCATAGGACACGTGACAACACCTGGTTCATGCCTTGTCAACACATATTGGACCGATATGTATCGGATGTCGGTCTGACATCTGTCCATTTTCAGAATTATCACTTTTAGTCCTCCATCTTTGGAAAACTTATAGTTTAACCCTTAACTTTGTCTTTTGATACTTTTAGCCTTTATTTGACTTGGGATTTATCCGGATGTTACATAAGTTTTAGGCTTTTAGCTTATCTAATAATTTAAACTCAAATACCCAATTACATTTAAGTTACCACTTAAAAAATTTAACAAATTAAAAACCTAAAAAAAATATTATGGTTGGAATCCTGGAAGCTAGAACGTCGAACGACAGAAGCTGGAAGCCAAGGATAGAACAGGAGTGGCATTCGATCTTTCATCTTATCATCTTCAAACGATTCCAAAAAACAAAAATTATAATCCAACAAGAGATTTCGATTCAAGATTTAAGGGTCATAAGGGGATTTTGATAATCGATAAACAAAAGATTTCAATCCATTATCCACAAATCACAATCAAACGAGATATTAGAATCAAGTAAGTTTGTCTAATTCTTTGTTTCTAATTTTTTCAATTGACAATTGTATCTTGATAGTTAGTTTGTTATTAGTTTGGAAGTTTAGTTGTTTAATTAGATTGAATATTGAATCTTCATACTTGATACTTCATAGTTACAAGTTTAATTTTGATTTATAAATGATTGCTCTTATGTTCAAAGTGCCAAATATGTAGAAATTAGAATAATTTATTAGTTTGATAAATAAATTAAGAACTTGATATAGACTCTTGAACTTTGTCTTGATTCGTAATTAGTTGAAACGTATATGATTCTTAGTCTTGATTCTTAATGACTTTTTTTCATAAGTATATATATAGCTTTATATTTTAGACTAGCTTTAACCCCATGTGTTACACGGGGTGAAACATTAAGATTATAATGATAAATATTTTAACACATCTTTTTATACAAATTTGATATTGTATTGGTAATTTTTCTATTTTATTAAATGTTAAGATTATATAGATGAGATTCAAAACATCAAAAAAATACATGAAAATACAATTTATAAATGGTGTACCTTTTACAATACATTAAATTACATGTCAAATGACCCCTTACAACGATGATTTACAAATTTGAAAATACTTCATTGTATACAACATTTGACGTGGTATTGGTAACTTTTCCGTGTTTAACACCCATTAAATGCAACAAACAATAGAGTTTCTTTTCCTCAATGACTGAAAACACAAAATAGCCAAACTCGTTCTAAAAAAAATGTCACAAACGGTGCGAACCTGATTGAAGCCAGTGGGCAGTCAAAGAAATCGAAGATAATCAAACTTGTCAACGATTTCCTTGCATACATTGTTTCTCAATTTTATTACTTTTTGAAACTCTATTAACTTTTTTGTTGAAACTTTAACATTGATTTTGTAACATATTTACAAATATTAAATATGTAATTAAATTTATAGTAAACTGTCATTTTCGTCCCTGTGGTTTGGTCAAAATTATCACTTTCATCCAATAGTTTGTTTTCTCGCATCTGGGACCTCGTGGTTTTAAATTCTTGCCACTTTCATCTAGTCAGTTAACAACATTCATTTTTCTCAGTTAAATGAGGGGTATTTCAGTCATTTTAAATATTTGTTTTATTTATTCACTTTTTTACTCTCATTTAATCATCCCCAATTTCCCTTTTCTTCTCGTAATCACCTCCGCGATCAAGAGGTATACTGTCACTTTGCCTTTTCTTCTCGTAATCACCTCCGCGATCAATAGGTATATTGTTTGATTATAATTGTTAAAACTTGTCTAAACATACAAAAAAAGTGTCACTGGAAACCTAGTGTTGTCGTCGGAAACTTGGTCGGGAAAAGAGGAAGAAGACCAGAAGGGGATGATTAAATGAGAGGTTAAATTGGGGATATTTAAATGAGAGTAAAAAAATGAAGAAATAAAACAAAAATGTAAAAGGACTGAAATACCCCTCATTTAACTGAGAAAAATAGATGGTGTTAACTGACTGGATGAAAGTGACAAGATTTTAAAATCACGAGTACCCAGATGCGAGAAAACAAACTATTGGATGAAAATGTCAATTTTGACCAAACCATAGGAACGAAAATGACAGTTTACTTTTAAATTTACTTATCAAAATTAAATTAATTATTTTTAAATCTCACCTATTATACGAAAAATCTCGCTAAATTTTAATATTTAATCTCTCACATAAAATAAAATAAAAAAATATAAATAAACTTAAAATTTCAACAATATATCGTTTTTTAAATTCAAATTTTAAAACTCCAAAATTTAAAAATCTCACGCCTTAATATATCGTCACAATTTAAATTTAAAAATCCAAAATTAAATATGAAAAGTTAAAAGTAATAAATTAGAACTGAAATCAAATATATATATTTTTTTTTAAAAATCTCTTCATTTAAATAAAAATTAAAGTTTAAAATATAATACACTTTTAAAAATAAATATTTATAATTTTTTTAATTTTAATTAAAAAATAACTATTAAAATTTACAAATCAAAATAAAAAATTTATTTATAAATATCAAACTTAATTAAAAAACTACAAATTAAATATAAGTAAATTTTATTCTAACACATATTTATTTTTAAAATACAAAAGTAGTATTTTCAAATTTTTTATATAAAATTAAAAAATCTTGCTTTTTTAATAATAAAATTTGAAAAACTCGTTTTTTAATAATGAAACTTTTAAAATTCGCTTTTTTTAAATCTCCTAGTTTTTTATTCTTGATTTTTTTTTAAAATATTCACTTTTGTTGATAATTTAAAAAAAAATTGATTCAATGGTAATAATGATTAATTGATTTGGTAAAATTTTTATTTATATAATTTTCTAAAAAAATTAAGTTAAATATAGAAATATTGAATAGTGGATATAAATGTGATTTTTAGGGGAAAATGGGTGTAAGAATGAATGTGGTATGGACAAGTGACATAATATTTAGTATTTTATTAGAATAAAGATTTTTAGAATCTTATTTTTTTTATTCTTAATCAAGAAACGTGAAATCTAAAAGACAGCAATTCTTTGTAAATTCTTTTTCTAATTTTTGTGCCCGTGAAACAATGACGAATTGACGATTGACGACGAAATTGACCACGAAACGGTGTCGTTTCACTTAGTGACAGCCACATGTCGGGGTCCCACCTTAACGAGCCACAAAGTCCTAATTTTGTTTTTTTTTCCTTTTGAACGGCAAAAGTCCTAATTTAGTAATTCTAGATCCTTCCGAAAATAGAAAACTGAAATAATAAAAAAAAATATCCTAATTATTTTCTTTATTTTACCTATAAAATAAATTATTTTTCTGACGTGTCACCCCTTGTTCGCTTTCTTCCTTTTACTCCATGAGTCCAATTTTATAGTTCAATTTTATTCATGGACATGTAAAATATAGTTTTAAAATTTTGATGTTATACTTACATCTTTTGACAAAATATAATCAGAAAAAATATTAATTTAGAAAAAAAAAGTATTATGAAAATTTATAGAACAAAAAAATAATAAAATTACATAGTTTAACTATATTTTTATTCATAAACGTGTTTAGATGCAAACATGACCGGTCCCGAGAATCTTTAAAATGTTTTGGGCTCGGAGCGTGTAAAAAAAAACGGGCCCTTATAATATATGATTAAGTTCAAATAAAAAGGGTTTTTAAAATAAGAAGGGTGAGAATGATTTATGACCATTAGATCAAATTGTAGAAATTATTTAATGGTTAAGATCAAATTGTAGGAGAAAAAATTGTTGAAAGTGTATTTTATTCATAGTCATTTTTGTTGACTTTTTATCAAGTCCCCCCTTTTTTAAACGTTCATAACTTTTACATACGACATTAATTTTTTTTTAAAATTGCACAATAAAAACGAGCGTTTTTTTATCTTTAAAACGAGTATAGTCTCGTTATATACAAAAACGAAATTTTTTTTTACGTTTTCCAGCTCATTGTGTAATTTGCTCGTCATTGTGTAATGTCAGGTCTGGTTATTGTGTAATGTCAGGTCTGGTTATTGTGTAATGTCAGGTCTGGTTATTTTATAATACGTATAACACAATGATGAAAAATATTTGACAAAATGAGCAAATTACACAATGAGCTGGAAAACGTAAAACACAATGATAAATACATATAACACAATGATGAAAAATATTTGACTAAATTAGTAAATTACACAATGAGCAAATTACACAATAATGAGCAAATTACACAATGAGCTGGAAAACTTAAAACACAATGATAAATAAATATAACACAATGATGAAAAATATTTGACAAAATGAGTAAATTACACAATGAGCAAATTACACAATAATGTCAGGTCTGGTTATTGTGTAATGTAAAAAATAACACGAAATTATCTAAAACGTAAAACACAATGACGAAAACGAGCATTTTTTATCTTTAAAACGAGTATAGTGTCGTTATATACAAAAACGACATTATTGTGTAATTTGCTCATTGTGTAATATACTCATTTTGTCAAATATTTTTCATCATTGTGTTATATGTATTCATCATTGTGTTTTACGTTTTCCAACTCATTGTGTAATTTGCTCATTTTATGAAATATTTTTCATCATTGTGTTATATGTATTCATCATTGTGTTTTACGTTTTTCAGCTCATTGTGTAATTTGTTCATTATTGTGTAATTCGTTCAAATATGTCAGGTCATTGTGTAATGTCAGGTCTGGTCATTGTGTCTAATGTCAGGTCATTGTGTCAAATATTTTCCATCACTATTTTATATATAATACATAAAAAAACAATGACAAAAATAACACGAAATTATCTAAAACATAAAACACAATAATTAATACATATAACACAATGATGAAAAATATTTGACAAAATGACCAGACCAGACCAGACCTGACATTACACAATGACCAGACCTGATATTACACAATGACCTGACATATTACACAATGACCATTATGCCCTCCCTTTAAAAACAATAAAAGGACAAATGTCAAGCCCATAGTCCTTCTTACCATTCTTATTTTTAAAACCCTTTTTACCATAACCTAACTCTATAATATAAACTCAATAATCTTATATAAAAAACATAATACAATCCTTATTTTTTCTTAAGTTTAAAAATATGCTTGGGTCTTTTAATTTTTTTTGTGGATTTAATTATAACTTGAGCTTTTTTCTAAACAATTCGAGTCACATGTGTAAGTAATGGACTAATAGGATTGGGTTTAAAACTAAAACTATATAGAAATTTTTGTAAATATATATATATAAAATACAAAAAAAAAAATTAAAAACTTCGGGCCCCTGAGAAAACCGGGCCCTAGACGGTCGCCCTCCCCACCCACTAAGGGCCGGCCATGGATGCAAAACTTTATGATAAGTATGTTGCTATTTAGAAAAATCATATTAGCACGTGCATATATGAAATCAAAATAATGGTTTTACAACCGATGATCTTGAAACCAACATAATAATGACAATCCAAAATAAAAATTAGATTTTACTCTAGGTAAGGGGTATACCTTCACGCTAACCCTAAGTGAGTCCTCTCACGTAAGAGGAGGGCGGTGTTTTACCCAAGTGAGCCCCCTCACGCCATCTCTCAGCCAATCACAACTCGTTCCCCCTCACGCCACCATCTTCCCAGTGAAGCCGCTCACACCAACCCCTCACGCCCCCTCATGCCATAGGGGGGCGGTGTTCGTGAACCCTCTCACGCTGTGAAGCCCCTCATGGTTCCCACCCGTGAGGGTATATACCGGATACTCTAATGAGAGGAAAAAAATAGGCCACTAATGAAACAATAACATCCGATGAAAATGAAAGACTACTGATGAAGTTGAATTTTTAAACGGCTCATAATCTACTCTTATTAACCATTTACATCTGCATATCGGAGGATTTTAATCTTTCACATCTTGAATAGAAGACTTGTGATTTACTAGAAACTTGATATTTAAGGACGGATAAACCACATCAATAACTTTGTGAAAGTTGTTGATCTTTCACATTCAGTTTCAAATAACAAAGGGAATCAATAATTTCTATTTTTAGATATTTGATTATTCCTATCAATTCTCATAGAATTTAGCCTTCAATATATTATCTAACTAGGTTACAAACCGGGTGTATTACACGGATTGAATAAATGTAATGTTATATACTTAGTAATAAAGATTTCCATATTACATATTTATGACATATTACATAGTTTTTAATACAAATTTTAGAAACGTTATATAGTTATTTTTTTAAATGTTTTATGAAAAAAATGAAAGAAATATTCAATTTATAAAAATGTTTTATAAACAACCCTATTCTTTTTGTAAAATAAAAAAAATGTTTTATAAAAAGAACTATAAAAATCATTATTATTTAATAGGAGAGAGAGGAGAGAAACAAAAATTATAAAAATATTTAAAGAAATTTGTATAATTAATAGGAGATAGAGAGGCGAGAAAAAAATGCTAAGAATACATAAGAGATTGACAAGTGTCAAACCAAAAGCTTTATTTATTAGAAAGTATTAGATGGGATTTGATTTCAAAATATTGTCCAAACCTAAACTAAAACCAATATAAATTTTAGTTACACCCTACGAAATCCAACTTACCCAAAATCGACAATCTGAATCCGTTTTATTGTTTTTCTCAAAATTCGATTAATACGGTTTCTTGAGTTAAACCATTTAATAGACCCCATAGTGATGACGAGGGTAAGGACATGCGTTTCGTTCCATCCCGACAGCACCCAACACAGGAGAATGACATCTGTTTCCTTCCCTCCCCACGAGAAGTAGCAAACATAGGAGAATGAATGGTGTTTCCTCCTCTCCTCCTAAAGTACAACCGGGCAGGAAAAGCCCATGAACTATGATAGGACGATTAACTCTGAACCGGTCCATAGTGGACAAGCCTATTAAGGTTTTACCCACTTACCCTCTATAAATAAGAGTGATATCCCTTCATTTGGGATCCATCCCATTTGTCACAAGAACACACATAACTTGGGCATCTCATTCTCTCTCTCTTGCCGATGAACTAGCTTTTGCTATTGAAACATCTACTGGCGGATTATACAGCCTCCCCTTATGAAGTCTGGTCATCTCCAGCAACTATCCCCTTGTGAAGTCTGGTCTTCTCCCGCAACTATCTCCTTGTGAAGTCTGGTCTTGTCCAACAACTATCATCTTATCAAGGCCGGTCCTCTCCTGCAAGCTTTCTCTTATCAATACTTGTCTTCTCCAGCCAACCCCTTTATCTCTTTTCTATATCTTACAATTTGTACATATTCATATACGTTTATATGTGGTTGATATACTTACATGCATGTTTATCTTTGGTAAATTACTAAAGTGAGCGTCGGAGTGCCGGGCTAACCCCCTGGTGTAACATCCCAAAAATAAAAGACCAAATAATGAGCGGGTCTCTAATACAGGACGAACGGAGACACGCGGCCAAAGTTGGGTCGGGCATTTGGGCCCATGCGAACATAGGGGCGGAGTTAGGGGGAGTCCTCTCCTTTAAATAGCGCAAAACCCCTCATTTCTCTCATTTCACCAACTTCTAGTGAGAGAAACGTAGAGAGAGAAAGTATTGGATCAGCTCGAGATCACAGCAACGTGTTACTCCTTTGCTTGAGAGAATAACCTTTAAATCAGAAGCTCGATACATGTAACGGTTTGATCTAGATCTGAGTTTTTTTGTTCATTTTGGGGTTTTCGGGTTTTGGATAAAAAGGTGACATTTTTACGTATTAAACTTTGAAATAAACATAGATTTGGCTTCTAGAATAAAAAACTAACGTTTTG